>MU968317.1:32035011-32761144 GCA_034641835.2 Pinus albicaulis
TTGTTGCTGTAGAAAGTCTGGTCCTTTGCAACCTTTAACAACACATGATCTAGATTTTTCTTGCCTTCTAAGAGCTCGATATTGAATCTGGTGTATCTCTGTTATTTTAGATCCTCAATATTCGATTTTCGGTCCTATAGTAGTCCTCTGAGTCTTATTTCCAATGCCATAGGTTTGACCCAATTTGGATTCTTCAAGAGAGATTTATACCCAATATCTCACAATGCCCTAATTAAGGAATGTTTCAGCAGAGCACATTTGTACGGCTTGCCACGTGTCATTGTTTCTTCATTTGTCTTTGAAATTGATAGAGCTAAAATTAAAGACTGTGCACTATCTGCCATGTTTTATAGAATTCCAATACGATACTCAGAGAGAGAGTTATGATGAATTTACCAAGGTCACTTCTTTGATATGAATTTCAGGAGCCTGCAAAAACCCTGAATTCCACAGATCATATCTCCAAAAATATTGCGCACCTTGTTCTAAAATTTTTACTGCATCTTCCTTAGGATTTCAGCTTTTGAACCTTCGTAGAAAAAAATTTAGAGCAAAAATTCCACAATGACCCGTTTCAGATGGTCGAATCCCTTGCATAAGGAGGAAATGAAGATCAAAATTTATATGAATGCTTAATTTGAGAGGGGCTTCAACAAGTGAACACGGGAAGGATTTTAGAAGCATAAAAAATATTAATTATGACTTTTCAATGACCCATGCCCCAACCCTGTGGGGTTTTAGCCCACTAACTGGGGTTATAAACTTCAAACATGAATATCTCTCAAACCGTGAAGAATTACATGGCATGCCATATATCAATGGAAACATCTCAATAAGTAGAAACCATAAAAATCATTATTGACCCAGAATATATTAATTTGGTAGGTCAAAATTCCCATGAAATATTGGGTTATCCCCTAGTGCTGCTTGGCTTGACATCAATGACAACCGCTGCTCAATAATGTCTGCCTTTGGCATTGATGGCAACACAAGTACTCCCCCTGCGATCATGACACCTCTTCCTACAACATTCTCTTCCCCTTTGACATCAATGGCAAAGGGTAACTCCCCTTGAAACACAACCATCCTACGGACCTGTACACACTTCCACTCGCTCTGACACACAACCATCCTATAGACCTGTACACACTTCCACTTCCCCTTTATATTCTAAAAAAGGAAAATCTAATGAGAACTTGGGATAATCCCAAGCTTCTGGTGAAGATATTCCAATGCTAGCGAATATTTAATATGTGATTCTTTTGGTGTTGCTTGGAATCTTGCTACTTGTCCAACTGCTTACATAACATCTGGTTGGGAGGCTATTATATATAGAAGACTACTAATCATAGATCTGTACAACCTTTGATTGACATCCTTAGATGAGTCGTCTATGCTCAATTCACAACCTGTTACCATTGGATTAAGGATGGGTTTACAATCTTCTATTTTAAATTTCTTGATCATTTCCTTGATGTACTTGGCTTGACATATAAATAATCCTTTCTCTTGCTGAGATATTTGAAGCCCTAAGATGTATGTCAACTCACTAATTAAAGACATCTCGAAATCACTTTGCACCTTTGTAAAAAAATTCTTACTTTGTCGATCATCATTGCTACCAATTATTGTATCATCCTCTTTAGCTATTAGACATGCTTTAGTTGCTTCATCTAGAACATATATGTCATTTGGAGCTCGACCTGCTGTAGCCACAATTTCACCATACAAGCCTTTCCTGATTTCACATTTCCTGGAGTTGAATAGTATTGTGTGTCCTTGATCACACATTTGTCCAACACTAAGCAGATTGTGATTCATGTTTTCAACCAATAGAACATTCTTGGCTACAACATCTTTTCTTCTGAGAGTGACAATACCTGATCCTATAACATTTGAAGATCCATCATTTCCAAAGGACACGGTTCCATCCTTCTCCTCTTTCAGAGATACAAATTTATTTCTATCTCCAGTCATATGCATTGAGAAACCGCTATCAACATACCACACATATTTTTTCTTTTGAGCCTTGAGAGTGAGAGCACAATTATCATTCTTTTTCTTCTTCCATGTTCGTTCATTCTATGGTTTCGAATATTCTTCTAGAGGATTTTCAAGTCTGTAGTCTTTGGCTATGTGTCCAAATTTTCGACATTTGTAACATTCAATATTATTTCTTAACTGTTCAAATCTATTTATGTTTCGTTGAGCCCTAGGAGGTTCATATTTGATAGATCTCCTGGAATTGTATTTTTTCCTAGGGTACGAGAGACATTCTACAGCTTTATGACCAAAGTTTCCACATGAATAACAGTAGCCATAAAAAATATGTTGGTACTTGGATGGAAATTTTCATCGAGGAATTTTCTTCCAAGGTTGTTCTTGCAAATCTTGTCCAATGAAGTCTACATGCATGTCAGAACTCATAGGTTCATTGTATTTTTTTGTAGAAGGTCTTGCTTCTTATTCTTTGTAACCGATGCTAGTTTTGTCATTGTAATATCGTTGATTGTTGATGATTTCTTCCAATGCCCTTGCACTGTTGGCATAGTTTTGGATAGTTTTTTCTTTCTTCACTTCCTCACGCAGCAAGACAACTTCGACTTCTAATTCTTCCCTTTCTTGGTTGCTTTCTTCCAACTTCTTTTGAAGTGACTCTTCAATGCATTTGTGTTCTTAACCTTCAATTTTGAGACCTTGAACTTGTTCTTCAAGAGTTTTGGAACGGATCTTCTCCACCTTGAGATCTTTTATAAGATTGATTGCTTCCTCATAAAATTTGTCTATGCTCCATCCTTCTTCTCCATTTTTTGATACCTCTTGCTTATTGTGCTTGGGTTTATTGTGATTGGCCATAAACAATACTCTCTCATTGGCTTCTTCTTCACTATCATTATCTTCATCGGATGATGAGCTACCTTCTTTAGAGAGAAAATTCCTTTTGGATCCTTTCTTGTTGAATTTCTTAAAGCCTTTCTTTCTTTTTGAGTTGCCATTAATTTTCTTTGGACATTTTGCTACAAATTTCCCAACCTCATTATAGCTGAAACATATCAATGGAAATTTACCTTTGAATTTTCCCTTACCAATTTGTAGTTTTCTTGTGAAGTAAGAATATTCTTCATCTGAAAGACCTTCTTCATCATCTCCCTTTTCTTCACACTTGTAGGTGCATGTCTCTTCAATTGAAGGTTGTTTATCCTTATTGGTTTTCTTAGATGAAATGAATGCAATTTCTATATGCGAAGTACCCTCTTCTTCATCAAGTCTCATTTCATATGCTATGAGAACTCCATGTAATTCCTCTTTGTTGAGTTTGTCCAGATTTTCACTGTATTCTAAGACCAATACCTTGGGTTGAATCTCCCTGGTAACGCTCTAAGAATATTCCGTATAATATTCTTCTCGTCAACTGGCTCTCCCAATCCTTCTAGAGTGTTGGTTATTTCATCAATGTATTGAAAGTAAGCAGCAATGTTGCAATCTTCTTTCATTCTGAGTTGATCAAATTTTTCTCTATAGATTTGAAGCTTTGCTTCTTTGACATTTGAGTCACATGCATATATATTCTCAAGCTTCTCCCATACATTTTTGGCGGTTTTACAACCCAACACCTTATGATAAGAAGATTCAATAAGTCCACTGATAATAATTTCTTTGTTTTTTCATCATTTACCAAATTATTCTTACCTTGTTCATCCGCGGTTGATGTAAATCCATTTTGAACAGTGTCCCATACTTCATAACCTTGCACCAAGAGATAGACCTCCATTCTTCCTTTCCAAAGTGCATAATTATTTTCATTGACTAGAGGTACACCATTCTTGGTTTGCTCCATGACCTCCTTCCAGCTGTTAAACTGCTATTGAAGGAACCACGCTCTGATACCAATTGTTGGAAATACTGGGGGGGGTTGGGGGGTGAATCAATATTCCTTTCAATTAGAGCATTAGTTAATCTTCAATTATTATCAGTGCTTGTACAATGATAGCAGCAAACAAAAGGAACACAAAGTCACACAGTTTTTAAGGTGGAAACCCACTCCGAGACAAAAACCACCTAATGCTTTTCTAATAATTCTTTAATATTCAACTCCAATTGAAAATAAAGCTCCAGCTTCCTAGAATCTAGAAAAGCATTCTTCTCTAGCTCCCACTGGATGGACGCTCCAATGCCCGAGATTCTTTAATAGTCAACTGAACGGATGCCCCAACACCTAATGAGCTACAACTCACCCTAGCAACACCCTACCACCCTATACAAGAATAAAAGAAGAATGGACTCTCGTACTAGGGAAAATGGTCCACTTTACAATGATATAGAATGATGCAGAAGAAGAAGATATACTAGACCATAACCCCAACTTTGACACAACCACCTAATGAGATCCTAGACCTCCCAACACTGCCTCTTAAACCCTCGGCAGATAGACACTAGTGAAACTTTTTCAATAATGTATTTACAATGACACACTACAATGATACCTTTACAATGATTGTATGCAGTGCTGCCCACTTGAAGACTTCATATGATGAACTTCTTGATGTTGTTATGCACCTTGGTTTCTTCTCTTATCATGCTACCCTCTTATGTACCTTGCTTTTCTTTGTTTCCGTAGAAATTTTGGTCCTTTACAACACTTGACAACACATGATCTAGCTTTTTCTTGCCTTCTAGGAGCTCAATATTGAATCTGGTGTATCTCTGTTATTTCAGATCCTCAATATCTGATTTTCAGTCTTGTAGTATTCCTCTGAGTTTTCTTTCCAATTCCACATTTTTTTCTCAATTTGGATTCTTCAAGAGAGAGTTATACCCAATCTCTCACAATGCCAAAATTAAGGATTGTTTCAGCAAAGCGCACTTGTATGGCTTTCCACGTGTCATTGTTTCTTAATTTGTCTCTAAAATTGATAGAGCTAAAATTTTAGACTGTGCACTATCCATCACATTTTATTTAATTCCAATCTGATTCTCAGAGAGAGAGTTATGACGAATTTACCAAGGTCACTTCTTTGAGATGAATTTCAGGATCCTACAAAAACCCTAACTTCCAAAAATCATATCTCCAAAAATTTTGTGCACCTTGATCTGTAATTTTTACTGTATCTTCCTTAAGATTTCAGCTTCACCTCATCAAAATTTCAGCTTCTGAACCTTTGTATAAAAAAATTTAGAGTGAAAATTCCACGATGACCTGTTTCAGATGGCTGAATCCCTTACATAAGGAGGAAATGAAGATCACAATTTATATGAATTCTTAAGTTGAGAGGGGCTTCAAAAAGTGAATGCGGGAGGGATTTTAGGAGCATAAAAAATATTAATTATGAATTTTCAATGACCCATGCCCCAACCCCATGGGGTTTTATCCCACTAACTTGGGTTACAAACTTCAAGCATGAGTATCTCTCAAACCGTGAAGAATTACATGGCGTGCCATATATCAATGGAAACATATCGACAAGTAGAAACCATAAAAAGCATTATTGACCCAGAATATATTAATTTGGTAGGTCAAAATTCCCATGAAATATTGGGTTAGCCCCTGGTGCTGCTTGGGTTGACATCAATGACAACCGCTGATCAACAAATATGATAAATCTGTTCGACCTTATGTCTTTTCCGAAGGTGATCTTGTATTTTTACGACCAATAATATGATAAGTTGGGGGCTAGTAAACTTGAACCTATGTGGCATGGTCCTTATATTGTGAAATGAGTTCTCAAGAAAGGATCCTATGAGTTAGTCTATTATGAAGGGAATCCACTATCGGAGCCACACAATGAGCTCTATCTGAAATGCTATTATGCTTACTTTCTTTGCATGGTCGCTTCTATATAATGTATATATGTGTGTGTTTGATAAGTTTATTTTTTCTTGCCATTTTCATTTCTATCGGTTTCTATGTGTAATTCGTGTGTTTGGTATTTGATGCACATATTTCAACACCCTTACTTCCTTGTAGAGGCTTTGCAGCTGGTGCAATCCATTTGTAATATCCCCTTTTCAGGAATTTATGCAAAAAAGTCCAAGGGGACGTTGTATAAGGAAGGCAATGAAAAAATAAGCTGAAAGGGGGTTGGGATCCCCTTGTTAGCTCATTGAACACTCCTCTTCAAGAATTTGAGCTCAAAGAAATGACTCTAGATGGGTTATTCAGATCTCCCCAAACTAGGTCTCTTAGAAAATGCTCAATGAGAGAGCTTATAGCAGCACATGAAAACAACCATTAAACTCTCCAATTCTGAATTCAAACTAAGAGGGAAATATCATGCAGCCTATTAGCCACCTATAAAATTTGTTATATCAAAGAGGTAAATATCATGCAGCAATCATTTTTGGAGCCTTCAAGAAACAAGTTTTATTGCTAAAAATTTTATCTCTTGAAGACTCATGAAGACATCATGCCCTTTGTATAAATCTTCACTGCTATTTCCATTGTAAACTCTGAAAATCTGTTGTTTTCCATGAAGAAAAGACTGCTGCAAAACCCCATTTTTCCCCTCCCTCCACTCAAAACTAACCTTCATTTTATTCCCTCTTTCCCCCATGAAATTCTTCTATTTTTTAGTTATTCCCCTTTCCCCTTCATGAAAATCCTTTTAAAAGGTTAAAAGATCATTTATGAGCCTTGCCGAAACAACCAAATCCATCAAAAACCTTGGAAAATTTCATAAAAAATATTTTTTTTTACTATGGGCTTAAGCCCCTTTGGGCTAAGTCCTAACCACTTCCCCACCATATCCCTTGGTGCTGGAACCAAGCGCTAAACCCTTTCGGCGTTTATCCCAACGGAGAAAATTGGAGCGTGCAAGTCTATTTGTTTCATTGAAACCTCCGATGTGATTGGCCCTTTTATACATAACCCTCGATCCCGTTGGCTGCTTAATATAACCTTAGAGTCCGCATCTGGCACTTAAACCTTGTAAATAAGCCTTCCCGATACAAAATTCCCTTTGTATTTGGTAAAAACCCCTTTTTCCTATGTTTTTAACTAAACACGTTTGTGTAATGTTTTTAATAAAAATGACCGGCGATCTAAAAAACCGATTAATGGTCAAAAGGATCTCGTATTGGAGAATTTCTAATGGGTAGATTGAAAAGCCCACTCCTTCCTCCCGATTCCAATTGGCACCTTGCATATAAAGCCCCGGTCCCGTTCACTTGTTCATATATCCAAGGCCCCACAATCGAGCGCCAAGTCATATATATATAACCCACCCCGAGCCATTAAACCTTTGTTTTTTATTAAAATCCACCTTTTTCATATTATAAAGGGGCCCGACGTTCATTGGTTCGACCCTTTCCCCCTACCGTTGATCTTGGACCAATCAACGACCTACGTATTATCGCATAAGGAGATTTCATTGCCGCATTGTAATATTTTATTGCTCCTCCTTCGATTGGCCACTCCTTCAATTCATCCTCCACCGTCGATCTGATATACGGATTAATGTCCCATACTCAATCGCTTTGGTGCTCCCATGTCCATTACCCCGCCAATCGCGAAGCTCCAATTGCATCTGGGTTGTCCATGTGTCCAGATTGGATGGTCTAGATCTTTCCTCCCGACTTTGGTTAATTTCATGCACCCCGCTTCATAATTTTTTTGGCCAAATCTCAGTCGTTGATATTTGCAGATCAATGGCCCTTATTCACCTTTTTTCTGCCTCGTTTATTTTTCCATTTATCCCCAGATACAATCTCCGCCATTGATCCTGCACATCCAACGACCCATATTAACTCCGACTGGCCCGACCCCTATGGGTCCTGCATCCCTCCCAACTTGATCTAATCCGTCCAAATATTTGATCCAACGGCTCAGAAAAAAACCACCCTACCACTTATCTTCCCACGCATCTATCCAATATCGTGCTCACTCCTCACCATTAGATCTGAGACCCCAGATCTAGCGGTTGATGCTCATTTTCACGTAACTTCAAGCACGAAGGTTAATTTCCCAAGGGCTGCACGATATAAGTTGTTTTAAAATGCCATGTGTCGGGTGGGAATGCATATCACGTTCAAAAAGGTGAAACCGCCTATCCCTCTTTTGGCCACGCGATACCATTGGTTTCTCCTCCCGAAACCGCTTCCCCATTTCTATTACATTACTTCATGTGCAACCTTCACCATTGATCTTTGTAGATCAACACATTACATCTAATCTCTCGTTACAACTATTGCCCTCCGCCTTTTCCAAAGAAACTTCATAGATCAATCCTGGCCATTGATCTCGTGGGCTGATCTCATCTGACAACCCACGATCATCCCGAAACTGCTTCCCCATTTCTATTACATTACTTCGCATGCAACCTCTACCGTTGATCTTTGTAGATCAATGGCTTACATCTAATCTCTCGTTACAACTATCCCCCTCCGCCTTTTCCAAAGGACCTTCATAGATCAGTCCTGGCTGTTGATCTCGTGAGTTGATCTCATCCGATGGCCCACGATCATCCTAAAACCCCAATTTTCTTTCCTGTGCATATTTCTTCCTCCAAAGGATTTTAACCCCATTTCCTTTGTTTTTCTTATATTTTCATGGAATGTGACTTTGTCACATTATATTATGGAATTTTCTCCCGACCGTTGATCTCTACAAGATCAACGGCCCCAACTTAAAAATCTCCACCTTTCCAAAGCAGTTTTACCAAATACGTAGGATTTTATGAATTTTTTATGTATTTTTCAGGTTTTTAATGGTTTTTCCATTTTATTAAAGGAAAAGCAAAGGCCAAGGATGATGATCCCCCATGCCTTTGTGCATAAAGGAAAATTATTCCACAGAGTTTAGAATCATGTTTCGTCAATGAATCATGAGCATTGTTGCCGTAAGAACCCTTTGAGGAACCTGCACATCAAAAAGACACAGAGAATTGAAATAAATAAAGAGTATTAGTGTTGAAGAATAAAACAAGCTAGAAATGAATAATAAAAGGAAGAATCACATTCCTAGTGGATTACGGCTAAGATCAAAAATAAAAATCCTAATCCACTAAATTAAACACAGTTTAAAGAGAAATCGAGAATATCTATCAGATAGAGAATTCCTCCACTGCCACATCAGAGGCTAATTGATTCCTCTCAGCTACCAGATTGCCACCTATAGCCTCAAAGAATTCAAAAGGGGTCGAGGTATTATCAGAACATCATATATTTTCCTCAACGTAGTCCAACAGTTAATTCGGCCAAAGGATTTATTGCAAAAAATATCAGCAGAGTTATTACAAGATGACAAAAAGCCTTAAAGTCAACGAAAACATCCCACCGAGCTTAATTCTTAAATGTAAAACAATTAATACAAACAAAACATCTGTAAAATTCTCCATCGAGCCCCTCAAAGGCCAAGAAGTATTAAATCTGTATTAATTGAACCATGGGAGATCTTTTATCCCATCCCACCTCCTCATATCTTCTATAAATACTTCTGTAGTTGATGAGAAAATGTTGGTTGCAAAACTTTTAAATATACTTGTGCTCGAATTTTCTATGTGTGACTAGTGTTCAAAGGCTCTTGAAGTTTTGTTTGTGATATAATATTTAGGCTGAGAAATGAAGATGATTACTGAACTGAAACATTGGACTTGAACACTGTAACTGGTTTGACATCAATAACAAGCTGTTTCTTGGGATCCTGGTCTATATCACTGGTGAAGTGCTCCTTTCTGTGTAATTCTTTTCCTTTTGTGTATGCCATTTTGTCCATTATTTCTCTGATAAAGAATAGAAAGCATAGAGTTAGGACCTACTTTTTACAGTACCCTTCTCTGACTGATAAGCTTTATCTCAATGTTTTCCTCCAACTTGTTTATTTAAGAATGATTCAATACAATTTAAACAGTTAGGAATGTCGGCGTTCCCTCGTCCTATTGTTTTATTTAAACATTATTCTTGAATGTTATTTTCATTATTTTCTTATTAAAGTTAGACTAGAAAAGTGATGGTGTGCCCTGTTTTCTAGCTTCTCTCTCCAAAGGTAGATTTTGAAAGTTTCCCTAAGTGTATGCTAAAAGAAGACTAGATTTAAAAGTATCTTATCTGATCTTAAGTTGCATTTTTTTTCTCTTAATATGTGTTTTCATTCTTTCTGAAGGTAATTATGTAGATTAATGGAATATTGTCTATTGAGTTGTTTTAATACAAAGTTTCCCAAGAAATTTATGGTGAGCCTTGTTCTTGGTTGGTTTTAAACAGTTACTTAAGATGATTTTCTTGTTTGGAATGACTATAAATCCTTGTTGAAATTATTATCAGTTTCCACCCCTCCAACACTTTTATTGTTTCCATTCCATCATTTTATCTCAAATTATCTTGTGATATAGATGACTTGCCCCTGGGATCACTCTTGAAGTTGTTGCTCAATTAAATCCCTGTTATGACTCCATAGCCCAATGGACTAAAAACCAGTGTTATATCTATCTTTTCAGCCAAAGCTTGTTCTGATTTCTTGCAACTTCACACCTTTAAAACTATTTCCATTTAGGACTTTCCACTCAACTAATAATCATGCTCAACCATCCAAAACAAAAAAAAAAACCTCGGACTTCATAACTAGCCTAATATCATTACCCAAAAGCTTTAAAGATAAATCCATCTTTGCACTTATTGAAGAGATCCCTCTCCGGATTCAGGAGGGCTAGATCCTAGAATCCCAAAGTGGTTGAAATAGTGTTCTCTCTACAGTTTGAATTTTCTAATCTTTCAAATTACAGGGAACTAAAATTTCTGGTGACTCCACTGGGGATTCTGAGTAATTTTCATTTTAAGGTAATCATAGGATATCAAAAATTTGTTCCAAAGAACATTTGGTATATTAACCAACTGAGCCACCAACAACTAACATTTCTGGCGACTCCACTAGGGATTTTTGAGTAAAAATTCATCCTATATGCTTTTAAAACATCAGGAAACCTCTTGATTTAATGACAATAGTTTTGTTAGCCAGTTGAGCCACTAGCAGCTAACATTTCTGGCGACTCCACTGGGGAACGAATCCAGAATATTTTCATATTGGTATATGGTGGTGGACCATTAAAAATTTTACCTCCTTACGAGCTAAAAAATTCCACCTGGTGACTCCACACTCTGAAACTCCCAAAAGACCAAATGAATCCACTGGTAGAAGAACTTGAATTGATTGAACAGACATAGTGACCTCTTTTTCTGATTTACAAACATGGATTTAGATACAGACCCAGAAAATAAACATATGGTCATGATGGAAAATTTGATGTACATGCTTGGAAAGAGAGTGGATAGGTTTATGGCTATTCTAAACATTGGTGATCTAGAGCAACATATGCCTTTCCCTATCCAAACACAAACTCTACCACTATAAGACATGTATGATGAACAAGATGATAGAGAGAATAAACAAGAAAATTTTCTAATCATGATGGAAAATATGATGTACATGCTTGGAAAGAGAATGGATAGGTTTATGGGTAATATGAATATTGATGATCTAGAGCAAGCTATGCTTTCCTCTGATCAAACACAAGAGCAATCACCTAAATACCAAGACACTGACCAAGACATGTATTATGATCAACACTTTATAGAAAATGATGAGCAAACTTACAAACAAAGCAATGAAGAAGGTTATCAAGAGATGCTTGATTACCTACCTATGTCTTGTACTATGCTGATAAGAGAATTTCATGACCAAAATGAAAATGCTAATAGTGAGCAGTGCTTCAAGGAAACAAGCAGCCATTTGGAAAACGCGAAATCTGAAATTGAGGAAACACCAACACATATAGAAACCTTTCCTTTATGCTATAACTCATTTTAGATTATACAACAAGAATGGCATCTTGATAGTTCACTCGAAATGCAGGAAGATCAGGGAACAATAGAAAATCCTCAAAGTTTCCCTGTAAGCACAAGTCAAGATCTCCTAGAAGAGGCTCAAGAAAACATCCTTCCTCAAAATCAGCTTTTACAAGAGATAGAAAACTGTTGTATTTCTGTTCAAAGCAACATAGAAACATCTTCCCCTTTGACAGAAGAAGACATAAATAAGACAATTAATAATCAGTCAGTCTTTGAAACTTATTGCAAAACATATACTCTTGCTCATTCGTATAGAGAAATGTTTTGTAAATGTTGGACATTGGATAAACTAATGCTCCCCGTGTGTTTCGCGACATGGACTAACCGCCTTTCGTGGATCCTTATCTCTAGCGATGCGATCATTGACTAACACCTGTGGGTTTTGGTATAATGACAATCGTGATTCCCAACAAGTGGTATCAGAGCATAGGTCACGATTTCGATACACACCCGGCTCGTGTTGGGGGGGGTGGGGGGATTGTTGGACATTGGATAAACCAACGCTCCCCGTGTGTTTCGCGACATGGACTAACCGCATTTCGTGGATCATTATCTCTAGCGATGTGATCGTTGACTAACACCTGTGGGTTTTGGTATAATGACAATCGTCATTCCCAACAGTAAAGACGTAGAAATTTCTTTTGTTGATCATAAGAAACAGGGTAGCTCTTATTCTGTTTATACCAAAAAAAGAATCTCGCCTTTGACGGAAGAACAAATTGACCAAATACTAAGCAAGCAGCTACCCTCCAAACCATCATCTCAAACAGACAGTCATGAACATGGTACCTATTCCATAGAACAATCCAATGGCACCCAAGACAGAGAGGATAGTAAGGAAATTAATGATGATACTGAAACTACTCCTCTTTGGAATATGAATTTCAATGGGTTATGTACTAAAACTAATGCAGGTGTAGGAATATGGCTTTATGATATGGAGAAAAATTATTCTGAAGCATATTCATATAAACTGAACTTTCAATGCACAACCGACATACTAGAATATGAGGCGCTTCGTTTAGGGCTACATTTATTGAAGAAATTAGGAGCCCAGAAGATAACAGTTCATGGAAGCGCAAAATTGGTAATTAGACAAGTGAAAGATGAACACACGGTCACACATCCCAGACTTAAAAGCTTATAAGAATGATGCCATTGATTTGTTAAAAAATTTCAAAGATTTCCAGCCTATACTTGTTTCTAAAGATCAAAAAAATTTTGCTAGTGGATTATCCCTTGTGGATAGTAAATGTTGAAAACATTGAGAGAGCAAACAATATACAATTCAAGAAACATTCAGACCAGCTATCCCAAAAAATAAAATATACTGGAAAAAGTTTGAAGGAGAAGAAAAAATAGAAGACTATCCTACTGTGGATATACCATCTTTTCAAGAAGAAATTTCTCCCTTCACTAATGTCAATCTGTCATCCAGAGAACCTGAATTTATATCAGAAACAAGCATAGATTTAGAGAAATAAGAAATTTCACTATTTGTTGTTTTTCAGGTTAAGGATGATGATACTTTCAAGCCACATACTGACAACGTAGTCCTCAAAGTTGAAGTCTTGGAAGCAGGCAATCTACCAGACATGCAAAGCCAAAAAGAAGAGAATCTACATCTTTTCTTTTTTTATTCTTCGGAAGAGTTTGTGGAAGTCCCAACTGGCTCAAATTATTAAGCAGTGATCCTTTGCAAGAGCCAAATACATGAAAATCTATCACCCTCTGTGATAGTTTTGGTTTTGAAGATTAATCTTCAAAATGTACTATGAATACCTCTGAAAAGAAGCCAAAGTTTCTTTTTCTTCTTGACACTACTCAACTGGCTTCATTGGCACTTTTGTATCATATGAGGATGTAAATACTCCAAGTTAGAATAGGTTAGATAGGAATTTCAATAAAAAATAGTTTTGAGCATTTAGATAGTTGTTGATTTTTGTCTCTGAAGAAAAATACAAAAATACAAAAACAACAAAAAGAGAAAAGAGGGCAGATTGTAAAAACAAGAAAGGTACAGCCCCATACCAAAAAAGAGCAACAAATATGAAAATTTGAAAGCTCAAATGCCACTCTTGAGAAACACACTTCTAGTTAGCCATACATCCTAATCATGGCTAGTTAGTTTTAAATTTGCTGCTGAAAGGTTAGTGAATTCGATTTGCCAAGAAATTTAATCTTGGCTTATCAGTTAGGTAGATTAGGCTAGAAATTAAAGGTTCAAACAAGCTCAAAATCTAAACCTAAGTTTTCAAACAAGAATGACTCCAATATGTTTTAATTTCTGAGTCAAAACAGAGGTAAAAATGGTTCTAATCAGCTCAAAATCTGAACTAGATAATACGGAAAAAAGAGCTCAAATAAACTCAAAAATAGAGCTGAAGAAAAGATGAAGGTCGTGCTTTGAACTTTCACATCTTAAGCCTTCCATTTTGATTTAATTTTCTGTAAAATAATATCTATGTGCAGCTTGTTTTTTATCCCATAGATCAGCAACAAGTTGGACTATTCAATCCTGACTTGTATGCTTTAAATTTTTGTTTTAGAAATTATAGAATAAAAATCTGTTAGATTGTTTAATCCTAACAGATTAGTAGATTAGGTAGAGAATCATATGAACTCAACTGTTTAATCTAAGTTCATGGAGAAATAAGGAGTAGAAATAGATTATATTTTTTTCTTTCAAAAGAATAAAATGTTGTAAGAGAGTTTTCCAATCCAGTGCACTCTAAAGAAGAAAAAATGTTAGATCAATAGGATTGGGTTGGTAGAAATCTTGTTGGATAGATATCCATTGTTTTTCATGGCTGCTAATATTTTCAGAAAAAAAAAAGATCATCCAAGTAAAGAAAAGCAGCCCAATGGATAAGGCATTGATCAGCCTCCCAGAGAATGCAAGTCTAAAGTTCTTGATGCCTTCAAGAAGGCACCATCCCCAAGTGGAGCCACTGTTAGCCACCTATAAAAATTTTTATATAAAAATGTGGCTAAATCATTTTAGGAGCCTTCAAGAAAAAAAAATTATTGCTAAAAATTTTATCTCTTGAAGACTCATGAAGACATCATGCCCTTTTTTTAAATCTTCACTATTGTTTCCATTGTAAACTCTGAAAATCTGTTGTTTTCCATGAAGAAAAGACTGTCGCAAAACCTCATTTTCCCCCTCCCTCCACTCAAACCTAACCTTCATTTTATTCCCCCTTTCCCCCATGAAATTCTTCTATTTTCCAATCCAGTGCACTCTAAAGAAGAAAAAAAGTTAGATCCATAGGATTGGGTCGGTAGAAAGCTTGTTGGATAGATATCCATTGTTTTCATGGCTGCTAATATTTTCAGAAAAAAAGAAAAGAAAAGATCATCCAAGTAAAGAAAAGCAGCCCAATGGATAAGGCATTGATCAGCCTCCCAGAGAATGCAAGTCTAAAGTTCTTGATGCCTTCAAGAAGGCACCATCCCCAAGTGGAGCCACTGTTAGCCACCTATAAAAATTTTTATATAAAAAGGTGGCTAAATCATTTTAGGAGCCTTCAAGAAAAAAAAATTATTGCTAAAAATTTTATCTCTTGAAGACTCATGAAGACATCATGCCCTTTTTTTAAATCTTCACTGTTGTTTCCATTGTAAACTCTGAAAATCTATTGTTTTCCATGAAGAAAAGACTGCCGCAAAACCTCATTTTCCCCTTCCCTACACTCAAACCTAAACTTCATTTTATTCCCCCTTTCCCCCATGAAATTATTCTATTTTTCATTTATTCCCCTTTCCCCTTCATGAAAATCGTTTTAAAAGGTTTAAAGCTCATTTATGAGCCTTGCCGAAACCCCCAAATCCATCAAAAACCTTGAAAATTTTCCTAAAAAATAGGTTTTTTGACTATGGTATTAAGCCCCTTTGAGATAAGTCCTAACCACTTCCCCACCATATGCCTTGGTGCTGGAACCAAGTGCTAAACCCTTCTGGCGCTTATCGCATTAGAGAAAATCGGAGCGCGCAAGTCTATTTGTTTCATTGAAACCTCCGATGTGACTGGCCCCTTTATACATAACCCCTGATCCCATTGACTGCTTCATATAACCTCAGAGCCCGCATCCGGCGCTTAAACCTTGTAAATAAGCCTTCTCGATACAAAATTCCCTTTTTATTTGGTAAAAACCCCTTTTTCCTATGTTTTTAACTAAACACGTCGATGTAATGTTTTTAATAAAAAGGACTGTCGATCTAAAAAACCGATCAACAGTCGAAAGGATCTCGCATCGGATAATTTCTAATGGGTAGATTAAAAATCTCGCTCCTTCCTCCCGATTCTGATTGGCACCTTGCATATAAAGCCCTGGTCCCGTTCACTTGTTCATATATCCAAGGCCCCGCAATCGGGCGCCAAGTCACATATATATAACCCACCCCGAGCCATTAAACCTTTTTTTTATTATTAAACTCTGCCTTTTTCATATTATAAAGGGGCCCGTCATTCATTGGTTTGACCCTTTCCCCCCACTATTGAATACATACAAAATGGTAATGTGGCCGAAGGATACAAATAAATGCCCACAAATGGAGATATGGGCTCCAGTACAAAATCTCTAGCCAATCCAGGAGGGATTGCTAGAAATGTCGGATAAAATACAATGTGACAATTAACTGCTAGGGTTAATTTGTCACTACAACGCTAAATACATATGATTAGGCTCTATCAGATCTAAAATATAGATTTCCCTCCTCCAATGATGCTCTTTAGGATAAGGTTGATCCCTCTACTCAAGAACAATCCTCCCGATGAGCTCTATGAAATCTCCCAACATTGCCTGCATGAAAATAATGCAGTTTCAGCCCTAGACTGCTCTGTGAGATATGGTGAATGATTGGCCTAGTGCCAAAGATCTGAAATGATGCCCAGGAGTCTCCTCTGTTGTTCCTCCAAAGAATATACAAGATCTCCATTGAAGAACAAGCCAAAGAATGACTCTATGAGTTCCTCTATTGCTGTACCTAGCAACACAATGTTTTCTGCCCCACGGGAAATTTTTTTACTGAAGGAGGCAACCTTGGCCAAATGCTAGAATGAGGAAATGGATCTCAAACCCTCTCCTTCCTTGAGGATGAGGTAGGGATTCCCGACCAGGAACACCCTTGGGTTAAAGAAAACTACAATCCTGCTAAACAACCTGTGTATGCAAGTCTTTGCAGACCCAACGAAAATGATAAGCTAATGCATAATAAAAAATGGGCTTCCATCTCCTCCTTATAAAAAAAATGAACTCCTCTCACCATGGGTCCCATTCACACTTTCCACCTAGCTCATGCAAGTGGAGCCTCCTCTAAAAATACGCTGCCTTGTCATGGAGATTCCTCCTCTTGGACAACGTTGTTGACTTAGTCAAAGATGACCAAACCAAAGTGATCCCGATCATATTCACACCCTTAGGTGCTTAATCAAGTTGCTTATTCATCCTCCTTCCACACAAGGAGTTTTATTTCTCCATCTAAGGGGTTAAGGGTTCTCCTTACCCATTTTATTCAAAAAGATAAAAATATGCAAACTATAATGTTCCTTTTAGCTTGAGGCTAAAATTTGGGAACATTATAGTCCACCCCTCCCACATGTTGCTTGTCCTCAAGCAACGACATAGAGAGAAAAAAATTTCTCCCCCTCTTCTTTTGTCGCCTCCTCATCAACAATCTCCACCACTGCTCAAGATATCCTACAAAAAATATATTCTCCAACTCTTCCTCCCAAGTATGCCAACTGGAATGGTGCATATCACGGAAATATAGAAGGTGTAGGTGGAAACCCTCTTGCTATGTTATGGCCTCCTCAAGGTAGGATTGATGACATGCATGGGAAAATTTTGTCCCCAATCATGATCCTCTCATCGATGCTATCATCCAAATAAAAATTTCAACCCCTGGTTCGTGCAATGTGTTGGGGATGAATAGAGAGTTGGGCTTTTGATTCCCAAGATATTTCTCTCTCCATTTGTGGTACATATGGGGCTGCCTTCATCCTTGGGATGAAATGGTACGACCTCCAAGAATGGCCCAAGCTTCCCCATCAAGAAAATCAACCATGAGATGCCCCCTCAAATTCTCCCAGTGGTCCTTCCCATAAAAAGAGGAAAGTAGCAATGTGGCAATCATGCTTTTCCCATGGTGTCCCCTGCAATTTAGGACATGTACAATGGGAAGAATAATGCTCCCAATGGGCTGCCCCAATACCTCCAACACTCTCCAAATAGGGCTCCCTATAAATGTACAACCATCAGTAACACAAGGAAGCAACATGCAATGAAAACAAGTTGTCATAAGACAGCTAGAGAGTGGGTCACTGCTACATTCATGGGACTAGCGCAGTGAGCCTCCTACCTACATCAAAACTAAAAAAAACAAGTGCTTTCCCAGCCACTTTTTTGCTGCCACAAACATCCCATAAGGTGAAAACATGAAAGTATAAATTGGTGCCAATGATACACACCAAGAAATATGTGGCTTCCCCTACAAACCACCATGAAAATAGCCACTCCCATTGCTGCAATGAGCCACTAGTACATCATAATAAGTGGCATAAGGAGATGTGATCATACTTATCTCATCAAGCTGCTCATATAAATTAAAGGAAGGTAAATCAAAATGAGAGTATATACCTTCTTTACCATGTACTCTAGTCCTTGAGTTTAAATGACTCCTTTGAATGCTCTCCCTCACCTAGGGAAATGGTTGTGCCAAACTTTAAATAATAATCTGGGCTATGCATCTATCCATATGATAATATAGGTCATGCTGAATTCCCTCCCAAGTGAACTCCTCTAGTAATACAAGATATGAATCTAGGTGCATAGCTAGGAAGTCCTCATGTGTTGCATGTAAAAGTTTCTCCTTGAGACTAGAAGCCCTAGTCAAGAAGATTATATCATAATAATAAATGACCATATCATCCACCATGTACCTATCATCTCCATCTGGGTCATCCAAAAGCATGCATACACCTAGATCCTTGGAGTACTCTACCAAGAGTTGAGACCTCCAAGTTGGATCTATCCACCTTAGAGACATCGTTGGTAATCTGCAATGTGATGCTCCCCTCATGCTGATGCCTACTACCTTGACATCCCCCATGCCAAAGTAATCCTCCAAAATGCTGCCATGCCCATCATGCAGCTGCTTATGCTCAAATAGTGATGGTTTCCTTTGGAAGTTAGCCTCCCATGAGAAGTTGTCATCCAAAAGGAATCTCCCGAGCTGGGCCAAAGTAAGCATGAGTGGCCTCCATCCACTCCCATATGTGAAAGAGTCCTCCCTCAAAGGAAGTATCCTCATCCTCTCCAAATCTGTGGAGTAGTCATCCTGCATCATGAATATACCATCCTCCATCCCTACAGCAAACTCTGTCAGCGTAGTATAACTAATGAGAATGGGTGATACTGAAAATGAGAGAGTGTCTCCCTCCTCCTTAGGTTTATCCAAAACTCTCTGCGTTGTGTTGGACTCCTCCAATTTCTTCACCTCTCTAGAATCCAAGAGTGGTGAATCAAGTGACAAGATGCCCCTCATCAACTCTAGATCAAGTGGCCTCCCAAGTGGAATGTCTCCATATATTGAGACATCTAGTTCAAAAGTGGACTGTGTATATGAGTGGACTGATTTTTCCCCCTCTTCACCTCGCAATACAGTCTCCTCCTCTGGTGTAGAAGCTTTATGGAATAGATAAGTGTGTATCAACCCTTTATGCTGATCGTTCTCTTCCTCCTCCATCTCAAAATCCCTAAAAAATATTACATTGGCTCCGGAATTGTTCCTTGGTTTCCACATGTTGAAGCATTTGGAACTCCTTGCAAAGATACAAGGGCTCCTCTAATAGAAGAAATGGCTCCCCTTTCACCTCCATGTGGTGATGGATCTCCTCCCAATGGGAAAATGTTGTTAGATCTCTTATGCTCATCCTCCCCATCAATAATTGAGATTACCTCATCATCAAGGAGAGACCCTAGATCTTGGTCATCTCTTGAAGGAAGTACCTCCATGACTTTACGAATGGAAGATGGCCCTTCACACAATGGGGATCTTTCCCTTAGAAAGCCATCATACATGTTTACATCCCCTTCAGAAATATGGAATGGAGTTTGCTTCATGGTTCCCTCCAATGCATGCAAAGTGTTTGATGTTTTGATACATAGAGTTTCACAGCGATTTTCATCAAATTTCCTCACCAAACCTTTAGTGAGTCCATCATATGATTCTGCATTTGCATGATAACATGAAATATAATTTTCAAACCACCAACCATGAGCCATACCTTTGAGTTGCAGCGCTGCTCCTCCAATGGCCTCATCTTCTTCCTCCATTCTCTCCGCAATGCAAGTGGGCAATGAACTGCGTTGTGGATCTGCATGTGTGGCTAAATTCTCACACCCAACGTGGTCACAACTAGGGCTTGCTTCATCCACAAACCCTCTCATAAAATCTCTCCAGTTTTCCCTTTCTATCTCCTCAAGGTCTTTAATGATACCCTCCATGGTCTGGAAAAGAAGAAGGGAGACCTCCTCTTCCATCATTCCTCTTTTCTTGTTTCCTCTGTAAATATTCTCTTCTTGGAGATAATCTCCTCTTTTTGATAGCATTAAATCTTTTGCACAGGCTGAGCCAAGATTTATGCTCTATTACCACTGTAATATCCTTTTTTCAGGAATTTCTGCAAAAAAATCCAAGGGGACGCTGTATAAGGAAGGAAATTCAAAAATAAGCTAGAAGGGGGCTGGGATCCCATTGTTAGCTCGTTAAACACTTCTCTTCCAAAATTTGAGCCAAAATAAATGACTCTAGATGGGTTATTCAGATGTCCCCAAACTAGGTCTCTTAGAAAATGCTCAATGAGAGAGCTTACAGCAGTACATGAACACAACCATTAAACTCTGCAATTCTGAATGCAATATAAGAGGTAAATGTCATGAAGCCATGATTATATTAATATATCAGCAATAATACACAATAAAATCATGAGGGACAAGCCACTCAAGCTATGAGAACCAATCTCCAGTGATAAAGCAATAGAATACATGAGTTGCTGTAATTGCACAGAATGCTCGAAAGCAGTGACTGCACTATCTCTATGAAAGTAGAAGTTGCTGAATACATAAAACATGGTAATGTGGCCAAAGGATACAAATAAATGCCCAAAAATGGAAATATGGGCTCCAATACAAAATCTGTAGCCAATCCAAGAGGAATTGCTAGAAATGCCGGATAAAATACAATGTGACAATTAACTGCTAGGGTTAATTTGTCATTGCAACACTGAATACATATGATGAGGCTTTTTCAGATCTAAAATATAGATTTCCCTCCTCCAATGATGCTCTTTAGGAGAATGTTGGTCCCTCTACTTAAGAATAATCCTCCCGATGAGCTCTATGAACTCTCCCAACACTGCTTGCATGAAAATAATGCAGTCTTAGCCCTAGACTATGCTGTGAGAGATGGTGAATGATTGGCCTAGTGCCAAAGATCTAAAATTATGCCTAGGAGTCTCCTCTTCTATTCCTCCAAAGAATATACAAGATCTCCACTGAAAAACAAGCCAAAAAATGACTGTATAACTTCCTCTATTGTTGCACCCAGCAACACAACGTTTTCTGCCCCACAGGAAAACGTTGTACTTAAGGAGGTAGCTTTGGCCAAATTCTAAAATGAGGAAATGGAGCTAAAACCCTCTCCTTCCTTGAGGATGAGGTAGGGATTCCTGACCAGGAACACCCTTGGGTTCAAGAACACTACAACCCTGCTAAACAGCCCGGGTATGCAAGTCTTTGCAGACCCAACGAAAAATGATAAGCTAATGCATAATAAACAATCGGCTGCCATCTCCTCCTTATAAAGCAAATGAAATCCTCTCACCACGGGTCCCATTGACACTTGCCACCTAGCTCATGCAAGTGGAGCCTCCTCTAAAACTTCACTGCCTTGTCATGGAGATTCCGCCTCTTGGACAGTGTTGTTGACTTAGTCAAATATGACCAACCCAAAGTGATCCCGATCATATTCGCACCATTAGGTGCTTGATCCGGCTGCTTA
The DNA here is from genome assembly GCA_034641835.2 of Pinus albicaulis. Lineage (NCBI taxonomy): Eukaryota > Viridiplantae > Streptophyta > Pinopsida > Pinales > Pinaceae > Pinus > Pinus albicaulis. The sequence goes on from MU968317.1 coordinate 32,056,915, forward strand.
TTCATCCTCCTTCCACACAAGGAGTGTTATTTATCCATCTAAGGGGGTTAAGGGGTATCCTTACCTATTTTATTCAACAAGATAAAAATATGCTAACTATAATGTTCCTTTTAGCTTGAGGCAAAAATTTGGGAACATTACACCATTACACTCAAAATGTTGCTTCCACTACTTGGGTTCTCTTTTCACCCACTAATGAGCTTGTGTGTTATGGGGGTATTTTTATTAACCATATCACAAAAAATATGGCCAAATATAGTGTTGTTATTTAACTATTCACTAAGGCTAGTCATCTTGGCATACACCCCTTGGTTTTTCAGCTTAACTCCCAACTCAACCATCTCTATTCTCTAAGGAACCCAAATCTCTTACGCTATTTTTTTAGGGTATTTTTTCTGGAGCGTTTCTTTGATTATATTGATAATGTTCATATTCTTGGAGACCAAAATCAATTGGCTGATTCATCACATTTTTCACATTCATAAATTTTAAACCATCCTCATGAACAATTAAATATCCATTGTACATACATAGTAAATAAAAACACATAGACTTCATTATTTTACTATATCAAAAAATTTGGGAACATAGTTCAAAAATAGGTGACTAAGGCCCTTGCTACCATGCCATACATATTCAAATACATCAAAAAACACACATCCCTATGCTACTTCCTCCACTCAGTGGTTTTCATGATAACATAACACCGCATTCAAAATGCGTCGAAGAATTCCTAAACAACATGATGAACCGACTCCTATGGTGTGCTTCTGCATATGTCAGGGGGTATTTTTAGTACTCCTCAAATGAAATACCAATGTCAAGCCCTTGAAATTATGATTAAATTCTTTCATCTCTTCATCCTTTTCCTCCACCTTTGTCGTTGGTGTTGATGGGGCAGGGGGAAGTGGTACATGTCTCGTCAAAGGAGAATATGTAGCAGGGTGTGTAGGTGCCACATTTGCGTATCATGATCATTATCTCCTAGTAAATTTGTATCCATTCCAAAAAAAATTATATATTCCAAAAAATTAAGAAACATAAAAATTCAAAATTTTTTACCTCTTTCATCAAAGTATTCACCAGGGGAAAGGACTATGTTTAGATCTCCCTAGAAATTTACCCTGTCATACAGATAGTCATCCACTGGTAATGAATTTTATCTCAACCACTTTTGATAAGTGGTTGACTCATATGAAATCCATCCTTTCTAGGCATGATAGAGCACCATCTCATCATCCGAGGTTTTGTTGGTGGTGGATAGACCACATTTTCCAGTGTCATGGGTCTCATCACAAACATCTTATCCAATAAGAAGCTCAAAATAAAACTTACATAGCCACATATATGGGTCCTTCCCCTCTTCATAGTCACTATTTTATCCTTTATATTCACCAAAATTCCTTCACACTAGTTGAAACATGTGGGATCTAAACATCTGATACAAAAATATTGGTGTGGTATTGTCACTATATGGGGTGTTGGGGTTCCAACCACTTGTGTTGTAGTTTATGATAGTGTTTATAGTGTCAATTCTATTATCTCCTCTATGCGTATTTTGTTCCTTTGTCTTCCTCTACCTGGAATATAATGGGAAACCCTCATAATCTATATGGTTGCCTCTCTAGTGCTGTGCACCCCCAATAGTAGCGTTAGAGTTCCCCTCCTTGACAACCCAATAAGGAAATATATATCTGCCACATCAATCATAAATTCCTCCAGACCAATAATGAATCATAGGGTATCCACATCCCACCAACGTATGATGTATGCAAGTAGAAAGGGTTGTTTGGTCATGCAAGGAATCATGAAAAACTTTAATAAACCACAATCCCTTAAATAATTTATGGTTGGTCCATGTCCCATGGTTTGGATTTTATTTTGGCGATGGTGTCTCTCTCTCCACTTCTGCATGGTTTCTCCCACACATACACATTGTTTATCAGTCATGACCAACATCTTAAATACACATTTACCAATAGGAAATTTTACTTGGGGATATTACATTTAATTTTCTTCATTTAAACCCTGGTTTCTCCCTTGCAATAGGGAAAATTTGACCCTGGCCGCTCACATGCCCTTAGCATGTGTGCAGCTAGACTTTTACAATCGAATTTCCTCCCTTGCAACCATGCGATTGGGAAAATTTCTCCATAAAAATAAAATTTTCTCTATGATTTACCTTTGTCCAGAGAATATTTTGTGTATTTCACCAATAGAGGGACGAAATTTGACTTACTTAGATGAAGATATATCATCTTTCTCTTCATTTCCATTGATTACAAACCCTTGAAATCTCTTTCCTTATTTCTTAACAAACTCACAATGATCGAATGAGGAGGTATGAGTTTCTTTTATGAATCATTCTGGCATCTTTTCAGAATATTCCATTTTTAATTGTTGGGGCTTGGAGGTTTTTTTTTTCTTTATAATGTTTTTCCTAGTTTAGATTTTGCAGGAGATTTTGGTGAGTGAAATTTTGAGTCTCTTTTTGGGGGATTCCATTTAAAACAATGGGCTTGAGGTATGTTTCCATTACTAGAATATAGTGGTAGGTAATTTTTGACATCTTCAATGTTATTTTACCATCAACGCCATATTTATGGCTTATGTTTGACCCTATCAAGTTGCGACTTTAGCCACTTTATCTTATGCATGTCGTCGGTTGGTAGTAGAGATTTCCCACTCATGTATAACCTAGTTAGCACCTCTTTCTTGTCTTGGTGTCCATGCAATAATTTTTTATTCCTCTTATTGGAATCCCTTCTTTCCCACCATGACTTAGAATTTGAGCCTCATGTCCCCTTCTTCTTCATATTTCTGGCTTTTGAAGTAGGGTCCCTTAGGACGACATTTTTGGAATAATTAATAGTATTAGTTTTATAGTTTTTATTTTTACACGCTAAGAAATTAATATTCAAGGGGTTTTGGGGTGGGTAAAAGTCCCTTCATGAGTTGTAATGGGCTAAAGGGTAAATCTAGGAGTCTCAAACCACGATTTTTGGACCTTAGGATGAGCGCAGGCTAAGGTATAAATAGAAGTATAGATGAAGTCGGATAATATGGTTTTTTGATGGAATTTTATGTATGTTTTGAGCTTTGAAGGGGATATATGTAAGTGTTTGTGTCTGAAAGGCTCATGCTAGTTGTGTGTGCGAAGACCTTAGTCTTCCTGTGTGCAAATCCTGTTGGTTGTATGCCCAGGTGGATCTGAAGGATTGTGAGGGTTGTTACGATTTTTCATGAATAAAGACCTACTTTGATAACTCTGTGCAAAAATTTCATTTGTGATTTTCTTTGGATCTATTTCTCCGTATGATTTCCGTTTACCACATTAATTTATATTATGTGATTGGATCGATTCCGTACCTATACTACCGTTGATATGAATGCTAATTACATATATCTAGTTCTTTAAGGGTTGAATATCATGTTATTATGATTGTTAAAGGAATTTCAGATCTTCTATTTGGGTGTGTACACTGTACTAATCTATGTTAATAAACCTAGGGTTTCTGGTTAGGGTTTCTGGTGCACAAGTCAGCTTGTGTGTTAAAGAAGATCTCAAGGTGCCCACTTCATTTAATTCTCTCATAGGGTGTGGAAACTGGGTTCCAAAAACCCCCCATACTGCTTCGGGTGAGAATTTTTCCTGCACAAGCAGTTCATTGTTGAAAGGGCCAGTAGTAATTAGGTTTTTTTGGTTGCTCATTAACTCTAAACCTGGGTGAAGACCCCTCAAGCCAACAAATTGTTTTCGTTTCTAGGACTAGGATCATTTTAAGAGACATTAGGTGATGTGGCATCCATTGAAGACTGAATTAGAAGGCTGGTTTGAAAAAAAGATACCCATGTTACACCATTTTTTGGTCATCTAACCTACTATCATTAGATGGACCCAAGTACACCATGTAAGACCAATTTTACCATAAGTAAAATTGCTTTCACTATGTAAAATAACTTAATAAAACACATTTATTAGGTTGTTTATGGTCTAAACAGGAAACCCCAAAAGGAAATATTAAACAAACCTATATTTGTTTGATTTTCCTCAAGGAATAATTAATTAAACAATAATTCAATTATTATTCCTGGTCATGTTTAACCCAAAACACAGAAATTAATTAGATAAATCCTTATTTATCTTATTATTTTCTAGGAATAATTGTTCAAATCTTATTTAAATAATATTCCTTGTTAAATATGACTAAATCACCCATAAATAATTAAATAAATCATTATTTATTTGATTATCCTTCAACCACTTCCTTAAAATGATAAATAAATCATTTATTTATTTATTATTCACAAATAAAGGGATTTGACCCAAGTCAAATACTTTTTCCTCCAACAAATATAATAAAATATTCCATAAAAGGTGGATCTAGATTTTGTTAATGTTATTTTAATCATGCACCAAGATCTAGAATGACCCAATATTTTGTTATAAATAGGAGGGTTTTTCCTACCATTCTTCACCTTTTGTTGCCTATTCGATCACTCTAGATCTAAACCCTTGGTCTGACTTTCAGCCATTATCATTGTCATATTTTCCATTATTTGTTGTGTGAGCTCCCTTTGAGTTCTATCTTTGTCTAGGTTTTCTACACCAATAGGAGAGAGAAATTCTAGATCTGAAGTGCTGAGGACTTCCAAGAACCCATCCCATTGAGGAGAATTGGAAACACCTTCTTGTTTTCCTCCCAGGTGCCCTTAATACAAAAAATTCTTTCAAAAATTGTTCTTGTCTTGTCTATTGGATGTATGGAGTAAAACCTCATTTTTACTGTTTAATGTCTCTATATACATAGATCTGGTTTTTTGCAACACTTGTCTTGATAAACTAAATGCAGATCTGAAGATATTGGCAGCCATATTTGATGTTAGGGCTATAAGTTATGCGTAGCTAAAGTTGTATTTTTTCATACACTTCGACAAAAGATTCATACTAACAGTTGGCGACTCCACACAGGTTTTCAATTACGACCGCTGTCGTTTTTTATATTCCTACATATCCAGCTACTTCAGACCCTAGGGTTTCTTTTCAGATTTTTTTTTTTCCTATTTTCGTGTTGTTTTTCACCTATAAAACCCTAAAACATTAAAATTTCTAACTTCCGCGTGTTTCTAGCCCTATTGCGCAGGTGACAGACATCAGCCACAACTAATATGGCAACTTTTCCGGAAATCTACCGCCGGGACACCCGGAGCTTCAGGTCGCACTTTTCAGCCCAGAAACTGCGACCTGGACCTCTAGGTCGCACTTTTCAGCCCATTATCTGTGACCTGCACAGAAAGCAGGTCAGAACCTGCGACCTGCCAATTTTTCTGCTATTTTTCTGCAATTTTTCTAGGTTTTTCTGAAGCTTCTGTCAGGGTTTTCCAGCCTCTGTCTCAGCCCGTTTCGACCTGTTTCTGATCTTTTTTGCTCATCTAAGTGGGAACATAGCCCCCTCGGGCTTCAGTACCCTCCCCTTTTGGTGGAAGAGTTTTTTATCTGTTTCAGGTGTCTGTTTTTTCAGAGTTTCAGCTCCCCTTTTCCAGATCTGATACCTCCTTTTTAGATCTCTTTTAATCAGCTCTTCTCCCTTTCAAATCACCTCCTGAAGATTTGTTTGGATCTACCTTTAGGGCCTCCTTCTTGCCCCTTCTGATTTTTGCTGATTTCCTCCTTTTGTCTAGCCACCTTGCCTCTGCCTCTTGGCTGTGTTCTGCCCCTCTTTTCAGCAGATTTCTCCTTTAGATCCCTGTCCCTTTCGACCCTAGATCTATTGGCCCCTTTTTAGTGTGTTTTGACTAGATTTTTTCCCTCTGTTAGACTAGTTTTGAGAGCCCCGCCTTTTTGGGTTAGATCGATGCATTGATTAGCTGTTAATTTTCTGTTATTTCAGCATTATATAATGTTCTCTGCAGCATTATTTCCAGTTACGCATCACACTTTTTCTCTTGCTCTCAAAACCAAAAGGGTTTAAAAATTAAAATTAACACACGCCACACACTCACCCTAAGCAAAGAAGAGCCTGGTTTACACCGCCAAGCAAAGACTTTAAAATCAATTGACACTGCACCTATCTGCCCTTGTTTCGACATTGTACTCTCTTGATTCTGCACCTCTCTGCCTTTGTTGATCGTTCTTCTTCCCCTTGTGCCGTGTTTGTGTTGTCACCATTGCGCCCCTAAGGCGCGCATCCCAGAGACTTCTTGGCCTTCACCCTTAGTTTCCGGTCGGTCGACCTACTCCCTCCCGTCATCGACGAGTTATTCCTCCTTCGAGTCCACACTCCGACTCCTCTTCTGATGCATTGGGTTCTCCTTTTACTTCTGGTTCTCCCCCTGTCACCTTCACTATGTCTGGTCCAGGGCCTAACGCTAGTGGTAATCCTGGCCCTAATGCCAGGACTACTACTAGCGGAACCGCCACAGGAACTACCTCGGATACACCTTTGCTCCCTTACATGGCAGGCCTCAGCTTCCCCGATCTCAACCAGTTGATCAATGACCCTATCTGCCATGATGTTGGTTGGCCTGCTATCCCAACCAAGCTCCCCTCTGACATCCCTAAGTTTGAAGGCCTTGCTGGAGAAGATCAAACCAACCATGTCTGATCTTTCCACATGTGGTGTTCCTCCAATTACATTACTGATGATTCCATCTGTCTTCGGTTGTTCCAACTCACGCGTACCGGTGAAGCTTCTAAATGGTATGTTGACCAAGCCACCTCTTCCCATAGCACCTTTGCGACCATTTCCCAAGCCTTTTTATCTTATTTCCAGCTCCCTCTTCGATACGATACTGGTACAGAGCTTTTGACTTCTTTCAAGCAAACCTCTTCGACTCACCTTTCCACTCATGTCCAGGAATGGCGGAGAAGAAGGAGCTTATGTCGAGCTCCCACCTTTAAAGATCGGGTTTATATGGACTGGTTCCATCACACTCTCTTACCTCCCATTGGAAAAGATGTCGCCTCCCATTTCCCTCAAACCAAAGAAGCCGCCCTCCAAATAGCCTTGAAATATGACTTGATCTACGCTTAGTCTCGTTATGTTTATACCGTCCTTCTTGACCTCCCCAGGCCCGGTGGCACTAACGCCCCGGGGGCATCCCATTCAGCCGACGGTATCGTTGGAGCCATTTTTCATCCATATGCTCAACCTCCTATTGGCTATGGTCTCCCTCTGGGAGGGGCCAGCACCTCTAGCACTTTTCCCCCTCCAGGTAGCATGTATCCAGGATACGACATGCCTCATCCTTTTTCCCAACCTCCTACTTACCTCAATGTTACCCAACCTAACCATTATTCTTATCCGCATCCTGGTGCGCCAGCTCCTCCAGCATATGCGCTTCCACCTCCCTTGCCTCCTCCACCCCCGCAACAACACCTACAGCCCCCTCCAGGGCAAGTATTTGCACAACAGGGTGCGACTAATCCCCCTTCTTCTCAAAGAAGGTGGAGAGGCAATCCAAATCAATCGGCCCCTGGTACTCATGGACCCAATCCTCAAGGTACTGACCCTAACACTGCTAACCAGCAACAGGGCACTCAGCCCAAGCCGGACAGGCCTCTTCGCACAAATAAGCCTTGTTCGTGTTGCAGTGTTTATGGTCATTACACCCACGATTATCCCCTCTTACCACAGATGTGGTAGATGTGGGAGTCTCAAGCCACATTGCGAGGACAACATGCCTCCCCTCATGCTCCCCCTAATGTGACCACTACTCAACCAGCTGTGTCTACTGATCCTTTCCCCCAGCAAGGATTCGTGGCTGCCCAACCACCTGATGAACAGGTCGCCACTCAACCTTCCCCTTCTGGTTCCTCCGATTACCAGATCCTCATGATGAACTCTGATCCATCCCCACCCATCGACCTTCACCTTCAAACTCGGTCTCGCCAGTACCCCAAGCCTTCCGCTCAGTCTGCCCCCGAATCCCCTTCTCCAGGTTCTACAGAGCCTCTTTCGACATCCAATGGTCCCTTACATATCCCTCAACCCAAATTTGAGATTCATACCAAGATTCCTAAAGGAACATTACGCTGAAATGCTACTTCTGGTCGAGCCGCTCATTCGTATAGCATAGTAGATGATTTGGCGCAATCTCCTGCTGCCATTTCCACATTGGAACTCCTCCAGTCGTTCCCTTCCCAAAATAAGGCTCTGCTATCTGTCGTGGGTGTTGTAGATCCTGCCGATGACCACATGATTGTTTTCGATGCCCATCAATCAGAACATCCTCCTCTTCCTGCTTCCATCACCTTCCAAATCCCAGTCAAAATTCGGAATGCCAACGTTTCTCGGTGTATAATTGATGAGGGGGCATCCACCTGTGTGATGTCCGCTTCAGTTTGGAAGCAAATCGGATCTCCTAAGTTGGCCCCTTCCACGATCACCCTTCGAGTGTGGGACGGCCACGCCTCCCAGCCCATTGGCCTTTTCTGTAATTGTCCTATCACCCTTGCCGGCAAGACTATTTGCGTTGACGTCGAAGTCATCGATGCCCCTCTAGACTACAACATTCTATTGGGGCGAAGCTACACCTATGCCATGTCTGCTGTCCCATCCGTAGTATTTCGCAAGATGTCTTTTCTCCTCTTTGCTTGGAAATTTCCCTGGTCTCCCTCCTCCTCATGTCTCTAATCCCAACTTATCGAATGTTTGCATGATGCAATCGTCTCGGGCAGCCCTTACGCAGCCCGCTACGGCTAGTCAGCAACCTCAACCTCAACCTCGCCCACCGCAACCCACTCCTAGCCATTCATCTTCGCCAGCCAGACCTCCTCCTTCTGGCCCCTCTTCTACAGCTGGTATCCCTGAACCCCTCTATCCTTCTGGATCGGTTCCTCCAGGCCTTAACCACCTCAGCATCGTTCCGCCCGGCCATTACCCCTCCGATCAGATACCGTTCTTCATTCCCCCCCTGGAGTGTACTCGATACCTGTTATGGCTACCGTCTCTCTCCCCAACCTGACCCTGGGTATACCTGTCTGGTACCTTGACCCTCCAACCACTACCCCACCCGGTCACCCCAAACCCTACCTTGCTTTGAACCTGGTTCAACCGGTCCCCCTCACTTCTCCCGCTACCATGGTGCCTCACACACCTCCGCCAGCACCATCTCCTATTGCGACGGTATCACGAAAAGGGGGAAAAGTTGACACAAAAGCCAATAAGGACCAAACTTCCCTGACAAACCCTACCCCTCCTCGACCGCCAAAGCGCGCTATCCAGTGCGCTTTGTGCGATATTGTCGGTCACGCCACCCATACGTGTCCTAAATTGCCACATCTCAAGGCCTTGGTCAATGAGACATTTCCGGAATCTGATCTCCCTGAAGTCTACATCACTATCCCTGATTCTATCTCGAAACTCAAAACCTTGCGCACAAATCACCCTTATGCTTTGTGTGATTTCCATGGCCATTACACCCACCTCTTTCCCTGCCTTGACGAGTATCGTTCCTCCTTAGCCACGTACCGCCAATTCAAGGCTACGCATGACACGATACCTTCTCACTTGTTTGTAAGTTCTAACCCGGGGGGCCCAGAGGATCTTCCTACTCCCATCCACATTCCCCCTCCAGCTGTTGAAACAATAGAGCCTTCGTCCACCATATTTTACCTATCGTCATCCTTGAGAGATGGTTCGCCTAACCTCCTACCTGCAGACACTCTCGTCTCCACCTCGGTAGACCTTGGATCTACCGACGTTGCCCATATGAGCCCTTTTTCACAAGATGACCAGTCAGGTATTGCTACATCATCGGGTGAACCCCCTTCCTCCAGTCTTCCCATCTTCCAGTCAGATGAAGACATTATGGAAGCCATGACCCACCCTGACTTTCCTTGGGATGATATGCACCATCGCGCATACTTCCTCCCACAGCAGTCCCATGACCAATATGCTGTGGAAACCAAATACTTCATCCCCCATGCAGTCGACTGGTTCAAAAATCCCATCCCTGCACCTGATGCTTTCGAAGAAGGAAACATAGCCAATATCTCTCCTACCATTAAAATTGAAATTTGGGTGAAACCGAGAATCGAAGAATATGTCACCTTGGGTGCCCAATGCACCCCGGAAGAAATTGAAGCTTACACTAAGCTTTTCAAATAATTCCGCGATGTTTTTGCCTGGTCCTACTCCGAAATGCCCGGACTCGATCCCGCCATCGTCGAACATCATATCGACACATGGCCTGATGCCAACCCAGTTCGTCAAAAGTTGAGACCCATTAATCCTTCCATACGTGATGCTATCAAAGCTGAAATTGATAAGCTCAAGCAGGCTGGTTTCATTTACCCCATTGAATACACCACTTGGGTGTCCAACCCAGTTCCCGTCCTCAAGAAACAAGGCACCATCCGTGTCTACATGGACTTTCGCGACTTGAACAAAGATTTTCCCAAATACAACTTCCCCACACCGTTCATTGACCAAATCATTGACGAATGTGTGGGGCATGACGTTCTATCCTTTATGGATTGTTTCTCCAGATACAACCAAATCGTTATCCGTCCTGCTGATCAACTTCAAACTGCGTTCATCAGTCCATGGGGAACTTTTGCTTACCGATTCATGCCTTTCGGCCTTAAAAATGCCGACGCCACTTTTCAACGGGCCATGTCTTATTGTTTCCATGACTTATCTCATATTATCCTTGCTTATTTAGACGACCTCACTGCACGTTCTAAAAATCGGGCGCAACACCTCCACAATCTGCGCACTGTCTTCCTCCGATGTCGCAAGTATAATATCTGCCTTAACCCATTGAAATGTGTCTTCTGCGTTCCTGCCGACCATCTCCTAGGCTTCATCGTATCCAAATATGGTATCACTCTTGACCCGTTAAAATTCCAAGCCATTCTTGAACTTCCCATTCCTCATACCTTACGCCAACTACAGAGCCTCCAAGGCAAAGCTAATTTTCTTCGTCGATTCGTTCCTGACTATGCCACCACCGCACATGGGTTCCTTAGACTCCTCTACTCTAACATCCCATTTGTATGGGATACCTATGCTCGTGAGTCTTTTGATGCCCTCAAGCAGGCTCTCACATCCGCTCCCTTGATCCGCCCTCCTGACTTTGATAGAGACTTCATCCTGTACATCTCCACTTCCACCTATTCGGTCGCTGGAGTTCTAATCTAGGAAGATGACAACGGTATCAAGCATGTGATATATTATGTCAGTAAGAACCTCGTAGGGCCTCCTGTTTCCTACTCACATGAAGAAAAATTAGCACTGGATGTCGTGTTCTTAGTCCAAAAACTTCGTCGTTATATCCTCATGCGCTCCACCAAGGTTGTGACTAATTCCAACCCCATGGATTTCCTATTGAGTTGCCGCATCCTCACTGGGAAGTATGCCCGATGGGTCGTTATCCTTCAGGAATTCGACCTCGAATTTGTCACACCAAAAAGTAAGAAAGGATTATCCCTCTCTGAACTCATTTCTGAATTACCTACCGGAATGCAGGACCCTCCAGTTAATGATGATTTTCCTGATGAACACTTATTCTCCATTACTTCGGGCGATCTGCGGTATGGCGATATTCTTACTTACTTGCGAACCCAAAATTTCACCCTCCACCTTGATCGTGAGGCTCGCCGACGTATCCGACACCAGGCTCCCCGATACCTTCTTATTGGAGACAACCTCTATCGTCGCGGTATAGATACTATCCTTCGTCGTTGTCTCACACACGTTGAAGCTGAACAAGTCCTCAATTCCTGCCATAGCGGCACTTGCGGTGGCCACCTCTCCAGTCTTACTACTGCCCAGAAAGTCATGCGCGCTGGGTATTTTTTGCCTTCCCTCTTCAGTGATTGCATTGAGGCAGTCAAACACTATCCCAATTGCCACCATTTTTCCCCTAAGGCAGGAGCTCCCCCAACTCCCCTCCATCCTGTCATCACAAATGGTCCCTTTTGTAAATGGGCCATCGACTTTATGGAGTGTCGACCTCCATCCGCTGGTAACCATAAGTATATCATTGTGGCGGTTCATTATTTCACCAAATGGGCCGAGGCTATGCCCACATTTAACAATACGGCCGCTACCGCTGCCCTCTTTTTCTTTAACCACGTTATCGCTCGATTTGGAGTTCCGAAACAACTGGTCTCTGACCACGGCCGACATTTTGAAGATGAGATATGGCGTGAGCTATCCTCACTGCTGGGTTTTGAGCACCAATATTCCTCCTCCTATTACCCCCAAGGTAATGGCCAAGTTGAAGCAGTCAACAAAATACTCAAGACCATGCTTCAACGAACAGTGAATAAGCACAAAACCAACTGGCATCTTATGCTCTTCCCTGCTTTGTGGGCCTATCGAACTTCTGTTAAAACCACCACCAGGTTTACTCATTTCCACCTCGTTTTTGGAGAAGAGGCAGTCTTACCGATCGAGTCTGAGATCCCTTCCCTTCATCTGGCCGTTGAACTTCTCCCTGACACCCAACCTCTAGAACAATGAGTTATCATGCTTGAGCACGCCTCTGAAGACTGTCGTGTTTCATTGCAAACCATGGAAGCGGCCAAGAAACGCACCAAAGCTCAGTATGACAGAAAATTCGAGCCTCGTACTTTTCACGAAGGCGACCTTGTTCTAGTATATGACCAGGCCCATGATGTCCTCGCTCATGGGAAGTTCAACTCATTATGGCTAGGCCCTTACGTACACGTAAGGATCTTGGTAAGGGGACATACCTCTTAGAGGGACTCTCAAGGCAATCCCCTTCCTAATCCTCGCAATGCACTCTATCTTAAGAAATATTACCCTTAGTATTTCCCTTCTGAAATGCATGTTTTATTTTTTGTTAGATAGCCAGCATATTTTTGTTTTCGTACTTCGCTAGGACCCACTTCGTCCAATGAAGGATCACTTCACCTCTCCTCAAAATCGGATCTCCTCACTTACAACCCTTATACTTGGGGCACCACTTTGCCTCCATACTTGTCTGTTTTCGTGTGGATTTTCGTCATGAGATACCATCTTGTACTCATGTTTTCATGGTCCCCCATGGGACCTTTACTGTGTGGCAGCACCATCGTGTCGCCCTTGTTTAGAGCATCCAAGTTGAGTCATCATCTCATTCATAGTGTCTATCCCGAGTCCCATTCGACCCCGCTATACTTGATGGTTCAGTGATGCTGCAGCAGCTCTTGGTGATTCTCGGGTGTGTGTGAGATGTCTCAACCCTCATGAGGGGGTGGCCCTGCAGGTAGCCCCCTACATGCCCGGATGAGCTCTTCATTTCAACCTTCGATGCAGCTCCACATATTTGATGATGTCTACTTTAGCCGCTTGTAGCGCCTTTTTATTTTGCATGTATCATTCATATTTTTAGAGCCCTTTCCTATTTACAAGGCCTCTTTGGTTGTACTTATATCTCACGTATTCAAATATTATTGTATAAGTCCCGGTTGTTGTCCCAAGAACAATATGTATGTGGGATTCCTAATTGTATTTTTATCGTAAGTTAGCATTTTGTGTGCTAATAGTTCGGTCCTTGTTTTGCGTTTACACTATTCTTTTATTACTTTGTCTCGGTAAAACTGAGTATACCTCACTTATGTGCATGTGGAGTACCCTCTCATAAAGAACTTGTTGCACGAAGAAAACAAGAGTCTCCTCGAGTCTAGTTCTTACAACCTTATATTACCTCACATTTCTATCTACGACGTCCCTCTTGATGTACGAGTTGATGAGGTTCTTACAACATACTTCGGTCATACGATTCTCTCCTAACACTCGTACGTTGGGGGGCAATCTGTTACACCATTTTTTGGTCATCTAACCTGTTACTATTAGATGGACCTAAGTACACCATGTAAGACCAATTTTGCCCTAAGTAAAATTGCTTTCACTATGAAAAATAACTTAGTAAACCACCTTTATTAAGTTGTTTATGGTCTAAACAGGAAACCCCATGAGGAAATATTAAATAAATCCAAATTTGTTTGATTTTCCTCAAGGAATAATTAGTTAAACAACAGTTTAATTAATATTCCTGGTCATATTTAACCCAAAACAAGAAAATTAATTAGATAAATTATTATTTATCTTATTATTTTCTAGGAATAATTATTTAAACCTTATTTAAATAATATTCCTTGTTAAATTTGACTAAATCACTCATAAATAATCAAATAAATCATTATTTATTTGATTATTACTCAACCACATCCTTAAAATAATAAATAAATCATTTATTTATTTATTATTTACAAATAAAGGGATTTGACCCAAGTCAAATTCTTTTTCCCTCCAACAAATATAACAAAATATTCCATAAAAGTTGGATCTTGATTTGGTTAATAATATTTTAATTATGCACCAATATCTAGACTAACTCAATATTTTGTTATAAATAGAAGGGTTTTCCCTACCATTCTTCTGTACATTTACCTATTAGATCACTCTGGATCTAAACTCTTGGTACGACTTTGAGCCATTATCATTGTCATATTTTCCATTGTGGCTAACATGTAGGCTCCTTTGAGTTCTGTCTTTGTCTGGGTTTTCTACACCAACAGGAGAGAGAAATGCTAGATCTGAAGTGCTGAGGACTTCCAAGAACCCATCCCGTTGAGGATAATTGGAAACATCTTCTTGTTTTCCTCCCAGGTGCCCTTAATACAAAAAATTCTTTCAAAAATTGTTCTTTCCTTGTCTATTGGATATATGGAGCAAACCCTTCTTTTTACTGCTTAATGTCTTTCTATGCATAGATCTGGTTTTTGTAGCTCTTGTATTGATCAACTAACCCCAGATCTGAAGATATTGGCAGCCATATTTGATGTTAGGGCTATGAGTTATGCGTAGCTAAAGTGGTCTTTGTACACTTAGACAAAGGATTCATATAACAATTTAACAACTAAAACTTTAAATGCATTATATTTCATATGGCAGATACATCTCAAGGTTTGATTCAAGGTGGCACCATTTTATTGAGTGATCGGAATCTAGATCAGGGGAAAAATTTAGCTCAAAAATGAAAGTGCTAAATTTTTAAGTTCAAACAATATTTGGTTTGTCTCAGGAATCAATCTGGCAGTTTAGATTTAATGAGTTTGGATGAAATTTATGGTACGATGATCGCCATTAGAACATGCAGATTTAAAGAATATTGTCATTTCATGTATACCAATTGATGAAATGGTTTTGGTAGTCTAATTAAACTGTCCCCAGAGAATCTTCTTCAGTTTTTTTGTCCAATGGAACTGTGACAAGTGGCACAATTGGATTCACCAATTTGGTTTGTGAAGGTAAAAATTTCCGAATGTCCTCCAAGGTTGAATGTGGGTTCATGAAATTTAATGTACTGGAAATTACTTTTTTAAATATATTAAAGTTAGTTAATATATATATTATATTAATATTTTATATAGTTTTATTTAAGTATATAATATATTATATTATTATATATATTAATATATAATATTAAATTCAATATTAACATTAAAATTTCACATAAATTTTAAAACCTTACATATATTCAAGTTTGCATATGTTAATACGGTGGGCATTATTTTATAATGGTGGATTTAAATATACGTTGGTATGTGAGCATTTAACATGGTGGCAAAGGTTTCGTTGGGGTCTATATTAAATGGACCATATTTAAATCAAAATGTTGAAGATTGCAACAAGAAACAGTGAAAGTGGCACCCAGAAACATCATTCTTTGATCCTAGTGAAAAATAATAACCTATTTAGGTGGGGGCCCTACAGTCTTGCAGAGTGTATGTCTCTTTTTGGGAATGGAGTACATATTCTAAAACAGGATGTTTATTCTAGATGATTGAACGGAAGAATTCTCATCTTTGGATGAATTTCTATTTTTGAAAGATAGGCGAAAGTCTATTTATAGATACTTGTCAAAAATAGAGAATGCATGTCAATTATTATTAGCCCTCAACGATAATCAGACAATAAATAATAACTTATTCTCTTGGAGCACTTGATTTCAGTTAACTGATGTGGCAAACTAGTTAGCTGAAGGAATTACAAGTTGCAAGGTTGTTTGGTGACTCATGCATGATGGAATTCATTGTAACTGAGTGTGACGTAGTTGTAACAGAGTTGGAAGAGTAGTTATGTGAGTTGTTATTTAGTTTAACTCAATTAAGTGAGTTAAACTCAGTTGTGCTAGTTGTAACTAAAGATACACTAGTGAAAGATGAGTGAATTAATTATTTAATTAATTCACAAGAAGTAGTATCTTACTTGCAAGGCGAACAAATACTGTGATTAACTACTTGCGTGTCGGATCCGTGGAAGTCCAAAGGAGATAGGTGAGAAGGGTGAGATGGACTATCTGTTGTGACTATAGTGATGCATTCAATGCATCTACACATACATTGGAAGTGCTTGTTAAGGGGATTTCACCCAGGTCAAGGCAAGGTAAGGTTGAATTCATTCAAGGTTCTTCTTCAACAGGGATTGCGCAGTGGAGGCAAGCTGTCAGGAGGCAAGAAATTGGTGCATGGAGGTGCAAATTTCTGCAAGACAGTGTGAGATGGTTGTATATTGTACTGAGAGCTCTATGAGCTGAGCTTTGTATGAGATATATGAGATTGTTTCATGATCCATTGATATACATAATATATGAAAGTTGGGGTTTTTAGCTTTAATATTTCTCGGTAAAATATCTTGTTATGTGTGATTGATTTTTCTTCATGTGTTTTGCAATTGGCGATTTAATTTCCGCAAAGTATTAAGTCGAAGGATTTTGTATTTAACATAAGGATTAAATTGTTAGATCAGGGGAGTCCGGTAATGTACATGCATATTTTATAATTTCTACATGGTATCAGAGGAATGTTAATCACTGGAGATTGCAATATTGAAGCGGTGCTGAGTTTTGTGCTGGTGGAAATAATTTGAAACTGCTGCAATAATTTCTTGGTGCGGCAGTTGAGTATACATTGAAATGGCTTTCAATGGTTTGCGGTTGGAGTTTGCACTTGAGGGTAGCTCGAACTACATAGCCTGGAAGGACAGGATGGAGACGCTGCTTGAAGATAATGTCTTGATGGAATTCATCGAGAAAGATGTTCCTAAGCCCACTTCGGCGGATGCTGCAGTACTTGATGCATGGAAAAAGAAAGTAGCAAGGGCGAGGAGGATTCTGTTGGAAGGTGTGAAAGACCATATTGTGTCAAGCTTTCATGGGAAAGCCACTCCATATGCTATGTGGAAGGATTTGACAGATCTTTTCCAAAGCAGTAGCGACCATAGGAAATTTGCGCTGAAGGGTAAACTCAGAAAAATCAAGATGGAGAAGAACGACACTATTCCGGTATACTTGAAAAAGTTTGTCCAATGCAGGGATGAGCTTGGGAGTGTAGGAGTCAGTGTTGCGGATGATGATTTGGTGAGCTTGTCTCTCCTTGGACTTCCGAAGAGTTGGCACAGTTATCAAGACTCTGTCAATGGACGGGAGAAACTGCCGGATTGGGAGCGACTGTGGTCGAATCTAGTGCAGGAGGGGATAAGGCAGACCACCAGGGATGGCTCTTCATCAAATCATGATGATGAAGAGGATTGTGCTTTGGCTTCTAAGGCAAAGAAGAAGAAGGGGAAGAAATTCCATTCTAGATCTGAGGCCGGTGAAGATGGCAAGGAGCACAACATGTCCAAAGTGAAGTGTTTTCACTGTCACGAGTTTGGACATATTGCCACAAATTGTCCACATAAGAAGAAGAACAAGATGGCTGCTACAACTGCAGCTAGTGAGGCCCTTGCCTCATAATTTGAGCTTGACTTCTCATTGATCGCATGCATGGTGTCTAGTGCATTTGGATGAGGGTGGTACTTTGATAGTGGTGCTTCCTTTCACATGACGGGAGATGAGAAATTGTTCAATGACTTGGTGGAGAAAGATCTCCAGATGCATGTTGAGTTGGCGACGATGGACGATATAGTGCGACGAAATTGGTACCATTACCTTTCGAGGGAGTCAGGTAAACTCATTCTTTTACAAGATGTTGTGCATGTTCCAGGTTTAAAGAAGAATTTGATCTCAGTCGCAATGTTAGAGGATAAAGGGTATGAAGTTGTCTTCAGTGAAGGAAAATTTTTCCTTCGGCACAAGGCAACAGGACAAGTCAAGAAGGTTGGGATTCGAGTAAAGAATCTCTACAGACTTGAAGTAGATGGGATGTCTACGGAGCTTCCTACTGTTGGGAAGTGCAAGAAAGACATGCAATTGATGCTTGAGAGGGAGCAAGTTTTGCATGCAGGTAATAGTGAACCTCGGGATGTGGAGCAGCCACAAGATGAGGATCATGGAGTGGAAGAAACCACTCATGCGGAGAAATTTCGTGCCAGATGGGCAGAGGGAGTGCATGCAGCTATACCACCAGGTGAGAGGTGGGGCGACATGCATGATTAATCCCAAGAGGAGATTTCTGGGCAGGATTCATGAGATGGTGTGGATATCATGAATTGAACCTGGCTACGAGGTGCCCACAGCGCAGCAGTAGCATGATCAGTTGGATTGATGCAGGCAGATGTTGGGAGGACATGAAATCAAAGTGATAATTAATGGGATCTTGAGTGTGGATCCCGAGTTGACGATAAGTGTCGAGTGCATGGATGCGAGGGAGAGTCCAGCTTGTGATGGATCCGAAGACATGTGCTGTTGGTACAAGAAGAAGTCAGAAGACTTTGATGACAGATGCATTATACTGATTCAGTTGTTTGGAGGCTATTCAGTTTCAGAAGTGTTGCATGCAAGTAATGTAGGGCGAATGCATGGAGTTGCATGTCACATGAAAAGACAATCCTTTCTTGTTGAGAGGGAGTGTTGAAGATTGCAACAAGAAACAATGAAAGTGGCATCCAGAAACATCATTCCTTGATCCTAGTGAAAAATAATCACCTAAACTAGGTGGGGCCCACACAGGCTATTTTTAGGTGTATGTCTATTTTTAGAATGGTGAGCATATTCTAAAATTAGCAAGATGTTGATTCTAGATGGTTGAGAAAATTATATCTTTGGATGAATTTCTATTTTTAGAAGATGGGCGAAGTCTATTTATAGATCGCTAATCTAAAAATAGAATGCATGTCGATTATTATTAGCCCTTAATAATAATTAGACAATAAATAGTAACTTATTCTCTTGGAGCACTTGATTTCAGTGAACATATGTGGCACATCAGTGGGCTGAAGGAATTACGCAATTCCTAGGGTGGTTGGTGACTCATGCATGGAGGACTTTGTTATAACTGATTGTGGCAAGTTGTAACAGAGTTGGAAGAGTAGTTATGTGAGTTGTTATTTAGTTTAACTCAGTTCAGTGAGTTAAACTCAGTTGTGCTAGTTTTAACTGAACATACACTAGTGATAGATGAGTGAATTAATTATTTAATTAATTCACAAGTAGTGTCTTACTTGCAACTGAACAAATACAACAATTAACTACTTGCATGTCAGATCCAGTGGAGACCCAGTGGAGAGATAGGTGAAAGGGTGAGATGGACTATCTGTTGTGACTATAGTGATGCATTCAATGCATCTACACACACATTGGAGATGCTTATGAGGACTGCGTAGTCAAGGCAAGGCAAATTCGAATTCATTTAGGGGTCTTCTTAAGTATGGATTGTGCAGTGGAGGCAGGTTGTCAGGAGGCAAGAAATTGGTGCATGGAGGTGCAATTTTCTGCAAGACAGTGTGTGAAGATTATATATTGTACTGAGAGCTCTATAAGCTGAGCTTTGTATGAGATATATGAGATTGTTTCATGATCCATTGATATACATAATATATGATAGTTGGGGTTTTTAGCTTTAAGATTTCCCGTTAAACAACTGTGTTTATGTGCGATTGATTTTGCTTCATATGTGTTTTGCAATTGGCGATTTAATTTCTGCAAAGAATTAAGTGGAAGGATTCTGTATTTAACATAAGTTAATTTGTTAGATCAGGGGAGTCCGGTAATATACATGAATCTTGTATAATTTCAACACAAAACCAAAAATGCAATGTTCAATTCGTATGGCATATGTTTAATACATATTACAAATACGCTGAATTTCAAAGTTCATATGGTTTGTTAAATGCGTTTTCATACTGTTGGTAAAAAATGGTTAATGAGGGGAAAGGTCGGGGTTCAACCCTATGACCTCCCCCTCTCCACTGTGCCCTATTACCAATGGACTACAAGCATCAGACTTGAAAAGGATGTGGCATAATTTTTATTTAAATGCATGTGGTTTCCCGAATGGCGAAGCAGAGGGGGCCAACCGACCTCCCACGTGACCTCTCCATAAGACCTCAAACCAGCACCTTCCACTAAGTGCAAATTTGTGCAGTTAACCCGCCTTTAATAAATGATTATATCCTAATTAATCATGCACTTAATTTTGAAAGATTTTTGGCAGCGCCCCAAAATTAGCGGAACTTCCATATTTGGTGGAGCTAACTGGCAATTTTCCAAATTTAGAGGTAGAATCTAGGGGAAACTTAATGAGGCCTATCTTGGTCAATTTTCGACAAATTTTTGCTCAATGATATTCATCCTTAGTAGATTTTCATGTTATGAATCCATTGGAACAATTTTCAGAGGTAGAGGAGCTCATCTATAGGTGTTTTTTGGTCACTTGAAGAATTATGAAGCCTAGGGCCACTGGGAGGGAAGGCCATGCCCAGGTCAGTTGAAGGCCAAATGTAGTGAGTGAAGTCAAATTTTTACGTATTTTATGGTTTGAACACATTGGTACAATTTATAGAGGCATTGGAGCACATTTGGAGGTGATTTTGTCACTTTTTAGATTAAACAAGCCCATGGCCACTGGGGTTGGAGGTCAAGCCTAGAGGAGATGTGAACCAAATTTAGAGATTGAACAGTAATTTTTGGGATATTTGAGTGTTTTGAAGCCAATGGAATAGTAAAAAAACCATTGGAGCAATAATTTTTTTTGTAATCAGACATTTTACTCATAATCTCAAGAGGGCCTAGCTAGTTAAAGCGAGTCCATGGAGATGTAGCCCAGGAGGGGTGAACTCCATCATCATCCATTGTGTTATGTGATTTTTTTGATTTATGTTTCTGCATTTCATTTGTTGTTTATGAGTTTTAAAAAGCTAATTAACTCATTATTTGATCATGAAAAACACATGAAACTACACACATAAACCCTTTCACAAATGGTTAAATGAGACGATCCTTAAACACATTTTTAATACTGATGAGGGAGCTTGCATAGAAATAACAAGTTTTCCCATATTTAGATTAGGAAACTTGGTGATTTGATGAATCAACATGTCATTGATCGAGATGGGCTCTCCTAGCCACAAACAATTATCATGCACTAGGGTGAGCAGCTAGCATAGGAAAATATCATTTATTGTGATATGACCAAAGGGTGGAATATTCAGAAGTTTCAACAGCCTGGAATGCTACAATCCTAATGCCCATGTATTAGGTTCAACCTTGATGACTCCTCCATCATAAGGAACCTTCTCTAAGTATTCTAAGGGCGCAAGCTCAGGGAACTTCGCATGGTCAGCCAAGTTCCAATCTTCTAGATTTAGTAAAGGAACTTTTGCAAACATGTCCCCTTAAAACGACACATTTTCCAGGAGCATTGGCGTGTTGATATGGGACTTGACCTTATCTAGGTCCCTCGTGACTTCCACAGTTGGTTTTCACGGCGCCATATACTTGGGCAGCCGTGACATTACATCTATCTTCTCGATAATATCTCCCTCTATGATTACTTCAGGCTCCTCGACCATTGGTTTCTTTTGTCGTTCTGCTGGGGTCGACTTAGGCTTCGAAGTCTTCTTGCCCAGAGAATTATGAGTCTCTTAGGTCTATTCTTTCTTTGCATTTTGAGGCTAGGGTTCTGACGTAGGTGTTTAATCAGTGGGCATTGCAGAGGGGGTAGGCTCTATAGCAGTCATACTTGTAGAGATTAAATGACCCAATCCTCTTTGGCGCAACGTCTCAAATAAATTTTCTGAGTTCTTGGACATAAAATCAAACAACGCCGTAATATCAATGGGCACAGATCTCTTAGAAAGCAAAGGGAACTATTGTGACACTTCCTGCCATATTTATAATGATGGCACCACCTAAACAACTTGATATTCGTTGATGTATCTTCATACATGCTAAAAATACTCCAAATATGGCATAATATCCTCCATAAATGCAGGTTAGCTGCTCCTCCAAATGGTAATAAAGCTGCCTTATCCAGAATAACTATTCCAACGGTTATATTTTGGCCCATCTGTTATCACCCTAAAATTTTATATTAAAGCTCGGTAAGTTTACACTGTTTTAGTCATAGTGTCAAATAGGTCTTGAGTCACATTAGTCTTGATAAAGGGTAGGTTATAAGTTTAGAAGTCATATTTTTAACCTTTGGAAAAATTCTCTGCAATTAGTCACAAAACCACAGTTTCGTAGCGTGGTCAGTTCAAAAACCCAATTTTGCGCTACGAAAGTGCTGCTACTTTCATAGCACATATTGCCAAATTTGCACTAAGTGCACTACGAGAGCGCGGATTCGTAGGAGGGTCATGTCAAAGCATAAAATCTGTCAGAATATGTTAATTTTTTCATCATGAGTCAGTTAGGGGTCATTTCCAAAACATGTAACCATTCATACTCATCATTGAAATCGTATAGGTGTCATTTATGAAAAGAAATTTCAAATTTGAAGAGCTGATATGCGTTACTTAATCCAGTTTTCATAACAAACAATGAAACATCTCTATTTCCAGTTCAAGCTTATGGTTATCTTATACCAAGGCTATTTTCATACATCATCAAGCGAGGCTGATCCTTTTATCAAGCGAGGCTGCCAAATCAAATCGAGAGAGGTTGATTATTAAATTCTAAAGGAAGCAAAGTTTGTAAGAGGCATAAACACTCATTTAAGAGCTAGAAACAGAAGGTTAAGGAGCCAGGTGGAAGAAAAGTTGAAAAGACAGTAAAACAAAATGATAAGTCTATAAGACAATCTCTGATAAAAATCAAGGTAAAATTTGATGAAGATTGTATTTTCAGGGTCATATTGTTGTATTTTTGAAATGGTACTAATACCCTTAAGGTTTAAGTATCTCCAAATTACAAATTTTGAATAAATTTTCAACAAAAATGCTTACACAGTAGTTTCGTAGTGCAGCTAGTGCAAATTTGATCAAATGCGCTACGAAACTGCTGAAGCATTTTTTTCACCATGAAGAGTAAACTTTGTTTTCTAGGTTTAGTAGTCAACTTACAAGGGGGTTTCTGGGAAACTGAAAATGAACACTTGAAAAAAGAAACCAATTTTTCTTCCTAACATAACTAAATACAAAAACCTCTCTCATTTTCTTCACAAGTGTTATCAGTTGGGAGATACAAGGCTTTCTTTGAAGCCCTATTTTCAGAAAACAAAGTTTTCCTGTTTTACACATGTTTTTCAAAGACAGGTTCTGGACAACAGGAGAGGTATTTCAAAACACCAAGAGACTTTTTTACTCAAGACATAATGTCTTGCAAAAACCTCCTCTAGTTTCTCAAAATACATCATGGATGAGGATATATGGGCTCTATCCCAAGACCTAATTTTCAGGAAAGAAACAAGAATAATTTGCAAATGTAGCAGTCTTTTCATCCTTTTTCACAGCAAATTTTGAGGGAATTTTGGTGAAGTTTGTTCTTGAAATTACTGGTAGAAGTGTGAATATAGCATGAGAAGGCTCCTTTGAAGAAAACAGGTAAAAAATGATTGAAAAAGGAAGTTTCACACCGAGCTACACAAAGCGCTATGAAAACAAGCTACTTTCGTAGCGCATGCTTATCCTTTACCTTTTTGCATCTTTTCGGATTTGGTTTTCTACACAGCTGGAAGACTAAAGAATTATGGCAATATTTGGAAAATATGATACATGTGAATCTGATCCATCAACTATTAAAGTGCTCAAAGTTGACAATGAAAGTAAAGGGCTGAAAAACAGGGAACATGTTTCCTAATTTCTAGGACAATTTTATCATCAGCAGCAGGGTGACTTTAATTGAATAGTCAACATCAAAATTTGAATTCATGGGATAGCAGGTGTCAAAGGATGAATTAAAGACTAGACAAGGTTTTTAGAAGCATATTTAGGAGTTTAAGTCCTATTAGAATTAGGACTTTTCAAAGGCAGTATAGCTGTCATTTTATAATTAATAGCATGTTTAAGATTAGGAAAGGTGTCAAAGCATGGGAATTCAAATTCTCTAGTGGAGGATGAAAGAATCCTATATTGTAAATGTTCTATATAGAGCATGACGTTGAATTATACAAGGTTTGGGCATTTTCATTAGCAATAGACTGTGTTATTGTATGTCACTGTGTCTTTTTCAACTTAATACAGAGATCTGTTTTGAAAACTCAAGATTCATAAGGAGTTTATGTTTGTCGTTGTTCTATGGCCTTCCTTAATTATCTATTTGCAGTATTATTTGTATGTGATACTTAGAATTCATTTGAAAATGCTCTAACTTCTTTTACATGAAAATAGACTATGTTTTTCACTGTGTGACTGTTTTATTCATTTACCTAGACTCCAAATGCCTTGACTTCCATGCTTAACAGATTGTGATGTTTTGTTGAATATTATCTTGACTCCATGGCCCAATGAAATTTTGCTAATCTGTGATACAACCAGTTATATGATTTTATCTTTTTATCTTAGAGTTAGCCATCTATCCATTCAAAAAAAATCATAAACCTTTGAGAGAGCTCTCTCAGGTTGAGGAGGCTAAGCCTTAGCCAAAAGATTGGTTCGAAAGAGTTACAAAAATTATTCTTGACGAGCAGCCTATCAGGGTCAGATTTTGTGATAACACCATATGTGACTATTTCAACCTCTTGGTGCAACCTCTGCGCAGCTATCGCAGATACATATGCTTCCTCAATCTTCGTCGCATAGACACACTTCTCCAATGCTTGAAAAACTTCTTTATGGTATGGCGCCCTCTCACAACTATCCATGGCATTAAGACAATTCTCCATCCATAAAGTCATATGGCGCGTGCAGGGATGGGAGCATCCCTGCATGGCTTCAACTGACTTCCATTCACATACCCAAGAAGGAATTCACCACGTAAGGTAACCAGATGTACCTCCATTCCTGATCTCTTTGAAAATACAATGTCCAAGCCAATGCATTTTTAACTTTCCTGGATGGCATGCAAAATTGCTGTCATATAGCAAAACCAAATCATCCTCCTTAAAAATCTTTTGCCTGATGTGCTTTTCATGCCAAGGTTTTTCTCCCGCCTTTTACACCTACTGATGGAAACCATCATTGAATCTGTCCTCCTCTAGCGCAACTAGATGTGACAATCACTTTTCCATAATATCTTGATTAACGATGTTATTTACCACTACAATGCGTAGACTAGGGAAAATATACTCCACAGACATAACATCCTCTTGTCCATACACCATCCTGAAAGGGGTCTGTCTCGTCAATTTCTTGCATGTAGTTCTGTATGCCCATATAACTGTAGGTACACGCACATCCGAATCATTTTGGTTAGTATTGCTGAAATTTGTGAGCACATTCTCCAAAATCTTATTAAAGGCTTCTACCGTACCATTTTCCCGTGGATGATACAGTGTACTCTTCTGATGGTGCATCTTAAAATCCATTGTTAAGGCTTGAATGGTATCATTCACAAAATTTCTACCCTGGTCACTCATCAAAATCTTATGAAACCCAAACCTTGTTAATATATTCTCAAAAATGAAGTGTGCAGCCGTTTCTGTGCTGCAATCCTTCACAGGCTTAGCCTCTACCCCTCTGGTAAAATAGTCCATCGTAGTGATTGTTACTATGAATCTTAATTCCAAGCGTACGAAAAAATACCACTTTAGCTGTGCATAAAAAAAACCCTAACAAAAAAGATGGCTGCCAATATCCTCAGATCTGCAGTTAGGTGATCAAGATAAATGCTGCAAAAATCTATATCTATGCATTAAAAGACATTAAACAATAGAAAAAACAAGATTTACTCCATGCATCCAATAGACAAGACAAGAATATGTCGAATGAATTTTGTATTAATGGCACCTTGGAGGAAAACACAGAAGGGTGTTACTAGTTCTCCTCAATGGGATGGGTTCTTGTAAGTCCTCAGCACTTCAGATCTAAAATTCCTCTCTCTTGATGGTGTAGAAAACCCAGACAAAAATGGTAGCAAAATATGACCATGATGGTGGATCAAAGTCAGACCAAAAGTATAGATCCAGAGTGATCTTTAGGCAACAAAAGGTGGTAAATGAATGGGAAAACCCTTCTATTTATAACAAAACATTGAGTTAGTCTAGATATTGGTGTATAATTAAAATATTATTAACCAAATCAAGATCCAAATTTTATGGAATATTTTATTATATTTGTTGGAGGGAAAAGGAATTTGACTTGGGTCAAATCTCTTTATTTGTAAATAATAAATAAATAAATGATTTATTTATCATTTTAAGGATGTGGTTGAGTAGTAATCAAATAAATAATGATTTATTTAATTATTTAAGGGTGATTTAGTCATATTTAACTAAGAATATTATTTAAATAAGGTTTAAATAATTATTATTAGAAAATAATAAGATAAATAATGATTTTTCTAATTAATTTCCTTGTTTTGGGTTAAATATAACTAGGAATATTAATTAAACTGCTATTTAATTAATTATTCCTTGAGGAAAATAAAAAAAACGTAGATTTATTTAATATTTCCTCATGGGGTTTCCTGTTTAGACCATAAACAACTTAATAAAGGTGGTTTAATAAGTTATTTTCATAGTGAAAGAAATTTTAATTAGGGTAAAATTGGTCTTACATGGTGTAATTGGGTCCATCTAATGATAATAGGTTAGATGACCAAAAAATGGTGTAACAGATTGGCCCCCAGTGTGCGAGCATTAGGAGCTAATCGTATGATCGAAGTACATTGTAAGAATGCATCACTAGACACCGAAGGGGAAGTCAAAGAGAAAGAAGTATATGGTAGACCAAAGTGCTGAAAGGACTAGATGCTGAGGAGGCGAGACTTACAGGTGCGACAAGTCTCTTTTATGAGTGAGTACCTGTGCTATAGGCGGCGGGGGAGGCATACCTATGCCCGTTGAGACAAAGTACAAAGAATAAGGTGTCCAGTAAACAAGGGACTGAATAATATAATACATGCTGGAATAAACATGAGCTAGATAAACAACATGATAATGAATCCCACATACATATTGTGCCTAGGATAATAGCCAAGACTTGTACAATAATATATGAGCACATGAGATATAAATACAACTCAGATGCCCCTGTAAATAGGAAAGGGCTCTGAAAATATGACTGATACATGCAATCAAAAAGGCACTGTAATGTACCCAATTTTAGCCTCAAGCTAAAATGGAACATTATAGTTTCATATTTTCATTTTGTTGAATAAAAATGGGTAAACTGACCCATTCATGTAATAAACAGGAATAAAATCCCTTACAATGTGAAAAGGGATCATCATGGAGATGGATTTCACACCCTCATGTGTGAAAGAGGTTAAAATGAAAATGGACAAGGCCTAATTGACCAAGTCAAACTGAGTTGGCATGAGTTGGAAATCACTAGGTGGGATAGTGTAGTTTTAGTGGAGAAATATTCCATGGGGGAGGAAAATTCTAGAGGAAGGAAGGAGGAGGCTTCGTAGTGTTTAAAAGAGGAGCAAAGCAGCCCATTGAGATTATCTTAGATCATTTGATTATTTGTCTATTGAGACAAATTGTTGCCTCTTGCTGTTCAGTAGAGCTGTAGTGCCCTCGGGCACGAGGGAGTCCTGTTTAAGATTTCCTCTCCTTCTTGAGTAGCTCATGAAGGATTGCACTCATCCTCCATATTCTGGCATTCAGGCCATAGCATCAACCATCTTCATCAGTGCAGTTTCTGCAGCAGATATTGTGCAGTGTTGTTGGGTGTTGCTGGGAGCTTTCCTACACACCATTTCGAGTTGATATTTCAGAGGAGGGAGGTTCTATACTTTCAGGAGGTTAGTGAGGATGGTTCTTGAGCTTATTCCACTATCATTGGTAGGAGGCCAACCACTTCCATTAGTTACAGCACAGGCCCTCTCATAGACTGCGTTCTAGTTGGAGCACATTTGCAGTGAGGGTTTTGCAGGAATTTCAGAGGGTGAGATATTTGGTGTAGGGATCAGCCTTGCACTTCAGATTTCCAAAGGAGAAGGGCTCTTCATCAGCTTCAGCCATTCAGCCTTCTCCATCCTATTCCATGTATTGAGTTGCTGCAGCTACCCAACAACTCCGGCATTTTGGCAGTTCTGTATATTTCAGCCAATCCTCCTAGGATTGACTGGAGGTAGTGATTTGGAGGAGAGATCAGCTCTCCCAATGATGTATGAGCCACATATATGCAGATCCATGATGTTTTTCACTCATTGTAGCAGTCTCCCTTCTATGACTGCGCAGTTCCTATTCATGGACATCCTGTTATGTAGCAACATTTTGCATTATGGCATGTGTATTCATGGAAGGCTTCTTGCCTTATTATTTTGATATTCATTGTATCATTTTGCTGCTTTTATTTCATAATAAAATGGCTCAAGGGTTTCATGCATTTTGGCATAATTTTTATTCACTGCTATTTCTAGTTTATATCTTTATATTGCTGTAGCTGCATTTTTGGGTTATCTTAAGAGATTCCCAATCTTGATGTATTTCCCTCTTGGGAATATTGTCCCTTGAAAATAATATATATACAGAGTCTGATAGTGAGCCAAGAAGCCATTGTATCTCACCCTTATTTATGAAGGTGAAAAATCCAGTAAATTCCCCTTCAGTCTATCTCTGGAATAGATTTTATTGTCGATAGACAATGTTTCTGAAAAAGAAACATTACAGTGGTATCAAAGCATAATCTTGGCTCAACCTGTGGATCTTCGCCAAGATGCCATCTAAGAAGATGAGGAAGACTACACTTTGTGGAGAAGAAGAAAGAAAAAGGAGATGAGCTAACCAAGATTCTCCCTAAATCCATCTAGGGATTTCATGGGAGCCACAAGCAAAAGAGAAGGGAGAGATTTGAAGAATATCAACAAGGGTTTGAAACATAATCAAAATCTAGGGTTTCTGATGAGGAATGTGAACACGCAATCACATCCTTTGATGCACAGTGTAGTCATAGGTGGAGTTTTGTCATGAAAGAGATGGGAAAGAAGGAGAGGTGATCAAGAGGAAAACTCTTGGGGATTTTATGAGGGAGTATGAGTCTCAAACTTCGGCATTCAGAGATCATCTCACTTTCATGGATTTTTGAAAGTCTAAGGTGAAGGGGAGCCAGCAGCAAGATAGATTTTTTCTATCTACTTTCGGTGGTTCACCAACATGTTCAGCCAAAGCATGGGTAGAGGAGCTGATGACCCTGTTGCAGCAGCACAAAGTTTCCAAAGGAGATGCTATCAGATTTGAGGCGCTGCACTTTAAAGGTAAGACCTATGCATGGTGGATATTTGGATCATGTTCTTTAGAATACAAATACTTCTTCCTATTTCAGATTCATTGAAGCCATGATGGAAAGTTTTGGTGGGAGAGAATCTGAAATACATGCAAACCTAGATCTTGCATGAAGAAGGGGGAAACATAAGCTCAGATCCACTTCAGAACATTGATGAGAAGGCTGAAATCTTGCATCATACCTTGTTGGAGGCAAGGTATCCATCTCACATTCTTGCACAGGAGAGCATGGAGGTCTCTTTTTCAAAAGGAGATCAAATTTTGGAGAAGTTTCCCCTACATGTTGATGAGGAGGAGGGAAACTGCGCTGGTATAGCTAGAGTTGATCCAGTGCCTCATGTAGAGGAAAGAGGAGATATTGCTCCATATAGAGGGATTCTTGTGTCTTTGCAAGAAATTCCCCAAGATCTCCCCTATAGAGATCAAGGCACAACTCAGGAAACATCTGTGCCAGTGATAGTAGGGTGCAGAGCTATGGAGATAAAAGGAGGAGATAGGGAGGATGATCAACATCATGTGATGAGGAGCACACACTCTATCTATTTTATGAGGTTTATGCACCTAAGATGATGATTTAATTACGCAGTGGAAGCATGGAGGGTTTTCTCCATTCATACATTCAGTCATCTCTTGATGATGGTGTCTCACTGCATGGAGACATTGTACCAAGGAGACCACTAGATTAGCAGAGGAGGTTGGATGCTCCACATTTGGGGGCCTCACACCTTGATTTTAGGAGGTGGAAACCTTGGGAGAAGTTCAACACAGTGCAGAGAGTTTGGGATAGACTCAAGGAGGAGGGAGACACTCTCTCATTTTCAGCATCACCCACTCTCATCAGTCATACTGCGCTGATATAGTTGCTGGAGAGATGGAGGATTGCATCTTCATGATGCAGGATGGCTGCTCCATATATATTTAGTGAGAGAGATGCTACTTCCTTTGAGGGAGGACTCTTTCATGCATTGGAGTAGATGGAGGCCACTCATGCTTACATTTCCCAGGATCGAGAGATTCTTTGGAGGTGATAGTCTCTCATGGGAGGCTCATTTTCAGAGATAATCATTTCTATTTGAGCATGAGCAGCTGCATGATGGGTATAGCAGCAACTTGGAAGATAAATTTGGCATGAGGAGATTTCAAGGTAGTAGACAACAGCGTGATGAAGCACCATATTGCAGAACAACAGTGCAGTCTAGGTGGAGGATTGATCCAGAATGGAGGACTCAACTTTGGTTGAGTATTCCCTAGGATCTTGATGCATGCATGTTTCTTGGATGGCTTTGATGGAGATGGAAGACACCTAGTGTGTGATTTGATCATCTATCATCATGGTAGACTCTTCTTGGCTAGAGTTTCTAGTCTCAAGGAGAAATTATTTGCATGCAGCATGTGAGAACTTCCTAGCTATGCATTTGGATGCATACTTTCCCTTGCTAGAGGAGTTCACTTGGAGGGAATTCAACATGATCTACATCAGCATATGGGTATATGCACAGCCCGATTGATTTTGGAGAGGTTGGCACAACCATTCCCTTACTCATTGGAGGAGAGAGAGAGAGCATTTAGAGGAGCCATTTCAGCTCAAGGTATCAAGTACATGGTAGAGAAGGTATCATTTCACATTATGTACCTCTTTAATTTCTATGAGAAGTATATTGATAAAGGAGGATCATCCCTTCTTGCATTTGTTATGATGTACTTGCAGCTACTTGTAGCCTTGATTTTGGCTATTTGTGATGGTTGTGGGGGAAGCCACATACTTATTGGTGTGCACCATTGGCACCAAATTGTGATGTCATGTTTTATCTTATGAGGAGATGTGGTGGCCGCCAACAAGTGGCTAGTAAAACACTTGTTACTTTGATTTTGAGGCAGGCCAAGGAGGCACTGCGCAGGTTCCATGAGTGGAATTTGGAACCACTCTCCGGTTGTCATTTGACAAATTGTTTCTATTGCATATTGATCCTTATGTATTTCTGCTGTTGTATGTCTATTGTGGAGATTATTTTGGAGAGAATTGTATGAAAATCCCATTGGGAACATGATTCTCCCCATTGTATATGTTTTATCTTGTAGGAGATACCATGGGCAAACCATGATTGCCACATTGCTACTTGCACCTTCTTGTGGGAGGGATCACTTGGAGAATTTGCAGAGGCATTTCATGGCTGATTTTCTTGATGGGGTAGCTTGGGCCATTCTTGGAGGCCATACTATTTCAGCCCAAGGATAGAGGCAGCCCCATGAGCACTTAAAATGGAGAGAAGACCATCTTGAGTAGCATAAGCACACTCTCCATTCAGCCCCAACACATTGCAGAAAATGGGGGTTGAGATTTTCATTTGATGGTAGCATGGATGAGAGGATAATCATTGGGAGCAAAATTATCCCATGCCTATCATCACTCCTACCTTAAGGAGGCCACATTATAGCAGGAGGGATTCCACTATACCTTTTATCTTTCCATGAGGAGCATCATCTTCAGTTTGCATACTTGGGAGAGAGCATTGGAGGGCAGACTTGTTACAGTATATTTGAGCAGTGGTGGGACCATGGATGAGGAGGCCACAAGAGAAGAAGGAGGAGGAATTTTTTTCTCTCTATGCAGTTGCTTGAGGGCAAGCAACATGTGGGAGGGGAGGACTGTAATGTTCCCAATTTTAGCCTCAAGCTAAAATGGAACATTATAGTTGCATATTTTCATTTTGTTGAATAAAAATGGGTAAAGTGACCCATTCATGTAATGAATTTCAGGAATAAAATCCCTTACAATGTGAAAAGGGATAATCATGGAGATGGATTTCACACCCTCATGTGTGAAAGAGGTTAAAATGCAAATGGAAAAGGCCTAATTGACCAAGTCAAACTGTGTTGGCATGAGTTGGAAAGCACTAGGTGGGACAACACAGTTTTAGTGGAGGAATATTCCATTGGGGAGGAAAATTCTAGAGGAAGGAAGGAGGAGTCTTCATAGTGTTTAAAAGAGGAGAAAAGCAACCCATTGAGATTATCTTAGATCATTTGATTATTTGTCTATTGAGACAAATTGCTGCCTCTTGCTGTTTAGTAGAGCTGCAGTTCCCTCGGGCACGAGGGAGTCCTATTTAGGATTTCCTCTCCTTCTTGAGTAGCTCATGAAGGATTTCACTCATCCTCCATATTCCGGCATTCAGGCCATAGCATCAACCATCTTCATCAGCGCAGTTTCTACAACAGATATTGTGCAGTGTTGCTGGGAGGTTTCCTACACACCATTTCGAGCTGATATTTCAAAGGAGGGAGGTTCTCTACTTCCGGGAGGTTAGTGAGGATGGTTCCCAAGCTTATTCCACTATCATTGGTAGGAGGCCAACCACCTCCATTAGTTACAGCGCAGGCCCTCTCATAGACTGCGTTCTAGTTGGAGCACATTTGCAGTGAGGGTTTTGCAAGCATTTCAGAGGGTGAGATCTTTGGTGTAGGGATCAACCTTGCACTTCAGATTTCCAAAGGAGAAGGTCTCTTCATCAACTTCAGCCATTCAACCTTCTCCATCCTATTCCATGTATTGAGTTGTTGCAACTACCCAGCAACTCTGGTATTTTGGTAGTTCTGCATATTTCAGCCAATCCTCCTAGGATTGACTGGAGGTAGTGATTTGGAGGAGAGATCGGCTCTCCCAATGATGTATGAGCCACATATATGTAGATCCATGATTTTTTTCACTCATTTTAGTAGTATCCCTTCTATGACTGCGCAATTCCTATTCATGGGCATCCTTCTATGCAACAACATTTTGCATTATGGCATGTGTATTCATGGAAGGCTTCTTGCCTTATTATTTTGATATTCATTGTATCATTTTGCTGCTGTTATTTCATAATAAATTGGCTCAAGGGTTTCATACATTTTGGAATAATTTTTATTGACTTCTATTTCCAGTTTATGTCTTTATATTGCTGTAGCTGCATTTTTGGGTTATCTTGAGGGATTCCCAATCTTGTTGTATTTCCCTCTTGGGAATATTGTCCCTTGAAAACAATCTATAGACAGAGTCTGATAGTGGGCTAGGAAGCCTCTGGAGCTCACCCTTCTTTATGAAGGTGACAAATACAGTAAATGCCCCTTCAGTCTATCTCTGGAATATATTTTCTTGTCGATTGACAATGTTTCTGAAAAAGGAACATTACAGGCTTTGCAAGCGGCTGAGGCCGACATCATCAAATCTATGGAGTTGCATTGAAGGCTGTAAGGAAGAGGTCATCCCGGCGTGTGGGGGGATACCTGTAGGGCCACCCCTCATGAGGGCTGAGACATCTCACACACACTCGGGAATCACTGATATTAGCTGCTTCATCACTGGACCACCAAGTATATGGATCTCAATCATGCTGAAAGGAGCTGGAGCTGAGAAAAAATCAAGTCAAAGGGAAATAAGGAGTCCCTTTTCATGATCCGAGGCATCGAACAAGAGTGGAATATGGAACCAAGGTACACTGCCCTCTAGACCTGTCTTCTAGAATGAATGAGATGATGTCGATAGAAGGAGGTCTGCCATAGGTGAGGAAATAAGGGATCCTCAACTAAGGCACAAGAGAAAATAGTAGAGCGACTGATAGACTGACACCAATGATGATGATGAAATGGGGGGTACTAAGTAGCGAACATACGACTTCCCTTGGTAGAGCATAAAGGGCATGGATGACCCAGCAGCGACTGAAACAATATCATAAGGGATAGGGGACAGTGGGACTGAAGGCCATAATGTGTGACACAAGAGAGGGACCAATCAATGAAGGATGGAGGACTATAGCAGGATACAAAGGGACTTGGGATAGAATCCATGAATGCGATGACGACTCAAATTGGATGCTCTAAACAAGGGAAACTCGATGGTGCCGCCACACAGTAAAGGTCTAATGGGGGACCATAGAAACATGAGTACAAGATGGTAACTTATGACGAAAATTGACACAAGCATGGACAAGTATGGAGGAAAAGTGGTGCCCCCAGTATGGGTGTTACAAGTGAAGAAATTCGGTTTTGAGGAGGGGTGAAGTGATGCTTCCTGGATAAAAAGTGTCCCAGTGAAGTATCAAATCACTAAAAACTAACAGATACCCAGTTGAGGGCTCAATGAGAGCTTTCCAACAGTACAGACGGTTCGTCAAAATGAGCTACGGTTTGGCCGCAGTAGGAGAAAGAAAAATTAGGGGTTTGCTTTTAATAGGGATTTTCCCCTCCAATTTCACTTATTTGCATGTGGAGCTGTGGTGAATGTAGAGGGAGAGAAGGCCTTAAATATTGCAGCAAGCATAGCGGAAAAACCGACTGTTGGGATTGAGATCCGTCAGTTGCAGGTAAGAGGCCTAACCCTACTCTTTCATTTCAGTGGATTGAAAGTTTAGTTTAGGTCCCTAGAGCTCATGAACAGGCTAGGTCTCACTTTTAGGGGTCTATTCTGCGACCTGGGTAGCAAATTCTGGGCAGAAAACTGTGACCTGTCCCATCAAATGACCTGAAAAGTGCCACCTGTCAGAGAAAGGGGGTTTCAGTGCTGTTTTTGGCTGAGATCTGGGGTTTTTATGGTTGAGGGGAATAGGTGTCCGCAAGCATGTTGTGGTCATGCCAAAATGTATTTAGAAAAAGGGGAATCTAAACACATTTTAATGATGTGGTGCGCCATTTGTTTTCATTATGGTTATGCAATTTGAGAAAGGGAATGGAGGATTACCAATCTCTTTTGGTATTACATATATGAATCAAATGGAATTTAAGTTTCCAGGTTGGCATACGTGGTGTCCCTATCCCAAAGAGAGGATTTGGAGATAATGAACTGGTGCTCTCCTAGAAAACTCACAGGTGGGTCAACAACCATGTCGAAGGGTCTGGGTTATTGACGTAACATGAAGGAATGATGAGGGGTATCATCCCTAGAGTGATCTGAAGTGATATGGGACTCTAGAGGTTCTGATAAATGGGGAAGAATAATGGTACTAGAGTCGACAAAACTAGATAAGGGTGAGTGGTGGAGAATTACTTCTCCTGTTCTCTCAAATATGGGTGCCCCTTACCCAAACATTGGGTGTCAATGTAATGTCCACAAGGTGTATGTGGCTTGAATGCATGGGTTCAATGTAATGGGGGAAATATAAAGTCAGGGGTGGTAAATACTTCCATAATGTCGTCATCGTAATAATATGGGGTGACTGGTGGAAGATAGACCACCTGACGTAGCGAAGCTACTTGACTCATCATCATGAGAAGAGAGGTTGACATGCGCATTGTCACAAGGGGTGACAGAAGAGTAAGAAGATAAAGGATCTACCGATGTTGAGCCCAGGGTGATCACTGAAGGGAGGTCAAGTGAAACATCAGGGTAAGTCTCCAAGGGGACTTCCACCGAGGGTCTCATGGATGATGATAGGTAGAAAATGGTGGAAGAAGGCTCCGTCATCTCGACATCAGGAGGGGGAATGTCAATGGGAGCATTCGTGTCCTCTGGTTTTTCCAAAGCAAAATGCACAAATAAGGGAGTGGTGGACTTGTTGCGCTTGGCCTCAAATTGGCGAACTGGCACTAGAGAGGTGCGAAAGTCCTCGAGGAGGGGACAAAGGTGGGTATAATGGCCATGGAGATCACACAAAGCACATGGGTGGTTGGTGTGAATAGTATTGGGGTTCCTGGCTGCAGTCGAGGAAGGAACAGAGGTTTCCGTGACTGTAGACCCAGGGAGCACGACATTAACCATGGGCTTGAGATGAGGCAACTCCGGAAAAGTATGGGTGGCATGACTGACAAAATCACACAAAGCACACTAGATGGTATCCTTTGGAGGTCGAGAAGGGGCAGGGTTTGTTGGGGAAACCTTATCTTTTGATGTCGTCTTGCAAGCTTTGCCCTTCTTACCCGAAGTAGTCACAACAGGAGATGGTTCCTGTTGAGGTGGTTGAGGCACTGTTGCAGTGGGAAAAGTCATGGGGACCAGTTGAAATAGGGTCAAAGAAAGATAAGGTTTAGGTTGACCAGGCGGGGTAGCGGCTGAAGGATTAAGGTACCAGACGGGAATCAGAAGGGTCAATTTAGGAAGAGAGAGGGTGGCCATGATAGCTATCATGTACACTCCTAGGGGGGGAGCTAGGAACGGTATCTGACTGGAGGGGAAATGGCCAGGCAGGATGGATCCTAAATGGTTAAGTCTTGGAGGAACCGTTCCAGGAGGATAAAGAGGCTCATGGATACCAGCTAAAGGGCCAAGAGGAGCAGGTCCAAAAGGCTGAATCGAAGGGCTAGGAGTAGGCTACGGAGGGCAAGAAGGCTGCTGACTAGCCGAGGTGGGCCGCTTGAGGGTAGCCTGAGACGATTGCATCATGCAAACATTTGATGAGCTGGGATCAAAGATAGGAGGAGGAAGACCAGGGAATGTACCAAGAAATGAGGAATATTTGTAGACTCCAGGTGAGACACTGGTCAAAGAATCGACGATTTTATTATTGGCCACCGAAGAGATAGTGGACTCAGGGGAGGTCAGAGAATTCGGTTTGTAATATGTAAACTGGTCAATGGTGACTATCATTCTGTTATGAGGGAAGGACATCTTGCGGTGGACCGCGAATGGGAAAGCAGACATCGTATAAGTGTAGCTACGACCCAATAGAATATTGTAATCTAAGGGGGCATCTATGACTTCTACGTCAATGCAAACAGTCTTGCCCGCAAGAGTAATAGGACAATTGCGGAAAATGCCAATGGGCTGGGAGGCATGGCCATCCCATGCTCGGAGAGTGATTGTGGAAGGAGCCAAATCAAGTGATCCGAGTTGCTTCCAAACCGAAGTGGACATCACACAGGTGGATGCCCCCTCATCAATGGTGTACCGAGAAACATTGGCGTTCTGGATCTTGACTGGGATTTGGAAGGCGATGGAAGCGGGGAGAGGAGGATGTTTTTACTGGTCAACATCAAAGAAAATCAATCGACCTTTGAAAGGATCTACAGCGCCCATGGTAGATAGTAGAGCTTTTCGTTGTGAAGGGCACGACGGGAGGAGTTCCAGCGTTGAAATGGCAGCAGGGGATTGTTCCAAAACATCTACTATGATATATGAATGGGAAGCTTTTCCAGAAGCAACATTTCGGCATAGTGGTCCCTTAGGGATCTTGGTATGAACCTCCACATTTGGCTGAGGGATTTGCAAGGCACCATTAGGTGTCGAAAGAAGCTCTGTAGAGACCGAAGGAGGTGGCTCGGGGACAGACGTAGCAGGAGGCTTGTTGTACTGACGGGACCGAGTCTGAAGATTGATGTCTAAGGTTAGAGGTTGAGAAGAGTTCATCATGAGAATCTGGTAATCGGAGGTACCAGATGGAAGAGGTTGAGTGGCCACCTATCCTTTAGGTGGTTGGGTAGCCACAAATCCTTGCTGAGGGAAAGGATTAGTAAGCACAACCGGCTGAGTAGGCGCTTCATTGGGAGGGGCTCTGTCCTTGCAACATTGCTTTAGACTCAAAATCTAATTCATTTTTTGTGAAAGAGGACAATCGTGCGTGTAATGGCCATAAACACCACAACAAGAACAAGGTTGGTTCGTGGGAACAGGCCTGTCCTGCTTGGGCTGAGTGCCCTATTGCTGGTTAGCAATGTTAGGTGAATTATTTTGAGGATTAGGTCCAGGATTATCGGGAGAAGATTGATTTTGAGTGCCTTCCTCATCTCTTTGGAGGGAGGAGGATTAGTCGCGCCCTGCTATGCATACACCTACCCCTGAGGGGGTGGTGGCTGCTGTTGTGGGGTTGAGAAGGCAAGGGAGGCGGAGGTGCTAATGCTATAGGAGCTAGAGCAGGCCATAGATAAAGATAATAAGGAGGTTGGGTAACAATGTGGTAAACAGGAGGTTGGTTAAAAAGAGGATGCATGCCGTATCTTGGATACGTGCTACCGGGAGGGGGAAAAGTGCAGGAGGTGCTGCCCCCCCCCCTCGGAAAACCATAACCCATGGGAGGTTGAGTGTATGGATTAAAAAGAGCTCCAACGGTACCGTCAGCAGCATGAGGTGCCCCCAGTGCATTGGCAACACCGGGTTTGGGAAGATAAGGTAGAACAGTATAAACATAACTTGACTGAGCATAGATCAGATCATATTTTAATGCCATTTGGAGAGCGGCTTCTTCGGTTTGAGGAAAATGCGATGCGAGATATTTCCCGATAGGAGGAAAGAGAGATCTAAGGAACCATTCCATGTAGGAACGGTCTTTGTAGGTAGGGGCTTGACATAGGCTCTTTCTTCTTCGCCATTCCTGGACATGATCAGATAGGTGGGTCGCAGATGATTGATGGAAAGAAGTCAAAAATTTGATACCAGTGTCATAATGAAGGGGAAGCTGGAAGTAAGACAGAAAAGGCCGCGCAAGAGTCACAAAGGTGGTATGAGAGGAAGGGCCATGATCAACATACCACTTAGAAGCATCACCAGTAACCATACATTGGAACAATTGAAGATGGATAGAGTCATCGGTAACAGAGTTAGACGAACACCACATGTGGAAAGATCGAAAATTATTTGTAGGATCTTCACCAGCAAGACCTTCAAACTTGGGGATGTCGGAAGGGAGCTTGGTCGGCATAGCAGGCCAACTAGCGTCATGGTGTATAGGGTCGTTTATCAATTGGTCAAAATCGGGAAGGCTGAGACCTACCATGAAGGGGAGCAAGGGCGCAGCTGGGGTAGTGTCTATTGTGGTCCCAATAGTGGTATTCCCAGCATGAGGTGCAGGTTACCACCAGCATTAGGTCCTGCACCAGACATGGTGAAGGTGACAAGGGGAGAACCGAAGGCGGAACGAGAAGGAGAACCCAATGAACTAAAAGAAGAGTTAGAGTGTGGACTCGGAGGAGGACTAACTCTAATCCTACGCGGAGGAGTAAGTCTTCCTACCGGAAACTAAGGATGAAGGCCAAGAAGTCTCCAGGATAAATGCCTTGGTGCCACAATGGTGATGACACAAACACGACACAAAGGAAAAAGAGACTGACAAGGGCAGGGAGGTGCAGGATCAACTGATTATAATGTCGAAACAAGGGCAGAGAGGTGCAGGATCAATTGATTTCAATGTTTTAGAGTCTTTTCTTGGCGGTGTTATCCAAGCCCTTTTTCGCTTAGGGTGTGTGTGCAAAGTGTGTAAATTTTAATTTTTAAACCCAGACGTTTGTAGAGAAAAATAAAAAGTGTACTGTGTAACTGAAAATAAACCTGCAGATAACAGTATATGAAATTGAAATAACAATAAATAAATAGTCAATAATGCAATAATCTAAACCCAAGGAGGCGGGCCTCTCAGCAAGTAGTCTGTAGGTGGGCAAAAAACTAGTCAAAACACACCAAAATAGCCAATAGATCTAAGGTCGGGAGGGACAGGGATCTAAAGGTCAAAATCTGCTGGAAAGTAGTGCATAAAACAACAACAAATCAGAGGAAAAATTACTGTAAATGAGGTGGAGAAAGGCTATATCCTGGAGGGAAACAGAGTGAACCCTAGAGGAAAACCCAAACAAAGATAAATGAGGTGATTTGGATGGATAAAAAGCCGATCTGAAGTGGATCTGAAGGTGAGGTATCAGATCTAAAAAATGGTTGAACCCTCTGAAAATTTCAGACAATCTGCAACAGCTAAAACTCTTCCACAAAGTGTGGAGGGTACTGAAGCCCTAGGGGGCTAGGTTCCCACTTAGTTGAGTAAAACAGAACAAGTACAGGTCCAAAACGGGTGGAGACGGAGGTCAAACAACGCTGAACAGAGGCCCAAACAAACCCAGAAAACTTTCAGAAAAAATCCCGCAAATAATCCAGGTCACAATTTCTAACCTATTTTCAGTAGAGGTTGTAGTTTTTGGGTTGATTCCTGCTTCCTGAAGCTCCAGGTCACATTTTTTGGGCCAAAAAGTGCGACCTGCACTTCCGACACTCTCGGCAGCAGATTTCATAAAAAAATGTCGTCTTAGCTGCGGCTGATGTTTGTCACTTGCGCAACAGGTTCGAAAACACACAAAAGTTAGAATTTTTATCATTTTAGGTTTTATAGGTTAAAAACAACATCAAGAAAATAAAAATAAAAAACAAGAGGCTGAAGAGAAATCCTAGGGTTTGAAGCAGTTGGATATGCAAGGATCAGAAAAACGATAGCGGTCATAATCATAAACCCGTGTGGAGTCGCCAGTTGTTAGTATGAATCTTAATTCCAAGCGTAGGAAAAAAAACCACTTTAGCTGTGCATAAAAAACAACCCTAACAACAAATATGTCTGCCAATATCCTCAGATGTACAGTTAGGTGATCAAGATAAATGCTGCAAAAATCTAGAGCTATGCATTAGAATACATTAAACAGTAGAAAAAACAAGATTTACTCCATGCATCCAATAGACAAGACAAGAATATGTCGAATTAATTTTGTACTAATGGAACCTGGGAGGAAAACACAGAAGGGTGTTACCAGTCCTCCTAAATGGGATTGGTTCTTGTAAGTCCTCAGCACTTCAGATCTAAAATTCCTCTCTCTTGATGGCGTAGAAAACCCAGAGAAAAATGGTAGCAAAATATGACTATGATGGTGGATCAAAGTCAGACCAAAAGCATAGATCCAGAGTGATCTTTATACAACAAAAGGTGGTAAATGAATGGGAAAACCCTTCTATTTATAACAAAACATTGAGTTAGTCTAGATATTGGTGTATAATTAAAATATTATTAACCAAATCAAGATCCAAATTTTATGGAATATTTTATTATATTTGTTGGAGGGAAAAGGAATTTGACTTGGGTCAAATCTCTTTATTTGTAAATAATAAATAAATAAATGATTTATTTATCATTTTAAGGATGTGGTTGAGTAATAATGAAATAAATAATGATTTATTTAATTATTTAAGGGTGATTTAGTCATATTTAACAAAGAATATTATTTAAATAAGGTTTAAATAATTATTCTTAGAAAATGATAAGATAAATAATGATTTATCTAATTAATTTCCTTGTTTTGGGTTAAATATAACTAGGAATATTAATTAAACTGCTGTTTAATTAATTATTCCCCGAGGAAAATCAAACAAATGTAGATTTATTTAATACTTCCTCATGGGGTTTATTGTTTAGACCATAAACAACTTAATAAAGGTGGTTTACTAAGTTATTTTCATAGTGAAAGCAATTTTACTTATGGTAAAATTGGTCTTACATGGTGTACTTGGGTCCATCTAATGATAATAGGTTAGATGACCGAAAAATGGTGTGACAATGATGATATAGTGCACACTAGTCTTCTTCCTTTGAGGGTTGATCGGTCCTACAAAGGTAATGGCCCATTTATCAAAACCCTGTAAAGTCACTTGTGGTTGTAGTGACATTTCATCTTTGCATGGGTGTTTCCATGTTCTCTAACACACATCACAAGCATGACAATACTATTTTGCATCAATGTGCATCGTAGGCCATGGCACACCAGCCCTCAAAATATTTTGTGCAGTTGGTTTACCTGCATAGTGATCTCCTGCAACCCCGACATGTGCTTCTACTAATATGCTCTGCCTTTCGAACTCTGGCACATATCGCCTCAATAACTCATCAGCTCCCATCTTATACAACTGGGAAACAATCAAAGTAAATTCTGCTGCGCACAAAACCAATTATTTCTTCTTCTTAATTGTATACTCTGTAGTCGTGCTTCGAGTGGTCAGGAAGTGGATAATATATGTGAAGTGGTCATCGACTATCTTAATGGAAAATAGCTTCCTCAAAACTAGTTGGCTCATATCCACTTTCAATGTGTGACAAATGGTCTATACCTACATTCAATATCTTTGGCTTTACAATCACCTCAAAATCATACCCTTGAAACAATAAGAGCTATATAAAAATATTCCCCCCCAACACAGGCTTTTTTACTAGGTACTTCAAAGCAGAGTGATCACTGAACATCTTAAAATGACCTCCTAGCAAATAGTGATGAAACTTCAACAGCGCATAGACCACCACTAACCCTTCTCTCTCCGTTTTAGAGTAATTGTGCTCAACACTTGACAAATTTCTACTTGAAAATGCAATTCGGTGATCAATATCTCTAGCTCCTGTC
Organism: Pinus albicaulis; assembly: GCA_034641835.2. NCBI lineage: Eukaryota > Viridiplantae > Streptophyta > Pinopsida > Pinales > Pinaceae > Pinus > Pinus albicaulis. The sequence continues at coordinate 32,099,534 of MU968317.1, forward strand.
TGTGTGAGTAAAAATCCTAATGCGACACACGAAGCATCCACATGCACATGGAATTCATTTTTCCAGTCTGGAAATACGAAGATAGGTGCAGTCACCATTTTCTCCTTAAGTAACGCTAAAATCTTATGGAAGTCCTCATCCCAGCAAAAAGAAGTGTCGTTCTTCAGCAAATTCTCCATCGGTGCAATAATCAGCAGATAGCCTTGAATACATTTCTTGTAATAGCCAGTATGCCAAAAATTGAACGCAACTGCTTCACATTCGCTGGAGCCTCCAGGTTAATAATAATAAAATTGTAGCTGGATCGACCATCAATCCGTGTTGACAGACAATATGACCCAAAATAATCATTAAAGGGACACAAAATATGCACTTCTTCAGATTCAACGATATCTGATGCTTCCTACAAGTGTCCAACATCAAGCACAAATTTGAAACATGCTGCTTCAATAAGACAAATACAATCCAATCATCAAAATATACTTCTAATAACTTATGTATTTACTCCTTAAAAGTAGCTACCACCACATGCGAGAATATATCTGGCGCATTCTTCGAACCAAATGGCATTAAAGTGTATTGGAATGATCCCCATTCCTTCGAAAAGGTTGTCTTACTTCTATCCTCAGGCGCGATTCTTATCTAGTGGTATCTAGAAAATCCATTAGTTAATGAGTAGGCCTCTTGGCCACCCACATTGTCCAAGACTTCATAAAAAAATGGAGTTGGAAAAGGGTCATGTGCACATGCATCATTCAAGTTGCACAGATCCACACAAATCTTGATCTATCCTTTGGTCTTCTTTTCTTGGACCACCATGGGGCTTACCCAATATGATTATTCTATTGGTTCAATGATCCATACGGCAACCATTTTATCCACCTCCTCCTTGACCTTTTTCTTATACTTAGGATTCAACTTGTAAGGGTGCTGCTTGACAGGCCTGACATCTGGTTTCAAAGTGATATTCATCACACCAATATCCCCGACAATCCCTTTTAACTTCGAAAAATTTGTGAGAAACAAGTCCCGATATTCAACAAGCAGCTCTACCACCTTAGCCACTGTATATTCATCCTAATAATCCCCTATTTTTGTGATATTAGGTTGTTCTTCTATTCCAATATTGACTTGCCTAATATTCATAGGTCCAGTTACATCTGGAAATTTAGCCACAGGCCCAACAACTTCGCGCTGACCTTTATAGTCAAGGATATTGATGTTTCTTGGGTCATCCTCATTATATTTAATAGTCACATTTTGACATTCAACTATATCCTTCATCTGCAAATCCCATGTTGGTAAGGCTTATTCTTCTGATTTCTCTGGCATGTCAAAGACCACATCTTGAATACTGTGTAAGGCAATATTGATGCACGGGAATCTGCTCTCAAAACTGAAAGTTAAAACAAAGATTTCCCTTAGCGTAGCCCATTCTTTCGTGCCACGTTGCAGCTCAAGTTAAAAAAAATATTTCCCTTAGCGTAGCCCATTCTGTCGTGCCACGTTGCAGCTCAACCATTTCATGGGTATCTTACTTAAAGAGTTAATGAATGTATGCACCCACCCTAACTATGGCTCTTCTCCCCAAGCTGTAGTCCACCTGGATAAATTCATGTGTGGATATTCTTTTCCTACATAGGTTCCTTCCAACCGTGTATTGGGTTGTCTGAATCACAGTTGCGTCATGTGGGTACATTCTTCCCAATTAGAAATTGTTTCCTTGTGCGCTTCCCACCAGTGCGCTGGGGTTGAGCACAAAACTAAGTCAAGTGCATGGAACTATTGTGTCTTTGGTGTTGGAGTCCTCTGATTTGGCAGATTGGCATACCAAATGATAAGGCAACATCAGAACCACTTTGGAATCCTAGGATCTAGCCCTCCTGGATTTAGAGAGGGATCTCTCTATATGTGTTTTAGAATGATATGATATTAGGCTAGTTATGAAGCACAAGGGATTTGTTTGTTTTTGGTTGGGGATCATTAATTGAGAAGGTCATGTGGAGTGAAGGAGGAAAAAAGTAGAAGGATGTTTCAGCATGGGAATATAGGTCAAGAAACAGTACCAATCCATTGGGCTATGGATTCATAAAAGGGTTTACTTACACAACAACTATTCAAGGGTTTCCATAGGGCAAGTCATCTATATCAAAAGATCTCTTTAAGTTGAGTTTGTGGTATGAAACATTAAGAAGTGTGGTGAAAGAAGCAAAGCTAATAACCAATTAAGAATCTATTAACTTCACTACACAAGAAAAGCCTTTCAAAGTGACTGATTTGGGAGCAAGCCAAAGGACAGGGAAAACCATAGACTTCTTGGGAAAACTCCTACTAAATCCAACTTCTAAGACAACAATCCAGTAATCCTCTTGACTACCTTCAGAAAGTAGAAAACATTTAAGATATACATAAAAAGTAGCCTAAGATCAAGTAAGGACTTTGAACCTATCTTGATTTTGACATACTCTTAAGGGAAATATTCAAACAACTGTTTAAGACTAAATAAGGGATAGGGCTAACCATAAAATTCCTTGATTAGAACTCTACTTAGCATGCAGTGAAAATATCATTCGAGAACGGCATCTCAAGTTCTACTCAGCAAGACATGGGCTCACCAACATTCCTTGACTGGTTATACTCTATTGAAATCATTCCCAAAGAAACAACTAGAAGAAAACATAGAGATAAAGCTTATCAGGTAGAAATAGGGTACTTTGCAGTAAATCCAAATCTAATAATGCTGTTCTTTATCAGATAAAATGGACAGTATGGAAACATAAGGAGAATAACAATTACAGTAAGAAAAACATCACCAATAATATAGACCAGGATCCTGTGAATCCGCTTGTTTATTTGATGTGCAGGACCAGTCACATACTTTAAGTCTAATGGCTTTCTACAGTCCAATACTTCTCTTCCCAGCCTACTATATTACAACTACTCAGCTACTTCCACTTAATAACAGTTCAAACAATCAATAAATTTCCAATCCTTTACAATGAAACTTCAAAGAGTATTTATAGGTGAATGAGGATGAGTGGTGGAAGATATGATCTTAATGATCAATTAAGATAGAGGAGAAGTGCATCGAATGCTTCACTCTGCTCAATAAACATTGAATTAACTGTTTAGACCATTCAATAGTTTTTGTTGACTTTGAGGCATATCTGGTAGGCTGGTAATAACTCCGAAGTGTGTGCTTTTGGAGATATCCTCTGACTGCAGTAACTCTGTCTTGGCTTCTGAGACAAGTTAGGTGAGACATTTAGTTTTAAGGCCACCCATGCCTTTATAATAACTGCCCTAACAGTTTAAATAGGTTACGTCATTAAGATGGCTGTCAAGGTGTCTTTGAAAGGTAAAGTAGACTACATGTGTCCTTTTCTTGATCTCTGGAGATTTAATTGCCTTGATGATCTAACATTTCAAGGCTTCTTTGCTGATCTGTTTGCTTTTGTCACTTTAAACTGAATTAGGCCTCAGATTTTTGCTTTAGGCCTTTTTAATCATCTTTGACCTTTATGTCCTTGCTGACTATATTCCCTTCTGCTTTATTTTTCTTTATGCTTTATCCTTCATTCACTAATCTGCAGGTTTATCTTTTGGTCTTCGGATTTCATGCTTAAACCTTTATATTCGATTTCTTCACTGATCTTTGGTCTTCACTGTTCATTGTGTAAAGGTGGCAGTAGCGCATTGGAGGGTTTGATTGAACAATCAATATTCATGATATATTGATGAAACTTTGGAGTTTACCCCTTTCTATCCCATTATGCAATATTCGGCCATAGAGGATTGTCACCCTCGGCCATGTCCCTTTACTAGACTGTGGGACAAATTTTTGTTATAGCACTGCCATTAAACCTGCACAAGACATCAAACATGTTATAAAAGCTTGCAGATTGGGCTTAAACTGCTTCAGAGGTGATGGCGGAGGTAGAAGAGCTGTGCAGAGGTAGTTTGACGAGGCAAAGATGAGCTTTAATGGAAGAAACCTGAAACCAGGGTTTGAATAAGGTTTTAGCGCAGAACATTGGATAGGAAGTTTTGGAAAACTGGGGATGGTTTTTGCATAGGGCTTGGGTGGTAAGCTGTTTTGTGATAATCGAACGCGATAAGGTTTATCGCTCGACACGTGGCTCTGAAAAAACCACCTATTTCGCATAGAAACTACACGGTGGGGAGATTTCGTGAAGATATGCATGAAGCAGTGCGATGACTGTTGGATCTAGGGTTGTAGATCCAATGGTGGAAAAGGCGCACGAAGAGAGAAAGGTACACGGGAGGACAAGCGGTGGGGTTTAAATGCGGGGGAAATATGGGACATTAGATCTGAAGGAATTGATGGTCCAGATCAAAGTGGAGATGTAGAATGGTGGATGAGGGGTTGAGGAAAAAGAGAAGACCCGATGGAGCGAGAACTGTCTGATTTGGATTAGATCGACATTGGAGATGAAACATGGGGGTGATCCAGGTGGATATTGGTGGCCACCTTCCTATTCCACTTAGGCCCCCACCATTGTATCTTTCAGTTTTTCAGTTTCTGCATAACTTACTATTTTTAGCAGTTTTTTGGGTCCTGAACTTTCGGAGCCGTTTTGAGGCCCTAAACAACGTTTTTTGGGCATCGCACCTCTAGCGAATATCATTCTATTTTGGGATGATATTCGTGGTGAAAGTTTTAGTCCTTTGATAGATATTTCTAATGATGTATCATGTGCATCAAATGGAGATAGTATGCCAAAGTTACGTCCCTGGGAAGTTGAAACACCAATTTACCCAAACGGGGCCCATAGCTTTGGCGCTTCATCTCCTAGGGTTAGGTTTTTGGGATGTTTAGGGTTCTCCATTGTTTCTCAATAATAAATAGGCCCTCGAGCCTCATTGTAACGCAGTTCAGAGGCCTGTAGCCGCCACATCTCTTCTCAGAGATAGCTACCAGTGCCCTAGCTAGTTTTATTTCCATTATGTTTGTAAGCAAATTTCAGTTCTTTGATATTAATGAAATGAAGTGTTATTTCCGCTGCATCTCTGTATTTATGGTTATATGTTTATTCTGTTGCATTCCTGCATAAATCCGGATCAGTGGTATCAGAGCGGTCTGATTTTTCTCGATCCTTCTTTGCATGTCCCCAACGAGGTCGGGGTATAAGGAGCTAGGGCTCGATCTGGTGGAACCTTTGCAAGATCAGCCTCGCAAACCTCGACGGACGCCCATGGGGGACGAAAAGAAAGATGAGGGAGCAGGAGGTCCTATCAAAATATTGCTCGAGGAGGCCCTCGAAAAACAAAGGAACGCGATGATGGATAGCTTTGCTCAGATCCTTCAACGGCTGCCCACCGGCGGCGCATCTGCATCCAGTAGCCACTCTGGAGTTGCGACTCCCTTTAAGGTACAAGTAAATTTGACATTCCCATATTTGAGGGTCAAATAGACGCAGATGCCGTAGATAGATGGTTGAATCTATTAGAAGGATATTTCTCTGTTCATGACTTTTCAGACCGGGAGAAGATTATTTTTGCACTCCTCAAAGCTACCCCCATGTTAAGGACTGGTGGGAAACCTACTGTGAGAACAAGGACCAGACAGAACCCTCTCTGTTCTCGGCCGTACCAACTTGGAATTCTTTCCGAGACGCCGTCAAGGAACAGTACTATCCCGTGGGGAGCTATGAGGACAAGTACATACAATGCACCACGCTGCGACAACAAAGGGATCAAGATGTGCACGAGCTGACGAATCTGTTCCATACCCTGCGCACAAAGTTGGGTATCAAAGATTCAGAGAAACATTTGGTGCTAAAGTATCGCAGTTGTCTGCATAGATACATTTAGGAGGAAATGGAGTTCCTCGACATCTCCTCGCTTGGTACGGCATACCGGTATGCTGCCAAGATTGAGCAGAAATTCAAACAGAAGAAGCGAGACTTTGGATCTGCGAATCAAAAGCAAGGACAAGGTGCTTCCAAACCGCAAAACAAAGGACAGAGCATGGCGGCTAAAGACAACCCATCAAAGCCACAAGACAAGAACAACACCGTAAAGCCAAAGAAGGACACGGGAAAGTGGTGTGAGTTCCATAAGAGCTCCACTCACAACACAAGTGAGTGTCGGGCCAAGCAGTCGCTAGTGGCCGAGATGAGGGCTTCTGAGTCAGATGCATGCTCCGACTCCGAATCAGAACCTGAAAAGGCGAATGAAAAAGGGAAACAAATTATTGATGCGGAGCCCAACGCCACTGTTGCCACTGCAAAGATCCAAAAGGAGGAACCGGAAGATCCAGAGGAGGAGGAACGTCTCTTCCACTCCCAGATGTGGGTAAAGGGCTCCCCGGTATAGTTCATTGTTGACAATGGGAGCCAAAAGAACCTCATTTCAGCAGACGCCGTGAAGCGGTTGGGCTTGCCGACCACAGCTCACCCACATCCATACACCATCGGGTGGCTTCACCAAGGACGAGATCTCCGCGTCAGCCGGCAGTGTCGCCTTCCCTATAGCATCAAGCCCTTCACGTATGAGGTATTATGTGACGTTGCTCCTATTGATGTTTCTGATGTATTATTAGGACAGCCATACTTGTGGAAGCGTCATGCTGTGTATGAGTCTCGACCTCGTGCTGTTATTGTTACTTTGGGAAATAAGTTGTACAGGATACCAGAGGTACCACCTCCTGCGGCTATCTCTTTGGTTACTACAAAACAATGCAGTAAGCTCATTTCCCAAACTAGGAAATTTGTTTTCCTGATGATCCGCCCCCAGGGCAAGAAGAAGACTGTGGCCACGACCTCCAGACAGGGCCCCTCTGCACGACAACAACAAATGGATAAGGTCGTGGAGGAGTACGGGGACATCTTCACCTCACCCACAGGGGTTCCTCTGCACTGCCAGGTCAAGCACCTGATTGATCTGACCCCAGGTGTGCCGCTACCCAATGGACCGATCTATCGACGCTCTGTTCTGGAAAATGATGAAATCAAGAGGCAGATTCAGGAGCTGTTGTAGAAAGGTCACATCAGACCAAGTTCATCGCCTTGTGGGAGCCCGATTGTGTTGGTACAGAAGAAGGATGGGACGTGGAGACTCTGTATTGACTATCGGGTGCTGAACAAGATCACTGTCCGGAATAGGTACCCAATCCCACGGATTGATGACCTTCTGGACCAACTCAAAGGTGCAAAATATTTCAACAAGATCGACCTGAAGTCTGGGTATCACCAGGTACCGATTGAACCCTCCGATGTGTGGAAGACTGCCTTCAAAGCCAAGGAAGGCCTTTTCGAATGGCTGGTCATGCCTTTCGGGTTGATGAATGCTCCCGCAACCTTCATGAGGATGATGGACGACATCTTGCGGCCATTCACCAACTCATTTGTAGTGGTGTACTTGGATGACATTCTGATCTTCAGCCAGACTTGGGAAGAGCACCTTCACCACATCCGACAAGTCCTCCAAACAATGCGGCAACACAAGTTGTGTGCCAATTTGGAGAAGTGCACTTTTGGCATGACCCAGGTTCAATATCTGGGATACATTATTGATGAAAGGGGGGTGCATGTGGATCCAGCCAAGATCCAAGTCATTCGGGATTGGCCAGCCCCGACCACTATAACAGAGCTTCGCAACTTTCTGGGTCTTGCTAATTTCTACCGCAGATTCGTGTTGGGATTCTCTCATATCACTTGGCCCTTGAGTCAAGTCACCAAAGGAGGAGCGAGAGCAAAATTCTTTTGGTCGGAACCTCAACAAAAGGCATTCAAAGAATTGAAAAATCGCCTCTGTTCTGCCCCAGTGCTCAACTTACCAGACTTGCAGCAGCCATTTGAGATCGAGACAGATGCCTCTGACTATGCTATTGGGGCAGTTCTTACTCAACAGGGACATCTAGTGGCATATCACAGTGAGACATTGTCTGAGACAGTTCGCAAGTATCCCACCTATGACAAAGAAATGTATTCCATTGTGCAAGTCTGTCGACAATGGAAGCATTACATTTTGGGGAAGGAAACAATCATCCACACAGACCACCGGCCCCTGCAGTTCATACAGACACAAGGGAAGTTGCAGAATGATCGCCATCAAAAGTGGTCCACATATCTGCAACAATTTCATTTGAACATCAAGTACAAGAAGGGTAGCACCAATAATGTTGCAGACTGCCTCAGCCGACCACCGATCGTGGCGCTCACCACCGTGCTCAAATATTGTGGGCACGAGACTTCTGATTGGCCGCTTCTCTATGAGAGTGACCCAGAATTCGGCCACACTTACAAGGCACTCTTGGGGGGCACGCAAGTTCCAAATTTTCACCTCCAAGATGCACTTTTATGTCACCTGGGACACCTTTGTGTTCCTTAAAGCGAGCGTGCCAAGATGATATGGGAAGCACACTACAGTCGAGTCGCTGGGCATTTCGGGGTCGAGAAAACAGTAGCAATACTACAGAAGTATTTCTATTGGCCGAACCTTCGAAAGGATGTCGAGAAGCACATCAGATCCTGCACTGCTTGTGCCATTGCCAAACCGACCATCAAGAAGCAAGGTCTATATACTCCACTACCTACCCCTAGTCGACCTTGGGAATCCATCTCCATGGATTACATGTCGGGCCTGCCTTCTACTAAGAATGGAAATGACTGTGTTTTCATGGTCGTTGACAGATTCTCGAAGATGGCCATTATGGCAGCCTGTAAGAAGAATATCACAGCAAAATCCACTGCTAAACTCTTCTTTGAACGAGTGTGGGTGCACTTTGGGATCCGACAGTCTATCATATCAGATCGAGATAGCAGGTTCCTCAGCACATTTTGGTCCAGCCTCTGGTCAATTTTGGACACAAAGCTCACCAAGTCCATAGCTTTCCATCCCCAAATAGATGGGCAGACAGAGGTCGTCAACATAATGATTGTACACATTCTGCGCATGTATAATTCAAAGCATCCAGGCACATGGGATGGGAGCCTCCCTTATGTACAACATATTTATAACAGGGCTCTCCATATTTCAATTGGCCATATCCCCTTTCAGGTGGGCTTGGGATTCCAACCACTATGTCCCATTGATGTAGCCATGCCATTTGCAGCTGCTCAGGCCGATTCAGCTCATGTCCAGTCTGAAGTTGACAAAGCAAGTAGCTTCATCGAGTGCATTCAACACATCTGCCAACAGGTTCATGATATATTGGACAAAGCCAATGCAGAGTACAAGCAGCGTCATGATCAACAACGGGTGCCACACAACTTCCAGGTGGGTGACAAAGTATGGCTACATTTGCAGAAGGAGGGCCTCACTGGACCCCAACGCAAGCTTCGCCCGCTCCGATACGGGCCGTACACCGTCACCAAGGCTGTAGGGAACAAAGCCTTCGAGCTTAGTATTCCTCCATTCCTTGGTCTGCACCCAGTATTCAATGTGGATCACCTTCGTCCTTACTTCCCACCTCTGCTGGACACCTCGGACATTGCAGAACAACTCACACCAACAGAGTTAAACCCAGATTACATGGAACAGGCACCACAGATTGTATCATGGACATGCAAATCAAGAACACTCGCCAACAGAAGATCCAACTGTATCGGGTTGTCAAAGCTGGCCAACTCCTACAGCAAGGAAAGTGGTTCACCAGGGACCAAGTTCAGCAGAAATTTCCTCATCTCATGGCAGAACTTAACGCAATGGGGACCATTGCTTCCTAAGGGGGGAGGAATGATCCAGGTGGATATTGGTGGCCACCCGCCTATTCCACTTAGGCCCCCACCATTGTATCTTTCAGTTTTTCAGTTTTGGCATAACTTACTATTTTTAGCAGGTTTTTGGGTCCTGAACTTCCGGAGCCGTTTTGAGGCCCTAAACAACGTTTTTTTGGCATCACGCCTCCAAAAAATATCATTCCGTTTTGAAATGATATTCGTGGCGAAAGTTGTAGTCCTCAGATGGAGCTTTCTAATGATGTATCATGTGCGCAAATGGAGATAGTATGCCAAAGTTACGTCCTTGGGAAGTTGAAACACCAGTTTACCCAAATGGGGCCCATAGTTTTGGTGCTTCATCTCCTAGGGTTAGGTTTTTGGATGTTTAGGGTTCTCCATTGTTTCTTAATAATAAATAGGCCCTCGAGCCTCATTGTAACTCAGTTCAGAGGCCTGTAGCCGCCACACCTCTTCTCAGAGATAGCTACCAGTGCCCTAGCTAGTTTTATTTCCATTCTGTCTGTAAGCAAATTTCAGTTCTTTGATATTAATGAAATGAAGTGTTATTTCCGCTGCATCCCTGTATTTATGGGTATATGTTTATTCTGTTGCGTTTCTGCATAAATCCGGATCAGGGGGGGAGGGGGGTTGGGGGGGGGGGGGGTGCGGGGTCAGTGGAAAAGGAAAAATGGGAAGTGGTGATAGGGAAGAGCGAAGCCTCGATTGTCAATGGGCTTAGCGCTCAGTCACAGCGATTGGGTCATAAGACGGAAAAGGGGATAGGGCTTAAGCCGAAAGGTGCTTAAGGCCTAAATACTAAAATGAAGGTTTGAGGCTGAAAATGGAGGTTTTTGAAGGGTTTTTGGAGGTTTCAATAGGATCTAAAAGGGGTTTTAAACTAGAATAAAGGGATATCATTAGGTTTAAAGGGGATTTTTGATGAAATGAGGGATAAATGATGAATTTTCAGAAGGAAAATAATGGAAAATGAGTCTGAAACAATCTTTCTTCAAACAGGAGCTCTTCTTTGAGAATTTTGAGTGAAAATATCAAAGGGGTAGACCTTTTGAAGTCTAAGGGGCATAGCAAGGCTTCAAGAACTCATAGATTGCTTGAAATTTGTTTCTTGAAGGCTAAAAGACCTTTTTTAGCCATCATTTGAATATGTCAAAATTATGGATGGCTAACAGTGGCTCCACTTGGGGATCACAGCTCCTTGGAGGTGTCAAGAACCTCAGAAATTTAACTTTGTAATGTAGATCAATGTCCTACACTTTGAGAATCCTCTTTATTCTTTGATCATGCTGCTTGAAAAGATGATCAACATTACATCATAACGAAATCAATTTCTCCCAAACAACTACCTACACAACCTACTTTCCTAACTTTTTTTCTTCAGCAAGGTGCACTTGGACTTGTAAGCCCTTTGAAATCAACATTTTATTCTTTTATTGAAAGCAATAAAACTAATCTAAATATACCCTTATAACTTCCATAAGTCTAGATTAAACAGTTGGACTCAAAAATTATCTACCTAATCTACTATCTGCTAGGATTAAACTGTCTGACAGATCTGCATTCACTATATTCTAAAACCGAAATTGAAAACACAGTCAAACCAAGATTAAGCTGTTTGATTTGTTGTGATGGCTATGGCATCAAAAACAAACTGCACATAGAACTTTATTTGTAGAAAAGTAAAACAAAACTTGGAAGGCTTAAGATCTGAAAACAATGAGAGTCCTTCCTTTCTTTTTCAGTTTTGATTTTGATCTCTTTCAGCTATCTTCTTCTTATTTTTCTGGTTCAAGTTTTCAGCGTGTTAGAACCATTCTTTTTCCTTTCTTTGGCTCAGGTTTTGAGCTTGTTAGAGCCATATTTCATTTTAATTCTTCGGTTCAGATTTTGAGCATGTTTGAACCATTCTTTTCTATCCTAATCTAATCTACTGATAAGCCAAGATTAAACAGTTTCGAAAATCTTCTTCACTAACCTATCAACAGGAAATTGGAATTTATCTAGTCATGATTAAGATGTATGACTAAATAAAAATGCTTCTTCAAATTAGTGGCATTTAAGCTTGCACACCTTCATATTTTCTTTCTCTTTTGGCATGGGGCTGTACCTTTCTTCTTTTAAATCTGCCCTCTTTTTCTCTTTTGTATAGTTTTTTTATTTTTTCATTTTTTATTTCTTTCAAAAGCAAAATAAAGCAATGGTATTTACAGTGGAGAATGAAAAACTAATATTTTCAACAAAAATAATGCTTGAGCATCTTGCCATTGACAGGACCCCCAAACAGGTCTGCACCATCCATCTCTTGTAGAAAAAATGCATTATGACCAATGGCAGATTGAATGAAGTAAGAGCCTTTCCATAAAATGTCAAACTTGCCATGTTTTCCCTTATCTTCTCTCCTGGAATCCCATTTGAGTACTTTGTCACCAATTTTGAATTCACTTGCCTTCGTCCTCTTATCAATTTTTTTTTTTTATATTTTATTGTACTTTCTGTGCTCTGTTATAAACTTCTTCCCCAGTTTGTTGAAGATGTATGGTCTAATTTATCCTTCTCATCATGCTATCTTCCTCTGATTGTATTTCTTGGACCAACTTCATCACTGCCTCTCCTAAAATGGTAGGAAAAACTGCATCTGCTGCATAAACCAGCTGATAGGGAGACATTCCAATTGATTTCTTTGTTGTCAATCTATCTGCCCATAATGCATGTACCAACTCGTTGTGCCATGACCTCTGATTTTCTTCCAGCAGCTTCTTTATTATGTTTATCAGGCTCTTATTGGAAGAATCTGCCAGCCCGTTACCTTGAGGGTAATAAGCTGTGGAATGACCAAGCACAATCTGATATCTTTGACAAAAACCAACCATCTTTTTAGAACCAAATGCAGCAACATTGTCAGTGATAATTTTCCTAGGATAGCCAAATCTAGATAGGATATGGTCTTCAAGGAATTTTATGATAACTGAGTTTGTGGCATTCTTAGAAGGGATGAAGTCTATCCATTTGGTGAAATAATCAGTGGCTGTGAGTATCCATCTATGTTGGGCAGATGAGGCAAGATGGATTTCCCCAATGAAGTCTAGGCCCCACTGTGAAAAGGAGCTTCAATAGTGATTGGTTGCAAGGGTAAGGGAAGCAGTTTCCTCTTGCCTTCAAAGATTTGGCATTTGTGGCAGGCAACTATCATTTTGTGGACATCTTGAAAGAGGGTGGGCCAGTAAAAACCATCTCTAAATATTTTATTAGTAGTGGTTTTCCAATAGAGGTGGCCTCTAGATTCTCCTTCATGAAACTCATGCTTGATCCTATCTGCATCAATCTCAGGAAAAAATTTAAGCAATAAACCACTGGCATTCTTCCAATATAAACATTTATCTAAAATGCAATAATTAACAACCTTTAACTTCAAGAATCTTACCTTTGTTTTAGACAAACCAGGAGGGGCATTGAGATTAGTAAGCACATACAAAATATCAGAATACCAAGATGAATTAAGGAAATGACCCTCAATAATTGGGGCTGGTAATATTTCCTGCCCATATAATGCATCTATCATGTTTATATCAAGTTCTTGCAAGTTAGATTCAGCCATTAATTGTGCTAGGCCTTGACCCTTGATGAGTTTACTGGGTTTAATTTCCAAATCATATTCTAGTATTACAACAATCCACTTTCCTCTTTTGCCATCAGGGTCTTGTGACAAAATGTCTTTTACCACTACATGAGGCACAAATGCAATATTGTGAGAGTGTAAGATATAAACTCTGAAATCCTTCAAGGCTTTGACCAAAGCATAGGCCATTTTTTTCATGATTTTATATTTCAGAGGTGCATCACTTAATGCCTTGCTAAAAAATGCAATTGGCTGCTCTTGTCCTTCTAGATTTTTATGTAATAGGACAATGGCCACAATATGTTCTAATGCAAATGTAAATATGAGGAAGTCCTTAGTAAAATCAGGACTGATAAGAACCGATGCTTGGGTAAGTGCATGTTTGACCAGTTGAAAGGATTTCTTTGCTTCTAAGGTACATTTAACTCCCATATCTTTCTTTAGCATGTCTGTCATGTTCCTATGGAGTTCTGCTAGGTTGGGTATGAACCTTTTTAAGAAATTAATCTTTGCAATGAAAGATTGAAGTTCTTTGATGTTTCTAGGGTGAATGATTTGCAATATACCTTAAACCCTTTTTAGGTCTATTTTAATCCCTTTTCAGATATGATGTGACCAAGAAGCTTACCTTCTTAGAGACCAAACAATGTCTTCTTGGTATTTAAAGATAACCCAAACTTTCTACATTTATCAAAGACCTTTCTTAGGTGTACTAGGTGTTCTTCAACTATTTCGGAATAGACTGTAATGTCATCTAAATAAATCACAATGAAGTGGCCTATTTATTTTGAGAAAGAAATGTCCATGGCTCTTTGAAAGGTGGCACCTGCATTCATTAATCCAAAAGGCATTTTCACATACATGAAAGTGCCCCAAGGAGTAGTGAAGGCTGTTTTCAGTTGGTCATTGGGGAGTACCAATATCTAATTATATCCTGAAAATCCATCTAGCAAAGAAATCCTCCTAGAACCAACTACCCATTGTAAGATGTGCTCCATTTTAGGCAAGGGATAGTTGTCCTTTAATGAGGCTCTGTTCAAGTTCCTAAAGTCAATACAGAGCCTTATTTCTCCTATTTTCTTTCTTACAGCTACAAGATTAGATACCCACTCTGAGTATCTCACAGGGACAATAATTCCAGCATCATACATTTTCCTCATTTCTTTCTCAACCAGAGGTAACTGCATAGGCTTTATTTTGCGTAATTTTTGCCTGAACGGTTTCTAGTTTTATTTAAGTGGTATCTTGTGCTGAATGGTCTCTATGTCATATGCCCTTAAATCTTCATAGCTCCAAGAAAATACATCAGAAAACTCTTTAGAAAACTAAATATATTTGAGTTTCATGTGAGCTGGAAATGTTTTAGATAATTTGATCATTTTAGGCTTGTCTTTACTGCCTATATTTCATTCTTAAAAATTAGATTCAGTGGGTTCTATTTTTGGTTTCTTGGCAACATCATTAAAATCAAACAAGTCTTCTAGAGGTGCTAGTCCTTTGGGTAAGAATTTGTCTTTATACTGTTGTATCTCTATGTATTTTCTTCCTGTGTTTATGTACTCTTCTGTTTGATTTTTGAACTCTCTGGGTAGCAAATTTATTTCTGCAATGGGAGAAGGTTTTTTTTCAATAGGTTGTTCCTCATCAAGACAGTCTTTATCATACTTTGAGTCTGAATTTGGAAATCCAAACTCATTTCTAAACTGTAGGAAGTCCTCTATTTATTTATCTCCCTCAAAGACCTGCCAATAATTTTCATTGTCTGGGACAACTGGTCTATATTTCACTTGGAATGTGAACTATTTGTTGTCATAGGGTCTTTATCATGAACTGGCAGCATAAACTAAACCATTGGCAAGAATGTTTTGGTTTCTAGGGACAAAAACAAGTTCATATTCCTCTAAAGTTTTCAAAAGGTACATGGCATCATTTCTATAGGCTCTTAGTCTTGGATGTTTGGCAGTGTACTCTCCATTTATTTATCTAATGATCAGTTCAGAATCTCCATGAACAACTATCCTCATGGCTCCTAATTTCTTTAGTAAATGTAGTCCTAAGAGGAGTGCTTCATACTTTGCTATGTTATTTGTGCATTCGAACTTTAACTTGTATGAATAGATTTCCGCGTAATTATTCTCTGTATTGTGAAGCCACACACCTGCTCCTGCACCAGTTCTATTACAAGACCCATCAAAACTCATACTCCAAAGAGGGCTAGTTTCAGACTTGTTGTTGTTTTCATTCCTGTCCCCTTTTTCTTGTGTGTTCTGACTGTCATTATGCATTTTTACGGTTCTGCAGCATGTTTATGTTGGTCTTGTTCCTTAATTTTTTCATGGAGTTGAGGCCTTTCTTCTTGACTCTCATGACTTGCACTAAGTTGGTGGACATTGGGTTTTTCATACTCTCTATTTTTTTTGCTGTAATTTTCAGATTTGGCAGACTGTTTGAGAGCCTCTCCCTTCCTATCCTATCCTCCTATGTTTTCTGTTATGTTGGGTGATTGTTCACTTTCTAACTCTAGCTCATCAAAGCTTTCATCATTGTAAATAATGAATGAGTCTAGGTCTGTATGGACAGAATAAAGAAAGGAATTTTCTAATTTTTCTTGACTACTCACCATAAATTCCATGTGTGATTCCCTATAAAGTCTTCTAAGTTGGCTGAAAACAGGGATGGTGGCATATGTCATGTCCATTTGCATGGTACCTTGAAGCTTAGCACCCAATGATCCTGAAAGAAGCATACCATATTTGGGTGGAACATCAGCCACTACCACATCCATCAATATGCATTTGGCTGGGATTTGGGTTAAGTTTACACAAATATCTTTGATCATGCCTAAGAATTTTACTCTGCTAGAGTCAAAAGAATACAAATCTTTATATGGTCTAGTTATCTCAAGGCCTAATCTCTCCATGATTAGTTTGGGCATGAGGTTATGTGAAGCCAATGAATCATGCATAGCATTGTGTAAAATCTTATCATGGATATTCAAACTGACATAGAAAGGAGGGACCACTCCTTCTTGGAACTTTCCTTCAATTTTAGGACCAAATAAAAGGGCTAGGTGATCATCATTTAGGTTGAAAGAGTCATTATTTTCTTCTATGTTCAAAGCTTTTAACACGTGACGTTTATATACATCTTGAGTGACTAACTCAGTGAGGGGGACAAAGATCTTGATTTTAGCAATTTCACTTTCCAAATTGAAAGGGAACTGATTCTTTGAAAGGCTCAAATCTGTTTTGTTAGTCACTAACTTATCAACAAAATCAACTTGTTGGTTTTTACTATGTACATCAGTTAAAACTGTTTTTACAAGGGAACTAGCTGAAGTGCTAGCACTGTTAGGGTCACCAATCTATTTATCAGTGGTTTGAGTGCTTTTACCCTTGTTTTTACCAGAACTTTCAGCTGCTGTTTTGTTGTTTTCAGCAACCCTTCTAACCACCTTTTCAGATTTGTTTTTAACAGTAGTTTCAGAGGTATTTTTTTGGGGAGTTTCTTGGTTATTTTTGCTCCTGAGGTCATATTGTTTATGGACCTCCATGATGGCATTCTCAAAGCCTTGCCTATAGTCTTCAAATTCTAAGCCTTCATCAACATAATTTTCTTGAAATGGAGGTTTTATTTTTTGATCAATATCTCTTTGTCTAATCTGAGGGGGGTTTCTCGTAAAGTTCTGGTTCTAATTTTGAGGATGGTTCCTATTCTGAGCATTTTTTTGGATAGCCATCCTCTCCATCATTCTGTCTAGCCTATACATGTTCTTGGCTATATGGTTTAATTTTGAATCAAACATGGAAGGTGTAGTGTCTTCCCTATATGTCACTTTCTTTTCATTCCTCATCCTAGCTCTTTTGGCAATAAAATTTGCCTCAACGCTCACTGCACCTTGCTGCATATCTTCTAATGTGAGATATTCCTTTTCCCTCAGTTGGTAGGCCATTTCAGGATCAAATCCATCACGGAATTTCATTAAAGCTAGGCCATGTGGAGGTTTCACATGAGCTGGAATGGCATTTTACACCCTATTGTATCTAGCAAAATCTTCATGTACACCTTCCCCTGTATTCCTTTTAATATTCTCATATTCTGACAGAATTTGGAGGGGGTTTTTCTTGAATTCCCACTTGTTCAGAAATAGTTGATGAAAGGCAGGAATATCGTTGATGCTCTGTGGGGTTAAGATTTTGAACCATTTTCTTACTTCTCCCCGTAAACTCTAAGCAAACAATCCGAGTTTAATAGTCTCATGAACTATTTCATTCCTATCAAAGTAATCATTTATTTTGTCGACATGTTGTGGAGCAGAAATGGAACTA
Source organism: Pinus albicaulis (assembly GCA_034641835.2). NCBI lineage: Eukaryota > Viridiplantae > Streptophyta > Pinopsida > Pinales > Pinaceae > Pinus > Pinus albicaulis. The sequence continues at coordinate 32,117,182 of MU968317.1, forward strand.
CTAGCATCATATAGAGGAATAGTGGTCGAATAACCTTGTGGTAAGGCATCTAAAGGTAAAGGAAGGAATAGAGGAGCATACCATGCAACCATGATGTAGATGGGAGGGAAAAATGGGGGGTTTACAGGTGGAGGTTTTGTGACAGGAGGGAGAGGATGGAATGGAGTGGTTCACACAGTAGATGTATGGATGGCAGAAGTGCTAGGACCAACCAATATTTTTTGAGCAGATTTAGGATGAGAGAAATCTAAATTATGAATGAAATGAGTATCAGGAGGTGTGGATGGAGGGGTTTCTCTGCTGCTAATATGTTGGCCACTATGTTGTGGTGAACTTGGAGGCTCAAATTCTGTCTGATCTATACTACTAAGTGACTTGGTTCCTGGTAAACTTCTTGAAAAGGGTAAGTCGACTTGGGTATCTGATAGAGCTGTAAGGACTTCAAGCATGGATTTAGCTCTATTAATGGGTTGTTGATTAGCGGTTGTCATTGATGTCAACCCAAGCAGCACCAGGGTCTAACAAAATATTGCATGGTAATTTTTACCTACCAAATTAATATATTCATGGTCAATAATGCTTATGATGGTTTCTACTTGTCGATATGTTTCCGTTGATATATGGCACACCATGAAATTCTTCACGGTTTGAGATATATTCATGTTTGAAGTTTGTACCCCCAGTTAGTGGGCTAAAACCCATGGGGTTGGGGCATGGGTCATTGAAAAGTCATAATTAATATTTTTTATGCTCCTAAAATCCCTCCCACGTTCACTTTTTGAAGCCCCTCTCAATGTAAGCATTCATATAAATTGTGATCTTCATTTCCTCCTTATGCAAGGGATTCGGCCATCTGAAACAGGTCATCTTGGAATTTTCGCTCTATTTTTTTTTCTACGAAGATTCAGAAGCTGAAATTTTTATGAGTAAAACAAGAAATCTTGAGGAAGCTGTAGTAAAAATTTTAGATCAACATGCGCAACATTTTTGGAGATATGATCTATGTAAGTCAGGGTTTTTGCAGGCTCCTGAAATTCATCCCAAAGAAGTGACCTTGGTAAATTCATCATAAATATCTCTATGAGTATCAGATTGGAATTTCGTTAAAAGTGATGGATAGTGCACAGTATGTAATTGTTTCTCTATTAATTTCAGAAAAAAATGAAGAAAAAGTGACACGTGTCATGTCGTACAAGTGCGCTCTGCTGAAACAGTCCATAATTAGGGAATTGACAGAGATTGGGTATAAATATGTCTTCAAGAATCCAAATTGGGTCAGACCTGTGGCATTGGAAATATGACTCAAAGGACTACTACAGGACCAAAAATCAGATATTGAGGATTTGAAATGACAGAGATAAACCAGATTCAACATCGAGCTTCTAGAAGGGAAGAAAACGCTAGATCATGTGTTGTTAAGGGTTGCAAAGGACCAGAATTTCTACGGCAGAAAAGAAAAGCAAGGTGCAACAAAGGGTAGCATGACAAGAGAAGAAACCAAGGTGCATAACAACAACAAGAAGTTCATCATATGAAGTATTCAAGTGGGCAGCACTACATATAATCATTGTAAAGGTATCATTGTACTTAGTCATTGTAAATACATTATTGTACAAATTGTACTAGTATCTATCTGCCAAGGGTTGAAGAGGCAGTGTTGGGAGGTCCAGGATCATCATTAGGTGGTTGTGTCAAAGTTGGGGTTATGGTCTAGTATATCTTCTTCTTCTACATCATTCTATATCATTGTAAAGTGGACCATTTTCCCTGGTACGGGAGTCCATTCTTCTTTTATTCTTCTATAGGGTGGTAGGGTGGTGCTAGGGTGAGTTGTAGCTCATTGGGTGTTGGGGCATCCGTTAAGTTGACTACTGAAGAATCTCGGGCGTTGGAGCATCCATCTAGTGGGAGCTGGAGAAGAATTATTTTCTAGATTCTAGGAAGTTGGAGCTTTATTTTCAATTGGAGTTGAATATTAAAGAATTATTAGAAAACCATTAGGTTGTTTTTTTCTTGGAGTGGGTTTCCACCTTAAAAACTGTGTGCATTTGTGTTCCTCTTGTTTGTTGCTATCATTATACAAAAACTGATAATAATTGAAGATTAAATAATGCTCTAATTGTTGGAAATACCGATTCACTCCCTCTCGGCATTTCCAACAATTGGATTTAGAGCTTAAGCCCATCAATAGTAGCAGTTTAACAATGGAAGGAGGTCATGGAGCATACCAAGAATGGTGTACCTATGTTCAATGAAAATAATTATGCACTCTGGAAAGGAAGAATGGAGGTCTATCTCTTGGCACAAGGTTACGAAGTATGGGACACTGTTCAAAATGGATTTACATCAACCACGGATGAAAAAGGTAAGAAGAATTTGGTAAATCATGCAAAAGCAAAGAATATTATTATCAGTGGAATTATTGAATCTACTTATCATAAGGTTTTGGGTTCTAAAACTGCCAAAAATGTATGGGACAAGCTTGAGAATATATATGCAGGTGACTCAAATTTCAAATAAGCAAAGCTTCAAATCTATAGAGAAAAATTTGAGCAACTCAGAATGAAAGAAGATTGCAACATTCCTACATACTTCCAATACATTGATGAAATAACCAATACTTTGGAAGGATTGGGAGAGCCAGTTGATGAGAAGACTATTATACGAAAGATTCTTAGAACGTTACCAGGGAGATTCAACCCAAAGTTATCGGTCTTAGAATACAATGAAAATATGGAAAAACTCAGAAAAGAGGAATTACATGGAGTTCTCATAGCATATGAAATGAGACTTGATGAAGAAGAGGGTACTTCAAATCTAGAAACCGTGTTCGTTGCATCTAAGAAAAACCAATAAGGAAACAACCTTCAATTGAAATGACATGCACTTGCAAGTGTGAAGAAAAGGGAGATGATGGAGAAGGTATTTCAGATGAAGAATATGCTTACTTTACAAGAAAACTAAAACCTGGTAAGGGAAAATTCAAAGGTAAACTTCCATTGATATGTTTCAGTTGTGGTGAGGTTTGGCATTTCATAGCAAAATGTCCAAACAAAAGTGATGGCAAATCAAAAGGAAAGAAAGGCTTTAAGAAATTCAACAAGCAGGGAAAAAATAAAGGATCCAAAAGGAACTTTTTCTCTAAAGAAGATAGCTCCTCGTATGATGAAGAAAGTGACACAAAAGAAGAAGCCAATGACAAAGTATTGTTTATGGCCAAGCACAATAAACAAGAAGTATCAAAAAATGAAGAAGAACGCTTGACCATAGAAGAATTTTATGAGGAGGCAATCAAGCTTATAAAAGAGCTCAATGATGAGAAGATCCGTTCCAACACTCTTGAAGAAAAAGTTCAGGGTCTCAAAATTGAGGTTGAAGAACACAAATGTATTGAAGAGTTACTTCAAAAAAGGTTGGAAGAAAGAAACCAAGAAAGGGAAGCATTAGAAGTCGAAGTAGTCTCGCTGCGTAAGGAAGTGAAGAAAAGAAAAACTGTCGAAAACTATGCCAACATCTCAAGGGCATTGGAAGAACTCATCAACAATCAACGATCTTACAATGACAGAACTGGCCTTGGTTACAAAGAAGAAGAAGCAGGACCTTCTACAACAAAATACAATGAACCTATGAGATCTGACATACATGAAGACTTCATTGGACAAGATTCGCAAGCACATCCTTGGAAGATGATTCCTCGATGAACATTTTCATCCAGGTACCAACATATTTTTCATGGCTATTGTTATTCATGTGGAAAATTTGGTCATAAAGCTGTAGAATGCCTCACATACCCTATGAACTAATACAATTCCAAGAGATTCTTCAAACAGAACTCTGTGGCTCAATGAAACATCAATAGATTTGAAAATTTAAGAAATAATATGGAATGTTACAAAATGTCGAACTTTGGACACATAGCAAGAGACTGTAGACTTGAAAATCCTCCAAAAGAATCTTCGAAGCCACAGAATGAATGAACATGGAAGAAGAAGAAGACTGATAATTGTGCTCTCGCTCTCAAGGCTCAAAAAAAGAAAGATGTGTGGTATGTTGATAGTGGTTGCTCAATGCATATGACTGGAGATAGAAGGAAATTTGTATCTTTGAAAGGGAAGAAGGATGGAACCATATCCTTTAGAAATGATGGATCTTCAAATGTTATAGGATCAGGTACCGTCACTCTCGGAAGAAAAGATGTTATAGCCAATAATGTTCTATTGGTCGAAAACATGAATCACAATCTACTCAGTGTTGGACAAATGTGTGATCAAGGACACACAATGCTATTCAACTCCACAAAATGTGAAATCAGGAAAGGAAAGTATGGTAAAATTGTGGCTACAACAGGTCGAGCTCCAAACGACATATATGTTCTGGATGAAGCAACTAAAGCATGTCTACTAGCTAAAGAAGATGAAAGTTGGTTATGGTAGAAACGAATGGGTCACATAAACTTCGACAATCTTGTCAGGATAAGCAAAAAGGAAGCAGTACGAGAAATGTCGAAAATCTCAAAACCTTCCAACACACTATGTGAGGCATGTCAGCATGGCAAGCAGACAAAAGTCCAATTTAAAACAAAAGAACACTTTTCATAACATCCATTGGAATTGATACATACTGATCTATGTGGTCCTGTGAGAGCAAAAGGCTTATATGGAGAATTATATTTCATGTTGATGATAGATGACTATACCAGGATGACAGCCGTCAGTTTCCTAAAGAAAAAATTTGAAGCATTTGAGTGCTTTAAGATCTACAAGGAGTTGGTTGAAAATGAAATTGATTTGAAAATAAAGTGTTTAAGATGAGATAATGGTGGAGAATTCACTTCCAAATTATTTCAGCAATACTGTGACGAAAATGGAATAAAAAGGCAATTTTCAACAGCACGAACACCTCAACAAAATGGAGTTGCTGAAAGAAAGAATAGAACTATACATGAAATGGGTAGAACAATGTTGAAGGACTCAAAATTGGATGAAAAATTCTAGGTTCAAGCAATTGATACGTCAGTCTTCATTATCAACCGAAGTCTTCTCAGAAATAATTGCAACAAGACTCCATATGAATTATGGAAAGGAAAACTAGCTAATGTAAAATGTTTCAGAATCTTTGGAAGCAAATGTTATATCAAAATTGAAGATCAAAATTTGGGTAAGTTTGAATCACGTGTTGATGAAGGTATCTTTGTTGGTTACTCACACAAAATAAAGGCCTATAAATGCTATAATCTAAAACGAAAACAGATAGTGGAGAGAATAAATGTTACATTTGACGAAGATGGTGTTCTAGCGAGTAATGATGAGGATCTAGAATCTTTGAAACTTGAGAGGCTGAAAAAGACATAGATAAAATTGTAGAACAAGAAGCAACTATCAACGAGGAAGAAGTAAAAAATGTTCATCAAGATATACCAGAACAACAACAAGAAGCTCCTCCAAGGAGAACAAAAGAGTGGATTCAAAAGAACCATCCATAAAATCAAATCATTGGTGACATAAATGAAGGTTGACAGCTTCGTTCATCACAACAAGCTCATGTTGCTTTTCTAGCAGCCTTTGAGCCTAGTATTTTTGAGGAAGCCAGCCAAAATGAACATTGGGTAGCAACTATGAATGAAGAATTGGATCAAATTGAGAAGAATAACACTTGGGAATTAGTTCCATGACCAAAAGATAAAAATTTCATTGGGATTAAATGGGTGTTCAGGAACAAATTGAATGAAGATGGGAAGGTTACCAGAAACAAAGCAAGATTGGTTTGCAAAGGCTATGCACAAGTGGAAGGAATTGATTTCGACGAAACATTTGCACCAGTTGCCAGAATGGAAGCCATCCGAATGTTTCTCGCCTATGTATGTTCAAGAAAAATCAAAGTCTACCAAATGGATGTTAAGTCATCATTTCTGAATGGAGAATTAGGAGAAGAAGTTTACATCGAACAACCTGAAGGTTTTCTACTATCACAAAAAGAAGATTTTGTCTGCAGGTTAAAGAAGGCTTTATATGGTCTCAAGCAGGCTCCTAGAGCATGGTATGCTCGTCTTGATGGATATCTACATCAACAAGGGTTCAAGAAAGGTACTATTGATAGCAATATTTATGTACAAATAGATAAAGATAATTTAACAATTGTTGAGGTATATGTGGATGATATAATATTTAGTAGCAATGATGATCGATTAAGTAAGAACTTTTCTACAAAGATGCAAAGTGAGTTTGAGACGTCTTTACTTGGTGAGTTGACATACTTCTTAGGGCTTCAAATATCTCAGCAAGAGAAAGGAATATTTATATGTCAAGCCAAGTACATCAAGGAAATGCTCAAGAAATTCACAATGGAAGATTGCAAACCCGTCCTTACTCCAATGGTATCAGGTTGAAAATTGAGCATAGATGATTCATCTAAGGATGTGGATCAGAAGTTGTACAGATCTATGATTGGTAGTCTTCTATATGTAATAGCCTCTCGGTCAGATGTTATGCAAGCAGTTGGAAAAGTAGCAAGATTCCAAGCAGCACCAAAATAATCACATATTATTGCCGTCAAAAGAATTCTTCGATATCTAAAGGGCACAGAAGAATATGGCTTGTGGTATCCAAAGGGTAAGAATCTCATTATTCAAGCCTTTACAGATGCAGATTGGGCAGGAAGCGTTGATGATTGTAAGAGTACTCGTGGAGCAGCATTCTATCTAGGTGGTTGTCTCATATCATGGTTGAGCAAAAATCAAACTTCAATCTCGTTATCTACAACGGAAGCAAAATACATTGCAGCAGCATTATGTTGTACTCAGGTCCTTTGGATGAATTTTTTTTTGCAAGATATTCAAGTACAATTCAGTGAGCCTATTCCCATATTCTGTGACAACACTAGTGCCATCAACATCTCCAAGAATCTTGTCATGCATTAAAAAAAAAAACACATTCCAATCAAATATCATTTTGTTAGAGAACAAGTCGCTGAAAAGAATATCAAACTTGAGTATGTTTGCACAAAACAAAAAAATTCTGATATCTTCACTAAACCTTTACCTCGTGAAGCATTTGAATATCTTCATCAAAAGCTTGGGATTCTCCCAAGTTCCCATTAGATTTTCCTTTTTCAAGAATATAAAGCGGGAGTGGAAGTGCGTACAGGTCTGCAGGACGATTGTGTGTCAGCGGGAGTGGAAGTGTGTACAGGTCCGCAGGATGGTTGTGTTTCAGGGGGAGTTACCCTTTTCCATTGATGTCAAAGGGTGAGAGAATGTTGTAGGAAGAGGTGTCATGATCGCAGGGGGAGCACTTGTGTTGCCATCAATGCCAAAGGGGGAGATTGTTGATCAGCGGTTGTCATTGATGTCAACCCAAGCAGCACCAAGGGCTAACCCAATATTGAATGGGAATTTTGACCTACCAAATTAACGTATTCTGGGTTAATAATGATTGTTATGGTTTCTACTTGTCGAGATGTTTCCGTTGATATATGGCACGCCATGAAATTCTTCACGGTTTGAGAGATATTCATGTTTGAAGTTTGTACCCCCAGTTAGTGGGCTAAAACCCCATGGGGTTGGGGCATGGGTCATTGAAAAATCATAATTAATATATTTTATGCTCCTAAAATCCCTCCCATGTTCACTTTTTGAAGCCCCTCTCAACTTAAGCATTCATATAAATTGTGATCTTCATTTCCTCCTTATGCAAGGGATTCAGCCATCTAAACAAAGTCATCTTGGAATTTTCACTCTAAATTTGTTTCTACGAAGGTTCAGAAGCTGAAATTTTTATGAGGCGAAGCTGAAATCCTGAGGAAGCCACAGTAAAATTTTTAGATCAAGATGCGCAACATGTTTGGAGATATGATCTGTGTAAGTCAGGGTTTTTGCAGGCTCCTGAAATTCATCCCAAAGAAGTGACCTTGGTAAATTCGTCATAACTCTCTCTCTAAGTATCAGATTGGAATGTTGTTAAAAGTGACGAATAGTGCACAGTCGGTGATTTTCACTCTATCAATTCTAGAAACAAATGAAGAAACAATGACATGTGCCTTGCCGTACAAGTGCGCTCTACTGAAACAGTCCATAATTAGGGAATTGTGAGAGATTGGGTATAAATCTCTCTTCAAGAATCTAAATTGGGTCAGACCTATGGCATTGGAAAGATGACTCAGAGGACTACTAAAATACTGAAAATCAAATATTGAGGATCTGAAATGACAGAGATAAACCAGATTCAATATCGAGCTCCTAGAAGGCAAGAAAAAGCTAGATCATGTGTTTTCAAGGGTTGCAAAGGACCAGACTTTCTACGGTGGAAAAGAAAATCAAGGTGCATAACAACAGCAAAAAGTTCATCATATGAAGTCTTCAAGTGGGCAACACTGCATACAATCATTGTAAAGGTATCATTGTACTTAGTCATTGTAAATACATTATTGTACAAATTGTACTAGTATCTATCTACCAAGGGTTGAAGAGGCAGTGTTGGGAGGTCTAGGATCATCATTAGGTGGTTGTGTCAAAGTTGGGGTTATGGTCTAGTATATCTTCTTCTTCTACATCATTCTATATCATTGTAAAGTGGACCATTTTCCTTGGTATGGGAGTCCATTCTTCTTTTATTCTTCTATAGGGTGGTAGGGTGGTGGTAGGGTGAGTTGTAGCTCATTGGGTGTTGGGGCATCCATTCAGTTGACTACTGAAGAATCTCGGGCATTGGAGCGTCCATCCGGTAGGAGTTGGAGAAGAATGCTTTTCTAGATTCTAGGAAGTTGGAGCTTTATTTTCAATTGGAGTTGAATATTAAAGAATTATTAGAAAAGAATTAGGTGGTTTTTGTCCCGTAGTGGGTTTCCACCTTAAAAAATTTGTGCATTTGTGTTCCTCTTGTTTACTACTATCATTATACAAACACTGATAACAATTGAAGATTAACTAATGCTATTATTGAAAGGAATACTGATTCACCCCCCCTCTCAATATTTCCAACATGGGTCTGACAATAGTTGGATCCCTAGATATAGGAGACTTCCTAATAAAGCTTTCTGGATTATCAGCTATTTCAGGAGGATTTGGGTCAGGATAGGCTCTGGTATGAATTCTTTTTGAAGCCAGTATGTTAAGATTTAGACCCACAGAAGATAAAGTTAGCCCAATATGACAATCTTTAGGGGCAAACTAATCTTAGACAAAGAAAACTTAATCCTTGAAGCTTCCTAATCATGGGTGTGCACGATATTTCAATGGTAGTGTGGGCTATCCTAGTGGAGTCTTTGTGAAACCAGGGGTAATCAGCAGGCCTACTGATCACCAGTGGAGTCTTTTGGTCTTTTAGGAGTTGTGGAGTCTCCAGGTGGATGATTTCGAATGTTTTAAAACAGGCTGCTATCCACCATCAGCAATTAACTACCAATATAAGGATGTTTGCGGGTCTTTGGAGGTCTTAGGATGTATAAGATGTATTTCACTCAGAATTCCCCAGTGGAGTCGCCATTATGTTGGATTCCTGTGATTTGGCAGATTGGCATACCAAATGACAAGGCAATATCAGAACCACTTTGGAATCCTAGGATCTAGCCCTCTTGGATTCAAAGAGGGATCTCTCTATATGTGTTTTAGAATCATATGCTCATAGGATCATGATATGATATTAGGCTAGTTATGAAGCACAAGGGATTTGTTTGTTTTTGGTTGGGGATCATTAATTGAGAAGGTCATGTGGAGTGAAGGAGGAAAAAAGTAGAAGGATGTTTCAGCATGGGAAGATAGGTCAAGAAACACTGCCAATCCATTGGGCTATGGAGTCATAAAAGTGTTTACTTGCACAACAACTATTCAAGGGTTTCCATAGGGAAAGTCATCTATATCAAAAGATCTCTTTAAGTTGAGTTTGTGGTATGAAACATTAAGAAGTGTGGTGAAAGAAGAAAAGCTAATAACCAATTAAGAATCTGTTGACTTCACTACACAAGAAAAGCCTTTCAAAGTGACTGATTTGGGAGAAAGCCAAAGGACAGGGAAAACCATAGACTTCTCTGGGAAAACTCCAAATAAAGCCAACTTCTAACACAACAATCTAGTAATCCTCTTGACTACCTTCAGAAAGTAGAAAAAATTTAAGATAAACATAAAAAGTAGCCTAAGATCAAGTAAGGACTTTGAACCTATCCTACTTTTGGAATACTCTTAATGGAAATCTTCAAATAGTTGTTTAAGACTAAACAAGGGATAGGGCTAACCATAAACTTCCTTGATTAGGACTCTACTTAGCATGCAGTGAAAAGATCATTCGAGAATGACATCTCAAGTTATACTCAGCAAGACATGGGCTCACCAACATTCCTTGACTAGTTATACTCTATTCAAATCATTCCCAAAGCAACAATGAGAAGAAAACATAGAGATAAAGCTTATCAGGTAGAAATAGGGTACTTTGTGTTGTGGTTCCTGTGTCTTGGTAGGTTTGGCAATACCAAAAGACAAGACAACATCGAACCACTTTGGGATCTCAGGATCTAGCCCTTTTGGATCCATAGAGGGATCTCTCTATAAAGGCAAAGAAATATATATCTTTGGAGTTCAATCTAAGGTATTAGGCTAGTTATTGGGCACAAGGGTTGTTGTTTTGTTTTTATTTGTTTGGTTGGGAAACATGAAAGAAGGGTTCAATATGAGGTAAAGGAGTGATGAAAGAAGGATTTTTGGCAATGGGGAGATGATTCAAAGAAAACTCAAGTCCATTGGGCAATGGGGTCATAAAAGGGTTTACTTGCAATTCAATATCCAAGGCTTTCAAATGGGTTAGTCATCTAAAACATAGGATCTCTTAAGATGATAGTAATGGGATGAAAAAATAAGGAAATGAAGGTGAATGACAAGGAAACCTTCCAAGGTGACCACTTAGGAGCAAATCTAGGGACATGGCATGCCTTAACCATCTATGATCACTCTTCTAAGAAGCTAACTCTTCAGACAATAGAAAACATTTAAGATTTGACACAAAGTGAAGCCTAAGATCAGAGAAATAATTTTAACTTTCAATGCTTTTGACATTCAACTTAAGGGATCTTAGAAAGGCTAACTGTTGGAAAATGATCCTAGTGAGACAGAACCAACTCTGAATCTCCCAGTTTCCCAATTCTTTCAGCTAAAACCAGACAAGAACATCTAAAAACAAACTCTAAATTCATACATTAGTAAGCAGGGAGAACCAACTACTATACTGGTTAAATTACCTTGAATTTGTTCTTAGATCACACAATTAGCAGAAAAGATCGAAGATAATAAGAGCAGAAAGCATTAGGGTACTTTATAGCAGTATGTCCTAAGCTAGATTACTGATTCTTATCGGAGAAATGAAATATGATCAATAATAGAGGGAAAACATTGACAAAGATAGAACACATCACCACTGATTTAGATCAGGATCCAATGAACATGCTTGTCATATTATAAGAGCAACACCAGTCACATACATCATTGTTCAAAAGCTTGATATCAACCAGAAATAATATCCCAGCCTATTTTGCAACTAATACACATAGAACTCTATCTCAAAGAAAAAACTTACAATCCATGGTTAACCAACCAACAACATGTATTTCTCATGAGTTCTTATAGCTGAAAGTGTGGCAGTAGAGGTAGATAGAACTTTAAATGAATCATTAAAATAAAGGAAAAAGAGTGTTTGAGGCCCATTCTGTTTTAATATCCCGTATTGACTTTCAATACTCTTTGGGTGAATTAGTGGTCTTCGACAGGCTGATAATAACTCCAAAGGTATGTTCTTGAAGTACTCTCTAGAAGTTTGTACTCTATTTGTACACTGGGACAAGTAAGGCAGATAAATGACTTTCAGGCCTTCCATACTTTGTAACTAATGCACTGGCAATCTTAGGACTTCTGTCAGGGTGGTGATCTTCTCAGGAACTCGATGGAGAATAAAAAGCACTATGGGAACTTGTCCTTTCTTGGGAAAGAACATTATACTGATGTGAAACACTAATATGGCTTGTTTCATGCGCTTTAGGCCTTATTAACCTTCTGGATCATTTATAAGGTCTTCAATCTATATCTTCATCCTCTAAACAATGGATTAAAGCATTTAATATTCAATAATGGGCTTTTAATCCCTTTAAACTATCACTGATACTCTTTGCTGCTTCTCTTCTGATCTGTCTGTGAATATGCAGGTTTTAATGGCGCTGGAGGCTTATGAGAGGGTTTCACACTGGTCCTTTAATGAAACACACATCTAAAAACCTTCTCGGATGTCTTCCCTGCAATCTTTGGCTCTGAAAAAATGGCATTCTGCACCCTGTATTACCATGTCTGTGATGGTGAGACAAAGAGCGATTTTCACCATCTGTAACCCTGCAAAAACACAACAAACATGTTATAAAAATCCATGGGAGTGGAGGAGGATGCTATGGAGGCCCATAGAGGATGGAGGCACAGTGATGGAAATGGTGGACACAGTGGAAAAACGACTGAAAATCGATGCGGAATGGTGAAAACTGGTCTGGCGGAGCTTTGGTGTGAGGAGGATTCTGGACCGTCCGATTAGACTGATAGATGGTGATCAACGGTCGAGATTCACCGGTGAAGTTGTTTAGACTGAATTAGGCAGAAGAAATAAATTTTAGTGTTAAAACACAAAAGTTTAATGTTTGGGCAAATACAAAGGAAAAAGTCTAAAATGAGAGGAAACAGGGGCATTTGGTGGTGGGACCGGGAGGGCGAAGGAAGATTGAATGTGGACCGTCGGATCATTGAAAGAGATCGATGGTGGATATCTTCCAATGAAGTCCTTTGGAAGGTCTGATGAAAGTAATATGGATGGGAACACGATATAATATAAGCCGTTGATCTAGATCAAATGAACGTTCGGGATTAAATGAAGGACTATATCGGGGAGGAGTGGTTTTTGAGGAAAACTTCCGGTTTCACGCAAATTTGGAGTGGTTTTGAAAATTCTCCAAAAAAACGTGATATGCCTCGTCGCCTGACACGTGTCCTCCCAAAACCACTTTTATCGCGTAATTTTGAAACATTAAACCTTGGGTGCAAAAATTACACGATATGCATTTTTAGCTGTTGGATGAAAGACGGAGAGATCTGACAGTGGGAATGAGAGCGCGATATGAAAAGATGCTTGGGCGATAAGGTGGGAAGAGCCAATGGTGGATTAAATCCTAACTGTTGGATCTACGGAATGGATAGCCAAGATTTGATTAGGGATCGACTGAACAGTGGAACGGAGGAAGGGGAAGGCAGGGTGCGATGAAATCTGGACCGTCAGATCTGGTGGAATGGATGGCCAAGATATAATCGCATTGGACAAAGGTCATGGGTCAAAACTCTGAAGTATTTTTATTTTGCGATCTGCGATTTAGCGCCGACCGTTGGATTAGAGGGGAGATCAATGGTCAAGATTTGATCAGAGGGAAAATTATGGAGGGTGCATGAGCGGAGCCCGATTGAATCTGGGTCGTTGGTTCTTGTGGATTCAACGGTCCAGATTAAATCAACGGAGTGATAATGTTAGGCTCAGGAGCGGAGTGTGATGTTTTCTCAGCCATCAGATGTATGGATGGACGGTCGGGATTAGATTTGGGATTGCAAATTGGTGGAGACAAGGGATGGCACTTAAAACTTTTGTAATTGGTGATCATGTGAGGGCCGTCGAATTAGAGAGGAGATCAATGGTCCATACACAATTGGAGGGGTAATTAAGAGAGGTTATGGGCGCGATGCGATATTAGCACTGACCATTGGATCTCGAAATATCAACGGTCAAATTTGAAGCGGAGGTCTATGGAATAAAGGTTCATCACATCGGAAAAATATAAGAAACAAAGGAAAAGTGGTAAAGGAAAGATCCAATTGCGATTGTGCGACGGGGCTTAGCACCTGGTCTTGGGCACAGGTCACATGCGGAAAGGGGCTAAGGGCTAATCCGAAAGGGGCTTAAGGCCTCAATGAAGAAAGGGTGTTTTAAGGCCAAAATCAGTGTTTTTTAGGGCCAAGAAAGGGGTTCCAGTAGGCAGAAAAGGGGATTTTTAAACCAAATAAAGGGAGCTATAAGGTTTAAAAGGGAATTTTGATGATTTTTGAGGGCTAATGAAGGGATTTTGTGAGAATTTGAAAGGGAAAAAGGAGGTAAAAATGGAGGCTTTGGGGGAATGAAATAGGGAAAATGGAGGCCTTTTTGAAGCATTATTTTTCACAAAACAACAAGGAATTTTCAATGTAAACAACAGTGAAGATCTCTTCAAAGGAAAAAGGCACATAGAGGCTTCAAGAATGATAGATTTTCAGAGAAAATTTCTCTCTTAAAGGCTCAAAAACATATTTAGCCACCTGTTTGCTTGAAAAAAGTTTATAGGTGGCTAACACTTTGCAGTAAATACTACTCTAAATTTTCTATTATTTATTGGAGAAAATGGATAGCATGGAAACATAAGGAGAATAACAATTACAGTAAGAAAAACATCACCAATAATATAGACTAGGATCCTGTGATTCTTCTTGTTTATTTTATGTGCAAGACTAGTCACATAATTTAAGTCCAATGGGTTTATACAGTCCAATACTTCTCTTCCCAGCCTACTATATTAAAACTACTCAGCTACTTCCACTTAATAAAAGTTCAAACAATCAATAACTTTCCAACCCTTTACAATGAAACTTCAAAGAGTATTTATATGTGAATGAGGAGGAGTGGTGGAAGAGATGATCTTAATGATCAATTAAGACACAGGAGAAGTGCATAGAATGCTTCACTCTGCTCAATAAACATTGCATTCACTTTTTAGATCGTTCAGTAGTTTTTGTTGACTTTGAGGCATATCTAGTAGGCTGGTAATAACTCTGAAGTGTGTGCTTTTGGAGATATCCTCTGACTGCAATAACTCTGTCTTGGCTTCTGGGACAAGTTAGGTGAAACATTTAGTTTTAAGGCCACCCATGCCTTTATAATAACTGCCCTAATAGTTTAAATAGGTTCTGTCATTAGGATGGCTATCAAGGTGTCTTTGAAAGGTAAAGTAGACTACACGTGTCCTTTTCTTGATCTCTGGAGATTTAATTGCCTTGATGATCTAACATTTCAAGGCTTCTTTGCTGATCTGTTTGCTTTTGTCACTTTAAACTGAATAAGGCCTCAGATTTGTGCTTTAGGCCTCTTTAATCATCTTTGACCTTTATGTCCTTGCTGACTGTATTCACTTCTGATTTTTTTGTCTTTATGCTTTATCCTTCATTCACTAATCTGCAGGTTTAGCTTTTGGTCTTCGGATTTCATGCTTAAACCTTTATCTTCAGTTTCTTTACTGATCTTTAGTCTTCGAAGTTCGCTGTGTACAGGTGGCAGTAGTGCATCAGAGTGTTTGATTGAAAAATAAATATTCATGAGATAGTGATGAAACTTTGGAGTTTACCCCTTTCTGTCCCTTTTATGCAATTTCCGGCCATAGAGGATCATCACCCTCAACCATGTCCCTTTATCGGACTATGGGACAAATTTTTGTTATAGCACCGCCATTAAACCTGCACAAGACATCAAACATGTTATAAAATCCCGCGGATTGGGCTTAAACTGCTTCAGAGGCGATGGCAGAGGTGGAAGAGCTGTGTAGGTAGGTGGATGCGACAGAGATGAGCTTTAATGGTGAAAACCTGAAACCAGGGTTTGAATAAGGTTTTGGCACGGAACATTGGATAGGCGGTTTTGGAAAACTGGGGATGGTTTTCACATAGGGCTCAGGTGGTAAGCTGTTTTGTGATCATCGAATGAGATACGGTTTATCGCTCGACATGTGGCTCTGAAAAACCCACCTATTTCGCATAGAAACTGCATGGTGGGGAGATTTGGTGAATATTTGAGTGAAGCAGTGCGATGACTGTTGGCTCTAGGGTTGTAGATACAATGGTGGATAGGGCGTACAAAGAGGGAAATGTACACGTGAGGGAGAGCAGTGGGGCCCGACTGACACATCATCGACTTTGTCGGGTAGCGGATGAGTCAATGGGCGGGGTTTAAATGCGGGGGTAGTGTGGGACATTAGATATGAAGGAATGGACAGTCAATTTAGAATGGTGGATGAGGGGTCGGGGAAAAAGCGAGGACCCGATGGAGCGAGAACCGTCTGATCTGGATTAGAAAGATGGTGGAGATCAAACGCGGGGGGGGGGGGACGTGTCAGCGGAAAAGGAAAAATGGGAAGTGGGAATAGGGAAGAGCAAAGCCCCGATTTCCGATGGGCTTAGAGCTCGGTCACAACGACTGGGTCATAAGACGGAAAAGGGGCTAGGGCTTAAGCCGAAAGGTGCTTAAGGCCTAAATACTAAAATGAAGGTTTTAGGCTGTAAATGGAGGTTTTTGAAGGGTTTTTGGAGGTTCCGATAGGATATAAAAGGGGTTTTAAACCAGAATAAAGGGATTTCATCAGGTTTAAAGGGGATTTTTGATGAAATGGGGAATAAATGATGAATTTTCAGAAGGAAAATAATGGAAAATGAGTCTGAAACAATCTTTCTTCAAATAAGAGGGCTTCTTTGAGAATTTTGAGTGAAAATATCAAAGGGGTAGACCTTTTGAAGGATAAGGGGCATAAAAAGACTTCAAGAAATCTAGATTGCTTGAAATTTGTTTCTTGAAGGCTAAAATACCTGTTTTAGCCATCATTTGAATATGTCAAAATTATGGATGGCTAAAAGTGGCTCCACTTGGGGATGGTAGCTCCTTGGAGGTGTCAAGAACCTCAAAAATTTATCTCTGGAATGTAAATCAATGTCCTACACTTTGAGAATCCTCTTTCTTCTTTGATCATGCTGTTTGAAAAGATGATCAACATTACATCATAAAAAATCAATTTCTCCCAAACAACTACGTACACAACCTACTTTCCTAACATTTCTTATTCAGCAGGGTGCACTTGGACTTGCAAACCCTTTGACATCAACATTTTATTATTTTATTTAAAGTAAGAAAACTAATCTAAATCTACCATTATAACTTCCATGAGTCCAGATTAAACAGTTGGTCTCAAAAATTCTTTACCTAATCTACTATCTGCCAGGATTAAACTGTATGACAGATCTGCATTCACTATATTCTAAAACTGAAATTGAAAACACAGTCAAACCAGGATTAAGCTGTCTGATTTGCTGTGATGGTTATGGCATAAAAAAAAAGTACACACAGACCTTTATTTGCATAAAAGTAAAACAAACCTTGGAAAGCTTAAGATCTAAAAACAATGAGAGTCATTCCTTTCTTTTTCAGTTCTGATTTTGATCTCTTTGAGCTGTCTTCTTCTTCTTTTTCTGGTTCAAGTTTTCAGCGTGTTAGAAACATTATTTTTCCTTTATTTGGCTCAGGTTTTGAGTTTGTTAGAGCCATATTTTCTTTTGATTCTTTGGTTCATATTTTGAGCATGTTTGAACCATTCTTTTCTATCCTAATCTAATCTACTGATAAGCCAAGATTAAATAGTTTGGCAAATCTTCTTCATTAACCTATCAGCAGCAAATTGGAATTTATCTAGTCATGATTAAGATGTATGACTAAATAATAGTGCTTCTTCAAAGTAGTGGCATTTAAGCTTGCACACCTTCAGATTTTCTTTCTCTTTTGGCATGGGGCTGTACCTTTCTTCTTTTAAATCTGCCCTCTTTTTCTCTTTTCTATAGTTTTTTTATTTTTTCAATTTTTTTTTCTTTCAAAAGAAAAATAAAGAAATGGTATTTACAGTGGAGAATGAAAAACTGAGATTTTCAACAAAAATAATGCTTGAGCATCCTGCCATTGATAGGACCCCCAAACAGGTCTGTACCATCCATCTCTTGTAGAAAAAATGCATTATGACCAATGGAAAATTGAATGATGTAAGGGCCTTGCCATAAATTGTCAAACTTGCCATGTTTGCCCTTATCTTCTTTCTTGGAATCTCATTTGAGTACTTTGTCACCAATTTTGAAGTCACTTTCATTCGTCCTCTTATCAAACAACGTTTTGATATCTTCTTGTAATTTCTGTGCTCTGTTATAAACTTCTTCCCCGGTTTGCTGAAGATGTATGGTCTGATTTATCCTTCTCATCATGTTATCTTCCTATGATTGTATTTCTTGGACCAAATTTATCACTAGCACTCCTAAACTGGTAGGAAAAACTGCATCTGCTACATAAGCCAAATGATAGGGAGACATTCCAATTGATTTCTTTATTGACAATCTATCTGCCCATAATGCATGTACCAGCTTGTTGTGCCATGACCTCTGATTTTCTTCCAGCAGCTTCTTTCTTATGTTTATCAGGATCTTATTGGAAGACTCTGCCAGCCCATTACCTTGAGGGTAATAAGCTGTGGAATGACCAAGCACAATCTGATATCTGTGACAGAAATCAACCATATTTTTAGAACCAAATGCAGCAACATTGTCAGTGATAATTTTCCTAGGACAGCAAAATCTAGACAGGATATGGTCTTCAAGCAATTTTATGATAACTAAGTTTGTGTCATTCCTAGAAGGGATAGCTTCTATCCATTTGGTGAAATAATCAATGGCTGTGAGTATCCATCTATGTTGGGCAGATGAGGCAGGATGGATTTCCCCAATGAAGTATAGGCCCCACTGTGAAAAGGAGCTTCAATAGTGATTGGTTGCAAGGGTAAGGGAAGCATTTTCCTCTGGCCTTTTAAGATTTGGCATTTGTGGCAGGCAACTATCATTTTGTGGACATCTTGAAAGAGGGTGGGCCAGTAATAGCCAGCTCTGAGGATTTTATTGGCAGTGGTTTTCCAATAGAGGTGGCCTCCACATTCTCCTTCATGAAAATCATGCTTGATCCTAACTGCATCAATTTCAGGCAAACATTTAGGCAATAAACCACTGGCATTCTTCCAATATAAACATTTATCTAAAATGCAGTAATTAACAGCCTTTAACTTCAAGAATATTGCCTTGTTTTTAGACAAACTAGAAGGGGCATTGAGATTAGTAAGCACATACAAAATATCAGCATACCAAGATGAATTGAGGAAATGATCCTCAATAAGTGGGGCTGGTAATCTTTCCTTCCCATATAATGCATCTATCATGTTTATATCAAGTGATTGCAAGTTATATTCAACCATTAATTGTGCTAGGCATTGACCCTTGATGAGTTTAGTGGGTTTAATTTCCAAATCATATTCTAGTATCACAACAATCCACTTTCCTCTTTTGCCATCAGGGTCTTGTGACAAAATGTCCTTTACCACTACATGAGGCACAAATCCAATAATGTGAGAGTGTAAGATTTAAACTCTGAAATCCTTCAAGGCTTTGACCAAAGAATAGGCCTGTTTTTCCATGATATTATATTTCAGAGGTGCATTTCTTAATGCCTTGCTGAAAAATGCAATTCACTGCTCTTGTCCTTCTAGATTTTATTATAATAGGACAGTGGGCACAGTATGTTCTGATGCAAATGAAAATATGAGGAAGTCCTTAGTGAAATCAGGTCTGAAAAGAACCAGTGTTTGGGTAAGTGCATTTTTGACCAGTTCAAAGGATTTATTTGCTTCTAAGGTCCATTTAACTCCTATCTCTTTCTTTAGCATGTATGTCATGTTCCTAAGGAGTTCTGCCAGGTTGGGTATGAACCTTCTTAAGAATTTAATCTTTCCAATGAAATATTGAAGTTCTTTGATGTTTCTGGGGTGACTGATTCACAATATACCTTTAACCCATTTTGGGTCTATTTTAATCCCTTTTTCAGATATGATGTGACCAAGAAGCATACCTTCTTGGAGACCAAACAATGTCTTCTTGGGATTTAAAGATAGCCCAAAATTTCTGCATTTCTCAAAGACGTTTCTTAGGTGTACTAGGTATTCTTCATCTATTTTGGAATAGAATATAATGTCATCTAAATAAATCAGAATGAAGTGGAATATTTCTTCTGAGAAGGCAATGTCCATGGCTCTTTGAAAGGTGGCACCTGCATTCATTAGTCCAAAAGGAATTTTCACATACTTGAAAGTGCCCCAAGGAGTAGTGAAGGATGTTTTTAGTTGGTCATTGGGGAGTACCAATATCTGATTATAACCTGAAAAGCCATCTAGCAAAGAAATCATCCTGGAACCAACTACCCATTGTAAGATGTGCTCCATTTTAGGCAAGGGATAGTTGTCCTTTAATGAGGATCTATTCAAGTTCCTAAAGTCAATACAGAGCCTTATTTCTCCCGTTTTCTTTCTTATAGGTACAATATTAGATACCCACTCTAAGTATCTCACAGGAAAATAATTCCAGCATCATAAATTTTCCTAATTTCTTTCTCAACCAGAGGTAACTGCACAGGGTTTATTCTGTGTAATTTTTGCCTGAACGGTTTCTGGTTTTCTTTAAGTGGTATCTTGTGCTGAATGGTTTCTTTGTCATATGCCCTTAAATATTCATAGCTCCAAGAAAATACATCAGAAAACTCTTTAAACAACTCAATATATTTTAGTTTCATGTGAGCTGGAAATGTTTTAGATAATTTGATCATTTTAGGCTTTTCTTTATTGCCTATATTGCATTCTTCAACATCAGATTCAGTGGGTTCTATTGTTGGTTTCTTGGCAACATCATTAAAATCAAACAATTCTTCTAGAGGTGCTAGTCCTTTGGGTAAGCCTTTGTATTTAGACTGTAGTGTCTCTATGTCTTCTCTTCCTGAGTTTATGTACTCTTCTGTTTTATTTTTGAACTCTCTGGTTAGCAGATTTATTTCTGCAATGGGAGAAGGTTATTTTTCAATAGGTTGTTCCTCATTATGACAATATTTATCATACTTTGAGTCTGAATTTGGAAATCCAAACTCATTTCTAAACTACAGGAAGTCCTCTATCTGTTTATCTCCCTCAAATACCTACCAATACTTTTCATTTTCTGGGACAACTGGTCTATATTTCACTTGGACTGTGAACTGTTTGTTGTCATAGGGTCTTTGGCATGAATTGGTAGCACAAGATAAATCATTGGCAAGAATGTTTTGGTTTCTAGGGACAAAAACAAGTTCATATTCCTCAAAAGTTTTCAAAAGGTCCATGGCATCATTTCTATAGGCTCCTAGTCTTGGATGTTTGGCAGTGTACTCTCCATTTATTTGTCTAATGATCAGTTCAGAATCTCCATGAACAACTATCCTCCTGGCTCCTAATTTCTTCAGTAAATGTAGTCCTAAGAGGAGTGTTTCATACTCTGCTATGTTATTTGTGCATTGGAAGTTTAACTTGTATGAATGGCTTTCAACGTAATTATTCTCTATGTTGTGAAGCCACACACCTACTCCTACACCAGTTCTATTACAAGACCCATCAAAACTCATAATCCAAAGGGGGCTAGTTTTGGACTTGTTGTTTTCATTCCTGTCCCCTTTGTCCTATGTGTTCAAACTGTCATTATGTAGTTTTATGGGTACTGCAACATGTTTATGTTGGTCTTGTTCCTTAAATTTTTCATGGAGTTAAGGCCTTTCTTCTTGAATCTCATGAATTGCACTAAGTTGGTGGATAGTGGGTTGTTCATACTCTCTGTTTTGTTTGCTGTAATTTTCAGATTTGGCAGACTGTTTGAGAGCCTCTCCCTTCCTATTCTCTCCTCCTATGTTTTATGTTATGTTGGGTGATTGCTCACTTTCTAACTCTAGCTCATCAAAGCTTTCATCATTGTAAAGAATGAATGAGTCTAGGTCTGTATGGATAGAATAAAGAGGGGAATTTTCTAATTTTTCTTGACTACTCACCATAAATTCCATGTGTGATTCCCTATAAAGTCTTCTAACTTGGCTGAAAACAGGGATGGTGGCATATGTCATGTCCATTTGAATGGTACCTTGAAGCTTAGCACCCAATGATCTTGAAAGAAGCATGCCATATTTGGAGGGCACATGAGCCACTACCACATCCATCACTATGCATTTGGTTGGGATTTGGGTCAAGTTTACACAAAGATCTTTGATCAAGCCTAAGCATTTTACTCTGCTAGAGTCAAAAGAATACAAATAGTTATATGGTTTGGTTATCTCAAGGCCTAATCTCTCCATGATTACTTTGGGCATGAGGTTATGTGAAGCCCCTGAATCATGCATAGCATTGTGTAAAATATTATCATGGATATTCAAACTGACATAGAAAGGAGGGACCACTCCTTCTTGGAACTTTCCTTCAATTTTAGGACCAAATAAAAGGGCTGGCTGATCATCATTTAGGTTGACAGAGTCATTATTTTCTTCTATGTTCAAAGCTTTTAACACCTGACATTTATATACATCTTGAGTGACTAACTTAGTGAGGGGGACAGAGATCTTGATTTTAGCAATTTCAATTTCCAAATTGTAAGGGAACTGATTATTTGAAAGGCTCAAATCTGTTTTGTTAGTCACTTACTTATCAGCAAAATCAGCTTGCTAGTTTTTACTATGTACATTAGTTAAAAATATTTTTACAGGGGCACTAGTTAAAGTGCTAGTGATGTTAGAGTCACCACTTTGTTTATCAGTGGTTTGAGTGCTTTTCCCCTTGTTTTTACCAAAATTTTCAGCTGCTATTTTGTTGTTTTCAACAGCCCTTCTAACCACCTTTTCAGATCTATTTTTAACAACACTTTCAGAGGTCTTTGTTTGGAGAGTTTCTTGGTTCTTTTTGCTCTTGAGGTCATATTGTTTATGGACCTCCATGATGGCATTCTCAAAGCCTTGCCTATAGTCTTCAGATTCTAAGCCTTCATTATCATAATATTTATATGTGGCCTGGTCATCTCCTGTGAAAAAGGCATGGTCTTCATTACTTACTCCCAACATGTTTATATTAGTTCCCTCTGGCTCTTCTATCATTCCCTCATCTTCATGAACATAATTTTCTTGAAATGGAGGTTTGATTTGTTGATCAGTATCTCTTTGTCTAATTTTAGGGGGGTTCCTCCTGAAGTTCTGGTTCTGATTTTGAGGCTGGTTCCTATTCTGAGAATTTGTTTGGATGACCATCCTCTCCATCATTATTTCTAGCCTATCCATGTTCTTGGCTAGATGGTCTAATTTTGAATCAGATGTGGAAGGTGAAGTGTCTTCCCTATATGTCACTTTCTTTTCATTCCTCATCCTAGCTCTTTTGGCAATAAAATTTGCCTCAACGCTCACTGCCCCTTGCTGCATATCTTCTAATGTGAGGTATTCATTTTCCCTCAGTTGGTAGGCCATTTCAGAATCAAATCCATTAGGGAATTTCATTAAATCTAGGCCCTGTGGCAGTTTCACATGAGCTGGTATGGCATTGTACACCCTATTGTATCTAGCACAATATTCCTGTACACCTTCCCCTGGATTCCTTTTAATATTCTCATATTCTGACAGAATTTGGAGGGGGTTTTTCCCGACTTTCTACTTGTTTAGAAATAGTTGATGAAAGGCAGGAAGATCATTGATGCTTTGTGGGGTTAAGCTTTTGAACAATTTTATTACTTCTCCCCTAAATTCTGAGCAAAAAATCTGAGTTTAATAGTCTCATCACCTATTTCATTCCTATCAAAGTAATCATTCATTTTGTCAACATGTTGTGGAGCAGAAATGGAACTAATGGCATCATATAGAGGAATTGTGGTCGAATAACCTTGTGGTAAGGAAGCTAAAGGTAAAGGAAGGACTAGAGGAGCATACCATGTAGCCATGATGTAGATGGGAGGGAAAAATGGGGGGTTTATAGGCAAAGGTTTTGTGACAGGTTGGAGAGGATGGAATGGAGTGGTTTTCACAGTAGATGTATAGATGGAAGAAGTGCTAGGACCAACCAATACTTTTTGAGAAGATTTGGGATGAGAGAAACCGAAATTATGAATGAAATGAGTATCAGGAGGTGTGGATGGAGGGGTTTCTCTGATGCTAATATGTTGGCCACTATGTTGTGGTGAACTTGGAGGCTCAAATTCTGTCTGATCTATAACACTAAGTGACTTGGTTCTTGGTAAACTTCTTGAAAAGGGTAAGTCGACTTGGGTATCTGATAGAGATGTAAGGACTTCAGGTATGGAGTTAGCTCTATGAATGGGTCTGACAATAGTTGGATCCCTAGATACAAGATACTTCCTAAGAATGCTTTCTAGATTATCAATTATTTCAGGAGGATTTGGGTCAGGATAGGCTCTGGTATGAAATCTTTTTGAAGCCAGTATGTTAAGATTTAGACCCATAGAAGAGAAAGTTAGCCCAATATGACAATATTTAGGGGAAAACTAATCTTAGACAAAGAAAACTTAATCCTTGAAGCTTCCTAATCATGGGTGTGCATGATGTTTCAATGGTAGTGTGGGCTGTCCCAGTGGAGTCTTTGTGAAACTAGGGGTAATCAACAGGCCTACTGATCATCAGTGGAGTCTTTTGGTATTTTAGGAGTTGTGGAGTCACCAAGTGGATGATTTCGAATTTTTCAAAGTGGGCTGATGTCCACCATCAGCAATTAACTACCAATCTAAGGATGCTTGCGGGTCTTTTGAGGTCTTAGGATGTATAAGATGTAATTCACTCAGAATTCCCTAGTGGAGTCGCCATTATGTTGGAGTCCTGTGATTTGGCAGATTGGCATACCAAATGACAAGGCAACATCAGAACCACTTTGAAATCCTAGGATCTATCCCTCTTGGATTCAGAGAGGGATCTCTCTATATGTGTTTTAGAATGATATTCTTATAGGCTCATAATATGATATTAGGATAGTTATGAAGCACAAGGGATTTGTTTGTTTTTGGTTGGGGATCATTAATTGAGAAGGTCATGTGGAGTGAAGGAGGAAAAAGGTAGAAGGATGTTTCAGCATGGGAAGATAGGTCAAGAAACAGTGCCAATCCATTAGGCTATGGAGTCATAAAAGGGTTTACTTGCACAACAACTATTCAAGGATTTCCATAGGGAAAGTCATCTATATCAAAAGATCTCTTTAAGTTGAGTTTGTGATATGAAACATTAAGAAGTGTGGTGAAAGAAGCAAAGATAATAACCAATTAAGAATCTATTAACTTCACTACACAAAAAAAGCCTTTCAAAGTGACTGATTTGGGAGCAAGCCAAAGGATAGGGAAAACCATAGACTTCTCTGGGCAAACTCCTACTAAAGCCAACTTCTAAGACAACAATCCAGTAATCCTCTTGACTACCTTCAGAAAGTAGAAAACATTTAAGATAAACATAAAAAGTAGCCTAAGATCAAGTAAGGACTTTGAACCTATCTTTCTTTTGGCATACTCTGAAGGGAAATATTCAAACAACTGTTTAAGACTAAAAAAGCAAGAGTTCTAACCATAAAATTCCTTGATTAGGACTCAGCATGCAGTGAAAAGATCATTCGAAAACAACATCTCAAGTTCTACTCAGTAAGACATGGGCTCACAACATTCCTTGACTGGTTATACTCTATTGAAATCATTCCCAAAGCAAAAATTAGAAGAAAACATAGAGATAAAGCTTATCAGGTAGAAATAGGGTACTTTATCCTACTCTAAATTTGTTGTTCTTTATTAGAGAAAATGGACAGTATGGAAACATAAGGAGAATAACAATTACAGTAAGAAAAACATCACCAATAATATAGACTAGGATCTTGCGAATCCGCTTGTTTATTTGATGTGCAAGACCAGTCACATACTTTAAGTCCAATGGCTTTCTACAGTCCAATACTTCTCTTCCCAGCCTACTATATTACAACTACTCGGCTACTTCCACTTAATAACAGTTCAAATAATCAATAACTTTCCAAACCTTTACAATGAAACTTCAAAGAGTATTTATAGGTGAATGAGGAGGAGTGGTGGAAGAGATGATATTAATGATCAATTAATACAGAGGAGAAGTGCATCGAATGCTTCACTCTGCTCAATAAACATTGCATTAACTATTTTGACCGTTCAGTATTTTTTGTTGACTTTGAGGCATATCTGGTAGGTTGGTAATAACTCCGAAGTGTGTGATTTTGGAGATATCCTCTGACTGCAATAACTCTGTCTTGGCTTCTAGGACAAGTTAGGTGAAACATTTATTTTTAAGGCCACCCATGCCTTTATAATAGCTACCCTGATAGTTTAAAGAGGTTCTGTCATCAGGATGGCTGGTAAGGTGTCTTTGAAAGGTAAAGTAGATTACAGGTGTCCTTTTCTTGATCTCTAGAGATTTAATTGCCTTGATGATCTAAAATTTCAAGGCTTCTTTGCTGATCTGTTTGATTTTGTCACTTTAAACTGAATTAGGCCTCGAATTTGTGCTTTAGGCCTGTTTAATCATCTTTGACCTTTATGTCCTTGTTAACTGTATTCCCTTCTGATTTTTTTGTCTTTATGATTTATCCTTCATTCACTGATCTACAATTTTAGCTTTTGGTCTTCGGATTTCATGCTTAAACCTTTATCTTCGATTTCTTCACTGATATTTGGTCTTCATTGTTCGCTGTGTATAGGTGGCAATATCGCATCAGAGGGTTTGAATGAACAATCAATATTCATGATATATTGATGAAACTTTGGAGTTTACCCCTTTCTGTCCCTTTTATATAATTTATGGCCATAGAGGATCGTCACCCTTGGCCATGTCCCTTTACTAGACTGTGGGACAAATTTTTGTTATAACACTGCCATTAAACTTGTACAAGACATAAAACATGTTATAAAATCCTGCGGATTGGGCTTAAACTACTTCAGAGGTGATGGCGGAGGTGGAAGAGCTGTGCAAAGGTAGGTGGATGCAGTGGAGATGAGATTTAATGGCAGAAACCTGAAACCAGGGTTTGAATAAGGTTTTGGCGCGGAACATTGGATATGAGGTTTTGGAAAACCGGTTATGGTTTTCGCATAGGGCTCGGGCAGTAAGATTTTTTGTGATAATCGAACGCGATATGATTTATCGCTCGGCACGTGGCTCTGAAAAAACCACCTATTCCACATAGAAACTGTATGGTGGGGAGATTTGGTGAAGATCTGCGTGTAGCAGTGTGATGACCGTTGGATCTGGGGTTGTAGATCCAACAGTGGACAGGGCGCGCAAAGAGGGAAAGGTACACAGGAGGACAAGCGGTGGAGCCCAGCCGACACGTCATCGACTTTGTCGGGTAGCAAATGGGTCAATGGGTGGGGTTTAAATGCGGGGGTAATGTGGGCCGTTAGATCTGAAGGAATGGATGGTCCAGATCAAAGTGGAGATTTAGAATGGTGGATGAGGGGTCAGGGAAAAAGCGAAGACTCGATGGAGTGAGAAACGTTCGATCTGGATTATATTGACGGTGGAGATCAAATGCAAGGGGGCACGTCGGTGGAAAAGGAAAAATGGGAAGTGGGAATAGTGAAGAGCGAAGCCCCGATTGCCGATGGGCTTAACGTTCAGTCACAACGACTGGGTCATAAGAGGGAAAAGGGGCTAGGTCTTAAGTGGAAAGGTGCTTAAGGCCTAAATACTAAAATGAATGTTGTAGGCTGAAAATGGAGGTTTTTGAAGGGTTTTTGGAGGTTACGATAGGATATAAAAGGGGTTTTAAACCAGAATAAAGGGATTTCATCAGGTTTAAAGGGGATTTTTGATGAAATGAGGGATAAATGATGAATTTCAGAAGGAAAATAATGGAAATTGAGTTTGAAATAATCTTTCTTCAAACGACAGGGCTTCTTTGGGAATTTTGAGTGAAAATATCAAACGGGTAGACCTTTTGAAGGATAAGGGGCATAGCAAGACTTCAAGAACTCACAGATTGCTTGAAACTTGTTTCTTGAAGGCTAAAAGACCTGTTTTAGCCATCATTTGAATATGTCAAAATTATGGATGGCTAACATCTGGAACAACCTTTTCAAATTATTCTAAAAAAAATTGACACTGCCTACACCATCATAGTAAGGTAATTCACACACCTCAGAGGATATACATCATAGAGATATGGTTACTCAGTTGTAGTGCAGTGTAGAGAATTCAAGAAAATGATTTTTCCAATTCTCCAAGTCCTCATTTGAGTCTGAGTGGCATGAATTATCCCTATCCCAGCTAAGCCTACCATCTATGGTAGGGCTGATCCAATATTCATCCCTCACAGTTAGCTTGTAGTTATGATCAAAATCCTCTTTTGCGTGCACCGGTTCTGTGTATCTTTCTCCCTCTACAAAGTCTAGAGGGACCATGACCCTGGTTCCATTATTTTCAAACACCATACTTCTGCGCTTGAGGTTGATGATAACAACCATGTCAATATCCCAATACAAAACCAACAATGCATGGTACATAATAACAAAAATTTGAACAACATCAAAGTTATCTAGTGCCTTAACTCCTTCGATATCAACTATCACCCTAGAAAATCTACCCATTAGGATAATCTTCTGCTAATTTTCCATGCACTATTGTATTGCAGACCATTCCATCTTAGGCTCTCCCATTTTCTGCCAAGTCTGCTTTGGTAGGAAATTTGCATCAAACCCCAGATCCAATATGACCTGGTCCATTTCAAACTCACCTATCTAAGCTGTCAGGTGCATCTCTCGGCCAATTCTTCTCTTGTTCTTGTAAATTTTATTGACAACCTTTAGCTCCATCTGAGGTGGCTCTTTATCGACGCAACTATTAATCAAAGCTTGAAGATTCTCTGCTGCCTTCTTATTACACAAAAGCTTGATACAAGCCTGAAAAAAAGGTTTCATCTCTGTAGGCTCAGCTCCTTCGACGGTATCCATGGTAGGATTGCTTAGTACTTTAGATATGCTAGGATCTGCGAAGGCCTTATTTGCTACGACAAAGGTTTCCTTCTCCCTTTGTAGATTAAATCCTTGATTTTTCTTAAGAGATATTCAAACCCCAATATCTGTAGTAGGTTTCTTACCTTCTGATTTATCTTCTCCAGTTGCTACACTATTTCTGAGCACAATATTTATGCTAAGGTATTTAGTGCACGGTTCCACTCTCATCATTTGAACATTTTGCGTGGGTGTCTACGGTTTCTTTTCCTGCATTTTGAAAACAATATAGGGAAATATTAAAGAACATGATCAAGCTATCTACAATACCTGCAATATTTTTGTGTTGGGTGTGGGAAGTCATGCACATAATGGCCAACATCTCCACAATTATAAAAAATGAGCTATCCCGTTTGTCAACCAACTCCTCCTTCTCTTCCTGGAAATCCACTGTGCCCAAAAGACGATGCAAGTGAATTTGGTCCTCTACCTTTGGCCTACAATCTATACGAAGCAGGATGCTCAATCATTAGATCAAAGCTGTGACAAATCTTCTCATCATGTCCCAGAGATCTAAAAAATGTGCAATAAGGTTGTTGGAGATCTGGAATATATTTACTAATCCTAGGTTAGAAGTATGTTGTGTGTAGTCGATTCACTTGAAAAATCGCGCACCATAGTTTGGAAACTTCACTAGGCCCTGCTCCATTGTTAATTGGACTTTGTCCTCCAACTTCCAGATAATTATTATATATGGGAAACTGATCCCTATGATTCCCTTTAGCTTTACAACGTGTGCACCATACTCCTGTGCACACATCCTTTTATTTCTTTTCTTGTAGAGTTTGTATCTATAAGTATAGTGCAACTAAATGGCTTTAGATTTGCTGAGCCCCAACCTGTGTAGCTGGTACATGTGAGGCTTCTAACTTCATGGCGATCTCCACAACTACAGCCCGTGTCACAACCTTCTATTGGTTTAAGTAATGTCATAGATGAAACAAAAACATAGAAATGAACCATTCTTTGTGCTACGTGTATTGATAGTAAATCATCCACACTTGATGGTGTGCTTCAACCATCGATTTGTCTCCCATATAGATTCATTCATTTCTTGGTGGATCTCATTTAATTCAATCATGCATTGAGAATATGACTTTGGCTTTCTGAACAACTCCTTTAATGTGGTTTTAAGCTCATCAGTCATTGCAATAGGGTTTTTTTCCATATACCTCATGTACTAGTCCAATGCGTGTTCTTGAAATGAAGTAGCAAGTTGCACTTTATTAACATTATCATTATTGATCTGCTGCACTATCCACACAACATCTATGAAAAACTAGAATTGGTCAACATATTCATTCCAAACACCCAAAATTTTGCGACTTTATGTAAGTAGCCATATCGATTTCTAGTGGTGGAGGTGGAGGTGGAGTAGATGAATTGTTAGTGTGAGATGAATTTGGACGTGGAGTGGATGGGATCTGAACTATGGCCAATGACCCAAGAATACTTTGATATTGCAATCCTTCTTCTTTTGAGCACACAGATTCACTAGAGCTACTTGTATCAGACTCCTCATCGTTGTCAAATTTACCTTTGAAGGGGATGTAAAAAAAATGTTTCTCTAGGTCTACTCTATAAGTTTTCCCATTGAGTGTTATAGGGCTTCTCCGGGACATTCACTCAATGTGGTTGCAAAGAGTACCATTTTATTTTAAAAGAATTTTAATCTATAATTTCAATGAGCACAAAAAATTACCTCTATGGCCTTTGAAAAATATCTGTTAAACTTCAAACTATGACACAAAATTATCAATAGAAAATTTAGTCACAAACCCACTCAGAATTCTATCAATCCAATAATCTACTGCGTGGGTAATTTTATTTCTAGATTTCTCCAACTACTGAACCAACTCAGGAGTCCACCTAGTGATCACTTCATCCTTTGCGTAGGTATGAAACTCAACAAGCCGAGATAAAAACTCTTGTAACTCAGTTGCAAAGGAAACAAAGAAAATTTCGTGGATCTTTGTATAGATATACCTTTGCTCCCAATCCTCAGTAGACAACTTAGGGTTTCAGTTTTCTTGGATTGCGAATTCACGCACCTTCTTATCAAGCCAAACCTTTAGCTCATTCTTTTTCAGATGCCACAACATCAAATATCACTCAAATAGATCTCGGTCCTAGAAAAAAAACCATTTTATAGCTTGGGGTATCCTGACTCAGGTTTAGAGTGTTCTGCGCAACCAAAAAAACCCTCCAACTACTATCCCTTTCGGCGGTGAGCTGCTTGCGCAGACCAAAGTTTCACCCGAAGCAGTGTGGGGGGGTGATGGAACCACGTTTCCGCACCCCGAGAAAGAATTTGATGTGGGATTTAACCTTAGTTATCCGATCTAAGGCTTATTGACATGCGTGAAACTTCACAGAATCCAAATCTAAATGTAGATAAAAAACCCTTAACAGATATGCGTAAATAGATTATTATACTTCAATCATAACTAGATTATCAACACTTGTGCAATCACATAGATAGATCTTCAGAAAAATCCCTAACGTAGATATAATCCTTATACAAACAAAGATATATTTTCATAGATAATTAACTTATATAATTTTACATTCAAACATAAACATATCTATAACTTACATTAATCAACATATAATTAACATAGTCATGTATAAACACAAAAATTACAATAGAGTTCGCCGAAACTTCTTATTTATTAATAGATCTTCTATCCAATACAATTCTTTCTGTCTACGCACACAACAACAAATTGCTTGCACACAACTCAGGAATAGGTCTCCATGCACACAACCAGCAAGAGCCTTGCTACCCAGACCGAACACAAACTAGCCCAAAAATTCGATCGAAACATCAACATAACATAAAGATAAAACAAGATAAGATATAATTACTTGACTCAACCCTTACATATTTATATGACTTTGGACGTGCACATACTATGGTCTCAAACCATGGTTTGAGAGTCATGGTTTCCCTTTTTTTCCATTACAATTATAAAGGAGCTTTGACCCACCCCAAATCCCCTTGAATTCTGTGCGCAATGCGTTTCAACAAAATTTAACCAAAATTATACCAAAAAATTGACGTTAGGGGACCCCCTCCCAACCCACCTGCTTCCAAAGTCTCTGAAATGCTTGAATGTTGTTCGTTTTCCATACCATAGCTCATATAGAGTCTGATCATTATTTGGTCTAAAGAGTGATTTGTTGAGAATCACTACTTTTGTGTGAATGGATTCAGCCAAAAATCTCTATTGAACCTTCCTTTCTCCCATCATGGCTCCGGTTTACTGCTGAAAAAATCTATTGAATCTCTCTGCTACACCATTATGTTATGGAGTATTTTCTATAATGAATTTCATTTTGATACCAAGTTTCTTGCAAAAACCATCAAACTCTTTTCAAGTAAACTCACATCCATTATAAAATCTTATGCTCTTGATTTTATAGCTAGTCTCATGGATTTAAAGTCCTTCAAATTATCAAAGGCTTCTAAATTTTCTCTAAGAAATGCAACCAACATCAACTTACTGAAATCATCAATAATAAGCATGAAATAAAATTTACCTATGGGTTACTGCATTCTTGATGGTCCACACAAGTCCATATGTACTACCTACATGCCTTAGTTTATGAGTTATCCTTGGATTTGAATGGCACACAAGCTTTCTTTCTCAACTGACAAGACTTGTAAATAACATTCTCAAGCTTTAAGAGATATTTGAAAACATTATTATTTATTAATTTGACTATATAATCAAAATTCATATGTCCAAGTCTCCTATGACACAACCAACTCTCATCAATCTTTGAAAATAAACACCTATATGTCTTCTCTTTCAGGACATATACATTGTTGTCTGTTCTCACAACTTCAACGATGACTTCTCAATTTCCTGTAAATTTAATTTGAAAATTATTAGTATTAAAAATAACAACATAGCCTTGGTCACACATCTAAGACACACTAAGTATATTATAATTCAACCCATCAACAAATAAAAAATTCTTGGCTTTACCTCCGCTATTAGATACACTGACAATTCCTTTTCCAAAAATATTGCCAGGTGCATTATTAGCAAAGTTCACATTACCTTTCTCGATTGGTTTCCATGTCAAAAAATTACTTTTTTCTCTAGACATGTGCCTAGAATAACCATCATAAACATACCTAGTAATTCCTTCATTCAAAGCATATAAAACAATATTACATTGCTCCTAATTATCATTTTATTTATAGACCTTGGGCTCCTGAATTGTTTACACAAAAATTGGTTCAGGACTTTTATTCCTAAATTTGTAATCAAATGCTCAATGCCCAAAGTTTTGATAGTTATAACATTGAATACAATTATTCAAAGGAGAAAATGAATTTTTATACTTGGGTCTGACCATCCTTTTTTTGATTGACTAATTTTGCTAGTTATTTATTCCTCTTGATCTAAACTTCTTGTTTGATAAGTTCACTCTACAATTTGTTTCTTTGTGTACATAATTTGTGCATGTAAAGAAATAAGCTTGAAATAATCCTACATACTTGGAATAAAATAGATTTATGAACATTGACTAAACTGATCTCTGTACATTTTTATTTTCTCCTCTAGCACTGTTCTTTTCATAACTATTGGGTTGCGTGCTACCTTTGTATTTTTGCTGCTGTGTTGAACCTTCTTTTGTTGCTGTGTTGTAATTAATTTTGGATGCTTGAAGAAAGGTAAGAAAATTATTTCCCTTTGACTCTACTTCTAAGCTAGACTCGACCTCAAATCCAAGACCAATTCGATCAGTGGAGACTCTCTATGCTTCCAGAAGCTCATTTAGATTTTTAGTCCCCTTTCCAAACTTATGATTAAACCTAAGCTTAGTTTTTTCCTTTTCCAACTCTTTCCTTAGGAAAAAAAATCTCTTTCAAGCCTATCACATGCTTGACTCTTATCACCAAGTTGATGATTGAAAGTTTCTTGGATATTCTTTCGTTATTCGCTTTGCAGGAGCTGAGGTTAAATGGATTCAACTTTGTCCTTGATAAGAAATTATTTCTGGGTTTTATTTTTTTTCTCAGCCTTTAAATCTCTTCAAGTGCACTCACCATATTTGTTGGAATTGATGATGCAGTTGTTGATGTTTCCATTACTTGCAGTGATTGATGGTTGGCATTGATGTCAACCTAAGCATGTGTGGGAAGATGATTGTGGTGCAGGTTGTATTACACATAATGTGTGCGTGTTTGGCTTATGCGTAGATGGTATGGTTGTGTAAATGATTGACATGGAATATTACTCAGTGGTAGGGCTTATCACTGATGTGTTGAAATTTTGAGAGGATTTATGGTATTGGAATTAACCAAGTATTTGGTACTTGGTATTGGTTTGAGGTTGATTTTTATATGTTTGTGTGTGGTCCAGGTTGTTATAGCATCATTTTCCACCTCTGTATACTTGATGCTCTGAGTTATGGCCTTGGGAAACCCTTTCCCTTTAGACTTGGTCCTTTATCTAAAAAAATTATTTTGAATTCCATACGCGACTCTGACCTCTAAAAAGTGCGTGCAGACGCAGGTCTAGTTATACCCAACCCGCGTATATAATTTTAAATATGAAAAAATATAAAATTCCCTATTTTCTGGGCAGGGTTTACAGGTTACACCGGAAGCCTACCTATAGAATCTTGTGGCCTAACTATATCCCATTTGAAACAATTGGTTTTGGTTGGTATAAATACATCTCATGGGAAAGCTTTAAGGAGAGAGAGAGATAGGTATTGATATTATAGACATTTAGTCGCTGATCAAGTCTGATTTATCCCTGTGCTTGCTGCACTCCCATATTGTGGAAACCCTTGTTTCCCTTACAGATGTGTTCATTCCTCCTATATGACATCCATGTGTATGCTTTTGGAAGGAGTTTGTTGAGGCTTGGGATGGACAGATCCAGAGGACAATTTCACTTGGATTCGTGGCTAAATCAGATGGTATTCCTCCACACTTCTTTGCATTCATCAATAAAGAAGCGTTGTTCCATTCTTGATGTTCATGATCTTAATGATTTATACATGTTGTGATCCTATTATGAATGATTTCATGTTTTTATGCTTATATTTTTATATGATATAACACTAACATCTTGAAAATGCTTTCAATTATTACTAGTATATGTGCTTTTCTTGAGTGAGTTGTAGGTTTCAAAGCACTAGGAGAAGTAGAGGGTTTGAAACCTATGGGATTGCCTCCAAATGTAGTACCTATAGGTACTACCCTTTCTTCCCATTTTACTAGTTTGAGAAATACGACTGTAAATCTGTTTGCTTCTTGTTGCTTTACGCTTCTTGCTATGTTGGGGTTCTTAACCTAGACCCTAGGTTGCTTCATCCCATAACATAATTGGTGACTCCACTAGGGAAATTTTTTTTGTAATTCCTAGTTTGGATTGTTTCACTCCAGATCTGGGATTTTTTTTTGTTAGATCACTTTTACAGCTTCTTTGATTCATTATCAATCTAGGCAAAAGTTTTGATATTTTGAATAAGACTTGGATTTTTAATTTTTTTCTTTACTACCATTTTTATACACACTTTCTAGTTTACAAAGTCATGTATACACAAGTTTTTGTTCAAAGAAACACTCGTATACACGTGTTTTGTAGTGGTATACATGGAGGTTGATCACTGTCAAGCCACATATTTCTAGTTTCAAATGAATATTTTAGATTTTGAGTCCAGTAAAGCCTTTTTCATGCTTTTGATTTCTTTTGTTTAATCATTGATGTTCTTAGAAAGTGTTTTTTTTTTCAAATTTTCAATTTCCTACATTTCTTGGTGAGAAACATAGTCAGCCTAGGGTTTTCCCTTTTTGTGAAGTTTTAGTTTTTGTGTTTGGGACCAAGGCTTCTTGCTGAATTTCTTGGCTATTTTGAGGGCTTCAGAGTCTCCAAGGAAAAACCAAATTTTTGAGGATATTTATTGTCAATTGTGTTGATATTACGAAGGGATTCAGTGATATTTTTGAAAAAAGGAGTTCCATTTCTGTGGGACAACTTCACTAAGCGCTCGTTCGATGCTTTGAAAAATAATTAACCTCTGCACCTTTACTGAGTCCATTTGATTATATTAGGTATTTCCTCTTGTATCTCACTGCGGTAGAGTCAACCATGGGTATGGTTTTGGTTCAGGAAGACAATGCTCTCTGTGAGCCTGTGATTTATTATCTAAGTCAAGGCTTGGTAGGTCCATAATTAGGATATTCTCCTGTTGAGAAATTAGCTTTGGCAGCTGTTCATATTGTCCAACGACTTAGAAATTACATGATGCTTAACAAAACATTTGTTTTGGAAGTTCTTAATCCATATCATTTTGTTTTGAGTAGGTGAGTGATTGGGGGGGAATATAACAGATGGATTGTTATTCTACAAGAATTCGATCTCGAGTTCTTTTATGCTAAATACAAGAAATATTTAATATTCACATAATTAATCTTGAAGTTTCCTTGTGAAGAAGAAATAGTTTACGAGGAATCATTCCCTGATGAACATATTTTCCTTATTTCTTCACAATATCCTTGGTATGGGGATATTATTATATATCTTCAGAATTTGAAGTTTCCCCTCACTTTTTTGAAGGATGAGTGAAGGAAATTGCGTCACTTGGCTAGAATTTATGTTATCAATGGTGACGCTTTACATCGTCATGGGTTTGATTCAATTATTAGACGTTTATTAACCCTATAAGAAGGCGAGTTAGTTTATTAACCCTATAAGAAGCTGAGTTAGTGCTAAATGATTTCCACAATGGATCTTGTGGTGGTCATTTATTAGGGTTTGCTACAACCCAAAAAATTCTACGTGCTATATATTTTTGGCCTACGATCTTCAAAGATTGTGTTGAAGTGGTCTGTTATCACTCAGAAAAAAGTGAAACATCATTTGAAATAGTATTAGAGGTTCATGTGTCAAAGGTATGGTCATAGAATTCATTTTTCATTACTTGGTAAAGGAAAATTTTAAAATTTTCTTATTATCTTATCCTAATGTCCAAACTCACCCCCATTCAAGTCTTTTCATGTCACAACATTCACTATTTCCTGAAATTTTTTATTTCCAAAGCTTACAACTCCGAAAAGGTCATTTTAGCCAAGAAACCCTACTTTCATAGTGAATTACATAGAAAAAACTCACTTTTCGTTACGAAACTGCTAATACTTTCGTAGCGAAACTGCCCATAAATACACTAAGAACACTATGAAAGGAGGGATTCTTGTTTGTCTTGTCAAAACAGGTGCTGGGTGTCAGTAAATGATTGAAAGGGATAGGGTAGATGCCCTTTGAGTCATTTAGGGTTAAATCAAGGTATAATGGTCATGGCTGAAGTCATTATTACCATTTTAAGCATGTATGAGTCATCATTATGCCATGCGTTGTCATCAAATTTTAAAATCTTTCCCAATTGAGTCATTTGTCATTCTCCGCTCCTTATTTACATGTTATTGAGCTCTGGAGAGCTATTTCACTGAGCCCAAGCTGTGGCTGGTATTTTCAAAAAGTTTGCAGGTATCACTGATTAAGCGAGGAAAAAAAGACATAAAATTACCATGGCTGCAAAGAGGAAGACCAATAAAGGTAGCCAATGTCTAAGATATGAGCCATCAGACATGAACCTGATAAATGAATACCCAACAACTTCATAATTTTTCAGAAGAACAGGGTGTTTGCAGTTTTTCCAAAGATTTCAAGGATGCCATGTACATGTTTCTAAAGAGTTTTCCCTAAATTTCAATTGGAAAACTGCAAAAGTTGGAATGCTGAACCTCACTATAACTCTAGAGACCATTGCAGCCACAACATGAATTCCAAGAGGAGAAGAACAATGGTTCAAGGTTTCAAATTCAACATGCAGGAATGTAAAGAATTTATCAAGTCAGAACATAGTGAGGTTGACCTTACAAATTCCATTCCAAGGAGCTACATGAAATATAATTTCTCAAAGCTATTTATTATCATTCATAAATACTTCACTTGTGAAGGGAGGTATCATAAGGTTTATTCTTACCACTTCAATCTTCTACTACATTTTGTTGGTAAGAAATATCTTGATCTACCTTTTTATTTATACAGAAGTATAGCAAAAATGGCAGATAAAGTTCAAGCTAAATCTGAAGGAAGTGAAACCTCACTTTTTCATCATGGTTTAATAAAGTTACTAGTTTTAGATGAGTTAAAAAGACTAGGCAGAGACTGGTCTTCTTTTTTGGTTGTCAGTGGTTTTGAAGTGGATTCCATCACCCCTAAGAGAACTCCTAAACCTAGAGGTATAACATCACCTTCAGTGGCAGAACAAAGTGACCCAGTAGGGGCAGAGCAAAGTGAACTAGTAATCATGAAAACAAAGCAATTGCAGAAACTTGATACACCTGTTGTTTCACCTACAAAAAAAAATTCAGCTATGATAAAACCTACAAAACAAGAGCCAACTGTGAATAAACATGGCAGCAAAAGGATTACAAGAAGTTAGAGTTTGATGGTGAGGATGCAGGTTTTATGTTTCAGGCTAGGAAACCCATGACAAGATATGGTAGAAAACTCTTGGAAAGCATTAAAGAAGTTTAGAGGGTCACTGAAATTATACAACCACCACCAAGTATCATTGACCTATCATCACCTTGTTGGGAAAAATACTGAGAGGGGGGGGGTGAATCAGTATTTACTGCATAATCAAATCTTTTTACTTTTTCATTCCTTAAAACCCATACGCTACTTTCCTTCAGTAAAATAACGTATATACGCGGATCCCCTTTATGAAACTAGCGTATACACAGAGATCTAGATCTGTCATTCAATCTTCACTTATATTATTCCATCATTCATTCATCAGATGTTCATTAAACAGTAAACATGTGCAGTAAGAACAGAATCAACCATCACA
Organism: Pinus albicaulis; assembly: GCA_034641835.2. Taxonomy (NCBI): domain Eukaryota; kingdom Viridiplantae; phylum Streptophyta; class Pinopsida; order Pinales; family Pinaceae; genus Pinus; species Pinus albicaulis. The sequence continues at coordinate 32,155,835 of MU968317.1, forward strand.
CAAAGAATCACACATGAACACCAGGATTTTTAGGTGGAAACCCAAATCGGGAGAAAACCACCGCTGCAGTTGCTCAACCTTCAATATTTTTATTATAGAGAAAACATCTTACAACATATGTGCTGGCGCAGACTTGACCAGCACGCAGGCACCCACCTGCGCTCGTTTACCAGCCTCTCCTGGAAGGGAGCTACGACCCCCTGACTCGTTTACCAGCCTCTCCTGGAAGGGAGCTACGACCCCCCGATCTCGTTTACTAGCCTCACCTGGAAGGGAGCTACAACCCCCTGACTGAAGGCTACAACCCTCAGCACCACCTTGGACCACGTTTCATCAATTTTCACACTGGATCCAACAACTTCAATAGAACATCACTTGCAGGCCACATTTCATCATATTTTCAGACTGGACCCTTTCCATACTTTTAAGTACAGACATACATCACCAACAGATACATATCAACACAGATCAGATAGCAGAAACACAGCAGAACAGATCAGATATTTCATACCCCTTGCTTCAGCAAACCCTAGTTTGCATACGCGATTTCCCTTTACTGATGTCGCGTATATACGCGCTTTAGTCTGCATCAACCAGCGTATACCTCAGTACATATTTCATTGCGCATACGTGCTTTCACTTCATCGAAGCTGCGTATATACGCGCTTCCTCCGCGACGAAGTAGCGTATAGATCTTCAATCATTATGGAGCAGCATACTTCTTCAGAACAGATATTCGGTTCAGATTCAACCCTTTACTTCAGACAGATGTTCGCCTCATCACATATCTCATCACTCCATAAACAAATCTAGCAAATATAGATACATTTCAGATCTAGAAATCCTGCTTCATCATTTCTTCATAGGTGCATCATAGATTCAGATCTAACATCAAACCTTTACCCTTTCCATACAGATATACTTCACAGAGAAGTATTCATTCAAGATCAGACATCTTGCTCCCTCACCCTTATCATTTTCACAATGACTTTCTTCTCCTTATATAGGTTTATCCTTTTCAATACCACGAGCCCCCTTTTTCAATACCATGGGCCAAAACAATACCATGAGCCCAAAACTACCTGGACGGGGTCAATTAGGCGGATCATTACCCAATACAATGGGTCAATACCATGGTGGTTACCCCTGGTTTTGCACTTTTTGAGCGCTTTTGCCCATACGCTACTTGGAACGTTCCTTTCCGCGTGCATACGCGACTTCCCTTAGGAAAATCCGCGTATACTTAGAAACATACTCTTTTTATCATACTTTGAGCACATTCTGAATTCCTTTCTTCATTGCCTTCTGTTCATACTGTAGATACATCAGATTTCCTTCATCAAGGACATATTCTATCAAGCACAACTTTATCAAGTAAGTTGTCATCATCTTCATCAAGTAGGTTGCCTTTCAATGACAACACTTAGCATCATATTGCTAACTAACATCATATCACATCAGACACTTAGCATCATATTGCTAACAAACATCATATCACATCAGATTTACATCGTTTACCAAGTCCATCAAGTCAAGCATAACTTCATCAGGTGTATTTCCATCAAGGACAACACATGTCAACTGTCACATGTCTTCATCTTCATTCAGTGGGTTGCCATCAAGGACAACATTCTGCATCATATTTCCAACAATCTCCCCCTTTGGACTTGATGGCAACCACGATGGTGTTTGGTTACCACAACAGATAAGTACAGTGACACCATGTCACTCTCCCAATTCTTTGACACCATTATCTGTATTCAAACACCATTTCACTCTCCCCCTTTGACATCAAGGGCAAAGGGAAAAACCAATGTCACTCTCCCCCTTTGACATCAAGGGCAATGGTCGGATCAAAACCAACACACTCACCCCCTTTTCTCCTCATGTAGAGGAAGCGTTCTGCAGATCTGATATATACTGAAGTGGCCAAGCTCCCCCTGAGTTCATGCTGAATCTTCAAACATATTTTCAATGAAGTACATGACTCTATGAACTTCCTATCACCAAAGCTCATACTTACATCAATTATCCATCCAAGTGGATTTACATATAAGACTCAAGTACCCAACCAAGTGGGTTTACACATTTCAATTCAGCTACCCAACCAAGTGGGTTTACAAAAATTGACTCAGCTACCCAACCAAGTGGGTTTACAAAATTTGACAAGTCCTTACATGACTGAATATTACAATTTTATATCATGGGTCTCAACAAGACCTTTTCATCAAAACACAAATATGACCATTTATGACCAATACCAAAAAGACCTCAAGAGAGATCGTATATCAGAACCACCATAATGCCAGCAATGCATTATACTCAGCAAAACTAATGCTCCCCCGGAATCTGTGCAACCAAGCAATCTTTCCAAATGACTAAGGCTCCCCCTTAGTTTGTGCATCCTGAAAACTTCCACCAACAAATCATCAAGGCATCTTTATCAAAACATTAGAAACAGAATTATGAGAACTGGAACACCACCAGAGATACCAATCAGTATTAGAGATACCAAACAGCACAGCAGCTGTGCTGAAGAGAGCTGAACCAACCAAAAATTGCCAGCAATCAAACATACGCGGTTTTCTGTGTAGGAACTCGCGTGTATACGCGACTGTGTTTCAGTAAACCCGCGTATCCCAAGACATCTTCTAAATTTCAACCAGATCTGATTCTCTGTGAGGCAAAGACAGTGTTCAGCTTCTTTCTGAGACATTTGAATGCTTCCCTGGACTACAGATAGATAGAAAAATGTAGTTGTGTCTTCAAGCGTCATCCAACGGTTGTGGCATCAACACAATAGTAACCAAGCCTTCAGATTCTTTGCAGCATCAATACAATCTTTCCAAGAGAGATTCTCATATCAGAACAACATCTTCTCATAGGTGTCAAGCAATCATCCATGTGGTCCAACATCACCATGATCTTCAAGATTCAACATGAAGTAATGTAAGTAGGCAAAAGATCTCTCAACCATAGTAACACATTCTGCATGATTTATTTCTGAATCAAATGACATCCAACTCATCCATGTGTGAGTACAAAAGATACTTATCAGTTACCAGGGCTTGAAAACTCATCATAATAAACCATGTACCAAGTCATCATCATTTGAGCATGAGTATCACAAAAACCAAAGAATAAGCAGTCATATTGCCAACAATGCAATCATTAGTATTCAACCTGCTGCTCCCCCTAAACCAATGTTCTTCCTAAGCTTGCAATCTGAAGCACCTTCAACAGCACGTCATCAGAAACAAACTCTGCATGATCTGTCCTCATCTCTGAATTTATAAGACTTTCATCTCAACAACGAGTGCTCTTCATCATAAAGCAACCAGGCTTCATCCATAATGTTCAACACAAGAACCCATGTATCATTTCATTATTATGAGTATAACCAAAATAATGCTAACAGTGCAATCATCAGCAGTCAGACTGATGCTCCCCCTGGACCTCTGCTCCAGATCTTCAGTTATCAGATAAATTCTTTTATCATCAATGCATACGCGACTGTGTCTGCTGAAACTCGCGTGTATACGCGAATTTTGTGAATAGAACTCGCGTATGGAAAGTGTAATATAGAAAATTTCACACCTTCATCTCCTTCTGCAAATTTACCTTCTGTTCCTGTCTTTTCTTCATACCAGATGCACTGTCAGAAATACATCTAACCAGAATAATCAAATCAACTATGAGAGTCATCATGCATTGCTCCCCCTGTGACGATACATTACTAAATCTCCTAATGTATCCCACATCATTCCTGCAGTCAATCAAAGAAGTAAGCTTCCAGAAGCGGATGACTGCAGTAGGGTCTGAATTCCCTACGTTTCTGATCGGTCCTCCTTCTTTTTCCAAATTTGCTTGAGCTTTCCAACAGTGTGCTGGAAATTGTCCACTTTCCCAGATCTGTTCATCCTGCATTCTTTTTCTACATGTCCATACTTGTTACAAGCATAACATCTCATGTGTCCAGAAAAATAAGCATAAGAATCATAATGAGTATTTCTAATCTTCCTCCTTTTACAATCAACTACTTTATGACCATACATGTTACATGAGAAACAATATCCCTTGAAGCTACTAGAGTACCTTTCTGAGTAGAACCTGTTTGTTTGTGGCTGAATTGTTCTGCTTCTGCAATTTGCTGCAACATGCCCATAATTATGACATTTAAAACATTCAACGTTCTTGAATGAATTCCTTCGAGAATTCATGAATGTTGGTTGATCTTTTGTTTCTTTCAACACATCAGGTTTTGCATTGACATCTTATGAATTTTTGGCACTTCCTTGTGAGCTAGATTCTCCTTTAATAGTTTCATGGAAACCAAGACCATGTTTGATAGCAGGAGACCTTTGATTACTCAGAATATTGTCCAGAATATTAGTACTATCATGAAACCTCAAAAGTTTAACCTTTTCTTCTAATTTACCTTTGAGAATGTTTACCTCAACCTCCAAGTCTTGACATTGCTTTGTCATCCTTTCTTCTTTCCTTCTTCCATCTTCTACTTGATCCTTCAGATTTAGAATCTCTTCTTTCAACCAATTTTCGTTTTCTTCACATGTTTGTTGCAGCTCTTCATTCTTCTTATTTGATTTTTTCAGATCTTCTTTGAGAGAGATGATTTCTGCTTTAAGGCCTTCCTTTTCAAATGGGTGTAGAGGTTCCTCATTCTTCTTACTTGATGCTTCACTATCTGTTTGCAGAGAGATGATTGCAGCTTCAAGTCCTTCATTCTTCTTGCTTGATTCGTTGATTTCTGCTTCAAGTCTTGTCATTCGATTAGATGCATAAGTATGAAACCTTTGATATTTTTCCACCTGTCCATTCAGCATTTCTATTTGTTTTTCCATTTGAGAGATCATCTCTTTGTAAATAGCTTCGCTTTTATTAAATGATCTTTGTTGATCTTCAATTTTCTTGATAGCTTCCTTCAGATCCAAGACTTTACTTACACTATCTTCATCATTACATGCACCAGAAAGTGAGTCACAAGAACAACTATCAATACCTAATTTATCTTCTTCATTTTCTGCTGCACATGTTTTCTGAGATATCTCCTTTTCAGTGACCTTCTTCTTTTGCTTCTTTCCCATTGCGACGGATCTCCTTCAAGCGATCAAGCTTTTGCAGAAGAACTTGGCTCTGATACCAATTGTTGGGAAAAATACTGAGAGGGGGGGGGGGGGTGAATCAGTATTTACAGCATAATCAAAACTTTTTACTTTTTCATTCCTTAAAACCCATACGCTACTTTCCTTCGGTAAACCTGCGTATATACGCGGATCCCCTTTGTGAAACTCGCGTATACAGAGATCTAGATATGTAATTAACTCTTCACTTAGATCATTCCATCATTCATTTATCAGATGTTCAATAAAATTTAAACATGTGCAGAAATAACAGAATAAGCCATCACACAAAGCATCACACATGAACACCAGGATTTTTAGGTGGAAACCCAAATCGGGAGAAAACCACCGCTGCAGTTGCTCAGCCTTCAATATTTTTATTATAGAGAAAACATGTTACAACATATGTGCTGGCGCAGACTTGACCAGCACGCAGGCACCCACCTGCGCTCATTTACCAGCCTCTCCTGGAAGGGAGCTCCAACCCCCTGACTCGTTTACCAGCCTCTCCTGGAAGGGAGCTACGACCCCCCGATCCCGTTTACCAGCCTCACCTGGAAGGGAGCTACGACCCCCTGACTGAAGGCTACAACCCTCAGCACCTCTATGGACCACGTTTCATCAATTTTCACACTGGATCCAACAACTTCAATAGAACAACACTTGCAGGCCACCTTTCATCATATTTTCACACTGGACCCTTTCCATACTTTTAAGTACAAACATACATCACCAACAGATACATATCAACACAGATCAGATAGCAGAAACACAGCAGAACAGATCAGATATTTCATACCCCTTGCTTCAGCAAACCCTAGTTTGCATACGCGTTTTCCCTTCACTGATGTCGCGTATATACGCGCTTCCGTCCACACAAACCAGCGTATACCTCAGTGTATATTTTATTGCGCATACGCGCTTTCTCTTCGCTGAAGCCGCGTATATACGCTCTTCCTCCGCGGCGAAGTAGCGTATAGATCTTCAATCATTACAGAGCAGCATACTTCATCAGATCAGATATTCAGTTCAGATCTACCCTTTTGCTTCAGACAGATGTTCGCCTAGATGCTCGCCTCATCACAGATCTAAGCCTTCCATAAACAGATCTAGCAAATATAGATACATTTCAGATCTAGAAATCCTGCTTCATCATTTCTTCATAGGTGCATCATAGATTCAGATCTAACATCAAACCTTTACCCTTTCCATACAGATATACTTCACAGAGAAGTATTCATTCAAGATCAGACATCTTGCTCCCTCACCCTTATCATTTTCACAATGACTTTCTTCTCCTTATATAGGTTTATCCTTTTCAATACCACGAGCCCCCTTTTTCAATACCATGGGCCAAAACAATACCATGAGCCCAAAACTACCTGGACGGGGTCAATTAGGCGGATCATTACCCAATACAATGGGTCAATACCATGGTGGTTACCCCTGGTTTTGCACTTTTTGAGCGCTTTAGCCCATACGCGACTTGGAACGTTCCTTTCTGCGTGCATACGCGACTTCCCTTAGGCAAATCCGCGTATACTTAGAAACATACTCTTTTTATCATACTTTGAGCACATTCTAAATTCCTTTCTTCATTGCCTTCTGTTCATACTGTAGATACATCAGATTTCCTTCATCAAGGACATATTCTATCAAGCACAACTTCATCAAGTAAGTTGTCATCATCTTCATCAAGTGGGTTGCCTTTCAAGGACAACACTTAGCATCATATTGTCAACTAACATCATATCACATCAGACACTTAGCATCATATTGCTAACAAACATCATATCACATCAGATTTACATCGTTTACCAAGTCCATCAAGTCAAGCATAACTTCATCAGGTGTATTGCCATCAAGGACAACACATGTCAACTGTCACATGTCTTCATCTTCATTCAGTGTGTTGCCATCAAGGACAACATTCTGCATCATATTTCCAACACACCTGCAAAAGAAGATCCAGTCATCAAGCAAAAGAAAGGAAAGGAGAAAATTATTGAAAAAACAAAGTTTGAGGTCCTTGAGGAACAATTGAAGCTAGAAATTCATGAAATAGCAATCTTGAATAAAGAGGCAAGGAAACATAATGTCAAAAAAGTGCAATTTGAGAAAATGAAAGAGATTTGGGAAGAGTAGGTTGATAATGTATCGAAGATCTTAGATGATACACAACAATTAATAAAATTGACTATGCCATTGAGGAAAGAGGTGAAGCATGTTAGAAGAATGAACATGCACTTGAAACATAGCAACAAAAAATTGAAGGACCAGGTTAAATACCTCCAAGAGTAGTTATAATTGATCCATGAGGAGCTGGAGAAGAAGGGTTTAAAGATGATTGTAGTTGAGGAACCCATAGCTCAACTTATCATTAATGATGAGGAAACACCTCAAGGATATTAAGTTGAGTTTGTTTATGTTTTGAGATGTTAATAGCATGTTGAAAACCAATTTTATACAACTGGAAGGTAGCTTTTTGAAACAAGGTCAAAATCTGGAAATTACATAGTTTTCCACAATTTTGTAGCATTTCCTAGGCTTGAAGCCAGTAAAACGCTATAATTTTTTTTGTAGCTGTATTTTTTCCTTTAAAACTAATTTTTATAGTTTTCAAGAGGGGATAATGGTGATGATGAAGTGTCATGTCATGATGGACGTGATGCAAGAGCAAAGAAGCATAAATTTTGAGTGAAGAAGTCATTTTTTGGATGCTACGAAAGCATGCTACGAAACTGCCCTGTTTTCGTAGTGAGCTATATTTGAAGGTTTCTGAGCAGTTTAAGAGCATTTTTGGACAGGTGGATACATCAAATAGGTCAAGGGACCTTTCCATCAATCATCCATGACTTAAAGACCATGAAATGGAGACAACTCATCAGTTGAAGCATTCGTTGAAGATAGGGTCCTGTTTTCCTGAAAAATAGGGTTTGTTTCCATATGTTGAGGAGGATATTTAATATGTCAAGTAGTGATGAGCTATGACATATCCCATTCGAACATGTGAAACATTATTTTTCAAATATGTAACTGTTTTAAGAGATAAGGTCGTTTGATTTAATAAATAGGAGTTTGAGTCTTATTAGGAAAATGACTGTTTTAGAGTGTAGCTATCAGTTTCTCATTAAAGCACATGTTTTCTTGTTATGCAAGGTGTCATAGGAAGAGTTCGATGAATATATGCAATAGGTAGATCATCTCTGATGTAAGAAGGTCTATTAAAGGGAAGATTATCGAAATTTTAAAGGGTTGGAGATTTTTTGCAGTACTGCAACTTTATGTAATTTGACTGATATAAGTAATACAAAGGACTTTTTCTTGACAGAATTGAGATTATGATGGAGTTTTTAATGCTTTTCTGATCTATATTTTTATGTGTAATACTTGCAGTGGATTTCATATTTATTACTCGGAATTCATATGTGTATGCTCTGACTTCCTTTATTGATGAAATGGCTATGTTGCTCTATGTTCTATGTGTGATTTACCTTTGTTAAAAACTCTTACATGCCTCAGCTTCCATGTCAAGGGACCTTACCACTGAACCTAATGATTTTTTTACTCCATAAAAAAAATGGTTGTAGACCTATACTATTTTCAAGCTACATACATCACAATCAAGTTATTTTTCAAATAGAGTTAGCAATCTAGTTTCATCATTATCTAATATCATAAACCCATTTGAAAGAGCCCTCTCAGATTGAAGAGGCTAAGCTTCAGTCACAAGCTGATTTGAAACAGTTACATAGTTTTGTCTGATTAGTAGCCAATCAAGTGCAATTTTGTGATAACATTTTGGTGCATCTGCCGGGAGTCTGAAGATATACATCTCCCAAAATTTTGAAGCTGAAATCTTGAAGGTAGCAGGAGCTCAGAATCTGTTCGAGGCTGCAACTAACTTGGTGACTCCATTGTTGAAGAATTTAAAATTTCATAGATTCATGGTGATTCCACTGGAATTATGAAGAACTCAGATGCTGCCATTCTTGTTTCAAGGTATGCATGCATAGATTTTTCAAGAATTTATGGTTTCCCAAATCCTTTTCCCAAAGATACATATTTTTAATGGAATGGTACAAAACTTAATGGAGAAGATTTAAGTTTGACCTTGAAGTATATATCATATTTTTGTGACTTTACTGAGCTTCTTAGAGTCAGACATGAAGATATTTTAGTCATATTTTTCTATGCTTAATTTCAAGGGAAATGTAAATAGTGGATTGAAAGTTTTCCTATTAGATCTATTAAGTCATTTGTAGATTTTTGGCTTATGTTTTTGAAAACATGGATGGAAATAACAGAGTTGGTTGAAGACTCCCCTTCCATTGAAGGTTTTAAAAAATGGAACGATGATCACATTAATGAGGAAGTGGATGAAATTTTTTCTTTATCCTTGTCTTCTTATTTAAAGTCATTTGAGTGCAAGTCAGAAGATAAGATTCAATTTTTGGATGAATTTGCTAAGAAAATTGAGAAAGACATTGAAATTTTAGAAGATAAAATTCAATCCTATAGTCTTTATGATCAATATGAGTCTTTTCAAAAGTTTTTCATGCCAGAATACAAAGAGTGGGTGTTGCTACCTTTCTCTTTTGAGATTGAGGAGGAATACCTTGTTCTTGAAAATCAGATTGAAAATCAGTTTGATAGCACACAACTGAAATCTTATGTTGATAAAGAAAGCATATGTGAGCTGTCTAAAACTGCAGAATGTCTTGTGGATATCAAGCAAACTATGTCTTCTATGATCCTATAGCTAACTACATGGAAGAGTTCTATGGTCCAAATTTCCAATTATGTTTTCATTATGAAAATCAAACTCATCTTCTCTTACCTTTATCATTTTGGAATACAGTTTTATTTTGGTTCAAGTGCAGTCAAGGGTTTCAAGTATCATATCAGCTCATTGACTAGCTTTATTGGAGGTTTCATGTTGCTTGAATCAAATATGAATATTGCAGTTGCTAGGGTAAGTAGGAGTGTGTGAATAAGCTCAAGTAGACTAAGCATATTTTCAATATGTATAGATTTTGTTTTTCAGCAGTAATCATCAAGCTTGAGCCCGAGGTGAAGGCCATTAGAGTTTGAAGGAAGCTTGGCAAATTTTAGAGTTTTTATTTCTAAGAAGATGGATGGCACTAGAAATATAGGTTATTTGGTGTACCATAGGGGCACACCATCCCAAGTGGAGCCACTATTATCACTCAGAAAAAGTGAAACATCATTTGACATAGTATTCGAGGTTCATGTGTCAAAGGTATGGTCACAGAATTCATTTTTCATTACTTAGTAAAGGAAAATTTAAAATTTTTCTTATTATCTTATCCTAAGGTCAAAACTCACCCCCATTCAAGTCTTTTCATGTTACATTAATCATTATTTCCTGCAATTTTTCATTTCGCAAGCTTACAACTCCGAAAAGGTCATTTTAGCCAAGGATCCCTACATTCGTAGCGAATTACATAGAAAAAACACACTTTTTGCTATGAAAATTCTAATACTTTCGTAGCGAAACTGCCCAGAAATACACCAATAGTGCTATGAAAGGAGGGGATCCAGTCTGTCTTGTCAAAACATGTGCTAGGTGTCAGTAAATTATTTAAAGGGATAGGGTAGATTCCGTTCGAGTTAGTTAGGGTTAAATCAAGGTACAATGGTCATGGCTGAAGTCATTATTACCATTTTAAGCATGTATGAGTCATCATTATGCCATGAGTTGTCATCAAACTTTAAAATCTTTCCTAATTGAGTCATTTTTCATTCTCCACTCCTTATTCACATGTTATTGAGCTTTAGAGAGATATTTCACTGAGCCCAAGCTATGGTTGGTATTTTCAAAAAGTTTGCAGGCATCACCGATCAAGCGGGGCAAATAAGACATAAAAGTACCATGGCTGAAAAGAGGAAGACCAAAAAAGGTGGCCACTATCTAAGATATGAGCCATCAAACATGACCCTGATAAATGAAGACCCAACAACTTCATAAGTTTTTAGAAGAACAGGGTGTTTGCAGTTTTTCCAAAGATTGCAGGGATGCCATGTACATGTTTCTAAAGAGTTTGCCCTAAATTTCAATAGGATAGCTGCAAAAGTGGGAATGTTGAACCTCACTATAACTCCACATACCATTGCAACAACAATAGGAATTCCAAGAGGAGAATAACAATGGTTCAAAGGTTTCAAATTCAACTTGTAGGAATGTAAAGAATTTATCAAGCCATAACATAGTGAGGATGACCTTACAAATGCCATTCCAAGGAGCTACATGAAATCTAATTTCTCAAAGCTATTGCTTATCTTTCATAAATACTTCACTTGTGAAGGGAGGTATCATAAGGTTTATTCTTACCACTTCAATATTTTGCTACATTTTGTTGGTAGGAAATCTCTTGATCTACCTTTTTATTTATACAGAAGTTTAGAACAAATGGCAGATAAAGTTCAAGCTAAATATGAAGGAAGTGAAACCTCACTTTTTCATCATGGTTTAATAAAGTTGCTGGTTTTAGATGAGTTAAAAAGACTAGGAAGAGACTGGTCTTCTTTTCTGTTTGTCAATGGTTTTGAAGTGGATGCCATCACCCCCAAAAGAACTCCTAAACCTAGAGTTATAACATCACCTTCAGTGGCAGAACAAAGTGAAATAGTAGGGGCAGAGCAAAGGGAACCAATAATCATGGAAATAGAGCAATTGCAGAAACTTGATACACTTGTTGTTTCACCTGCAAAACAAAAGTCAACTATGAGAAAACCTACAAAACAAGAGCCAACTATGAGTAAAAATGGCAGAAAAAGGATTACAAGAAGACAAAGAGTGGTTAAGGGAAATTTAGAAGAAATTCTACATGCTATTGATATTGAAGAGACTCCCATAGTCCAAGCTAAGGATATAGATGAAGGACGAAAGAAGCTCAAGAAAGCCAAATCAGCAAAGAAGTTAGAGTTTGAAGGTGAGGATGCAGGTTTTATGTTTCAGGCTAGGAAACCCATGAAAAGACATGCTCGAAAACTCCTGGAAAGTAGTAAATAAGTTCAAAGGGTCACTGACATTATCCAACCACCACCAAGTATCATTGACCTATCATCACTTGCAAAATAAGATCCAGTCATCAAGCAAAAGAAAGAAAAGGATAAAATTATTGAAAAAACAGAGTTTGAGGTCCTTGAGGAACAGTAGAAGTTAGAAAATCATGAAATAGCAGTCTTGAAGAAAGAGGCAAGGAAACATAATTCCCAAAAAGTGCAGTTTGAAAAATGAAAGAGATTTGGGCAGAGCAGGTTGATAGTGTATCAAAGATCTTAGATGATACACACCAATTAATCAAATGGAATATTCCATTGAGGAAAGAGGTGAACCATGTTAGAAGAATGAACCTGCACTTTAAATCTAGCAACAGAAAATTGAAGGACCAAGTTAAATACCTTCAAGAGAAGTTAGAATTGATCCATGAGGAGCCGGAGAAGAAGGTTTTAAAGATGACTGGAGTTGGGGAACCCATACCTCAACTCATCATTAATGAAGAGGAAACACCTCAAGGATCTTATGTTGATATTTTTTATATTTTGAGAGGTTAATGGAATGTTGAAAACCAGTTTTATACATCTAGAAGGTACCTTCTTTAAACAAGGTCAAAATCTAGAAATTACACAGTTTTCCACAGTTTCGTAGCGTTTCCTAGGCTTGAAGCCAAAAAAATGCTACGAAAAATTTTGTAGCTGTATTTTTTCCTTTAAAACCGATTTTTATAGTTTTAAAGAGGGGATAATGGTGATGATGAAGTGTCATGTCATGATGGAAACCATGCTAGAGCAAAGAAGCAGAAATTTTGAGTGAAGAAGTCATTTTTTGTACGCTACGAAATTTCTTTGTTTTCGTAGAGAGCTGTCTTTGAAGGTTTCTAAGCAGTTTAAGAGCAGTTTTGGACACATGGATACATCAAACAGGCCAAGGGACCTTTCCAACAATAATCCATGACTTAAATACCATGAAATGGAGACAAATCATTAGCTAAAGCATTCGTTGAAGATAGGGTCTTGTTTTCTTGAAAAATAGGGTTTGTTTCCATATGTTGAGGAGGATATTTAAGATGTCAAGTACTGATGAGCTATGAAATAGCTCATTTGAACATGTGAAGCATTAGTTTTCAAATATGTAACTGTTTTAAGAGATAAGGTAGTTTGATGTAATAAATAGGAGTTTGAGTCCTATTAGGAAAATGAATGTTTTAGAGTGTAGCTATCAGTTTCTCATTAAAGCACATGTTTTCGTGTTATGCAAGGTGTCATAGTAAGAATTCGATGGATATAGCCAAGAGGGAGATCATATTTGATGTAAGAAGGTCTATTAAAGGGTATATTATCAAAATTGTAAAGGGTTGGAGATTTTTTGCACTACCACAGCTTTATGTAATTTAACTGGTATCAGTAATACAAAGGACTTTTTCTTGACAAACCTGAGATTCTCATGGAGTTTTTAATGCCTTTTTGTTCTATATTTTTATGTGTACTACTTGCAGTGGACTTCATATTTATTACTTAGAATTCATATGTGTATGCTTTGAATTCCTTTATTGATGAAATGCCTGTGTTTATCTATGTTCTATGTGTGACTTACCTTTGTTAAAAACTCTTACCTACCTCAGCTTCCATGTCAAGAGACATTACCACTGAACCTACTTATTTTTTGACTCCATAGGCCCAATGGTTGTAGACCTGTACTATTTTCAACGTACATACATTAAAATGAAGTTATTTTACAATTACAGTTAGCCATCTAGTTTCATCATTATCTAATATCATAAACCCCTTTAAGGGAGCCCTCTCAGACTGAAGAGGCTAAACTTCAGTCAGAAGATGGTTTGAAATACATAGAGTTGTCTGATTAGCAGCCAATCAAGTGCAATTTTGTGATAAAATGGTCAATAAATGTCATCCTTGTCAAGTCTATAATCAGAATAATCGCACTCATCCAAATCCATTCTTTCCTGTTATTACGATCTGTCCATTAAAAAAGTGGGGAATCTATTTACAACTTTTAACCCACCTTTGGCAAAGGATCATAAGTATGTCACTGTAGCAGTGGACTACTTCACTAAGTGGGCTGAGGCTAGGCCTACCTTTGTGAATGATGGTGAAACAACATCCCTGATTCTTTTCAACCAAGCCATTTCTCATTTTGGTATTCCTAAAGAGATTGTCACTGACCATGGTAGTAATTTTCAGAACACCATGATGGCTGAGTTAGTTCTCAAGTTAGGTTTTCGGAAGGAGCATTCATCTCCTTATTATCCTAAGGCCAATGGGCAAGTGGAAGCCGTCAATAAATCCTTGAAGGTTATCCAGCAAAGGAAAATTAATAAAGCTCGATCCAATTGGCACATTATGTTATATCCCACGTTTTGGTCATACCAGATGGCAGTTATGACTGGAATTGGTTTCACTCCTTTTCAGCTAGTTTACGGGTTGGAATCAATATTCCCTATGGAATAAGAAATTACTTCTCTCAAGATAGTTGTTCAACTTGTTCTATACACTACCCACCTTGACGAATGCCTCGCTTATTTGGAACATCTTGATGAGAAGTGTCGAGACGTAGCCAATATTAATGAAGCTCATAAGAAAAGGGTGAAGGTTCAATACGATAAGACTATATGCCCTAGGGTTTTCTCTGAAGGCGACCTTGTCCTAGTCTATAACCAAGAAAAGGATGACTTGGAGGCAAGTAAGTTTAAGTTGATGTGGTACGATCCTTTCATCGTTAAAAGAGTCTTGAAAAATGGAGCTTACAAATTGGTTGATTTTAATGGAAACGAGCTGGAAGAGCCCAGAAATGGGCTCTATCCTAAAAAGTATTATGCCTAGGCTCATGCATAGCATTTACTTTAGTTTTGTACATATTGTATATTTTTGTGCATATCTGTCTATAGGTTTCATTGTGATGTCGATGTTTTTTATCTGCCTTGGCAGGTATCTATGGATGATATGATCTATTTAGGATTTGTCGATGGTGCTAGTCAACATACCTAGAATTTGGCTTCCACGGCTTCGGTAATTTACTATCCATCTAGCCAGTTGTTAATCTCAAGGGGCATATGTATTAATCCTGATTTGAATAATATTTCTAAATATACTACTGTTTTTAATCTACTATATGAATAAATATATCTTGGTGTTGGTTCATTAGTAATATACTTGGATTCACAACTGGTGGTGTCTCAATTAAATAAAATCTATCATGTATCACTAATTTCCGAGACTACGTTTATTATAGAGATCATTTAATTTTATTACATTTATTTGTATTCCACGATAAAAAAAATCATTTGATGATTCAATAACTAATCAAGCATTAGATTGACATATAATTCATTCATCCCATTAAAAGTAAAAAATAATAAATCATCATTTGTATATATGAGTGTCACATCACGAAATTGTCTGTATATAGATAGGAGTCATATGTTAAAAATGTTATACAAATTTGGGACAAAAATGTCCTACAAAATTATGGCTTGAGCCTGATCATGTATATTGCCAAAAATATCAAGTCATCCTTAATCTATGTCTGAGGGCCCTGCCCTGGATGTGCATCCTAGAAAAAGACTATCGCAATTGCCACATGTAGGAAAAGTCTCACCCACTTTCATTGTACACCAACCATGTGTCTCTGCATAGCCTCTAGTAGATCCTCCACTGCCGCCATAGGCACTTGACTAGTTAAAACCTCTAGGTTCCTTTGTACAACATGAAGGACTCTCTCAGTATCAATAGCGACATTTTTCGCATTTCTTCCGCGGCACCTGTTATCATTCTAATAATTCTTAAAGCTGTGAGATTTTTAGTTTAATGAATATCAGAGGTAACCATAAACCTAATTTCAAGCTTTAGGACCTAGCCTTCCTAATGCTCAGAAAGGGCTCTCTTGATAAGATTTAACTTTGTTGTTTATATTTGATTTTAGGCTAGTTATATGGGGGAAATTTGTTTTGGGGTTTTGATTTGGTTTGGTGGGGAAATCACTTAGTTATATGGATATATATATAGATCTGTATCCCATTAGGAAAATGGAGTCAATGTGTCAAGTAGTCAGATCAGGATCAAGGTCTAAAGGGAAATGTTCACAGGGCAAGATAGTAGAGTCACTTCAGATATTCAAAGGCTGATGGTGAAATGGTTTTGATCGGGATAAAATATCTATTAAGGGTTCTTAAATCCAGATTTTGAGTGAAAAGGTAGAGTTAAATCAAAATCAGGGAGAAATTAAGGGTTCCCTAGTCTGGATATCCGTAGAAAACATTTAAATGATAATCATTCAAAATAGAGTGCTTTTAACAAATTCTGAAATACAATTTCTGATTTATCATTTAGATTAAGAACGCATTCATGAATAGATGGAAGACAAAAGAAAATTGACAAGATGACAAGTGAAATACTTCACTGTAGTGGCCCAACACATGAATCCTGTAATATGATGCTTTATTTCCTATGACCCAGTCTGCTAACTTGAAATTGATACAAAAAACCCTTAGGTTCAGAATATTACAGCTACAGAAATGTTCAGTAATTAATCCACACTCAATAATTCAAATGATGAAGTATTTATACAAAAACTAGTACAAAATATCCTAGAATAAATTTAGGATTTTTTCTTGGAAAATAAATATCTTCATGTAAGAAGATAGGGACAACTACCTAACTAATTGCTAGATGTACTATTTATTGACATAAAATAGCTTGTTGTTTTGATTTAGGCTGCAGCCAAACAACTGACGTGTCCCTCACGCTGGCAGTTTCCTCTTTAATCTATTTTGATCTTCAATATTTCATCTGATACCCTTTAACTGATACACTTTCATCCTGATACTCTTTACTGCCAAAACTGTTTACTGCTAATGTAAAAAAAAATAGCAAACTCTATTTTTACCTTTCATGCTCTGTCATCACTGTAATCTGATCTTATAATAGATTAGTCAACTTCTCCCAGAACTCAACTTCTGGAAATTTAATCTTCATAAGCCTTCTGAAGTTTTCATCAGCTTCAATGTATTTGCAAAATGTTGGTTTGTTGACAAAAAGGTGTTTTACTTCATGCTGCAAGTAAAACAGATTTTCAAAATTCTTGTACAATACTTTTCCTGTTGGGATTCCCTGTCAATCTGATTTATTTACTTGTTCTTTGGTAAATTCTCTTATCTTTTTGTCATAATATTCTTGTTTCATCAATTTTTCATTGATTACCATGGGATTTGGAAGGCCCTTTTGCCTTAAAATGTCAAATTTGATCATAAATCTTGTGATTTCCATTTCCATGTTTTGGAACTTTTCCTCCAATTGGTTCATCAAATTATTTTTGGGTATTATCTTCCTTACTTCAGGGATGGTTTTTGTTCTATGTGTAATTCCAATTTCATACAATTCTTGTTTATTTTTGGAATTGAGAAATTTGATAATTTCTAATGCCTCTTCAGGTTTTTTACCTAGCTCCTCTTTGGTCTTTTGTATTTCTTCTTTTGCTGCTTTTAGTAAATCTTTCTGTTCATAGATTACCTGTATAGATGGCCAAGTATCATTGACTGATTCAATGATATTGGACCATAACTGGTTTTTAACATGTGCCATAGGTTCTTTCAAGGTTAATACTTTTTATAATTTCTTGAGTTGTTCATTCAACCTATTAGCCTTTTTCTATTCATTCTTGGCATTAATCTGTGCAAGCTTTTTGGCATCTTCTAGATTTTTAATCAATTCCTTTAACCTTTTTATTTCATTGGCTTGGATGGACATGTCTTGCATTGCATTTACCAATTTACTTGCCTCATCTGATTGTTGTGCTGTCGTTGCTAAAGACTCAGTGGCAGAAGTTGTTAATGAAGTTACTGGGACTGTTGTAGCCATGGGAACATTTGGAGCCAATGTTTCTGCTAGAGTAGATGGCACTTTTGTTGTAACTACAAGAATTACAATGGCAGGAACTTCCTGTGCTTTGGTGGCTTCTTTTTCTTGGACCAATTTGTCCATCTCAATCTCCATTTCTTTAATCCGGGGTGTCATCTGCAATATGAGACTCATCATTTCATCCTTTTGATTAGACCCCTGCAAAATCTCCTTAGCTTGAGGATGCTCAGTGGGAGGTAGTTTCAACTATTTCCTAAGTGCAACAATATCAACATTCTTCTTTTTAATCAATTCCTCTGCAACTTTTATGTTTTGAGGATCATAACCTACCTAAATCACTAATTCCTCCAAGGATTTTATTCTGATATCCTTTGCATATGATGAATCTTTCTCCAGTTTGAGCTGATCTCTTACATCTATCAAGGTATTTTAAAGCTTTTTTTCACTCATTTCTTTAGTAGTCATTGTGGAATAAAGCATCTTTCCTGCTTGTTTATGGAATTCTATTTGGTCTAGAGGATGAATATCCTGGACTGGGACTTCAAAATAAACCCTTTTATAATCTGATGATGATTTTGGAGTTAGTAGTGTGGGTTGAAGCACTATTATCAACATTTTCTTATTCTTGTAATCAAAGGCTGAAAGTAGTCTGTTTTGTATGCTAGGAGTTTTCTTTAAGTACTGAGAATATATTTCATTTTTTATTTCTTCATTTTTAGCTTTAATCTCCTTATACCTTTCCTTGATATCCATAACCTTTTCTTCTATCTTCTTTGATGATGGCACTTCTATACTATGTTTTTTTTGAATCAACTGCGTATTAGAAGTGATTGGTTGCTGTTCATT
Source organism: Pinus albicaulis (assembly GCA_034641835.2). Classification (NCBI taxonomy): domain Eukaryota; kingdom Viridiplantae; phylum Streptophyta; class Pinopsida; order Pinales; family Pinaceae; genus Pinus; species Pinus albicaulis. The sequence continues at coordinate 32,174,722 of MU968317.1, forward strand.
TGAAACTACTGTAGGAGGTACAATATATTTCTCTGGAATGTCTGCGTCAATGACCTCAGCTGTCTCTTTTTATTTCCTTGCAGGATTAATATTTGGCTTTTTTCTGTATCTGAGTTTAAATTTGGTCTCTGTAGTGGTCTTAGCTATGTAAGACCCTTCTTCCCTATTTCTTTTCATACTTATGTCTTCCTGAATTGGAGTCTGCAAAATGTGACTAGTATCACTTTGCTTATCAACTTCTACCAGTGTATTCTCTAACCATTCTGTCTGGTTTGAGAATTTCTCAATATCAGGCTTCTTTTCATTAATGTATGGAGTTAATTTACATTTCATCTCATTTTTCTAATTATACCCAAGGGATCATAATACCAAAGAAAACAAGTGCTGAACTTGAACTCCTATAACTGCTTTTATGCCTTTGAACCTACTTCTCTGTTATTACATATGAATGGACCTACCTGATTTTTCAGTTTGAATTGGGTCTTCTTCTTTGCAGCTAATAAATTTACAACATTTGAGTTTAAAATCTACCTTATATACTCTAAAGAAAATAATGTCATGGGGAGGTATTTTTTCAATTTATAGGGAATTAGGTTTGACCCATATACTCTGATTTCAGTGTGATTTTGGTATAAATACCAATCACCTGTCTTGCCTTGTTTAGACAACTGTAAAAATTTCTTAACTTCATTGCTGATCCTAGGCTGAACAATGTTATTTAGTAGATTTACCAATGGATGGATGAAATAATCTACAAACTATGCATAAGTAAACTCATCTGACTCCTTCTTGATCAAGGAAGTCTAGAATATGATAGATTGAGGATTTCCTTCCACGTCCATCTTCTGAAGAGTTATAGGAAAATTTTCTGACTAAAAATAAAGGAACATGTGGAAAAGAAATGAAATATACCTAAAGACACCTTCAGTAGGTAATTTAACTAGTTGTTCATGGATGGTATCAAAAATATACTGGGCAAAATTGAAGATAACTACAGGGGGCTGGCCAGGTACACAAATGGACAAAAAACCAAGTAGTGATGCATCAACATGTTCATTTGTGAAATATCCAAGGATAAAATATAGCATGGAAATAATGTGTCTGGTTATTTCTAAGAATTTAGAAGAGGAGTATGGAGGGTTGAGCTTAGGAATTTCCACATAGGATGGCGTGAAAGTTTGAAAATTTTGGAATCTCTTGGGAAAATCCAACTCCAAGTAGAACTTAGTAAGAGCTTCAATTGATAAAGGAACTTCATTAGGCTCAGGCTATAATTGTGTTGGGAAAAATACTGAGAGGGGGGGGGGGGGGGTGTTGAATCAGTATTTAGGGCATACTCAAATATTTTTACTTTTTCTTTCTCTAAAACCCATACGCTACTTCACTGAGCCCAACTTGCGGATATCCTTCATAAAACTTGCATATACACAAAGATCTTATTATGCATTTATTTCTTTACTTAGATCTATGCATCATTCATTCATCAGATGATTAGTTAGTAGTAAGCATGTGCAGTAATAACAGAATAAACCATCACACATAAGCAACACACATGAACACCAGGATTTAAGGTGGAAACCCAATTCGGGAGAAAACCATCGCTGCCGTTGTCTCAGCCTTTAATATTTTATTATAAAGAAAACATCTTACAACCATGTATTGGCGCAGACTCATACTAGCACGCAGGCACCCACCTGCAGAAGGCTACAACCTTCTCTCATTTACCAGCCTCTCTTGGAAGGGAGCTACAACCCCCTGCTCTCATTTACCTGCCTCTCCTGGAAGGGAGCTACAACCCCCTGCTCTCGTTTACCAGCTACCACTGGAAGGGAGCTACAAACCCCTGCTCTCGTTTACCAGATACCATTGGAAGGGAGCTACAACCCCCTCACTGAAGGCTTCGACCTTCAGCACTTCTGCGGACCACGTTTCATCAATTTTCATACTGGATCCAACAGCTTCCATACAACATATCTTGTAGGCCACTTTTCATCAGATTTTCAGACTGGACCCACTCCACACATTTAAGCTCAACATTCATCAAACTGAAACTTATAACCCCATAAATTCATTCATTGAATCATCAACAAATCAACCAACAACTTGATCTTCAATCAACATAATAAGCAGCATATTCATCATTCAAACAACCCAGTTCTGTATGAATACATCATTGACAGATAGCAGTAAAACAGCAGAATAGATTAGATATTTCATACCACATACTTCAGTAAAACCCTAGATTTCATATGCACTTTTACTTCACTGAACCTGCGTATGTACGCGCTTTCATATAGACCAACCCACGTATACTTCAGTGCATTCTTCAGAAAATCCTTTCTGCCCATACGCGCTTTTCCTTAAGCAGACCCGCGTATACACGCGCTTTTGCTGAATCGAACCTGCGTATACATCTGTAACTTTTCAGGACTGTGCAGCTCTTTAGATCAGATAAACAACTCAGATTTCATCCCTTACTTCAGAGAGTATTTCGCCTCATCTCAGATCTAAACAATCCATAATCAGATCTAGAAAATACATATACATTTCAGATCTAGAGATCCCTCTTCATCATTTTCTTCATAGGTGCATCATAGATTTAGATCTATCAATCAAGAACAGAGTTCATCCATGCAGATATTCCTTAGAGAGATTTATTCATTCACAACCCTTACTCATGCACACACTTGCACTATGGTTTTCTTCTCCTTAAATAGATTTGGCCTTTATCAATACCATGAGCCAAAACCACACAACTTCCGATGGTATTCCTGGACGGGATCAAATAGATAATCCAATGCTCAATACAATGGGTCAATACCATGGTAATGCCCCTAGGTATCATAGTTTTTAGAGCGCAAAAGGCATACACGACTTTGAGTGTGCGTATTCGCGTGTATACACAACTTTGCCTCCTAAAAACTGTGTATATGCTAAGCTTGAATGTATACGCGGGTTCCCTTCACAAAAGTAGAGTATATACGCGGGTTGCCTTCACAAAAGTAGCGTATACATTGTGACATATTATATTTATCATTTTTCTGGAACTTACTGGAAATGTTTTCTCTATCACATCTGAACTGATCTGTAGATACATCATTCTTACATCTTTAGCACATAGGTTGCTTATCATAGGCAACTCATCAAGTAGGTTTCCATCAAGGACAACTTCATTAAGCAGATTCCATCAAAGTCAACACACTGTATCACTTGCCAAAAATCTCCTCTTTAACTCATCAAGAAGGTTGTCATCAACTTTATCAAGTAGGTTGCCATCAAGGACAACACTCTGCATCATATTTCCATCATCAACTTTATTTCATCAAGTAGGTTACCATCAACTTCATCAAGTAGGTTTCCATCAAGGACAACATATGCCAACAATCTCCCCCTTTGGACTTGATGGCAACCATGATGGTGTTTGATCATCACAACATATAGATACATTGAATATAACCATTATGCAAACACCATGATGCTCTCCCCCTATTCAAACACCATGTTACTCTCCCCCTTTGACATCAAGGGCAAAGGGCGGATAAAAAACCAACACAAGGTTTTTCTCCTCATGTAGAAAGAAGAGCGTTGTAGATCTGATGTGCACTGAAGTTACCATGCTCCCCCTGAGTTCATGCTGAATGTTCAAACATATTTTTCAATGAAGTACATGACTCTATGACCTTTCATATCACCAAGGACTCATACTTACATCAATGATCCAACCAAGTGGATTTACGTAAGAGACTCAAGTACCCAACCAAGTGGGTTTACACATTTTGACTCAACTACCCAACCAAGTGGGTTTACAAAATGAACAAGTCCTTACATGACTGAATATTACAATTTTACATCATAGATCTCATCATGACCTTTTCATCAAATTACAAATATGACTTTTTATGACCACTACCAAAAAGACCTCAAAATAGATCATGTTTCAGAACCATCATAATTCCATCAATGCATTATACTCAGCAAGTCTAATGCTCCCCCTGAAAAATGTACATCTAAGCATCTTTTCCATATGACCAAGGCTCCTCCTTAGCTTGTGCATTCTGAACACTTTCAACAGCAAGTCATCAACAACAATCTCTGCATGATCTGTCCTTATCTCTGAATCATAAGACTTCCATCTCATTCATGTGTGAAAGCAAGGAATACTCTTCAACAAAGAGAAAACATGGCTCATCCATAAAATCATCATAATAAATCATGTATCATGTCATCATTATTTAGAACTTAGATATAATGTCAATAATGCAATCATTAGTAGTTAGACTGATGCTCCCCCTGAACCTGTGCTCCTGTTCTTGAGCTGTCATACTAATTTCCTTATCATAAATGCATACGCGTCTGTGTCCATTGGAACTCGCGTGTATACGCGACTTTACTTCATTAAACCCATGTATGGAAAGTGAAATAATGAAAATTTCACACTCCTTCTTCTCCCCCTGGATTTGTACCACCTGTACCTGTCTTCTTCACAAAAGATGCACTGTCAAAAATAAACATAACCAGAATAACCAAATCAACCATGAGAATCACCATACATCGCTCCCCCTATGATGATACATTACTAATCACCAGAATGTATCTCACATCATTTATGTAATCATTATGAGAAATAAGCTTTAAAAGCGGATGACTGTAGTAGGGTCAATATTCCCTATGTTTCTGACCGATCTTCCTTCCTTTTCCAGCTTTGCTTGAAGTTTCTTATTGTGTGCTAGAAATTGTTCAATTTCTCAGATCTGTTCATCCTGCATTCCTTTTCTACATGTCCATACTTGTTACAAGCATAACATCTTGCATGACCAGAAAAGTAAGCATATGGATCATAATGTGTTTTTCTATACTTTCTTCTATTGCAATCAGCTGCTTTATGACCATACTTGTTGCATGAAAAACAATATCCCTTAAAGAACCCAGAGTACCTTTCTGTATAGAATCTGTTTGTTTGTGACTGAAACAATCTGCTTCTGCAATTTGCTGCAACATGCCCATAATTATGATATTTAAAGCATTCAACATTATTGATCAAAGGAGGGAATGATTTCTTTTGAGAGTTCATGATTGTTGGTTGACCATTTGCTTCTTTCAACACTTCAGGCTTTGCATTGATATCCTTTGAATCTTTAGCACTTCCTTGTGAACTATATTCTCCTATAATAGTTTCATGAAAACCAAGACCAAGTTTAATAGAAGGAGACCTTTGACTACTAAGAATATTGTCTAGAATCTTAGTACTATCTTGAAACCTCAAGAGTTTATCCTTTTCTTCTAATTTACCTTTGAGAATGTTTACCTCAACCTTCAATTTTTGGCATTGCTTCATCATGCTTTCTTCAACCCTTTTTCCTTCTTCTACTTGATCATTCAAATTTAAGATCTCTTCTTTCAACCCATTTTCTTGCTCTTCAAATATTTGTAAAAGTTTTTCATTCTTCTTATTTGATTTTTCCAGATCTGTTTTGAGCGAGATGATTTCTGATTCACGTCCTTCCTTTTCAAATGATTGTAGAAGTTCTTCATTATTCTTATTTGATGCTTCAAGGTCTGCTTTCAAAGAGATGATTTCTGCTTCAAGTCCTTCACTGTGATTGGTTACTTTGTCCTGCAGTCTTTGATACATTTCTATCTGTCCCTTCATTGTTTCTATCTGTTCATTCAATCTAGAGATCACATCCTTGAGGATAGATTCCCTCCTTTTAAATTGATCCCAAAAATTACTTTCATCATTGATATTGAGATTTGCTTCTAGACTTATACAATTACTTTCACTATCTTCATCATTGCATGCACAAGTGAGTGGATTACAAGAACAACAATCAATACCTGTTTCCTCTTCTTCATTTTCTGCTGCACATGTTTTCTGAGATATCTTATAAGAAAACAGGTTGTTGGTATAGCTCCGAACATAAACAAAGTTTTACCGCAGTAGGGAAAGGGTCAATATAAAAGTCTAAGTGCCTAGGGACTAAGCATTCATGAAGCAAGTGTGGTTGGGTAAATAAAGGCGGCACTCCGTTGGGTGAAGGAAATAGTAAGTAAAGGGTATGACAGGTGTAGCATGCACGTAAGTAAGGCTAAGTGTAGGCAGCATAGTCAAATTTCATAGTCAAGTAAGTGCTATACCAACATTCCTGGCTGAAGCAATGGGGGATAAGTAAGTAGGGTGTCTCTAGGTGGGTGGGTAAGGTGGGTAGCAGGCATTGAACCTGCTTCACACCGGGGATCGGGGTGGGTGGGTAAATAGTAGGCGATGGCGGCCTTTTGGTCGAGTGTGCTAACGCGCCCATCAATCGATCAATCACGAAGGACTGAAACTTGTCCGTGATTCCAGTCATTCTTTATATACGTAATTACGCTTTAGCAGACAATGTTGCTATGGGCATATGTCATTACGCATTTCCCCTGCCGAGCAGCCGATGTTGCTTGATATTATAGCGCGTCATTACGCTTTAGCAGATAATGCATATATTATATATGTCATTATGCATTTATGATTATTTCATTCTTAAATGCATAATGACATATATAATGAATTACGTAATTTGGAAGATTGACGGAACTAATCCCTAATGATTATTGCCAGGAGGTGTTGATTCAATATATGCTGGTACTTCGCTAGTCAATTCGTATGGGTAGCTCTAATCCGCTAAATAAGGCAGGCTATTCCACTAATTCAATGGTAGAGGCTTCTAATCCTACTATAGTGATCCAATGGGGAGGAGGAATCAGCAGCAAAAGAATCAATGGGAATAATCCAATGGGAGGATACTCCTATATAAAAGAAATTCGCTGATAGTAAGTGCCCAAGAGGTCTTTGCTCACTGTTAAGCTGATACCAGCGCCAGTCTCATCTGGAGCCATATGTTCACAGGAGGTGGGTTGTTGCTGCTTTTATTTTACCCTGCCCAGGAGGTTTGATTTGTCTATATATTCTATTGCATATCTACGCTTAACTTATCCATTTGAATAGGTCTCCTTAGGCACCCCACCTACCCATTTCCTATTGTTGTATCAATCAATAGGTCTGCTCCATTGTAACAAGAAATCAATAATTGATATACGAGATCGCATCTCTACGTCGACCTTGTCCATAAAGAAATAGGAGAACTACTGGGAGTGTAAGTTCCTACGAAGGAAGCTTGGCGTTAGAGAGAGCTGGTTGAATATGAAGGCTGGTCCAGTTAGGCGAGAAGAGAACATGTGGATGGCTAGATAGGGAAAGTTAGTTAGTGCTGTTAGTAGCGAGGGATGGACTTGAAATGGATACAGTGTGGGAAGGCTAGATAGGGACTTGAAATGGCTAGGGACTTGAACCAGTCGTTATAGATAGGGACTTGAAATGATCATTATGGACAATGTATAGGGATACTATTTATTACGTTATTTCAATAGTGTTTTCTACCTACTTATCTATCTCCCCCAGGGTAGGTTGGCACAGGCCTCGCTACTCTAGCTACACTATAAAAGTGAGTCATGCCAGAGTCCATCCGTGTAAGAAGGAAGGAAATAAGTAGGAGGGTGACCATCAGGCTACAAACCATCAGGGGGAAAGATCTCTGGTATGGAAAGATCGGGCAAGATGGGAAAGAGAGCCTGCCTTTCTCGTAGCTCCGATAGGCATCCATAGAGCGTGCCCTTACGAGCTTGGGTGAAGGTGGCTCAGCCTGGTTGTGAAAAGAGCGAGCTGCTTGGGTGAAGTTAAAGCAGGGGGATCCTCTTATCCATTCAATTAGGGGAGAATCCAATTCCTTTACTATGTGGTCCGGTACGTGCCCTTTCTTTATTCCCCCAACGAATTCTAGCCATGCATCCTCCCTAAAAATTACGACTTTTTAGTATGAACGTAACATAGGGGTGGCATTTGAACCAGTTCCAGTCGCAGTTCAATAGTTAGTAGCGTCCCTTCCTATTAAATAGAAAGACGCAGCATCAAGGGTAACATCAGTTTAGGCGGTGAAACCCACAACGAAGGGGCAGCCTTGAGCAATAGATTCCCCCCCCCCCCCAAGAACAAAGTCAGGTAGAGCGAAGGCATAGGCATCGTAGGTAGAGGCGAGAGAAGAAGCGTAGCTATGACTTGAAGTCAGAGCATAAACCAAGCTCATAAGTATCAAAGGCTCGGCAGGAATCAGAACTATAATAGTGGGGAGGTGCATCGGAACTACTGATCCCGTAAAGGATCAATTGCAGCAGAAGAAAACCCATGACCTTCCCTTTTACCATATTACTTGCTCTGCCTGTACTTTTCTTTTCCGGTCACTGCCTTTCCTGTTCTGTATTACCGCCCCTATCTTTCCTATCCTACCAATGTATAGGTTCGACTAATCATGTAGGTTGTGCTGGGGAATGATCTGATTGACCGTTTCTCTTTGATCCCGCGGATCCCATTGCATATCCACCACGCCATCGGCGATATGGGTAGCTGCAGTTCAAGATCGAGATTTAGATCTCGTGCCAGAACCCATTGATTCACCAGCAGAAGTGGTGGATGCAGATCTCGTTGTAAAGCTACCAGTAGCAGATGCAAATCCAAATGCATAACCTATGGACCTGATCTCTCCGTTCATAGAAGGTATCACCTTACTAGGCCTTTATATCTTTACTTTATTCCCCAACCACTGTTTCATTCCATTTACGACCAACACCCGCCTTTTCTTCGTCAAGCTTCTGGTCCATTAAAAGGAACTAGTTAATCTTAAACTTGAACTTTCTCTGGGATAGGTTATGCTGCCTCTCTAGTATTTGCTCCTGGTATTGCTGGTTCAACTCCAACCTAGCCTCCGCCCCTGCTACCTTCCTTATGGGTGCCACTCCCTTTGATACTGGAGTGAAATTGAAATATGACACTATCTAAACTTAATCCACTGGTGCTTCTTCAACGGATGCTGCTTAAACCGCTGCTCCTTCCTTTGCACCTGGAGGATCTCCTGCTATAGTTGCCTTTGCTCTACTTGATGTCCCCCACGATAATACTTTCGCAAAAAAACAATCCAACCACATACTGGCATCGATGATGCATCGTACAATCCTGAATCAAACCTAACGAGCCAAATACTTAAGCCACACCTAGGCCCAGTCACCTAATCGTCGAAGTGCTAGTGGGATGTACATTGACGAGGCCATAGGTATAGGTCTCTGGTGCTATCTAAGCCCCGATTCCAATCGCTTGATGCTTGAATGCATAGTGCCCTAATTAGCTCTGCGATGTAACTTGTGCTTCCATATGTATCCACTTGCTGCTTCTTGTTATATCTAGTCATTTAACTAATCGGCCGAAAAGCTACTAACAGGCCATCGCTCAGTACCGTATAACGTCATTCAGCATGCCCAAGATCTATCTTCAATTGCGGGTTATGCGCCTGGATATGTACCTGGATATGCACCTGCTCCTGATTTTGATGCACCTGGACTTTGAACTGATAGCTTCGCCTTTGTATTTAATGCAAAGAGAATGTGTATAAGAATATCATACCTGGACATAAAATAGAACTTACCACCGAGAGGCATCAAATTACCTATCAATCTCCCTCCATCTATCTATGGGTGGGTTAGGTAACTCATGTGAGCCGACTCATGCGTGTAGAATAGGGAGTTGCCCCTAGGTGGGCCAAAAAGTAAGGCCGATCCGATCGGGCTGGACTGAGCAAAGAAGAAGTGAGAAGGGAAGGATTCACCAGACGAAAGCACCTTTACTTTACTTCTATACTGGGCAGCCAGATGGAAGGTACATTATATATGTAATTTAGGGTTTTTCTGAAAAAGAAAAAATACCACACATGCATGCAGAGAATCAGGTCATGCGATGGACGATTTCCGATTTCTCATTTACCAGCTACCACTGGAAGGGAGCTACAACCCCCTCACTGAAGGCTTCGACCTTCAGCACCTCCGCGGACCACGTTTCATCAATTTTCATACTGGATCCAACAGCTTCCATACAACATATCTTCTAGGCCACTTTTCATCAGATTTTCAGACTGGACCCACTCCACACATTTAAGCTCAACATTCATCAAAATGAAACTTATAACCCCATAAATTCATTCATTGAATCATCAACCAATCAACCAACAACTTGATCTAGCAGCATATTCATCATTCAAACAACCCAGTTCTATATGAATACATCATTGACAGATAGCAGTAAAATAGCAGAACAAATCAGATATTTCATACCACATACTTCAGTAAAACCCTAGATTCCATATGCGCTTTTACTTCACTGAACTTGCGTATGTACGCGCTTTCATATAGACCAACCCGCGTATACTTCAGTGCATTCTTCAGAAAAACCTTTCTGCCCATACACACTTTTATTTAAGCAGACCCGCGTATACACGCGCTTTTTCTAAAGCGAACCTGCGCATACATCTGTAACTTTTCAGGACTGTGTAGCTCTTCAGATCAGATAAACAATTCAGATTTCATCCCTTACTTCAGAAAGTATTTCGCCTCATCTCAGATCTAAAAAATCCATAATCAGATCTAGAAAATACATATACATTTCAGATCTAGAGATCCCTCTTCATCATTTTCTTCATAGGTGCATCATAGATTCAGATCTATCAATGCAGATATTCCTTAGAGAGATTTATTCATTCACAACCCTTACTCATGCATACACTTGCACTATGGTTTTCTTCTCCTTAAATAGATTTGGCCTTTATCAATGCCATGAGCCAAAACCACACAACTTCCGATGGTATTCCTAGACGGGATCAAATAGATAATCCAACACTCAATACAATGGGTCAATACCATGGTAATGCCCCTAGGTATCATAGTTTTTAGAGCTCTAAAGGCATACACGACTTTAAACGTGCGTATTCGCGTGTATACGCAACTTTGCCTCATAAAAACTGCGTATATGCTAACCCTGCATGTATACGCAGGTTCCCTTCACAAAAGTAGAGTATATACGCGGGTTACCTTCACAAAAGTAGCGTATACAATGTGACATATTATATTTATCATTTTTCTTGCACTTACTGGAAATGTTTTCTCTGTCACATCTGAATTGATCTGTAGATACATCATTCTTACATATTTAGCACATAGGTTGCTTATCATAGGCAACTCATCAAGTAGGTTTCCATCAAGGACAACTTCATTAAGTAGATTCCATCAAAGTCAACACACTGTATCACTTGCCAACAATCTCCTCTTTAACTCATCAAGAAGGTTGTCATCAACTTTATCAAGTAGGTTGCCATCAAGGACAACACTCTGCATCATATTGCCATCATCAGCTTTATTTCATCAAGTAAGTTTCCATCAACTTCATCAAGTAGGTTGTCATCAAGGACAACATATGCCAACAAATTGAAGCATTTGGTTGATAGATTCGGCTGTAATGGTAAATAATACTTCTTTTTCAGAATTCACAATGACTCTTTGATCTGGAGAATAACAATATTGGCATAATATAATAAATTATGGGCATGGGTGAGTATGAGGGACAACATATTTAGGCAATTTTGATTCCCAAATAAACACATCATCTGCTTGATCCAAGGATTTCTCTTGGCTCCAACAATGGAGCTCAAGAAGGTTAAACTCTGTCACAACATCTGTGATTTTGAAGTCTACATCCACCAAGGGAGTATGTTCTACATCTACAACAAGGGGTTGTAGAGGGTTGATCACAATAGTGCTTTTGGATGCCATTTATAGGTTTGATTTATCAATTTAAACAGTCTTGACCTTTAAAAATCTGATTTTAGGCCTATGAAATACTTTTTGTAAGCTTAAACAGTTTACAGAAGGTTTTTAGATATGAAAATGTTTTTATATTTTTCCTACAAAGAGACATTTCTGATATTTTTGACTCAAACCAGAAATTCTGTATCAAAAAAGTGCAATTCCTTAACCTTTATAAACTCAACAAATGATATATAGGGTTTACTGTAAAATTTCTGTGAAGGAACAATCCTAGATTAGAAAATTTTATGCAGAAAGGATTCTGAGTACTATAAAAAAGGTTTTGGAAATCTCAAAGGGATTTTTAAGTCTGCAGATGGCTTAAATTCACTCCAAATTTGCTCTAAAATAAGTCAAAGCTTCAGAAACTGTGGAAAATGCTCAGGGTTTGTATATCTAAAGATTTAATGAAACAAATGGGGTATTATTTAGGCATACAAGCTTCTAAAGGATTCAATTAACAGTAAAATCTTTCAGAATGATGGATGAGTCTTTCTTTCTCTAAGGAATACTTGTGAAAATGGAATTTTGCTGTGAAGAAGGGTTTCTTGGGGTTGGAAAGAATTCAAAAGATTCTTCTGGCCTTTATATGCACTCTGGTGGTTCTTGCAGTGTTGTAGCAGTTGATTCCAATGATTTATGTTAGTTTTTTAGGCTAAAATAGAGGCGAAAACATTCTAATCTTGATTTAAAATGCTCTTGTGCGCAGAAAATGGTAACATAAGGCTCAAATGAATGCATTTTGATCGTTTTATAAGTAATTAGTTGAACAATGAATGCATTTACTATCAGTCATTTCAAATCTGTAAGCAGTTTTGGCGCGGGGGAGGGAATAACCACTAAGTGGTTTTCGCAACGACGAAAGGTGGTAAGCGGGATTGATTAAGTCAGTGCGATCAAATGAAATTTGGACGCGTGGAGGTGAGAGAAACTACAAAAACAAATTTTAGCACAAATTTTATTTCGTTATTAATCGCGCAATGAAATTTGCGATGTGGGTTTATGACGATTGGATCTGGCGGATAGAAGCGAACGAATGAGATCTTACAATGAAGCTGTGGGGTTGAAAGGTGTGGGGCCCGGGATATTGATGCGGCATGATATGGATTATATATTAAAACATAGGTTTTGATATATAGTTTAGATATGCTTTATGATAGGCGGGTTAAAGTTTTATTTAACGAATGCAATGAATATAAGTGTAATATTGACATAGGCGGGGTTTATATAGTAGGTATAGTTTTAACCTATGGGAGTGAGAATGTAATAATCACGTGGGAAAATAAACCTTAGGCTAAAAGTAAAAATATGGGTGTGGGATATATATTAAAATGATTTTAATATAATACGAGATAGAAAGGTTAATAAGGAGTTTAATATATAAAGTTAATGTGTTAATAATGAAGTGCGATGAGGAATAAAAAATAAACTAAGTCTAATGTAAAACATAATAAAGGGATAATTTTTATTGTAGAGAGTCCCAATATAATATTTTTACATTTAAACTTAGGATAAAATGTTTTTTGGGTATTTTTGGGGTAAAAGGGGAATTAGTTAAAGGTTTTTTACTTACCCTAAGTATAATGAATTTTACACTTAGGAAAAGGGATTTTTGTGAGTGAAACTGAATGACGATGGAAAAAGGGAAAATGAAGGGGAAATAATCAAATTGGAGGGGATGGAGTATTTTTTTACAAGGGGATGATTTTGAAGGAAGTTAGTGAATGAATTGATCAATTTATGCTTATCCATGATTGTAAAAACTTCTTCTGCCTACCCATATGCTACCCTAACATTTTTTCTTCATTTACTTGGGTGCATTTGAGCTTGCAAACCCCTGTTCATTTTTATTTTAAAACAACAAAATAACTAATTCTATCCTTATTTCTTCCAAGGGCTCATATTAAGCTGTTGAGCTCCTTATTTATTCTCTACCTAAATATTGATATGCCAAGATTAAACTGTTTGGATAGATCTTTATTCTCTATCTAATAACATAAAATTTAAAGCATTAAGAAGTCAAGATTAAGCTATTTGACTTATCATGGATTATGGAATTTTGAACAAGCTGCACAAAATATTTTATTTAGTAGTAAAAGTAAATAGTAGTGGCATTTGGATTTGCATCACTTTCATGTTTTATTTTTATCTCTTTTTTGTTTGGGGTCCATTTTTCTATTCTTTTTTTTTGATCTTTTTCTTTCAAGTCCTTTGATTTTTCTTTTAGGAATTTTTCCCTCTTTACATTTTTTATTTTATTTTTCTAATATGGGAAAAAAATTTGCAAAATGCCATGTATGTACATATTACAAGACTAATCAAAGTCAATTAAAAAATTATGAATCCTGTTATTATAGGACCCTAACAGTGCCTTTGCCTAGGCAGACCCTTAGGTCTTTCTGGTGCCACGTTTGTGTCATGATCAACAATTTTGTAAGAATTTTGTCTTATCAAAAATAATTTCATTTCGTATTTTTGAAAATCCAAAAAAATTAAATGATATCAAAATCTTAAAATCAATCTTACCAATGGTTACTCATGTAGCACCAGGTGGAAGGAACAGATATGAATATGCTCTGAAGTCCATGCCTGTGTAGGGGTAATCCTCAATGGAGATGTCTTGTTCTCCCCACAAAAGGAAAAAATCGTCGTCAAAGGTAGTCCTAGGGACCTTGCCACCCCCTAGTCTTTTCATCAAGTTAAACCACCTTGCTATGCGTGGATCTCTTTGGTTGCTGACACCTTGGGTCGAAGACCTGGTAATATCTCAAAAAATAAAGTACAAAGTATTGTACCATATCCAACGTGTTTGGTCTTGTTCTTTCAAATAGAAGTTAATTTCTTTTTCAGATTGGTCAGTAGAGTTGTGAACCAGTCATATAATGTGGTTAGGAAATCTATTACGAAACTAATTGTAACACGTGATGATTTATGAAAAAATAATAATCCAGCTACCCTGACAATTTTGAAAAGGAGAATTATCATATGTAGTCCCTCTACATCTCTGATTGGGATCTATGTCCCTACATTTTAGGTATCTGCTGAAAAACAAAGGTGTATGTAGTCATCCACATTGAGACCTCCTGAGGCCTTCCCTTGTAAATTAACTGGCTCTCCTCTTTGGGAAAGTCCAGTGATGAAATATATATTCTATACCTCGATCCATAGGGGCATCTGATCAATTATAAAAGCACCCTCTTCTGGATCACAGTAATTTACAAGAATTTCAAGCAACGTTGTATTTGTTTTCATGTTTGGTATTTTGAAGAATTTCAATAAACCCTATCCTCTCAGGGCATCCAGTGCTAATGGATCTTCCATAAATTCATTGTCAATTGCACTATGTTCCCTTTCCCTCCAGCTGATAGACATCCTGTATCATTCAAGAATTTTCATTTCATTAAAACCGTGTTTCAAAAATTTGTGCTGCGCATACACGGGTTACCTTCATACACAGTCGCGTATACACATGACTTCAATATGCTCAACCCGTGTATACTCAAAGGTTAAATCTAAAAACGATTTTTTTGCAGTAAAATCACATGGAAATCACTTGAAATGATTAAAAACTTCACTGAGAATGTGATTGAGAGGATTACCTGGAAGATTCACGATGATCTAACTGAGAAATTGGGCGGATTGAGGTTGTTATTTTTTTTCTCCAGAGCTCTTTTCTCCAAATGTCTAGAACACAAATGGCAATTGTAAGTCAAAAAGGTGTATTCATATTGAAATTTCAAAATTTTCAAAAACGCACTTTTATAAAGTTTATGTCTATTTTTATAATTTTTAAAATTTTATGACCTTTTTGGCTTCATGTGCTGGGATAGATTGTTTTTCAAGAAAATTTGAAGACTATGAGACATTTTTTACCACTTCGATTCTGTGACCGCTGACCCGTCATGGCAGGTATTGTTTTCAACACTGGCATATAGGTTAGGAAAAACCGATTTTTAGTTGCATTTTTCATTCTAGCCTCCATACTACGATATGTTTCCATAAGGTCGATCCCATCATGTTATGATTCTTAAAATTTTTTTCAGTCGTCGACTTATAAAATCTTGACATAATGTAGAGCTATCCTTTACGTGGGCTTCCTAGTTGGATCCTCACTAGCATATGTTTCCCATGCTGCAAAAATTGCGTAGGCTTGGAAGTCCTCTTTAGTCTCACCATGAAATTTGTGATGAAGCTTCATTCTCCTTATTCTTCGCTATATTTCTGGATTTATACCCTAGAGGCTCCCTCTTGTTGAGTTGTTCTGCTGCATCGCATGTAGACTATTTGTATCCTTTGGCCTTAAGCTGGCTTCACTTGGAATTATGTATAAGCCACTTTTTGACCATTTCTTTCTGCAAAATAAACCTTGCAATCACTTAGCATCTACAACTTGACACCCTGTTGTAGCACAATTTGACTCAACTAAAATTCAAGAGAGGTTATGATCAATTCAAGGCTACTGAGGAACAATTATTAAAAATTTAAGAAGAACTGCAACATGTTCAAGAAGATAACCACAAGCTCAACATATGTTGCTCAATGATTCCCCTCATCTCATGTCTTGAATGTGTTTCATGGCTCATTGTGTTAGAAAATTAAAATGTACAAGCATGAAAGTTTGAGTCTTCATGGAGGTGGAAAAAGGGAATCATTGAGCAACGTATGTTGAGCCATGAAACACATCCAAGACATGAGATGAGGGGAATCATTGAGCAACGTATGTTGAGCTTGTGGTTATCTTCTTGAACATGTTGCAGTTCTTCTTAAATTTTTAATAATTGTTCCTCAAAAACCTTGAATTGACCAACATATGTTGCTCAATGATTCCCCTCATCTCATGTCTTGAATGTGTTTCATGGCTCAATGTGTCAGCAAATTAAAATTTACAAGCATGAATGTTTGAGTCTTCATGGAGGTAGAAAAATTCTGAGGTAGGGAGATGCTTCATTGAAGAAATTTCAGTTGCCTAAAACAAATACAAATTCCCTAATTGAGTATGGGTTACCTCCTCTTCAGCCACAAATTGATCCAGCCCTATCCAACAAGCTCTATTCTACCTTGAATTTCCTACGAATGATACTTGTTAACGAAGCTAGAGGAAATATTATGCCTTATCATATTTTGGGGAATGCTGTTCTGTAGCATATCAACAAAAGTGTGCCTAGAAAGACAGAGGAATTTCTTGAACTAAATAGTATTGAAAAGTTTCCTTGAACAAAAAATAAAAGATGCTTATCTAATTCTACATATGAAGTCATAGTTGAGATAAAAAAAAGCTTTAAAGGAATTTGAAGAACTGTGCCAAGATGAAGAATTAGGAACATATGACTGCACATCCTTGAAAACGCATACATTCCCAACAAAAGAATTTCAGGCAAACAGAGACAAATTTCAAAAATCCACGATTTGGGTTTTGTGCATAATGACCCCAATTGACTTAATCATGAGAAATTTTCAGAAATTTGAAGCATTTTTAGGGATTTTATGGGTTCCTTCAAACACCAATGTTTTTAAAAAATGCTGTGAAAATTGGGGATGACTTTGTTTTGCTGGAATTCGATTTGTCTGATCACAATTTCCGTCTCAGAAGAAGACTTGAATGATGCAGATTATTGTTTTTATTGGTTTTTTGATGTAGGCAGTTATACTGTTAGTTATACCATGTCAGAAGAATTTGGCAATATGGAAGGCCTTTTACAACTAACAAAAGTGGCAATTCCTGTGGCATTTCTAGGCATATTTCTATAGAAAAACATAAACTCATGCATTGGTCACGTCCAGATGAGTAGTGTCAACTTCCACTATTCTCAACCAAATATAATTGAGTATGAAATGAATGGCATGGTAGCTTTTACAAGAAAAATTAGAATGTTGGTAGAAAGAATTATATAAGCAAGAAGATTTGGAGCTTGAAAAAGTGAAACACAACCATCTTCTTTTGACTGCAAATAAGAAATTGGATAAATAGAGAATTATGTTGGTTGATAATGAAGCTTCATAGATGAATTTAGAGAAAGTGATTCAATGATCCCAACAATAATTTCAGCTTGTATTAGAAGAACAAAGCATATTTACTCTTGACATTGTTTTAGATGCTCCAAAATCGAGAATATTGTTTTACAGGGTACAATGTTTTGGGTATGAGGAAGAATAGATCAATGGCTCAAATATCTTGTTCCCAGATACAATGGTAACCCAGAAGCAAAAATTGCATGGAACTTAAGAGAGAGAGAGCCCTCGTAGAGTGGTTTGATCTAAACCACTGTTTGCAGATTGACGGTTATATTTCAATGTGGCATCACTGATCCTCATTTTTGGAAACTACCGAAGGTGCCGCCATAAGCAGTTTATGGTTTTGATAGATGACATATGCATATAAACAACCATAAGGACCCACATGAGTGTTTATATCTGTTGAAACATTCATCCTTGCCTACGCATTTATTATTACTTTAATTTTAAATCCTGACATCCATATATTTATATTGTGAAATTTGTAAAAGGAGCTCTTATTTTGGTTTTTTGTAATTTTCAAAATAACGATTTGTAACTTAGATATTTTAGAAAGATTAAAGAGTTTTAACAATTTTATAACTGTTAAAAGAATTAGTTTTGCAAGTTACATGGGAAAAGTTAGGTTAGGAGGAGAATAAAAGGGAGAAAGGAGGACATTGGAGTGGTTTGGAGTTTTGGACCTCTGGAGGACTGTAAATTTTGTACTGATTTTTTTGAAAGTTAATGAAAGAAGATCAAGTTTCGTGCACCTATTGATGTTGATGTGTTTTTCTAGTTTCATCAAATGTTTTTTCTTCTGTGAATGAGGTGAAGTAATGTAGCTGTGGGTCTCTTTTTACAGTTTGTAAGTAAGATTTAAATGTCCTTAATGTACTCTCCTTCACTCCAACTATTTTCTCTCTATAAAGTTCTTTCTGAGATTTAAAGTGATAGATTCTGTTATCCAGCATATCATTTTAAGTTTCCATTCCATTTTATTCATTCCATTTCAAGTAATATCAGTAGATAATGGCATTGTGAAATATTCCATTATATCAAATCATTGAGGGTTATAAATAATTAATTTCCAAAGGTGCTTAACAAATACCATCTGATATCTTAAATTTGTGACATATATTTAAAAATGTCTTGAGCACGGATTCCTTATCACAACCAAGGGATTGTTTCTTGAGATACAACATTTTTTGGCACCGTTGTCGGGGAACGAAGAAGTGAGGTTCATTTCCCTGGGTTTTCTTTCTATTTCCTCTAGTTTTTTAGTGAGGAGGAAATATTCGGTTGTGTTTACTATTTTTTAGAATTTTGGCTTTCAAAAGGCCTCACACAAGGTCAGATACCTCACAACAGAAAGTCCTTAATTTGTTAGATCTGGAAACATTTGTTCCTTAAAAGGCTCAGAAACCAAAAACCCCTTCAACACCTGATCCTACATTGTCTGCTCTTGGCAGCAGGTCTCATAATCCCTTCACCTCATTCACAGAAGAAGAAACATATGAAGAAACTAGAAAAATTCATCAACATCAACTGGTGCAAGAAACTTGATCTTCTTTCATTAACTTTCAGAAAAATAAGTACAAAATTTACAGTCCTCCAGAGGTCCAAAACTACGAACCCTCCAATGTCTTCCTTTCTCCCTTTTATTCTCCTCCTAACCAAACTATTCCCGTGTAACTTGAAAAACTAATTCTTTTAACAGTTATAAAACTGTTAAATCTCTTTAATCTTTCTAAAATATCTAAGTTACAAAACGTTATTTTGAAAATTACAAAAACCCAAATAAGATCCCCTTTTACAAATTTCACAATATATATATATATATATGGATGTCAGGATTTAAAATTAAAGTAATAATAAATGCGTAGGCAAGGATGAATATTTTAATGTATATAAACACTCATGTGGGTCCTTGTGGTTGTTTATATGCATATGTCATCTATCAAAACCATAAATTTCTTACAGCGGCACCTTCGGTAGTTTCCAGAAATGAGGATCAGTGATGCCACATTGAAATATAACCGTCGATCTCCGAACAGTGGTTTAGATCAAACCACTCTACGGGGACACTCTCTCTCATAATTTCCATGAAATTTGTGCTTCCGGGTTACCTTTGGATCTGGGCACAAGATATCTGAGCCATTGATATATTCTTCCTCATACCCGAAACATTGTACCCTGTAAAACAATATTCTCGTGTTGGGCTCCGAATTCGGCTATTTCTTTGCCCACTTTTGTTATCCTTTTTGACCCTTTTTTCTTAATTTACCCACATTTTCCATGATAAAATCCTGAGGTAAATAAACCTGACTTGTCCAATTGGGATATTTTGATTAATGAATTAAAATCGTGGGGTTTTACCTAATTGGGGCACTAAGTTTTGTGTTTAGCTGCAGATTGAAAGATAGGAACCCTCGCTCTAGCATATCGCAACAAGAATAGGTAAAGACTAGCCAAAGGAAGAGCGCGCAGCTGGACCACGACTCCCTGGGCCTATTCTCAGCCTTTGCTCCATCTAGAATATCTGTTTTTTGTGCCGTTTCAACCAGAGTCCATTTCTAAACACACGGTTATCATGTTTCAGGGAAATCTGTTATTCCCTTGTACTGTGTATAAAATGGACATTGTTCCTGTAATTCGGGGTTCCGAAGAGAGGACTGTAATCACATTTTGTATATCAATAAACTACATCTGGTTTTACTGTTCCAAAGTATTTCATAATCAACACAACCCTGATCAGACAGTTGCACCTGATCTTCTGATCAGGTGCTGCGTTTGTGTATATGTGTGGATTAATTCCTGTTGTGCTATGGTTGTTATTTTTTTTCTTGCTAATTAATATTGTTGAATGTTCTGCATTAATTTTACTTCATGACAATGTTTTGAGTTTTAAATTTAAAACCTTGGTTGAATGGATTATGTGTTTTTTCCTGAATATACCTTGCGCGTTTCCTTGAAAGTATACGCTCCCGGATTGATAAGATTAATGTCGGATCAGGGTGGATAAATCATCCCTACCTGAACACCAACATTTTGGCGCTGTTGCTGAGGAGGCTAACAAGGTGCAAGAAATGATTTGAAGCAACCAGAGGGTCGATCTATCATCCTGGGGAGAGAACGAGTTTTCTCACTCTGGTTTAGGTCCTGAGCATAGGTTTTGATTTTGGTTTGTTTGTTTTTGCTTTTGTTTTGAGTTTTGGGCCATCTTCTTGTCCCAGGGAGGGAGGAGTCTTCTGACACCCTGCTTTAGATCTGGGAAGTATTAGGTATTTTTGTGGGTTGTGTGGTTCTTGTTCTTGTCTTAGGGAAGGAGGAGTCTTTTGATGCCCTGCTCTGGGTCTGAAACTCTAGTCTCCATCTTGTTGTTTTTCTCTTTTTAAATTCTTTTGTCTTGAGGAAGGAATGGTCCTTTGACACCTTACTTTAGGATTGAAGTGTTGTACGCTCATGCAGAGATTCTCCATCACATTAATTTTTGTATGAACAAAGAATCAAATAAGAGGGGCGGAGTGAGAGCCCTAAAGAAGGGAAGACCAGATTTGGGAAGAAAGACTTACATTCAGCAGATCATCGAAAAGGCAGAATCTAAAGCATCTTCTCGTGAAGCTGCAAGGCTAGGGGCTAGGAGAGTATGATCCGAAGGAGAATCAGTAGATCAACCAATGCATACTCTGGCATCCATTGGTGATTCAGTACAACAGGGTCCACCATTAGCGGAAGACTCAAGTAGCATTGGACCTGATCAAGAGGATATTTCATTGGGGATAGAAGGAGAAGAGATCGCAAGTAGAATATTGATAGAATCAGACTACTTCAATAAGAGAAAGGAATTTGTCGTTGAGGGATTGAGCCAGCAGGACGCAGGCAGTAGAAACGAGGCGATAGTTGTATCACTAAGAGACCGGGGGAGCGCTACCAAAGCTACTCGAGTTCCAGTAGTAAGGAGACCCCAGTCATCCTCTACAGAGCCTGTTGAAATCCCCAGTGACTATTGGAAGATTTTCATGGATCCCACAACCTCTAATATTGAGTTTCCCATTGAGAATATGGGAGGAGGTGCGCCTACAAAGCCTATCCCATTGGTAGCTTTACCAAATTTCCATGGGCTCATTTTAGAGGACCTCGACACATTTTTTTTGAGTTTGATATAGTGTGCTAGGGGTATGATTACATGACAGATGCCCAGAAATTGAAGATTTTTCCTTCTACACTTAAGGGGATGACTCTGCAATGGTTTATGGGCCTCGGAGGGAAATCCATTTCAACATGGGAGGGCATGCGAACAAGTTTCCTAGAGAAATATCAGGACTATTGTAAATCCTGGAATATCAAGGAGGAGCTTTTCAAGTTTACACAGAAAGAAGATGAAAGTCTGGAAGACTGCGTGGAGAGGTTTAAGTACCTCTTACAGAAGTCAGGACATTCTGACTTGGATAAAGAAATTTTGAAGGTTATCCTCCTTCGATCTTTTGGAGAGGATTCAATGGAAATGTTGAATATTGTGGGGAAAGGAGACATCTCCAAGGAAAATTTTGAAAATATTTGCAATTTGTGTATCCAGTGCTCAAGAGGGCTTGAAGAAACAGATCAGGGGTTCGTTCAGTAAAAGGATCTAGCGGGGATATTACGAAAGCAGAAATTAGGAACCTATTAGACAACCTGAAGACAGATATTCTTAGTACCCTGTCAACACAGATATATACTTTGCAAGTGAAGCAGAAGCAGTTGGAGCAGGAAAGGGCTATGGCGATCTTTTGCCCGAAATTAAAGAAGAATCATTTAGAAAGAGAATTCCCATTAAAATATATAGATAAATGTGACATATGTGAGCTAAATCATGTTACTAGCTTGTGCCCTTCCTTGCTGGGCCTGAAATCAATGTTTCAAGGAGCGAGGGAGGACACAGAGCAACTATATCTTATTGGTGCCAGGAAGTTGTGGCAATTTCGACCACCAATGGGAAATCAAGGTATGTATCTGGATCCATCTCAGTATTTCAATAATTATAATATGAATCCCCAACCCATACCTTTCCCCCCTATGTGGCCACAATACCAACACCCACTATGGCAGCAATGGAACCCTCAGGCTAGTATGAGCTCATCATGGGCTCCAACTTGGTGAGGACCGTCTATAGGGAAGTTCCCTTAGCAGATGCCACAACAACAGATACCACAGTAGCTCCAATTACCCTCCAATGTGCCTCCTGGTAACCAACCTATCCATCCTCAGCTTCCAATGCAGCCTAAACCTAACCCCAATAATAAAGGAGCTCACAAAGCCGATGTTCTTAACCTGCCTTCGTATAGCATTTCTACGACAGATATATATGAAATGAATTTGCGATCTGGGTGGAAAGTTAATGTCCAACCCCCTCTGGTCATCATTGAACAGCTTGATAATGAAGACAGAGAGGCACAACCAACCGATAGAGAACCAAAAGAAATTGTTAAGGCGCCTCCTGTAAAACAACCTCAATCTGAACCACCCTACCCAGAGAGACTAATTGTAAGTAAACCAAGCCCACAAGCTGAATTTGACTTATTAGGATAATTTCTGAATTTATTTGTTAAAATCCCCTTGTTAAAAGCTATGAAATATGTGTCAATTAATGCAAAGACTCTTAGGGAGTATTGTTCGAAGAAATCTGCAAAGAAAACTAAGGACCCCCTCACTATACATGTTATGGGAAACTATCAGACTTCATGATGGGGAAATCAACACCAGTGAAATATGGAGACCCAAGGAACCCATTTCTGACAGTACAGATTAATGGGGTGGAGATTCCAAATGTACTGGTAGACCTGGATGTTGCCATCAATGTCATCACTACTAAAACAATGCATACATTAGGCCTTCAGAATTTGAAGCATACACCTACAATGTTGGAATTGGCAGATAGGCCCATGGTCAAGCCTGTGGGGAAGTTGGAGGATGTGACAATTTCAGTAGATGCATGGCACTACCCCGTCGATTTCCTGGTGCTACATACACAGTCTTCAGTGGGAGGACACCCTTTGATTTTGGGGAGGCCATGGCTGGCTACTGCAGATGCTTATATTGGATGTCGATAAGGAAATATGGTCATTTCTAACGGTCATAACACCAAGAATTTGGTGCTATACCCAGCGGAAAAACTAGATGCATCCAAGAATTCAGCAGCCAGCAAGAAGGCTGTATCTATGGTGGAGGTCAAAGAAGAAGAGGAAGAGGTGATACCGGTCCTTACTATTGGGCAGGCCCTTTAGTTGAAGATGGAATCAGAAGATGATATGATCACTTCCTTTATGAACAATCCTTTTTCCATTTCAGAATCGAATCAGCAAGTCTTAGAATCTATTTTAAGCTGTGAGACTCAGGAAGATATTGAGACAGAAGAAGATATGCACCTCATGAAAGTGTCCAAGTGGAGATAGAACCAGGGAAAACCCTGAATATCAATCCAGGTCTGTCAGTGTCCCAGAGGAAGCAGCTGATAGATGTTCTTCAGAAGTATAAGGAAGCTTTCGCTTGGGATTACTCAGACATGAAGGGGATCCCTGATAATTTTTGCACCCATCATATATACATCAAAGAAGATTTTCATCCTATAAGACAGCCTCAGAGAAGGATGAATCTGGCATTAAAAAACATTGTGAAAGAAGAGCTTCAGAAACTGCTGGATGCAGGTTTTATCTACCCTATCTCAGACAGCCAATGGGTTTCACCATTAGTAATGGTTCCTAAGAAAAATGGTAAGTGGCGAATCTGCGTGGACTACTGAGATTTAAATAAGGCAACGCAGAAGGATCATTTTCCTCTCCCATTTATTGATCAAGTCTTAGATACATTGGTTGGTAAAAATTTTTTCTCATTTCTAGATGGGTTTAGTGGATACAACCAAATCCAAATTACTCCTGAGGATCAGGACAAGACCACTTTCACATGTCCCTGGGGAACATTTGCATACCGGGTCCTTCCTTTCGGCCTATGTAATGCCCCTGCAACATTTCAGAGGGCAATCTTGGGAATCTTCTTTAATTTGATAGATGATGGTGTTGAAATTTATATGGATGACTTCACTCCATATGGGGACTCATTCTCAGAGGGGCTGAAAAATTTAGAAAAAGTTCTTGAAAGGTGTATACGAGTGTGTGTTTCCCTGAGTATAGTAAAGTGTCACATGATGATGGAACAAGGAATTGTTCCGGAACATTTGCTTTCAGCTAAAGGAATCAAGATGGACCCAGAAAAGGTAAAGGTAATTCTGAACTTTCCAACACCTAAAACGCCCACACAGGTACGTAGTTTGATTGGGTATGCTGGTTATTATAGGCACTTTATGGAAAATTTTGCAAAATTAGCCCACCCATTATCTCAATTACTGACAAAAGATTCAGAATTTGTGTGGACAGAGGATTGTGAGGTAGCCTTCACAAAGATTAAATAATTAGTCTGTAGTGCTCCGGTTCTTAGAGGACTAGACTGGGCATTACCTTTCCATATTCACACAGATGCTTCTCAAATAGCAAGTGGTGCAGTACTAGAACAGCAAGAAGATAAAATTCCTTATGCAATCTACTATGTTAGTAAAAATCTGGCTCTGACTGAATTAAACTACATGGTGACTGAGAAAGAGTTTCTTATTGTTGTCTATTCCATCAACAAGTTCCGACGTTATATCACCGGGTATTCTATCTTTGTGCACACTGATCATGCTACCATTAGTTATTTAATGAGAAAACCTGTTACCCCTGGTCGTGTTACACGATGGCTATCGCTACTACAGGAATTTGATATTACTATAGTAGATAAAACAGGGAAGGACAATGTGGTTGCAGATTTCTTATCTAGGTTAGAACTTGATGGTAAGAATACACCAGTTCGTGATAATTTCCTAGATGAGCATCTTTTTGTAGTATCTACTAATACTTCGTGGTATGCAGATATTGCTAACTATCTTGCTACAGGTGAAGTGCCTCGTCACTTATCTTATAAGGAGCAGAGGAAGATCATTCATAAGAGTGCCCGCTATTCATGGATGGCAGGATATCTTTTCCATATAGGAATTGATCAGCAGATTCGGCATTGTGTGGAAATAGATGATATCTATGAGATCCTAAAGGCTACACATGATGGACCTTGTGGAGGACATTTTACAGACAAACGGATAGGTCATAAAGTGCTGCAGATGGGATACTATTGGCCCTCCATTTTTTGTGATGCTCGGGATTATATTCGAAGGTGTGATAGCTATCAAAGTATGGGACAACCTAGGAAAGCAGATGAAATGCCTCTTCAACCCCAGATAGTCCTTGAACCATTTGAGATATGGGCCATTGATTTTTTTGGCCCCTTTAACCCACCTTCTCATAAAAAAGCTTACATCCTAGTTTGTACTGATTATGTAACCAAATGGGTGGAAGCTAGAGTAGTCACGAGGGCAACAGAACAAGTAGTGTCAGACTTCCTTTTTGAAGAGATTTTGTCTAGGTATGGGACTCCAAGAGAAATTGTATCAGATGGAGGATCACAGTTCACCTCTCATATGATAGAGAAATTGATGCAAAAGTATGGGGTCAAACAAAAAATAACAACCCCCTATCATCCACAGGCGAATGGGCAAGTAGAGAGTACAAACAAGGTATTGGAAAATATCTTGACAAAGACAGTAGCAAGTCATCGTCGGGATTGGACACAGAAACTTCCAGAATCCTTATTGGCCTATAGGACAACATGGCAGAATAAAACATGATTTTCCCCATTTGAACTGGTCTATGGGAAATCTACCCTGTTTCCAGTGGAATTTGAAATTAGCACACTAAGAAAAACTCTGGAAGTAGGCTTGGATTTATCAGAAGCATAGAAGCACTGACTGGAACAACTGAATGAGTTAAAGGAGATCTGATCAGTAGCTGTCTAGAGAACTACTACTGTTCAACAACAGAGGATGAAATGGCATGACAAATTTATTAAAACTAAGGTGTTTCATGAAGGGGATTGGGCATTACTGTATGACTCTAGATTTAAGGACTTCAAAGGCAAACTTCGTACTTGCTAGATGGGACCATATCAAGTGGATGCGTTGTTCGATAATGGAACAGTTAGATTAATTAAAATTGATGAGAATCAGACTACATTTTTAGTAAATGGACACCGTCTAAAATTATATCATCGTCCAGCCTCTAAATATGTCTTTGTTAAAACCTTTTCACATTTAGCTAATTTAATGATTATTGCAACAGAAGACACTCTCACTCTCCACTAAAAAAAAAAAATTCGAAATAAAAATAAAAATAAAAATGTGGTTATTACTTATTTGTTTATTTTGCAGGAATAATAAAAGAATTATGGCCAGGAAAAAAGTGACATCTTGTGTCACTCTACTGATGCTGTTACTCCAAAGTGCTGCTACACCGTTGTGCTATTACTCTGAAGTGCTACTACACCATTGATGCTATTACTCCGAAGTGCTGCTACACCATTGATGTTGTTACTCTAAAGTTGATGCTACACCGTTGATGTCGTTACTCCGAAGTTGCTGCTATACTACTGATGCTGTTACTCTGAAGCGCTGCTACACCGTTGCTTCTGTTACTCTGCAATTTCCGTTACTCCGTCATTGCCATTATTCTGCAATTGTCGTTACTCCGCAACTGCCATTACTCCGTAGCTGCTGTCATTCCGTAGCTGCTGTTACTCCGCCACTGTTGTTACTCACTGTTACTGTTAGTCACTATTCACGATGGAAATTTTATTTGTTACTCCACCTTAAGGTAAGTCTGCATGTATGTATCCACTGATTTTTACGGATTTAATTAAATATTTCGAAAGGACAGTCAGAGCAAGCCGAGGACAGCTGTTACTTTAAGTTGTGGTGAGGGTACCATCATAATGACTGACGACGTACTTAATAGAGGTACTTATGACACATGACTATTACTAAATAAAATTTAATGACCTTAAGTACCTTGTAATTATACCGTTGAGTTGGGATGCGTACTTGTATGCATAAGAGTCATATCAGTCACCTTGTAAGCATTCTGCATTAAAACCAAGAATATCTAACAATACCACTGCAATCTGTCAATTAGTTTCAAATGTACCAGTACTGTCATATCCATTATATTTGGAAATGGCCATGACGTTGTTACAGTTACTAATATTTCGAAGCCTGTCACCCTTCCCCCTGCCAGCTAACTATAGTCATCGTGCCGCTTCTGCCTTCGCAGCAATGGGTGGTCAATCTGTGCGCCATGAGGCCGATGATTCAACAAGGATTCGACGCAATTGGGAATTATGGTAGATCTTCATAAATGCAGGTTGGGATGTCTACTTGGATAGATTGAATGGCTTAGATGAGGAAATTACACTGGAATTTGCATTGAACCTGGAGGAGGGAGTTTCTCAGGTTCGCGGACTTGAAATTCCAGTTACAGAGGAAACGATTGCAGAGGTCAGTGGACTGCCACAGGGAGGTGAATGCTGGTTTTCTAGAAGAACCCCTCTTCCAAAATTCCCCGAAGATTTTCTCCAAGCCGGAGAGAGCATCGCGCAGAAGGGCCGAGGGTACGATAGAATGTCATTGTCGCGACCATGGAGTGAAGTCACAGAGGCTATGATCAAATATATAACCTGCGAAGGGAGATATTCCACTGTCTTTAAATACCATCTGTGATACTAGCACACCTGCGGTTTCCCAAAGTGGAAGCATTTTCAATGAATGTACCTTATTTTCTTCTAAGAAGATTGAATTTGATGGCGAACTCGGCTCAAGAGGCGTGGTAGGTGTTAGCGGTCCTTTCCCATCATGGGTTGGTGCGGTTGTTAGTGTTTAATGCCATTGACAAGATTCCAATTTCGTGGGAGTGGTTTCGAAACTCCACAGAGGAAGAAATAGAAGCTGCCATAGCTGCTAGTGCAGAGGAACCAAAAATTATGCAAGAGGACGAGGTCATGCAGGGAGACGAGGAGGACGATTATGTTGATCAGGAGGAGCCTGAGGAAATGGAGATGGAGACTGAGGAGTGTGAAGAGGAGTCAGTTTTACAAATGCAAGCTGAATCAATTGAAGTTGCAGAAATTCCTACTGGCGCTTCAGTTGAGGCTGCTCCACAAGAACCAGCCCAGTCTTTGAAGCCAATTGAGCAGAAAGACAGAGTAATTGGCACAGAGGCCACTCCATAGAGATCCTCTATTAGTATGGAACATATGGAGGAAAAATTCATGACCACTCCGACTACAGAAGCTATAAGGGAAATGGCGAGAGAAGCGAGTGATGCCAATGCTGCTCCACAAGAACCAACCCAATCGTTGAAGCCAATTGAGCAGAAAGACAGAGTAATTGGCAGAGAGGCCACTCCATAGGGATCCTCTATTAATATGGAACCTATGGAGGAAACATTCATGACCACTCCGAATATAGAATCTATAAGGGAAATGGCGGGAGAAGCGAGTGATGCCAATGCTACTCCACAAGAACCAGCGTCGACCTCAGGATTGGATGGAGAAATATTTTTCCAGTTTCCTGTATTTTTTCCTAAGGGGGTACGGGTAACCCAATCCCCACAGAAAAGAGAAGAAGAAAATGTTGCCATTCCTATGGCTTCAAATCTGAAACAAAGGTTTCAACTGAAAGAAACCCTAGCAGGCACATCAGCAAAAGGGTATCTTACTGGGCCACCATTGTTTGAGGAAAATTTACCTGATGAAGGAACGACCATTGGTGGAGAGGAGGGACCAAGCGAAGCGGTCCCGACGAATGCACCAATGGCATATGAAGGTATCAAAAGAATAAAGAAAGAGAGGATAGAATAAGAGCAGGCAGCAGAAATGGGACCGACTGTCAGCCCGGCAGAGGCAGCTCTAAGGGATTCACCTCCCACTGCCGGAGTTGCGGGAATACAGGTGAAGTAAGAGGAA
Organism: Pinus albicaulis; assembly: GCA_034641835.2. Taxonomy (NCBI): domain Eukaryota; kingdom Viridiplantae; phylum Streptophyta; class Pinopsida; order Pinales; family Pinaceae; genus Pinus; species Pinus albicaulis. The sequence goes on from MU968317.1 coordinate 32,204,344, forward strand.
GTAGATTTGTGTAGGCCACGAAGAATCCCTATCAAGCAAAGATACCAACATCAGTTCAAGGAAACCATGCGGTTGAAAATGGAAGTGAGAATTCTGAGAAGAAGAGTGCATAGAATGCAGAGGCAACTAAATAAATATAAACGACAGGCCAAGAAACCCAAGGTTAACAGAGTCGAAGCAGAAACAAAGACAGATCAATTTGAATATCTATTTGAAGCCCGAGAGTATGCCCTAACGACCGAGCTACAGACATGGAAGTCTATTGCGGCCCAGTACAAAAATGAAATCAAAATAACCGAAGAGAAAGCCTCCACAACCATCTTTGGATATGTGGAGCGTATGGATATTATGAAGTTAAGGCATGCAAAGTAGCAGCTCAAGATGGAGCAACTGGAAAAGCAGGTGGCCGAGCTGAAAAATGATAAGTAACAAATGTTCAATTTGGTGCAGGAGGTGATGGCATGTCGACCCCCTGCTTCTTGCTATTCTTTATTTTTGCATGAATGTTTTCTTTTATTTTTCATGGAAAGAATTAATAATGAGGTCAGTTATGAGATTGAAGATGGAATCCAATTCCTTCGGATCATGAGAAATCATGATGTGCCAACTCAGCACTTGATGTGTGAGTTTTCTTTGCATGGGTATTTGCTACGGTTGGACAGAGAATTTAATCTGGTCCCATATGTGGGGGAAATTCATCTGAGGGCCCTCACCTCTTATGCTCTCAATCAAATTCATTGGCGGAAGGCTTGTGACACTTTTGAGTCTAACCAAGTCACTAAGCCATTTATAATAAGGGCAGAGCATGAGAGGTTAGACACTGTGTTTAACAAACACCATGCCTTTTTGAAGTTTGAGGAAAACAAAGCAAGAATTTTGAGGACACAAAGGTGGTGTTTTGACCTTTTTGTCAACTAGATAAATGTTTTCCAGAAGGAAGCTCTGTATGCTTGTTAGAGGAGATGGATGATGTCACCAACAGCTGTCAGAAGAAGGGAGCCTTTTGGGGCACCTAATTTTGCATGAGTACTCACTCGAGTATCGAGATACGTGGCATGTATCCAAACATGTGGAATCTGGTGGATGGGGCTTCAATTTCAATATCCTATTCTTTGGCTGCCGGTAGGAGTCTACACTCCTGCATATAATGTTCCGATAGACTGGTGGAAGGAGTTCCTCCTTTCAGACAGGTTTAAAGTCCCAGGGACAGAGATGACTCTGGATTATGATCTTGCCGGGCTTCATGAAGCTCACAGGTTGCAGAACCCAGATCTATGGGGGCGGCGGGCTACATGAGGACATGCAGAAGGCTAGCTGGGGGGAGATGTTGGGCACCGAATTCAGCTATTTATTTGCCCATTTTTTTTATCCTTTTTGACCCTTTTTGCTTAATTTACCCACATTTTCCATGATAAACTCCTGAGGTAAATACCCTTGACTTGTCCAATTGGGATATTTTGATTCATGAAGTAAAATCATGAGGTTTTACCTAATTGCGGCACTAAGGTTTGTGTTTGGCTATAGATTGAAAGATAGGAACCCCCGCTCCAGGAGATCGCAACAAGAATCGGTAATGTCTAGCCAAAGGAAGAGCACGCAGCTGGACCACGAATCCCTGGGCCTATTCTCGGCCTTTGCTCCATCGAGAATATCTGTTGTTCGTGCCATTTCAACCAGAGTCCATTTCTGAACATGCGGTTATCATGTTTCAGGGAAATCTGTTATTCCCTTGTACTGTGTATAAAATGGACATTGTTCCTGTAATTAGGGGTTTCGAAGAGAAGACTGTAATCACATTTTGTATATCAATAAACTACATCTGGTTTTACTATTCCAAATTATTTCATAATAAACACAGCCCTGATCAGAGAGCTGGGCCTGCTCTTCTGATCAGGTGTTGTATCTATGTATATGTGTGGATTAATTCCTGTTGTGCTATGGTTGGTATTTTTATTTCTTGCTGATTAAGATTGTTGAATGTTCTGCATTAATTTTAATTCATAGCAATGTTTTGAGTTTTAACTGTAAACACTTGGTTGAATGGATTATGTGTTTGTTCCTACATATACCTTGCACATTTCCTTGAAAGTATATGCTCCCAGATTGATAGGATTAATGTTAGATTAGGGTGGATAAATCATCCCTACCTGAACACCAACACTCAGTTTTGGAGCATCTAAAACAATGTCAAGAGTAAACCTGCTTTGTTCTTCTAATACAAGATGAAATTATTGTTGGGCTCATTGAATCACTTTCTCTAACTTCATCTACGAAGCTTCATTATCAACCAACATAATTCTCTATTTATCCAGTTTCTTATTTGCAGTCAAAATAAGATGGTTGCGTTTAACTTTGTCAAGCTCCAAATCTTCTTGCTTGTATAATTCTTTCCACCAAAATTATGTTTTTTCTTGTAAAAGCTACCATTCCATTCATTTCATACTCAATTATATTTGGTTGAGAACAGCGGAAGTTGACACTACTCATCTGGACATGACTGATGCATGAGTTTATGTTTTTCTATAGAAATATGCCTAGAAGTTCCACAGGAGTAGCTACTTTTGTTAGCTGTAAAAGGCCTTCCATATTGCCAAATTCTTCTGACATAGTATAACTCACAATATAAATGCCTACATTAGAAAACCAATAAAAAAAATAATCTACATCATTCAATTCTTCTTCTGAGATGGAAATTGTGATCAGACAAATCGAATTCCAGCAGAACAGAGTCATCCCCAATTTGCACAACGTTTTTTAAGAAAATTGGTGTTTGAAGGAACCCGCAAAATCCCTGAAACTGCTTCAAATTTCTAGAAATTTCTCATGAGTAAGTCAATTTGGGTCATTATGCAAAAAATCCAGGTCGCAGATTTTTGAAATTTGTCTTCGTTTGCCCAAAATTGAGCCCGTGATTCTTGTGCTGGGAATGTTTGCGTTTTCTGGGATGTGCTGTCATATGTTCCTAATTCTTCGTCTTGGCACAGTTCTTCAAATGCATTTTAAGCTTTTTGTTTATCTCAACTATGAATTCATATGTAGACTTAGATTAGCATCTTTTCCTTTTTCCAAGGAAAATTTTCAATACTATTTATTACAAGAAATTCCTCTATCTAGGAGCACTTTTGTTGATATGCTGTAGAACAACATTCCCCAATATATGATAAGGCATAATATTTCCTCTAGATTCGTTAACAAGTATCGTTCATAGGAAATGCAAGGTAGGATAGAGCTTGTTGGATAGGGCTGGATCAATTTGTGATTGAAGAGGAGGTAACCCATCCTCAACTAGGGAATTTGTATATGTTTTAGGCAGCTAAAATTTCTTCAATGAAGCATCTCCCTACCTCAGACTTTTTCCACCTCCATGAAGACTCAAAATTTCATGCTTGTACCTTTTAATTTGCTGACACATTTAGCCATGAAACACATCTAAGACACGAGATGAGGGGAATCATTGAGCAAGGTATGTTGAGCTTGTGGTTATCTTCTTGAGCTTGTGGTTATTCTTAAATTTTTAACAAGTTTTCCTCAGTAACCTTGAATTGCTCAGAACCTCTCTTGAGTTTTAGCTGAGTCAAATTGTGCTACAACATCTGGCTCTAATTGGGAACTACACTTTGGTAGCAAAGTGATGATAACTTGTAGATTAATAGCCTTTATTGGGCATGGATTCAAAGAGAAATTGTAGATCAATAGCCTTTATTGGACATGGAGTCAAGTCAAACTAAATGTTCTCCCAATCCAAAATCTCTTAAAATTTCAAACTTCTCTGAAACCTCTCTCTTCGAGGATATTTTTTCTTGAACTCAAAATGCTAAACTATAAATACTACAACCGGGAATGCTCAACTCCTGAGCTTATTTATGTACAAATCATATATATATATATATATATATATATATATATATATATATCTATATATATATATATATATATATAATATATATATATATATATATAGATATATATATATGCATGGCTAAAGTTAATAAGGTGAAGTCAACCTTCCAATGGCACCAACCTAACATCTGTATGCTAGACTTAATAAATTCATGCTGCTAAAATTTAAAAATCAAAACGGGAATGTACCATGAAAATTTTCCATATAGAAAACTTTGTACATACCCTTGCATAAAAGTTTGTTGTTGATCAAAGAAATTTTCCATATACTCAGCCACTAGATCATATAACTGATGAGAAAAAATTTTGGCTGCCTCCTTTTCTTGAACATTTTATTGATGTAGACTTCTTTGAATAGGGAAGCTTCCTTCATTGTTTGATTCCTCAATTTGGAATTGTGTGCGAGGAACTTGATTGTCATTTTCTATAGGCAGGCATTTAGGCTGAAAAGAGAAATCCAAGGTTTGTTCCCTATAATTCTGATGTTCTTCGTATATTGCCAATTCTTGGAAAAAATATTCCTCCTCTTACAAACATACCTAATAAGCTCCACTAGTTTCCCCTATATTCACAAAATAATTAAAATTATGAAAATTGTAATGATCTTCCAAGCTTTCATCATGCAGTTCAGTTGTTGCAAAATTTTTTTGACCAGAATCTTGAGAATGCTTAGATTATTGTGTTTCAACAATACAGGAATCCTCTGACACCTTTTGAAAATCCTTGTTCACCTCTGAATTTGAATTCTCTTGTAAAGCAATTCCAATGTTTTATTGACAGACCCTCTTGTCTTCAACAAAACTTGTTCTCTAAATATGAAAGGAAAAATTTCTACAAGCCCACACATTATCTTCGATTTCCTGTGCATAAAGAAACATCAGCTTCAGAGTGCAAGGCTTTCTCTCCTTGAGATAAAAAGCCAAGAAAATAGAAAGAGGCCTCAAATAGTAAACCATAGCTACTGCTTTAGGAGGTCGAATTTCTTTTATCGTGCTGAAATAATTTTTTTGAAACCTCCTATTAAACTCAACGATTTATTCATTGCTCTGCCTCTGGATAGAATATAATTCCAGAAGGTGTTTTTCATATGAATTACGCTTGCCCCAATATCTAAGAAAGATATCTTAAAAACCTTGCCATGAACTAATTGAACTTGCTTCCAAACACTGGAACCATTGCTAAGCACCCTACTTTAATGAATGACAAAACATCCTTAAAGCCACATCTTCATAAATAATTTCAAATTTGTCCAAAAAGTACTCAAATTCCAAGATATTTTGTTCAAATGAAATATCCTCATCCTCTCCAGAGAAACTTGGAAAAATTTTGAATCCTTTTGAAGGATACTGATGAAGAATTGTGGGCAGCTTCAGGGGTTTAAAGATTTTTTTTTTTTTTTTTGAGCTGAGAAACAGTCAATTTCTTGTGAGGTAGAATATTATCATCCAAAGATGATGAATTATTATCTTTATGCCTAGATTGTGACTGATTATATTTAGGAATTGTAATGCAATAGTCATCTCTCCTCTCATATTTAGGAGATAAAATTGTGTCAAGATCTATAATACAAGCAGAAGAAAATTCATCTTTTTCCAATAAAGAATCTACTTTTTGGGCTTTACAATATTATAAGAATATAAAGTAGGAAACAATCTTCTTGATATATAAGGGAAAATAGATCACTAAACTGATAGTAAAAAATAGAACTTCCTTTAAAAAACTCAAACTATGATACATGTCTTTTCCACGATGCTTTCTCATTTTCTTACCAACAAAATTCTTCACTTGCACCTGTTGATGTGTTTTTCCAATTTTGTCATATGTTTTTTATTCTGTGAATGAGGTGAAGTAATGTAGTTGTGAGTCTCTTTTACAGTGTGTAATGCGCTCCTTCACTCCAACTATTTTCTCTCTATAAAGTTCTTTTTAAGATTTAAAGTGATAGATTCTATTATCTAGCGTATCATTTTAAGTTTCCATTCCCTTTTATTCCTTCCATTTCAAGTAATATCATCATATAATGGAATTGTGAAATCCTTCATTATATCAGATCATTGAGGGTTATAAATAATTAATTTCCAAAGGTGCTTAACAAAGACCATCTGATATCTTAAATTTGTGACATATATTTAAAAATGTCTTGAGTATGGATTCCTTATCACAGCCAAGGGATTGTTTCTTGAGATACAACACACCCTTTGCCCATGGACAGAACTTTCCCCTGAGTGTAATTTACCAGTTTCGCCACCTTGCATTGAGCATAGGAATGTTCCAATCCCAGGAACTAGGGCATTTGTACCCTGACGCTCATTCTTTCCATTATACTATAGGAATTATTTTATTCTTTTTTCAGGATTTTAACATGAAAAAGGAAAAAAAAATTTATATATTTCAAAAAAGAGCAGAAACGAGACATTACTTCCATAATTGATGGCATCAAGTTAGTTGTGTTTCCCTTGAACAAATTACTAAAAATAAAAGTCTTTTCTCCATTGGGATGGGCTTTAGTTTAACTTAGGAGAGCCATAACCTTGTTATTGAGTCAGTACTCCCCCGGTTGGTTATCTCTTCTAATAATATGGAGGGTTTGCTTATGCCTCCTACATGAAAAAATTATACAAATTTATCATATGCTACCATATAGTCACATTTGAGTCGTGCTTTTGTTCAATGGAAGTAAACTTGAGTCAGCCTTTCTGCAATGTCTCTTGACTCATTTTTTCAGTCGGCCCATTAGGGGAATTTTGAGATCTAAAATGGGCCTCTTAAGAAAAATGTACAACCAAAATAAAATTTATGAGAACCAATAAGATTTAGGATGATGATGTCAACCATGGGGGATGATTCACCATTTTTGGACAAAAAAAGTAAAAAAATTAAAAAATAATAAAATAATAAAACTACTTTTTCAACTCGTATTTTAGACTTATCTCCCTAAGGGTTTACTCAAATTTCGAGCGAGAGTACTCGTTAGATGAAAAATTTAATTCCTCACCCAAGGAGTACCCATGTTGCATACTTTTGATGGATCCTGCTACACAAAAAATGACAAATACATGAAAAACGTGATTACAATAATGTTTTTAATATATTTCTCATTTTTCGTGTATTCCTGCTCAAAATTTGAGTAAAACCTTAGGGAGATAAGTTCAAAATACGTGTTGAAAATTATTTTTTTCTTTTTTCCCTCTAAAATTTGATGATGTAATCAAATCTTATTTTATTATTTCCACTATTATTTTATAATTTCCTTAGGAGGCCCATTTTAGACCTCAAAATTCCCTTAATGATACCCAATTTGTCAGAGTTATGTCTATCACATAAGCTATTCAGTCCTTTTCTCGTGCTATTAAGAAGGTCACCATTGACTTCTTGCTGGTGGGTTTTCCCTTATTGACTTCGACAAATTTTTCTAAGAGTAGGACTCGAGCCACACCCTAGTCCTATTTCCATCATTGATATGTGACCTTGTGCTCAACATCGGTCAACATCATGGGTCTTTGATTGAGTGATTTCCCTTGTGTTCGACGTCAACTTTCATTATCACACATTGGGATTCATGCAGTACTTTGGTTTCCATTTGACCCTATTGGTGGATTCCTCGCCTCTGTGTTAAATTTCATTATTGGTTGGTTCAGAGGGTTTCTGTCGTGCGTTAACCACATTTTGCGTACGCTAGAAATGTACTTCAGGTTGGTTACCTCATATTTTTTCATCTGATTCCTTCCAAATTATTGGCCTGCAAGTTACACTCGCTCTGGAATAATATGGGATGCCTTAAAGCCTTCCTTCCAGCATATATTTTCCCATCGAATCCAACTTATTGCTCTGGGAATAAGGTCTAGAGTCCTTTTTTTAGTACCTTATGGTTTGTAGTCATCATTGGTAGAATCCTTCACTATTGATAGTGAGAATAAATTAATGTCTCCTGATTGGTAGATTCTCTCAAGTGTTTGAATTCAACTCATTTATTCGCACTTTTTAGATTGTAATGGGGTACCTTAACTCTCATCATCACTATCAGTGATTTGTCTTGCGTTTCTTCACACTTGTTAGATTGTAATGGGGTACCTTGAATCTCATCATCACTATCAATGAGTTTTCTTGCGTTTCTTACCGATATACATCAATGACTGGTAATTAAACGATTTCTCACATGGTCGACTTCAACTCATTTATTCCCATAGTGTAGAAATGTACCATGGTGATCGGTGAAGACCTCAATTTTGCATCAACATGTTTTGGTTCATTTGACAACTCCTTCCGTTTTTTGCCACTGACACCATCCACCTTATATGTTGCAGTTCATCACAATAACATTTTATATGTTGGCACCCGAGTTTCTTACAGTACCATTATTCCACTCTTTATGACTTGGTACTTGGAGATTTAGTTATGTGAATTTAGTGATCAAATATCTTTCTCAGCATCATTGATTAGCTCTTCTATATGTTATACTATGACATGACCTTGATATGTACTTTTGAGGCTATGATAAGATGATCCACTATGTACTTAGTAGTTTATTTTGTACTTGTATACATATTGGATCCACACCATACTTGATATGTAGGTATGCTTTACTTTCACTGAGCATGGGTATGCTCACCTTAGACATGAGCTTACTTTCTGATCTCTTCCATTGGTTTTTGGCAAGCTGAAATCTAGTGAACTCCTCCCAAGTCCTCGCATGATTATTCTTATACACTTAATATATTTCGGCCATCATGCACCACTTATTACCTCATATATTAGGGGGCATCTTTTATAACATCATTTTCCGCCTATGTATGCTTGATGCTCTGAGTTATGGCCTCAAGCAGCCCTTTCCCTTCAGACTTGGTCATTTATCTAAAAACCATTAATTTGAATTCCATATGTGACTTAGCCCTCTAAAAATCACGTGCACATTCGGGTCCAATTATACACAATCCGCATATATAATTTGAAATATGAAAAAATATAAAATTCCCTATTTTCTAAGCAGGGTTTACGGGTTACACCAAAAGCCTACCTAGAGAAGCCTGTGGCCTAACTGTATCCCAAATGAAACAACTATTTTAGGGTGGTATAAATACACCTCATGGGAAGGCCTAAGATGGGAGAGAGAGATAGGTGTTGATATTATAGCCATTTAGTCCTTGATTAAGTCTGATTTATCCTTGTGCCCCCTACACTCCTTGATTGTGGAAACCCTTGTTTCCCTCATAAAGATGTTCATTCCTTTTATATGACATCCATGTCTATGCTTTTGGAAGGATATTGTTGAGGATTTGGCTGGACGGATCCGAAGGACGATTTCTCTTGGAGCCTTGGCTGAATGATGTGGTATTCCTCCACACCATTCATTAATAAAAAAACTTTGTCCCATTCTTGATGTTCATGATCTCAATTATTTATACATGTTATGATCCTATTATGAAATATTTCATTATTTTATGCTTATATGATATAACACTAATATCTTTAACATGATTTCATTTATTACTAGTAGATGTGATTTTCTTGAGTGAGTTGCAGGTTTCAGAGCACTAGGAGTAGCAAAGGGTTTGAACCGTATGGGACCGCCTTCAAACATAGGACCTACGGGTACTACCACTTCTTCCCATTTTACTAATTTGAGAATTAGGTCTGTAAATTTGTATGCTTCTTGTTGCTGAATGCTTCTTTCTCTATTAGGGTTCCCAACCCAGACCCTAGGGTACTTCATCCCATAACACAGTTCGAAACTTGGTATTGGCATTATAGGCATTGATTTTACAATAGTACCCACCTATGGTATTGGCTTGGATATTACCATGTTATAGGGTTCTATGGTATTGTATAACCATTGTATTATCTTGGATATTACCATGGTACATGTATCCTAGGTATTGACATAACCGTGGTATTAGTTTGGAGGTTCTTGAGGATATCTTGGTTTATACTTGTACGAGAAGGTTGGATTTGTAGATTGATGGTGTGAGAGTGAGAGTGTGTGCTACAATATTTTTTTCTTACATATTGCTTATCTATAACTGTGTTGGGTGGTGTGATTATCAGATTCTATTTTCAGATCAGATCAGAGATAAGATTTTGGGTTGCTCATGTTGAGCAAGTTTGAGAGCCCAGTTTGAAATATTTTGAAATGTGGTTCGCATGGAAAATTTGGAGGTGTAGAGAATTTTTTCTTGTAGAGACTAGAAGACAATGATTATAGGAGGAGAATATCAATCCAATGGTAGTTGGATAGTCTAATGGTTGTTGGGCAAGGCTCGTTGGTTGTGTAGGATTCCAATAGATGTTTATCTGCAGTGACATGTGAGTAAGGTACTTGTAAGTTGATGGATGTCAGCACACTATTGTAGGAGTTGAGTGTTCTAGCTAGTGGGTGCTAGCTACTCGTACAAATTTTCTCAGATATTAATAGAATATTTGAGCAACGGTAGCAATGGGTGGTTTTTTTCCTTATTTTTCCACCAGAAATAATTGTGTTCTCTCATTTGCATGCATTGATATTGTTTATGGTGTTTTATGTTGATTTTATATGCTCTTATCTATTGATGTAATTCTGGTTTCATAAGTTTTTGTAATGGGTTATTTGGTAAATAGAGATAAAATTTATACAATTACAATCATTACAGATTCACCCCCCTCTCAGTAGTGAGGCCATTTTGAAAAATTGGTATTAGAGAAAGTTCTCTCAGTGGATCTTGATTGCTTAAGGGTAGATTGTGGGACTATGGCAAAGAAAAAAAGGAAACAATCTCAGAAAAGGAAGAGCTACAAAAAATCTAAGAATGCTGCAAAATCAGAAGGACCTCTCCTCATAGTAAAAGGTATAGCAAGAAATATTTTCAGTCATGAAAATTTATTTCTTGTTTTCATTCTATTGATGATGATCTTGGAATCATTGAAGATGATAATAATAAATTTTTTGAAGTTGATTCTTCAAGAGATAAGGAAGGCATGTTTCCAATGTAGGAATATGAGAATGAAGAGCTTAATATTTTAGTAATACATGAAGATAAAAAACAAATCTTGAGAAATGGTGATAGAGAAGCTTACATTGGAGAAAAAAGATATGAAGAACCCTCTTTAGATTCTTGAAGAAAGAGAGTTTCTTTTCAAGGAAGAAAAATATGATTTAAAAAATTAGTTGGAGAAGGCAAGGAAGATCAAAGAGGATATTGGCACTCAGCTTAAGGATCAAATCAGCCATTGTAAGAAATCAGAAATAAAAAAAGAAGAAATCATATCAAGCCAAAAAGGATAAAATGAAGAAAAAATTGAAGAACTCAAAGAAAAAAATTCTGGTAACAATCAAGGAACATGACAAAGAAAAGCATGAGAAATGTGAGGTGTTACAACTGTCAGAAATTTGGGCACACTTCAGAAAATTGTACAAGTAGAAAGAAAAATCACTCCTAGAAAAAAGAACAAGTGAATTCTCAAGTAGTCCCATCATTTATTAGGTACAAAAAGTTCTTTCATGGTTATTGTTATTTGTGTAATGAATTTGGCCATAAAGGTATTCACTATAAAAAGACACCCTTTCCTTTATTTTTTTGGAATATTAGATGTTCCACTATATTTTGGGAATATGAATATTAGAGGTTTTGTATGTGATAACTTAGGTCATAAAGCCAAATATTGTTTTTCGCTTGTGGCCCTTAAGGGTTCTTGTCAACAAATAAGGATATGGAGGACCAAAAAAACAAAAGAAGATCAAACCAGGAGGCATCATATTTCAGTCTAGAAAAGAAAGGAGGAACTAGAAGGAATAATTGAGACCACTAAAGATTTAAAAAAGATGGAGCAACAAGTGGCATCAAAGAATAATTAAGACCAGCACGGTCTCAGGGGGAGCATGCGACAAAAGGTATACAATTTCAGGGAGATCCTCCAAGAAAAGAAGTATGTATTTGAGGTTACTTTTTCAATAAGCTCCGATCTCGGTTGCCTTAAATATTTCATGGTTTTTTTTTGGAAAGTTGAGCTAATCTATTAATTCGAAAATATAAAGTTACATACGCTATAGGCTGAGTTGGCGAGTTACACTTAGCCAATCCCAGCCTTTGAAATGTTGTTTCTAGGCTGCCTTGGGGGAGGAAACCAACCCAGACAAGACTTAAAAATGAGCAGTACATTATGCATAGTAGCGCTAACATATCTAAAAATCACGAAGAAAATGATTACAAAAAAGCCTTGAGGGCGAACTTGACAAAAAACAATGGAAAATTGTGCGACTACGTAGACGTTACTCATCATCTTCATCATTGCTGTAGGGGTTCTCCTCCTTGATAGGACGGGAAGGGGCTTATGCAACAGTAGCTTCGCATTCGACCACTATATGCTTAGGAGTGCTCACTGGGGCGCAGAGAATGGGGTGGTCTAGGTCAATGCCATTTGGAACCCGCGTCCATATGCCATCGGAGTCCATGACCTAGATGTATGTGTCCTCATGATCCTTCTCCGGAGCCTTCAGAGGGACATGATTGCGATGCAAAGATTGAACCTGAGGGGAGGAGGTGGACCTCCTGGTACCACGACCACCTCTCTGCACAACTTGCTTGGAGGATTCTATGCATTTCTCAGGAGCGGGAAAATGGCTAGCAAAAGTACTGGAGGAGGAGCCATCAATTGATTCGAGACAATTGTCCTCTTCACGGTGATAATGACCTGGGAGGGCCCCTCTTTGCCCACCACGGATAGTTTTTTGGCTGAGTTTGGGAGCCATTGCGGATCTGGGAAGGGGTGACTGTAGGTTTTAACCCTGAGCAGAAATTATCTACGCATGAATCTTATAATAGAAAATAAACAATAGTGAGAGCATAAAACATAAAACAAATAAACACAGAGATTTTCCCTTGGATCCCAAATTGGGACGACCAGCTTGATTTTTCATTATATTCCTTTTAGTGTTACAACACATATATATACATGCCAAAGCATACATAAACCCCAATCCATTAACCCTAGATTAGAACATAATCGTAGTTCCTTTGAATGGATCTACAAAATACCAAGGGTGGAAAACCATCGTACCCCAAAACCATGTGCAAAATCATGCACAAAACATGGGTGGGTCCGCACACCAAAAAAAATTCCGCCGGGGCGCTGCCCCGGACCCCAACAATGGGGGCTGCCTCCCCCCTTGTGACCCCCCTACTGCACCCGGCACAACGTACAATGCGTGGGGCTAGTCGTGGAAAGAATATAACACATACCCAACATTCTACCACTTGTTGTTTTCTTTCCACAGGGGGTCACAGGAGAGTTTAGTCATTGGGCCAATTCTTCAACACCCATTGTTTCTCTACACCAAGAGAACTTCTAAGTGCTCACAGACTTCTTCAATGCATCTGCAACATTCTTCAAAGTGTCAACCTTTACCAGCAACACCCTTTTAGCCTCAACCATATCTCTAACAAAGTGATATTGAACATAAATGTGCTTTGTCTTTGAATGGTAAGCAGGGTTCTTAGCCAAGAAAATTGCACTTTGGCTATCACAGTCTATCCTTATAGCTTGCTGTACCAACCCCATACTTGAACACAATCTCTGCAACCAAACTGCTTCCTTGCTTGCATAAGTGGCTGCTATGTATTCTGCCTCTGTAGTTGAAAGAGCCACTACAGACTGTCTTTTACTCATCCAACTGACTGCGCCTCCAAATAGGCTAAACACATACCCACTTGTAGATCTTCTTTTGTCCAGATCTCCAGCCCAGTCTGCATCAACAAAACCACGAATGTCCAACATTCTTTCCAATCCTGGTCTTCCCTGGTAGCACAAGCCATAATCACTAGTGCCACGTAAATATCTGAAAACCCGCTTCACTGCTGTCCAATGCTCCTTTCCTGGGTTTGACATAAACCTGCTCAATACTCCCACTGCATGTGCAATGTCTGGTCTAGTACAGACCATTGCATACATCAGGCTACCCACTGCACTTGCATATGGAACACGGGACATATCATCCTCTTCTTCTTGTGTCTTGGGACACTGTTCAGCAGAAAGCTTTGCACCTACAGGAATAGGAACACTCACCGGTTTACTATCCTGCATATTGAACCTCTACAATATAGTCTCAACATACTTCCTCTGGTTTAACCAGAGCTTCCTCTTTGCCCGATCTCTCTTAATTTCCATGCCCAAAATATAGTTTGCAGCACCAAGATCCTTCATGTCGAATTTGGAGAACATTTGGGTCTTCAAATCTTGGATAATTTCTTTGTCATTTCCAATCAACAACATGTCATCCACATACAAGACCAAATAAATAACACGGTCACCAATTAATTTAAAATAAACACAGTGATCCTCCTTGCTTCTAGTGAAGCCAAGTCCCCGTATATAGGTATCAAATTTCTGATACCACATCCTTGGTGACTGTTTTAACCCATACAGAGACTTCTTCAACCTGCACACTAGTTCTTTCTTACCCTTCACCATAAAGCCTTCAGGTTTCTTCATGTAGATCTCCACTTCTAGATCCCCGTGAAGAAATTTTGTCTTCACATCCATCTGTTCTATCTCAAAATCAAATGCAGCAACAACATATAAAATCAATCTAATAGAAGTAACTTTGGCAACAGGAGAAAAAATATCACCAAAACCAATTCCCGGCACCTGGGAATAAAATTTTGCTACCAACCGAGCTTTGTATTTCTCCACCTTGCCTTCTACATTCATCTTCTTCTTAAACACCCATTTGCTCCCAATGGGCTTCCTTCCAGCCGGCAACTCCACCAGATCCCATGCATCATTTTTGTGCAAAGATGCCATTTCATCAACCATGGCCTCCTTCCAGAGTTTTCCATCCTCTGAATCTACTGCCTCCCTGACAGTTCTGGGATCATCATCAGTTATAGTTAAGGCAAAACCTGAAAAAAAAGCAGATGGACTATACCTTTCTGGTTGCCTTCTTTCCCGAGTTGATCTTCTCACAGTTGGAGTTTGTGGCTCTTCCTCTTCTGAGTCTTCTTCTGTTGTAGAGTCTGATTCATCCTCCTTTAGCTCAAACTCTATCTTCTCAGGTTCCTTTGGTAGGACTTCATGTGTAACAACATCTTTTACCTCTCTAAACACCACATCTCGGCTGTACACAACCTTCCTTGTTTCTGGGTTCCAAAGCTTGTAACCCTTTAAACCATCCTTATACCCAATAAAGATGCACCTTTCAGATTTATTATCCAACTTGGTCCTTTTCTCCTTTGGAACATGTACATATGCATCACATCCAAATACCCTTAGATGCTTGAAAGAGCAGGTTTTCACAAATATTTTAAACCATGTGGAGTCTATCCTCCAACACCATGGAAGGTGATCCAGCACTAGTAACATGCGCCTAATTACCTTCTGCCCAGAATTTTCCTAACCTACACCACGGAAGCCGAGCCTGCCTTTTCCACGCTGTTCCCCGTTCATTCTCTCTCTCGCACTCGTTTGCTGAGGTGTGTATGGAGTAGTCTTCTACCGTGATATACCACACTTATTACAATACTCTTCAAATTCCTTCTTGCAGAACTCCCTACCATTATTTGTCCTTAATACCTTTATCTTCTTCTCTGTCTGGTTTTCCACCAAAACCTTAAATTCTTTAAATCTGTCAAAGAATTCAGATTTATTCCTTAAGAAATATATCCATGCATTCCTTGAGAAGTCATCTATGAATGAAACATAGTAAACAGAATTTCCAAAGGATGGAATCGTATTACGTCCAAACATTATCATCGTGTGCAAAAGTTCTACTATCTTGTTCATTTTAGCACTGGAAGGAAACTCACTTCATTTTGCTTCCCATACACAATGTCAAGAAATCGAAATCCAAAAGAGAATTTGGACATGTTCTTCTACCATACCACTTATGCACTATCTGGTATGTTCTTCTCTCCAATATGTTCAAGCTCTTGATTCCATAGCATGGTCTTTTTCTTCAGAGACAAGCTAGGCTTTCGCCTCCACTTTCCGTGGAACCATAGAACTATTACACCCATCAATAATAGTAAACACCCTGTAAAGCTTACAGGCAGAGTTCCAAGCCTGAAACTCGCATTAATATTAGTGACCGAAGAGCCTTGCGTACATCTTCGGGAACATAGCTTTTTACACTGCATCATCCATCTTAAAGCCAAATCAGATTTTCGGCCAACAGAATATAACCTACTCAAGGAGTGTTCAAATCCTTCCACATTGCAGCTTCAGCTTGACCTTTCCACGTCCGACGATCCTGGCCTTCCTATCATCCCCTAGGAAGACATCACCAACATCATATTTCTCATACTCGCAGAACCACTCCTGATGGGGAGTGAATCGAAAGGATGCACCTGAGTCAATCAACCATGACTCATGATCTACATGTGTATTTGAAGAAGAAGCCAAATACACATCCCCACCTTCATCCAAGGTGGTTTTTTCCTCTACAGAAGGAGCATCATCAGATCCCTTTCCTTTCTTAGGAGCTTTAGATCTGCAGTCCTTTTTGTAGTGCCCTTCCTTTCCGCATTTCCAGCACACCTTTACAAACTTTCCAGGAGATTTAGATCTCCCTCTAGATTTGGATCTCCCACTCAAACCCTTATTCTCTGTCTTTGTTTAGACCTTCTCGATAGATGGTGGGACTCATCAGCCTCATTTCTCTGTCTCATTTCCTCCGACAGCAAGGCTGAGATAATGTCATCAAAATTCTAGGTAGTTGTATTGCTACCTATTTCAATAACCAGACTGTCCCACGAGTCTAGTAGAGAAAAAAAAAAACTGATGGACTTATCTTCATCTTGTTGAGTATGTGTTATATTCTTTCCATGACTAAGCACGCGCAGGGGGGTAAGAGGGGGGGCGATAGCCCCCCCTTTGCGCTAGGTGCAACGGGGGGGTCACAGGGGGGGCGGTACCCCCCCTATCAGGGACTGGGGTAGCGCCCCAGAGAAAATTTTTTGGTCCTTAATTTCCGGTGGGTAGTCCGTGTCCATGGTTTTGTGCATGGTTTTGCACATGGTTTTGGGGTACGATGGTTTTCGGCCCCTGGTATTTTTTATAGATCCGGTCAAGGGAACTACGGTTATGTTCTAATCCAGGATTTATGGATTGGGGTTTATGTATGCTTCGGCATGTATATATATGTGTTGTAACACTAAAAGGAATATAATGAAAAATCAAGCTGGTCGTCCCGATTTGGGATCCAGGGGAAAATATCTGTGTTTATCTGTTTTATGTTTTATGCTCTCGCTATTGTTTATTTTTTGTTATAATATTCGTGTGTAGATAATTTCTGTTCAGGGTTAAAAACTACATTTGGTATCGGAGCTGTTTCGGCTTCAAGGGGATACCTTTGCTGCTGCGGGTTTTTTAGTTCGGGCCTGAGGTAGACCCTGTTTAGTGGGAGATCTGCGAGATCGATTCTTGCGGTGAGAGAAGATGGCGAGCGGCGGAAAGATAGAGATCGAGAAATTTAATGGTCAGAGTTTTGAGTTGTGGAAGCTCAAGATGGAGGATCTGCTGGTGGATAAAGATCAGTGGATTGTGGTAGATCCAGGTACTAAGTCGACAGGAATGTCAGATGAATACTGGAAGAAACTGGATCGGAAGGCTAAAAGCACAATACGGTTGTGTGTCTCAGATTCAGTATTGTTGAATGTATCGGCGAAGACCTTGTGGGAAAATCTAGGGACTTTGTACCAATCTAAGTCTTTGGTGAATAAGTTGTTCTTGCGGAAAAATCTATATAACCTGAGGATGAAGGATGGAGACTCGGTGAAAGAGAATCTGAATGCCTTCAATACTGTGGTAAGTTAGTTGTCATCTGTTGATATTAAAATCTCAGATGAAGATAAGTGCATCAGTTTGTTGTGTTCTCTACCAGACTCGTGGGATAGTCTGGTTATTTCAATAGGTGGCAATACAACTACCTTGAATTTTGATGACATTATCTCAGCCTTGCTGTCGGAGGAAATGAGACGGAGAAATATGGAGGGTCAGAATGGAGATGCCTTATCTGTACGAGGAAGGTCCCAGAACAGAAACAAGAATAAGGGTTCGAGTGGGAGATCCAAATCTAGAGGGAGATCTAAATCTCCTGGAAAGTTTGTAAATGTGTGTTGGAAATGCGGAAAGGAAGGGCACTACAAAAAGGACTGCAGATCTAAAGCTCCTGAGAAAGGAAAGGGATCTGATGATGCTCCTTCTGCAGAGGCAAAAACCACCTCGGATGAAGGTGGGAATGTGTATTTGGCTTCTTCTTCAAATACACATGTAGATCATGAGTCATGGTTGATTGACTCAGGTGCATCCTTTCACTTCACTCCCCATAGGGAGTGGTTCTGCGAGTACGAGAAATATGATGGTGGTGATGTCTTCCTAGGGGATGATAGGAAGGCCAGAATCATTGGACGTGGAAAGGTCAAGCTGAAGCTGCAAGGTGGAAGGATTAGAACACTTCCCGGTGTTCTGCATATTCCTGCATTGGCCAGAAATCTGATTTCTGTAAGCAAGATGGATGATGCAGGTGTAAAAACAGTGTTCGAGAAAGATGCCTGCAAGATGGTTCGGGGAGCACTGGTATTAATGCGGGGAGTTCGAACTGGAACTCTGTACAAGCTACAAGGTAGCACTGTTATTGATGGGTGTAACAGTTCTGTGGTTCCTGAAAGTGGGACAGAAAGTCTAGCTGTCTCTGGAGAAAAGACCATGCTATGGCATCAAAGGCTTGGACATATTGGAGAGAAGGGCCTTCGGATACTACATAGAGATGGTATGGTAGAAGGTATGTCTAATTGTTCTTTGGATTTCGATTTCTGTGAACATTGTGTATATGGGAAGCAGAATTGGGTGAGTTTTCCTTCTGGTGCTAAGAGGGCAAACAAGATATTAGAACTTGTGCACAGTGATGTGTTTGGGCCTGTGTCAGTTCCATCACTGGGAAAGTCTGTGTACTATGTTTCATTCATAGATGACTTCTCAAGGAATACATGGATATATTTGTTGAGGAAGAAATATGAAGTCTTTGAAAAATTTAAAGAATTTAAGGCTCTGGTGGAAAACCAGACAGAGAAGAAGATAAAGGCGTTGAGGACAGATAATGGTGGGGAGTTCTGCAAGAAGGAATTTGAAGAGTTCTGCAAGAAGTGTGGTATAGCACGGCAGAAGACTACTCCATACACACCTCAGCAAAATGGAGTTGCAGAAAGAATGAACAGAACACTGATGGAAAAGGCAAGAAGCATGCTCAGTGGTACCGGGTTAGGACAAGAATTCTGGGCAGAGGCAGTGGAGACTGCATGTTACTTAGTTAACAGATCACCTTCATCGGCGTTGGAGGACAAGACTCCACATGAGGTATGGACTGGTAAGAAACCCTCTCTTTCACATCTAAGGGTATTTGGATGTGATGCATATGTACATGTTCCAAAGGAGAAAAGGACCAAGTTGGATAATAAATCTGAAAGGTGCATCTTTATTGGGTACAAGGATGGTTTAAAAGGTTACAAGCTTTGGAACCCGAAAACAAGGAAGGTTGTGTACAGCCGAGATGTGGTGTTTAGAGAGGTGAAAGATGTTGTTAAACATGAAGTCATACCAAAGGAACCTGAGAAGATAGAGTTTGAGCTAAAGGAGGATGAATCAGACTCTACAACAGAAGAAGACTCAGAATATGAAGAGCCACAAACTCCAGCTTTGAGAAGATCAATTCGGGAAAGAAGGCAACCAGAAAGGTATAGTCCATCTGCTTTCTGTTCAGGTTTTGCCTTAACTATAACTAATGATGAACCCAGAACTGTCAGGGAGGCAGTAGATTCAGAGGATGGAAAACTCTGGAAGGAGGCCATGGTTGATGAAATGGCATCCTTGCACAAAAACGATGCATGGGATCTGGTGGAGTTGCCGGCTGGAAGGAAGCCCATTGGGAGCAAATGGGTGTTTAAGAAGAAGATGAATGTAGAAGGTAAGGTGGAGAAATACAAAGCTCGGTTGGTAGCGAAAGGTTATTCCCAGGTGCCGGGAATTGATTTTGGTGATATTTTTTCTCCTGTTGCCAAAGTTACTTCTATTAGATTACTTTTATCTGTTGCTGCTGCATTTGATTTTGAAATAGAATAGATGGATGTGAAGACAACATTTCTTCATGGGGATCTAGAAGAGGAGATCTACATGAAGCAACCTGAAGGCTTTATGGTGAAGGGTAAGAAAGAACTGGTATGCAGGTTGAAGAAGTCTCTGTATGGGTTAAAGCAGTCACCAAGGATGTGGTATCAGAAATTTGATACCTATATACGGGGACTTGGCTTCACCAGAAGCAAGGAGGATCACTGTGTTTATTTTAAATTAATTGGTGACCGTGTTATTTATTTGGTCTTGTACGTGGATGATATGTTGTTGATTGGAAATGACAAAGAAATTATCCAAGATTTGAAGACTCAACTATTCTCCAAATTCGACATGAAAGATCTGGGTGCTGCAAACTATATTTTGGGCATGGAAATTAAGAGAGATCGGGCAAAGAGGAAGCTCTGGTTAAACCAGAGGAAGTATGTCGAGACTATATTGCAGAGGTTCAATATGCGGGATAGTAAACCGGTGAATGTTCCTATTCCTGTAGGTGGAAAGCTGTCTGTTGAACAGTGTCCCAAGACACAAGAAGAAGAGGAGTATATGTCCCGTGTTCCATATGCAAGTGCAGTGGGTAGCCTGATGTATGCAATGGTCTGTACTAGACCAGACATTGCACATGCAGTGGGAGTATTGAGCAGGTTTATGTCAAACCCGGGGAAGGAGCATTGGACAGCAGTGAAGCGGGTTTTCAGATATTTACGTGGCACTAGTGATTATGGCTTGTGCTACCAGGGAAGACCAGGATTGGAAAGAATGTTGGACATTCGTGGTTTTGTTGATGCAGACTGGGCTGGAGATCTAGACCAAAGAAGATCTACAAGTAGGTATGTGTTTAGCCTATTTGGAGGTGCAGTCAGTTGGATGAGTAAAAGACAGTCTGTAGTGGCTCTTTCAACTACAGAGGCAGAATACATAGCAGCCACTCATGCAAGCAAGGAAGCAATTTGGTTGCAGAGATTGTGTTCAAGTATGGGGTTGGTACAACAAGCTATAAGGATAAACTGTGATAGCCAAAGTGCAATTTTCTTGGCTAAGAACCCTGCTTATCATTCAAAGAAAAAACACATTGATGTTCAATATCACTTTGTTAGAGGTATGGTTGAGGCTAAAAGGGTGTTGCTGGTAAAGGTGGACACTTTGAAGAATGTTGCAGATGCATTAACAAAGTCTGTGAGCACTCAAAATTTCTCTTGGTGTAGAGAAACAATGGGTGTTGAAGAATTGGGCCAATGACTAAGCTCTCTTGTGACCCCCTGTGGAAAGAAAACAACAAGTGGGAGAATGTTGAGTATGTGTTATATTCTTTCCACGACTAAGCACGCGTCCATGGTTTTGTGCATGATTTTGCACATGGTTTTGGGGTACGATGGTTTTCGGCCCCTGGTATTTTTTGTAGATCCGGTCAAGGGAACTACGGTTATGTTCTAATCCAGGGTTTATGGATTGGGGTTTATGTATGCTTCGGCATGTATATATATGTGTTGTAACACTAAAAAGAATATAATGAAAAATCAAGCTGGTCGTCCCGATTTGGGATCCAGGGGAAAATCTCTGTGTTTATCTGTTTTATGTTTTATGCTCTCGCTATTGTTTATTTTCTGTTATAAGATTCATGTGTAGATAATTTCTATTCAGGGTTAAAACCTACACATCTAATATTTTAATATCAATAGATGACAGTTAACTTACCACAGTATTGAAGGCATTCAAATTCTCTGTCACCGAGTCTCCATCCTTCATCCTCAGGTTATACAGCCTTTTCCGTAGGAACAAATTATTCACCAGAGACTTAGATTGGTACAAAGTCCCAAGTTTTTCCCACAAATTCTTTTTCGTAGCTTCCCCAGATACATTCAACAATATTGAATCTGAGACACACAACCGTATTGTGCTCTTAGCCTTCCGATCCAGTTTCTTCCAGTCTTCATCTGACATTGCCGTTGGTTTAGTACCCAGATCTACCACGATCCACTGATCTTTATCCACCAGCAGATCCTCCATGTTGAGCTTCCATAAATCAAAACTCTGACCATTAAATTTCTCGATCTCTATCTTTCCGCCACTCTCCATGTTCTTTCACCGCAAGAATCGATTCCGCAGATCTCCCATTGAACAGGGTCTACTTCAGGCCCAAGAAAAAAACCCTCAGCAGCAAAGGCATCCCCTTGATGCCGAAACAACTCTGATGCCAAATGTAGGTTTTAACCCTGAACAGAAATTATCTAGACACGAATCTTATACCAGAAAATAAACAATAGCGAGAGCATAAAACATAAAACAGATAAACACAGATATTTTCCCCTGGATCCCAAATTGGGACGACCAGCTTGATTTTTCATTATATTCCTTTTAGTGCTTCAACACACATATATACATGCCGAAGCATACATAAACTCCAATTCATTAACCCTGGATTAGAACATAACTGTAGTTCCCTTGATCGGGTCTACAAAATACCAGGGGCCGAAAACCATCGTACCCCAAAACCATGTGCAAAATCATGCACAAAACATGGGTGGGTCTGCCTATGAGTGGGTCCACACACCAAAAAAAATTTCGCTGGGGCGCTGCCCCGGACCCCAACAGTGGGGGCTACCCCCCCCCTTGTGACCCCCCTGCTACGCCCAGCGCAACGTACAACACATGGGGCTAGTCGTGGAAAGAATATAACACATACCCAACAGTGACCAGGTTAGAAGGAACAGGGTCACACAGGGCTACTCGAAGGTGCCAAGAATCGGGAGATAAATTGGGGGTAGATGCGTAGGATGGAGACTGCGCAGCTCCTTGCTAGGGCAGTTGCTTCACAACTGTTTGAGGTCGGTGAGAAACTAGAGAGGAGAGAGGGGAGAAAAATGCAAGGGAAACATGTTGAGTGAGGAAATGGGTAGAAGGTTAAGAATTATAAAGGTGCGGGGATGAGGTTTGTGAAGATGGTCATGAGTGACCTTGACGTGATTATGCATGCGATAATTGAGAGCCTGTACAAGCTCAGGGGGTGGGGGGGGGGGGGAGTTATGGCTGCGAGATTGGCTAATCATGATGGACAAGAGAGGTAGTGGCTGCGAAGTGATATTTAGGGAAGGGTGACGTAGGAACTGTCCTTTGATCATTATTTTAGGTGCTGCGAGGTGTGTGTGAGAGATTAACGATAATTTGATCCACTGCAGGTGAAGCTCTGCAATGGGAATTTCCATTATGCTAGAGGGAAGAGATTTTATTAACACTCATGTTTTATCTGTAACCCACATCCAGGGGTTGTTGATCCTTCTAAATGAGAGTGAGGTAGTTATGTCTTAAAGAAGCCTCTTTAACCTGCATGAGAGTGGAGTGATGCAGAGCTCCGTTGCATTCCACCCCTTTGTTTGCCAGTATATCCACAACAGAGTTGGATTTTCTGCGCACATGGCCAAAAGTGATGGCTCTGTAGTTGTGAAGTAGCAATTCCAAAATATTAAACTTGTGGGAAAGTCTCCAGGTGTTGGAAAATTTTTAGGAGGTTGTCCCTTGAAGTATTATGGTGGCATCCATCCTAATGATTGGCAAGTTTCTCTCCATTTCTAGAGGGAAGTAGCTGAAATCGATGGCAATTTTAATCCCCTATATCAGTCCTTCTATCTCACCCTAATTGTTGCTATCCCATCCTATATTCCCATATTATATTCTCATAGGATATCCCTGTGACTTCTTGATGATGTCACCAAATTCTGCATTACCAGGGTTGCCTTTGGATGCCCCATCAAAGTTTCATTTGAAGAAGCCTCTGGGGGGAGGAGACCAAGTTTCTGGAGAAGGAGTTATGCCAATGCTTCCGAGATTGATATCCATGGGAGTAT
Organism: Pinus albicaulis; assembly: GCA_034641835.2. Taxonomy (NCBI): domain Eukaryota; kingdom Viridiplantae; phylum Streptophyta; class Pinopsida; order Pinales; family Pinaceae; genus Pinus; species Pinus albicaulis. The sequence continues at coordinate 32,228,172 of MU968317.1, forward strand.
TTAGACTCATGTGCCAGTTGTTCCAAATGCGACATTATGTCACCATGATGGGGAGGTCCTCCTGAATCCAAGCGTCTAAAGCAAGTGTTTCTATTAGGTTGCTGTGAATTCTATCCCAAATCTGCTCATGAGTGGAGGACTTTTCCTTAAGGATGCTGCTATTTATTTCCTTCCAGATGTTCTAGATAAGGATACCTGGAGTGATCTTCCATAATCTATTTAGAAGGGTACTGGTGTAAGGATTGTCCTGCCAGTTGCTATTGGTGTTAATGATGTTACCTTTGACTCGGTTGGAACGATGGCATAAGACAACGATTCTGTCCCATAGGATGTTGGCAGTAGGACATAGGTCCAACAAGTGGTCGATGGTTTCTGAGTTGACCTGACATAACAAACATCTGGAGGGCCCTATGAACCCTTTCTTAAAAAGATTCTCCCAACTGAGGATGCGTCATTTACTGAGCAACCACAGGAAAGTAGCTATTTTGGGCCATTGGTTGGCTTTCCTTATATTTTTCCAGATTATGTTGGTTGGTCCAGGTTCCTGTTGGTGAAGGATGTTGTAGGATTCCTTGGTTGAGTAGGTTCGGTTGGGCATATGCCCCCCGCAAAGGATTTCAGGTCTTGTTTTGACCTTGATTTTTATTTTTATATTGAGCTCCTCCCATATTTCTTTGTGGCTTCCATTGTTCGAGTTTTCTTTCCTTCTGCTTGTGTGAAGCCATTTCGTGTAGCCTTGGGAGATGTCGTCCATCCAGAAGTCTTGAACCTTCTATTTTTGCTTGCCTTGGAGTGCAACACTCTATAGAGGTATGATGAGTATGGAGGAGAGGCTTGGAATCTATTGCCAGGACTCCTCCTAGAGTCTGGCTTGGTTACCATTTCATAGCTCCCAGAAGTTTTGATTTTGGATTATACTTTTTTGATTGCTTGCTGCTTTCTAGATTTGGGAGACAGCCAGATCTAAGTTGTATCGAACAAGGTCCTCCTTTGGCTAGTATTGTGCATACTTGGTAGCCCATAGGTTGGCCCATGGAGTGTTGGGGTTGGATACCCATTTCCACCATATGTTGGCTCCCATTATGATATTGCTGTGCTCCGGATCCTGAAGTCCTAAACCTCCCTGACTTTTAGGAGTGAAAACCTCCTTCCAATTGACTCGAGCCCATTTATTCTTTCCTTTGGTGCCTCCCCATAGAAATGACCATTGCATATTGTACATGGCTTTTAGAACCCATTTGGGGGCAGCCAGGACTGAGAAGAGATAGGTGGGGAGAGATCGCAGAATAGACTTAATTAGGTCACGACGACTGGCAATGTTAAGGGTGCGGTGAGTCCAGTTGGAGAGGCAGGTTTCCATTTTGTCTAACGGAGCTCTCCAGGAGGAGTGGTTGATGGAAGAGTCAGTTAAAGAACCTCCCAGGTACTTGGAGGGAAGACAAGCAATAGAGAATCGAAGGATGTAGGTGATAGTGCATTGGGTTTGAGGGGGGTATGGAAGAAGAATATCTACGATTTTTTCAGGGTTGACCTTTGTGCTGCAAGCTTCAGAAAAGGAGTCAAGAACAGATTTGAGGGTACGGGCTTCCTGGAATGAGGGGTATCCCATGATAAAGATATCATCCACAAATTGCTAATAAGAGGAGGGAGGCAGGTTGTGGAGAGGTAAAACCAACAATGTGATAGTCTGGATTGAGTTCTTGATGAGGCGACCCAGGTCTTCTGCCATAATGATGAAGATGAAAGGGGATAGAGGGTCCCCTTGTCTAATGCCTCTTGAGGGGCTGAAGGTGGCAGAGGGGATGCCATTGACCAGGATGGAATGAAATGGAGAAGAGATGAGGCTTATGATCCATCTAACCTAGGTATGACTAAAGCCAAAGGCTAAGAGGACATTTTTGATGTAGTCCCAGCTGAGTTTGTCAAAAGCTTTGGATAAGTCAATGTTGAGAAGCATGCCAGGTTTTTTGGTGGTTTTGAGGGAGTGAATGACTTCATGGGTTAAGATGATTCCATCAAGGATCTGTCTCCCTTCCACATATCCAGTTTTCTCTAGGGAGATGATGAGGGGTAGGAGCTTCTTCAGCCAGTTGGCTATGACTTTGGAGATGATTTTGTAAATGAAATTGAAAAGAGCTATAGGTCTGTACTTACTTGGAGAGGCAACTTTGTCTTCTTTTGGAACTAGAGTGATGAAGGTGGAATTTAGCGCAGGTAGGAGCCAGTGAATGGACTGTGATTCCTCCACAGCTTCCCAGACTTCATTTTGGATGATGTCCTAGAAGAAGCTGAAGACGTTGGTGGTAAATCCGTCAGGACCTAGAGCTTTCTCTACTTTCAGTTGGAAGACTACCTATTCCACCTCAGATAAAGTGGTAGCAACGAGAAGCATCTTGTTATGATCTTTTATTATCATCTTTGGGATATTTTGGGTGATTTCCCCAATGGCTTCCTGCCTCTGGTGATTGGGTTCCTTAAGGATGTCCCTGAAATGATTGCGTAGTTCCTCTGTGATGGCCTCTTGCGTTTCCAACCGTTCCCCCGTTTGGTTCTTGAGGACTGTGATTCTGTTGTGCATCCCGTGATGAATAGTGGAGAGATGGAAGAATTTGGTGTTTATTTCTCCCTCTTTGAGCCAATTTATTCTTGATTTTTGTCTCTAGAGGGCTTCTTCTTGGTTCCTTTTTTCTTCTAGCCGAGTTGTTAGGATTTGCTCTTGGTGAGCTGTCTCAACTGTATGTCCCTCTTGGATGATATTCTGTTGTAGTTGCTTCATTTTCTCCTCTAGGTCTTTCTGTTCTGTGAATATGTTGCCAAAGGTTGTTTTGTTCTAGACTTTCAGTTGACCTTTGATGAGTTTCATTTTTTTCTGGAACTAGAGAATTTTGGTGCCTTGAGGGGGAGCTAAGGAGGACCACTAGTTGGCGACCAATTCCCTGAATCTCGTGTGCCTGAACCAGCAATGTTCAAAGCGGAAAGGTTTAGGAGCATGATTTTACCTCCGAGGTGGATGCGATCATCGGTGATGAGGAATATATCCAGTTGTGAGGCTATCTCATGGGTACCTCCTCTTTTATTGTTCCATGTGAAGATTCCATTGGAGGTATGGAGATCAATGAGGTTATTGGTTTGGATGAATTTTTTGAAACCATCGCTGTCTGATTCCAGATGAAAACTTTTTCCTTTATTTTCTTGGAGGTTGGTTATCATGTTGAAATCACCCTAGAGGACAGGATCGTTGTTTATTAATTTCCTCTAGATTATTTAGGAGCATCAGCTTGTGTTGCACATTTTGCGGAGAGTAAACATTAGTGAGCAAGCCATGGATGTCTGTTCTAGTCAAATGAAATTTGGAATGAATGAAATGTCTGTTGGGATGAAATTTATCTAAGGAGATGATTTGAGGGTTCCAGATGATAGCTAGTCCTCCAGACACCCTGTTTGCATCAACCACTATTGTATTACTACCTTTCCATATATTTTTGAAGATGGTTTCCAAAGTAGAGCTAGAACATTTGGTTTCTTGCATGTAGAATATTGTCGGATGTTCCTCAAAAATCATTTTCTTTATAATCCCATGCTTCGTGGGGCTGTTGAGCCCTCTGATGTTCCATGATATTAGCTTCATGGGATATAGTTGGAGGTTAGGGCGTAGAATCTAGTCGGCTTGGGGAAGCTTCCAGACTCCACCATTTCTTTCCCAACTTTTATGGTTCTCTGTAGGGAAGTTTTCCTGCGTCTTTTACAAGACTCTTTCGTGAAGTAATTTGTGTTGATAAGCATGCCTCCCTGAATACCCAAGGAAGGGATATGCTGTGCTCTGGCTAGGATTTCCTCCATTTTTTTTATTTGTTGCTCTGGTATTGATGTGTAATCCTTATTGGTGTAGGCTTCCTCTAACCCGACGAGATCCAGGCCTTCCAAATCTATGCTTTCTAGTTATTCCTCCATCACTTCAGGGATCATTTCCATGATTGGTTCTTTGAATTTTATCAGACTACTGTCCCCTACATCATTTGCGGTGGGGTGTTTCAAGAAGGCCTCTAGTGGAGGCTTATCTTGCTGATCTTGATAGATCTGGACTTGCGCAGTAGAGGTTCTCCCAGCTTCATTGACTGGCTCAATTTCATTGTCTTTTAGCTGATTTAGGGATGTGAAGCTATTACTGGTAATAGGTCCTTTTTTATTCTGCTGAGGGGTAGCTCTCATGTTATGTATTTTTTTACTTGCTACCTTCGTGAAACCTTCTGCCTCATGGGCGCTGGATTCCTTTTCAATTGTATCTTTCCTATTTAAGGGACAGTCTCTGAAGATATGCCCATGTTGATGACATTTTATACACCTAAAAAGTATGTGTTCATAATTTACAGTTTGTGTCCATTCAAAATCTTGGTGCATTAGACTTACCTTGCCTTGTAGCAGTTCTGATAGGGTCATGTAGATGCAAATGTGAGTGTAGGCTGAGTAGCGATTGATTTTGGTTTCTTCTGAAATCTTGATGAACTCTCCTAAGGCATTGCCAATGTCTCTAAGGGTGAGCTCATCCCAATAGTCTTGGGGGAGAGAGTAGAGCCAGATCCAGAACGGTGCCTAAGTTAGATCCTGTTTATCAGGGTTGAAGCGCTCAGTCCACGGTCTGAGGTATAGGCCTGCTGTGTTAAAGAAATAGACCATCCATTATCCTATCTTTGTCTTCAAAGCAGGTGAAGAGAATATTTAAGAAGCCTTTTGTGCACAGTTTTAGTTCTACGTGGCCTTTGGGTTTCCATTTTGAGGCTATCCATCCTCTCAATGCTTTTTTTTTGGACAGAAGCCCATGAATTTGCCTATCAATGCATGATCTTTCATGAATTGTATTATGCCATTGATGTGATGCACTAGGAGTTCAATCACTTTTTTATTGGAGTCCTTTGGTATGCAGGTTGTTGATATTGTGTTGATGGATGCTGCTGCTTGTATATTATTCATCTGTGCTGTGGGTGTCGCCCCTGTATTTTCTTGAGATAGGCTAGAGTTGTGCTGATTGATGGTATCAGCCCCTTCTTCTGTCCCGTTTGGAGGTTGGCCCATGAGGGGGGAAACAATCGTCCCCCCACTGGAGTCAGTCATTGGTAGCCTGGAGTTGTCTAGGAGAGCGGTTGCAGTAGATCAAGCTAGGGGAGAAGGTCCGCCGAGGGCAGCCAACGCCAAAACCAACAAACCCTAGGTCATGGAGGTCGACTTGGTGCAGAGCTCTGCTAGCAAATATTTCATGGTTATAAAGAGAGTAAGTTGTTAATTTTTTTGTTTTGGAAAAGTGATAATAAATGGTGGCATACATTTTAATTTTTTTAAGGGCATGACTCCCGAAAAAAAATTATTGTGGAAATTAAATATGATCAAATGATGATGGCTACTTTTGGTTGTTGTGTGCACCTGGAAGAAAAACAAAAGAAATTTAGCTATCATATTCAAATATGAAATTGCTGAAATTTTGGGAAAGAGGCTATGCGCATGCGTTCTTGCAGAATCAATCTAGAAAGAACGTTGATATGGTCATATTTTATTTTGATGCAAAAGCAATGGAATTCAAGGATAATCTTGCACATCATAAATTATGAGCATTTTATAAAAAATAAAAATTATTGTATCCATTCTATTTGACTCCAATAGGTTGATGAGTGAAAATGAATACAACACAAAGATATCGATAAGTTGGAAGTCAATGCGAATAGTTTAATGGATCGAATAATTTGGTTGATTTGGTATTACCCAGCGCTGTAAATAAATGAGGTTGCATTTTGTTTTGGATCCAAAACAATTCAAGAAATTGACTTTAATTATCGCATGGATTTGGTGTGTTTGTTAGTTGTTTTTTATTTCCTCCAAGAAATTGTTTGTACGTGGTTGATTGGATTTGTTCACAACATATGGTTAGTGGTATCATTGATTAAGTTATCCATGAGTGTGAATGGACTAATTATCCAATCTGATCGATTTGGTTGTGGAGATAGTGGCACTGATTTGGTCGATTTCAAAATGTGCATTAATGGGTTGATTTGGTAGATTTATAGTTGTGTGAACACATTTAAAATTTGTTGATGGAAAAAAAGGTGAATTTTGCGGTAACTGAGGCTACAATTGGTGTAATGAATTCTAATTCCTCTAGTTTTCCTAGTGTTACAACCAATTTTTTCATTAGTCTTACAAGGACATTATCATATGAGACCCTTGACTACGAGACTTTCTCATCAACCTCAGGGAGTGAGAATCAAAATGTTCAAAGTCCTTCTGCTCCTTTATCAATGTCGGGTGACGTAACAAGAATTGAAGTTGAAAAACCTCCACCTGCAAGTGACTTGAAGCTTATATTACATCTTTACACGATCCATATTCTCCTCCTCATAGGGAATACTAAGGTGACATAACATGTAATTAAAATGACTATGAATATTTCTCGTGGCAGGGATTCATCTATAAGTATTGATATACTCATCGAGAGGAGTCGATACCCATTAGTTTCAAATTATGTTGCGATGTTTTTCAGATTTGTGACATCGAGATTGTACGCAGATATGATGAATGGTTTGGGTGCTTAACTTAATTGTTATCAAGAATATCTTCAGTAAATGGTATTTGTTGCGTATAAGAGAGACATAAAATACAATTGTATCACAATATATTGAGACATGATGTTGTAGGAAGTTCTAAAAATGTAAGGTGTGGGTTGTACAATAGCAATGACATCATGAATAACGATTTCAAATACATGATGTGATAAGATTTGGAGCCATTTTCTTTAAGGGTGTGAGATGAAAAATACACCTGCTCATGGGATTGTTTTGATGTATTGTCTTTGAGTGCAGTGCATTTATGTAGTAGAGATTTCCGATGTGAGAATTCTACAAGTTTGGTGTGCATGGCTTGCAATGCAAAGTCAATGTGTTTAGAGACATGGTCTTGTGGAGATCAAAAGAAGAGATGATGGTTTGTTTTTAGTCGTTGAATACTAATAAATCTTATGATTTCAGGGATTGTACTAGATAGCATGAATGTTGAGTCATATCTTTAGAAAAGAGCTTATAATGTTAATATATTGTGTTAAAACCCTATACTGATTGTTTCTTTGGTCATAGGCTATAGTCAAAAGTTATAGGGTTAAAAGTGTGAGGTGATGTGATTGTGGTGTACACATCATATCATGTATTTGTCATTTGATCACTACAACCATGTAAAATGCTTGTGAATCCTTGTAACAAATGTCAAAATATCTGGTCATGTCATGTCATGTCATAGGTTGAGATAAAAAGAGTATTGATGTAAATATCGAGTCCTTGGAGCCTTTGGTGTCATTTAATTACTTCAATCATGTAAAATATCAAGTATTATTGTTCAGGACTCTGTCTTTTGGTTCATAGCTTTCAATGTGAGAGCTATAATTTCATATTGATATTGGTATTATGATGCTCAGGGGGAGCATGTTTGCTATGAGGTTGCTGATTAGTTTTGAATTATTGTTACTTACATGCTTCTTCTTGACAGAGTGCAGATAGCCATGATTATTGTTTTGGCTCTGTCTATGTATGTATAATGTTGCTTGTGATGCTAATGGAGAGAGTGATGCCGCTGATGTTTATTTTTGTTGTTGCCATGGTTGAGAGTGAGGTTGATGTAGTTGGAGCTACTGGGTGAGTTTGCAAATGCTGCGGCTATGTGATGGTGATCATATTTTCTGCTACTTTCATTTCATGGATATTTTGTTTTTCCTACTTCAAGATATAATGGATTATGGTTGTTGTTTCTTGTCCCAGCTATTGTGTTGCTATGATGTATCTATTTGTTGTTGCTTTATGTTGATGATAAAATTTGATTGTTTGTGGTTGCTTCACTCCTTGTCATGCACTCAAAGAAGAGAGAGAGTGTTTGCTACTTGGAGATGTATTGTGGCTAGTTTCAGCTATTGTAGAGGGGCAACTATTGATTTTTCAATTATCACTATCACTTATGATATTTTTAGCCCCTTTCCATTGATGTCAAAGGGAGAGTGTTTGAGGAGATTGGTTGTTTAGAGGACAATATCAATTGGACGGTTCAGCAAAGGTTTCCATCAATGCCAAAGGGGGTTATTGTTGGCATTGATGATGCAATTGTTGATATTTCTGTTAGTTGCAGTGATTGATGGTTGGCATTGATTTCAACCTAAGCATGTGTGGGCATATGATTGTGTTGCAGGCTATCTTTGACATGATGTGTGTGTTTGAATGATGTGTAGATGGTATGATTGTGTAAATGATTTCTATGGAAGATTACTGAGTGACAGGTGTGGTAGTGTATTTGGCGCAAGGGCAGACGAAATACACTATGCTTAACAGGGAGGCCACTTTCCTACACGCAATTCATAGGTCAAATTGGTTTTTCAAATGTTAGTGGAACAAGTTCAACATGTAATAAGCTAAGTTAAATGGAAACATAGCATGCTACATTAAAAAAGAAACAAAAACAAAACAACATGTACAAGAAACACACTCAATGTAGTGTCCCTTCTTGGTGAGATAAATTTGATGACACTTAGAGATGGTGATTTTGATATAATGATATAATATTATGTATGATAGATTTATGTACATGCTTATATGCTATGACCTAGTTTGGATCACTTGGTTGTTGTGTGTTTATGATAATATCTATGGTTGTGTGTACAAGAATTGATTTTGGTTAGGAGCATATTAGTGTTGTTTTCTCTTTTGATATCCTATTTTGGACATAGGTGTATGACATGAATGGTGATTTAGGATTGAGACATAGATCCATGGATGATCATGGTTATGTGGAACATATGGTTAATTATGATTTATGGATGATACATGATTTGTATGATTAGATGTGTGAAATATCATACTAAGCATGATGTGGCAGGGGACTTGGTCATTGCCAACAATGATGACGAAATTATAAATGACTGCGGAAGTCATTTCTCCAAAACCAAAATGACTGTGGAAGTCATGCACAATATTTGGTAAATTGTGATTAAGTTAATTATGAAATTCATTTGATTTAGTTGATCTATGAGATTGTGATGTGTGAAGGTCTTGGAAGAAGACCTTACCAATGAACCATCAGATGGGTATGAGCTCACAATCAATACCTTAAGGTGAAATGCAGAGTTTCAAATAAGAGTACATGAGAAGCCATGAAAATTAGGGCGCGAAGTCCTAAATCCATGAAATATAAAGACGTGGAGTCTTGGATATATAATAAAAGGATTAGGGAGCAGAGTCCTAAATCCATGAAATATAAAGACATGGAGTCTTGAATCTATAATGAAATGTTTGGGGTGCGGAGTCCTGAATATTTAAAATATCAAGGTGTGGAATCTTGGATCTTTAGAGTAGATCAGGGCGCGAAGTCCTCAATCTACTAAGGCATAGAGATGCATACATTAGGGCTGCAAAATCCCTATTGTACAGAAGAAAAATGCCACTCATGGGTAGCTCACAAATGAATTTCCTTAATAAAATCTCATTCCTAACAATTCTGGAGTGACTTTCTAAAAATGGAAATTCATGTCTACCATTTCAAGTACGACTTTCCAAAAATAGTAAATCACTTCCAATCAATGGGTAAACAAGTATACTTGAAGGAAAATCGCCTAAATTATGATTAATCAATTGTAATAGTTCAATCTTAACTTAATCCTGAATATTATTAATTGTTAATATTATTTTTATATTTTATGAGACTATGATATTATTATTAAAAGGGAATTATATCTCCTCAATCACTTCACACCTCTCTCCTTGATGATTCTCATGGCTCTATGTAACTCTCTCTCTCTCTCTATTTTAATACTAAATTACACTCTCTTTTATGCACTCATCAAAGAATGGCATATTCCTCTTACACTCATTAAAGTCATGTCATAAAAGATTCCTCTTACACTCTCTTAAATGCATATGTTACACTCTCCTTAAATAAGGCATGCACACCTCTCCTTAATGGCATGAGTTACACTCCTCTAAATGGAATACAAAGCATGCATATTACTCTATTTTTATGACAATAATTTTTAGCTCCTCTTATATATGTGTCTCATGTATTCTCACTTGGGGGGGTGCATGGTGATACCAAGAGTTGGAAAGATTTGAAAAAAAACTATGAGAGGGAGGGACTTGGAGAGTAGCCAATTTCTTTTGAAATGAATTTTAAATCCATAAAATAAATTACTAAGTAGCTATACATGGTGTAGCTGACCATAAGTGGTATTTGGAGGAATTGAAACTTATCTTCCTCAACTTGCCTTGGCTTTCTCTCTACTGCTATATTTTGATACTATTTGTGAGCTTTTACAGCTCGGGGGTTCCAGGGAGAGGAGTTCTCCCTGGATATGGTTGGGTGGAAAACCAGATGGTTCAAATGAGTTGGTTAAAGGATCAAAGGTGGAGATCATATTCTCAACGATTGGAGCTGAATATCTCTTCAGGTATAATTTCCATTGTCCTAAAATTATAATATAGCTTTAGCATAAAATAAAAATTAGACATTTAAATTGTTGTAAGCATCTAATTTTGGCTTAGGCTTATGTTATGTAGAATATCATTGATTAGTTAAAAATGAAGACTATATCAATCTATATGTATGGATGTTTATATCTCAATATTGGAGTTATTATTGGTGTAGTTTATGGTACTAATATTGGTATTGTAGCATTTGAGAAAGGAAAGCCAAATATTGTTGAAGGTAATTGCAATAAATAAATTCCAAAGAACTTGGGTAAGTATTTCACAATTTATGGTTTTGTTTCAAGTAATTAGATGCATGTTTTACAAATGGTTTTTTTATAGTTTGCAAAGTTTTTGACAATTTCCGTGAATGAGTAACGTTATCAATTTATTTACGCATGAATAAGTGCTAACTTGCAGCTTACATCAGAAGTAAGAAAATGGACATGTACACAAATATACCTGGAGGAATTACATAATCAACCCTTAAAAGAAAATGAAAAAATAATGGCAACCAAAATATGGTTTGGAAGATCAAATGCTTGAGGTAAGTTGGAGATAAATTTTAGTTATGGCTTATGTTTCATATTCTTATCAATAATTCAATGTTTTGTTATTTAAGTTGTTGTAATAGTACTATCACCAACCTAGATCCATCTTAACTCTGGATCTATCAAGCACCGAGAGGGATCAAATCTCTAGAGGTGCAAACCTTTTTTTTTTAGTGCAAAACTTGAGGAAATGTTTGCACCTCGAGAGATTTGATCCCTCTCGACGCTTGATAGATCTAGAGTTAAGATGGATCTATGCTGGTTTCAGTCGTGTGCGGCCAAGGAAAATCTATCGAAAATATGATCAATTTTATCAATAATATGTAAATAAATATTATCTGGTCATTTTAATTTTAAAATTTTCTTAGTCACCTCAGTTTTTTGAGATGATAAATATTGTTAATAAATTTAATGACGAAATAAATTTTTTTAATGCAAAGTGACAATGTAATAGTGTTGAATGATAGAAAATGAAAATAATAAGAATGTAGTCAATTACAAATAGTATTCATTGTGATCAATCTCAAATTATTTTCTTTTTCTATTCTTATTGTCACCCTTGTTAGTTTTTTCATCTTTTCATATCGATTATATGAAAAGGACAATTGAAATAATAAACCATTTAAATACTTAGCTTGAACTATTGTACTAAACATCATACATTGTCTCTCTTGCTCTTCAATATTAATAGGTTGATTTACTATAACACAAATATTAATGTACATCGTTAATAATTTTGTGTGCTTACAATGACATCAATGCACCTAATGCAAACAATCAAATAAGATTACAAAACAACATCTACACTGAGATCAATGCATCTAATGCAAGTAATCAAATAAGATTAGAAATAAACATCTATATTGAAATCAATGGATCTAGTGCAAGTAATAAAATAGGATTAGAAACCAACATCTACACTGATATCAATGCATCTAGTGAAAGCAATCAAATAGGATTATAAATTACCATCTACTTCCCTATCTCCCCCCTTGAACTACATCTCTCTTTCCCTCCATCTCTCCTCCTATACACTGAAATCAACATCTACACTAAAATCAATGCATCTAGTGCAAGCAATCAAATAGGATTATAAATCACCATCTACTTCTCTATCTCCCCTCTCGAACTACATCTCTCTTTCCCTCCATCTCTCCACTCTCTCGCATCCTCCCTCTTCCTTCTTCTCTCTCCATTTATTTCCCACATATATATCTCCCTCTCTCTTCACCCTCCAACTATGTTACTATATCCCTCCCTCTCTCCTTCTCTCCATATCTCCTTCTTTATCTCTTTATCTCACCCAAAAACATATACACACTCTCTCCATATCTCCCTTGTCACTTCATCTCTCTCTCCACTTCTCACTCTCTATGTATTACTTCTTCCCTCCCTCTCTCCCCCTTCAACTCCATCTCTCCATCCTTCCATCTCTCCTTCTATCTCCCTCCCTCTCTCTTCCTTCCTCTCTCTCTCCCCCCCCCCCCTCTCTCTCTCTTTCTTTGTCCTCCAATTTTCTCTCTTCCCCCATAACTCTCTTCCTCTCTCTCATGTCCTCTCTCTTGTCCTTCCTCTCCTACCTTCCTCTATCTTTTCCTCTCTCTCTCTCTCTTTGGAATCCAATTATCTCTCTCTCTCTCTCCCTCTCTCTCTCTCTTTCCCTTCCAATCCTCTTTATTCCCCCAACACACACACACACACACACACACTCTCTCAACATCTACACTAAAATAAATGCATATAGTGCAAGAAAAATAGGATTAGAAATCACCATCCACACTGAAATCAATGCATCGAGTGCAAGAAATCATATTCCCTCTCTCCCCCCTCCAACTCCATCTCTCTTTCCCTCTCTCTCTCCACTCTCTCACATCCTCTCTCTTCCTTCCCCTCTATCCCTTTCTCTCCCACGTCTATCTCTCTCTATATCTCCCTCTCTCTCCCTCTCTTCACCCTCCAACTATGTTACTATATCCCTCCCTCTCTCATTCTCCCCCCATTCCCTCCATCTCTCCTTATTTTTCTCTTTATCTCACCCCCAAACATACACATACTCCTCTATTTCTCCCTTTTCACTCCCTCTCTCTCTCCACTTCTCACTCCCTATGTAAATACATTACTCTGGATCCAGAGTTTGATATTATATGTATTTACACTGAAATCAATGCATCTAGTGCAAGTAAGAAAATAAGATTAGAAACCAACATCTACACTGATATCAATGCATCTAGTGAAAGCAATCAAATATTATTAGAAATCACCATATCAAAAGTTTACATTACTCTTTATTTATCAAACTTTACATTAGAAATCACCGTCCACACTGAAATCAATGCATCAAGTGCAAGAATCATCTTCCCTCTCTCCCCCCTCCAACTCCATCTCTTTTCCCTCCCTCTCCACTCTCTCTCTTCTTTCCCCTCTATCCCTTTCTCTTCCACATCTATCTCTCTCTCTCTATCTCCCTCTCTCTCCCTCTCTTCACCCTCCAACTATGTTATTGTATCCCTGCCTCTCTCCTTCTCCCCCCATTCCCTCCGTCTCTCCTTATTTTTCTCTTTATCTCACCCCCAAACATACACATACTCTCTCTATTTCTCCCTTGTCACTCCCTCTCTCTCTCCACTTCTCACTCTCTCTATGTATTTCTTCTTCCCTCCCTCTCTCACCCTCCAACTCCATCTCTATATCCCTCCCTCTCTCCTCCTCTCTCTCTCCCTTCCTCTCTTTCCCTTCCTCTCCTACCTCCCTCTCTCTTCTCTCTCCCTCTCTCTCTTTTCCCTCCAATATAAAATGGAAGAGAAAAAGAAAAATATGGTATTTTTCCCACTGTGTTAAATTTATATATGTAGGGAGAGAAGTGATTTTTCATTAGGGCTGACATTAGATTAAATTTTAAATGTTAAATATTAAACATTATTTTTACATTTACGTTTACATGTTTATTATTACCTGAGATAGGCAATGCATATAGTGTACTTTAATTTGGCCCATGGTATTTAGCTAAGGATTCACCTAAATAAAACCACTTTTTGAGTGTTCCTAAATATAAATAGGATTATGGAGTAAATATAAAAAGACATTTTATTTATTTACCATACCTATGGTTTATTTATATTCTATTTATTTACCATACCTCTTTTATAAATATGGTATTTGGCCCATGGTATTCAGCCCATGGTATTAAAGTGGTACATTTCTATACACTTGGACATATCAAAAGTTTACAATTAATTAAATTTAATAATATTAATATTATAATATAAAAATGTGAATATTAGAATTAATAATAATAATAATAATAATAATATTAGGGTTAATAATGTTTTTTTGGCATGTATTAATAACAATTTGGCCCATGGTATTTAGCTCAGGATTCACCTAAATAAAACCACTTTTTGATGTTCATAAATATAAATAGGATTATGGAGTAAATATAAAAAAGCCTTTTTATTTATTTACTATATATGGTTTATTTATATTTTATTTATTTACCATAACTCTTTTATAAATATGGTATTTGACCCATGGTATTCAGCTCATGATATTAAAGTGCTAAATATATCAAAAGTTTACATTACACACTTTACATCTACACATATCTATATATTGGGCCATATCAAAAGTTTACATTACATACATTACTTCTACACATCTCTATATATTGGTCCCGACATATCAAAAGTTTACATTACACACGTTACATCTACACATCCCTATATATTGGGCTGTAGAGTGCCTCTCGGCACAATAATTTTGACATAATGCCTTAATGGTTGTAGCATTCAGGGCTGCCATGTGTTTGTCAAATTGTAGCAATTGGTACAAATTTTTTGTCAAATCACGTCAAATGAATTATCTTATGGGTGGTAAAATGTTTCAAGAACTCATAGGTTGGATTTAGAAATGTGTGAATTCAATGAGCATATCTTAATAGCATAACTTTGGGTTGTTTTTCCTCATGTAGAGCTGTAGTTGTAAGTTTTCATTCCATATGTTTGAAAAAAGTCATAAATGAAACATTAAGGCTATAACTTTTTGTTGTTTTCAAGTATTGCATTCCTAGGCGTTTCTAGTTCGATTCAACCCAACATCAGGGGGTATCCATGCCTAATGGCCATGTAACCCTTGAATGGATTCCAAAAAACTAGTTTTCCGAACCTAGATCGGAACTCTAGGCGATTTTGCAAATTGTTGTTGTGAGTTATGTGCACCTATTGTTGAGTCTTTCATGAAGGACTAAGATTATTTAGTCCCTGTTTTAAGATGCCAACATTTAAAGTTTCAATTTTTGAATTTTATGAGATAAAAATGTTGAAGAATAATCTTAAATTCATTGTTTCCAAGTGTTTGACAAAATGTCTCAATGACTTTTAATTGCATGCTTGCAAAGTGTTTATCATAAGGGCTCAATGACTATAGAGTGAATTTTTGCAAAGTTTTTGTCAAAATTCTTGAATGGATGTAGCTTTTGTTCATATAAATTGTTGGGTTTCTTGTATTATCTAAAGCTTTCAAAAAAAGGGCTTGTTGTTGGAAACAATTTTATGGTGACTAATTCTTTAGGATTTTGTGCAAATGAGTATTAGTGATTAATGTGACCTCTACTTCTCTATATTTTTTATGGTGGTTAAGGTGGGACCTTATATATGGTATCAGAGCCAGTTACAACACTAGGTCCTAATGGGCCAACATGCTTACTTGTAGGTTGATGATTTATGAATTTTGATTTTGCATGCATGTTGAGTTGTTGTATATCTTGACTTGGAAGCATATTGGTTGCATAGAGGATATTATTATTATTATGTCATGTAGAAACCCATGAAAGCAAAAAAAATGTTTTCTTATATTCGTTTATATTTTTGTTAAGACATATTATTAGAAATATGTTAAAATGCCTAAATACATGTTAGGAAAAAAATGTGCTTGAGAAAGTTGGGGTTAAACCCAAGTATGTGAACAACTTGATTGTTAATCGATGAGTAAGATAAGTGGAGTGCATGCATGGTTGCATATATGATTAATGCATTATTTTCAATTTGATATGGGCTTAGTAGCCATCTTTACTAGCTAAAATAGTATCTACGAAGAAAAATATTGGCTTAATTTGGACTATAGTACGATGAAATTGGTGTATATGCTTTGGGAAAGAGTAACAAGTATAAGGTTGAGATTCAATTAATGTGATGATTGAGTTCATCATGTTAATTTTGTGTCTTTTCATACCTACACTAATGGAAACTTAACAAAAAGCCACCTTGAAGGATGTCACTTTTAAATGTGAATGTAGCTTCAAGAGTAATGTATGTGCATTAATTACATGTGTTAAAATATATTGATGATCTAATGTATGGGTGTGGAAACCATACTAGCATATATTTATGAGAAAATATATGGGTGTGGAATCCATACTAGTATATATATATATATATATATGAGATAAGTAATGAGGTAAGGTATGGGTGTGGAACCCATACTAAAATATATATATGGGCTAAGTAATTCTTCTAGTTAGAATATTTTGATAGAATCTCATATTCATGATTAAGGAGTGATTATGTGTAATTAAATTTAAATGGATAGAGATTTGTAACATGAATTTTCTTGAGCTTTAAATCCATTATTTTATTTTTATTACAAATGAAGATACTAAGATTGGTATTTTGAACACCATTAGGTGGTTTAGAATGTTTGGAATAATTGATTTTGATATATGGAGTCAAGTGTGAACTAGATATCTATCCTCTAGTATTGTAATCCTGGTGTATGTGTTGAATTTAGGTAGGATTAAAATGACTTTCAAATTCTTGAAATGTAGAAAAATATTATTGTGATAAGTTGATGAAAGAACTTTTCAACTGGCTTAAGACAAATTAGGTCTAGGAAAGCCATAATAGTCTCTTTAATTATTTTATCAGTTGAATATTGGTTGCATTCTATTTAACCAAATTAATTAGAGAAATTATGAGGATTGAACTCATGTATTGCTCTAAACTATTGTTAGTTAGGTGATCGCCTCAAAATTCAAATTGTTTATAAATTGTTAAGAGAATAACATGTTTAGAAGGTAAATGTTTTATGTGGTGAGAACTTCTTTTATTTGAACTTAAAGAAAAAAGCACGTGATTAATGAAAAGCTTAGTTGAGTTCTTGTTTTACAAAAATATGTGCTTGTGATATTTTTGAGGGAGAAATTTAAGGGGAGTGAGATCACATTTTGATGAATTGGAATTATTACATGATTTAGAAGTCTAAGATGATTGTATTATATGTGGAATGGAAGATATTGTTGGATTTAAGAATTTTGTGTTGGGATGTATAGTTGTATGAGTATTTATTAGTCCTACAAAATGTTGTAATAATTTGAGAGGGTGGTGATTCTCCTCTAAAAAAAACGGGGGGGGGGTGTGGTTTAACTGTAGGCTAGAAAGTGATATTATAAATATTATTTAAATTTAACAAGATTCATCACATTTTAGGAAATGTATGGTTTTCATAGCTTGTTGTTGTGTACATATTAATAGTAAGGAATAAGACATGAAATCAAATGAATTGATTAATTACTGAATAGAAATCATGAGTGATTTCATAGTTGGGAAACAAATTGACTTACAGTTATCAAGGTAGATTCAATAAGATAGATACCACATTTGCATAATTGTGGGAGTTTTTCTTGATTACAAGCTTCTTTCAAAAAGATATCATTAATCTACTTTCAGAATGAATATCTTCTAACAAAGTCATTCATAATTGATTCTCAAGTTAGAGAAGTGAATAATAATGAAGATTATGCAAACTAAAGGAATGATCTATAATACATAAGTGGGTCAATGAGGACTGTATTTAACCTTACCTTGTTAGTTAAAAAAAAAAAAGTGCCTTGAACCTCAAATTGTATTTTTGCCTAAAGAGTAAACGTTTAATAAAAAATAAAGATAGATCCTAAATATTTTGATTGCAAGGATGTATTATGGAATGAAAAGAGGAAAATTGGATTGAGAAGACATAAATCAAGTGGGATGTAAGAGTGCGTTTTATATAACATCATGTTTTGTTGTGTAAGAATGGGTTTTATATATAACATCATGTTTTTTTGTGTAATTTCACTGACAATTGTATGTGGATTATTTTATGATTATTGTATGCCAATTTGATTGTGATATGGGATGGACCATCATTTTTGTGTATACAACCAATGTGTGTTCTATTTATAGCTTGGCAAGCTCAACATACTACTGAACCAAGAAGATGACACATGTAGGATTCATATAGACTATGAGAAAGAAAAACATGTAGGATATCAAATTATTATAGATAAATTAAGTAGATATCATATCAATTACATACAATAGTATTTTTATATGGTACTATATATTGTATGGTTGGTTTTGATATAGAAATATTTGGTATTTTAAATCAAAACATGTCTAATATGGCATTGATATATTTTCTACTTGATTAAGAATGGTATGTTTAGTTTTCATGGAGTTGCTTCCAATTTAGAAAACATTAAACTATGGATTGACATGAAGAAAAAAAAATATATCAAATACATATACATAAGGTTAACAACTTATTGATAGTATAATATAAAATAACTAAGTATCTTATGACCGTAGGAAAAACTTCGGGCCAAGTTTATCCCAAGAGGGCGAGTATGTAGTGTCCCTTATTGGTGAGATAACTTTGATGACACTTAGAGATGGTGATTTTGATATAATGATATAATATTATGTATGACAGATTTATGTACATGCTTATATGCTATGAACTGGTTTGGATCACTTGTTTGTTGTGTGCTTATGATAATATCTATGGTTGCGTGTATAAGAATTGATTTTGGTTAAGAGAATTTTAGCGATTTTTTATCTTTTGTTATCCTATTTTGGACATAGGTGTATGCCATGAATGGTGATTCAGGATTGAGACATAGATCCATGGATGATCATGGTTATGTGGAACATATTGTTAATTATGATTTATGGATGATACATGATTTGTATGATTATATGTGCGTAATATCGTACTAAGCATGATGTGGCAGGGGACTTGGTCATTGCCAATAAGGATTTAGAAGTTATAAATGACTGCGGAAGTCATTTCTCCAAAACCAAAATGACTGTGGAAGTCATGCACAATCTTTGGTAAAATGTGATTAAGTTAATTATGAAATTCATTTGATTTAGTTGGTCTATGAGATTGTGATGTGTGCAGGTCTTGGAAGAAGACCTTACCAATGAACCATTAGATGGGTATGAGCTCACAATCAATACCTTAAGGTGAAATGCGGAGTTTCAAACCAGAGTACATGAGAAGCCATGAAAATTAGGGCGCGAAGTCCTAAATCCATGAAATATAAAGATGTGGAGTCTTGGATATATAATAAAAGGATTAGGGTGCGAAGTCCTAAATCCATGAAATATAAAGACATGGAGTCTTGAATCTATAGTGAAATGTTTGGGGTGTGGAGTCCTGAATATTCAAAAGATCAGGGTGTGGAATCTTGGATCTTTAGAGTAGATCAGGGCGCGGAGTCCTCAATCTACAAAGGCTCGGAGATGCATACAATAGGGGTGTAGAATCCCTATTGTCCGGAAGAAAAATATCACTCATGGGCAGCTCACAGATGAATTATCTTAATAAAATCTCATTCCTAACCATTTTGGAGTGTGTTAGAGTCGGTCTTTACAGCCCTCCGTCAGAGATCGTTTCGCTTTTGCATATTCATTCTTAGGTGTCTCGCTTGTTCCACTTCGTTGCATTTCGCTAGGAGCATGCCACTGACTGACGAAGGGGTCTGGTTGTCATGTGTTTCCTCATGCTTGTACCTGCAGGGCTATTTAAAAATTCTTCAAAAATTGCTGAAGTTCATCGTCATTTCATTCATGGTCATTAAATGTCAGTTTCGTTAAAAAGAGTTGTTAGTCCTAGAGTCTAGGGTTTTCGAGTCTTTTGCATATATGTCATAAAGCCCGCAGGCCATGAGGTTGGTTTCGCAAGTTTTGATTTCATATTTTTATTATCATAAGCATTTGAAAACATTTCTAGTCCAAAACTCTGTTTTGGAACTAGAAATTGTTTAATTTCATTTTTGTAATAATTGTATTTATTTCACCATGAGAAGCTTTAGTGCAAGCCTCTGATCTTGTCCTAAGCTAAAGTGCCACATCTCTGCAAAAGACAGCAAAGTTATCAGTCCAAAAACTCAGAAAAGCCAAAGAGAAACATTGTATTAAAAGATCAAATGACAAAGTGCAGAAACATTATGAAAGTGGGTTGTCAAATAAATTTGAAAAGCAATCCGATTTGATGAGATATTTATTTCATATATAAACATGACAAACAAACTCATTTGCCAAAAATCCGCAAGGCAGAGGTCGAAGTCGAGTTTTTGAAGGCCGTAGACAAGTTTTCATAGTTCTGGACAGTGTTTGGAGGGCGTGCGACCCAGTTGAGCGGGCGCTACCCACTTGAGGGGCGCGACCCACTTGAGCGCCACAGCCACTGTAAAGTTGAACGGGCGCTACCCACTTGGGGGGTGCGACCCACTTAAACCAGCGCGCTACCCACTTAAAACAGAGCCCAGAAAATTCGTTTTTTGCGCCCATATTCGATTCAAGTCGACTCCAAAAGCTTCCAAACAGGTTTTAATCATTGCTCAATAGATTTTTAATATGGTTGTGATGTAATTGATGTTGGGGAAACAAGCCATCCTTGGAGAAAATATATGAACCCTTCATTCACATGCAAGTTAATTCCGTAAGGGTTTTGAAATTGTATGGGCAGTTTTATGAAAAATTTGAAAACCTTCGAATGGTGGATATGTTCACACCCTAGCACGTTGTATAGATGATCCTCATGCCCTCAGTTATCATCTTGTCACTGCTGTTCATGCTCTTTCATATTTTGCACAGTCTTATATCGACTAATCTATAGCCCTCATTACCATAATATCACCATTGCTGTTGTTATCATTCTATTACCACTGTGATAGTAATTTGTGTCACTATGGTCATGGTCTTCTCCCTGTTCTCCAGTTCATAAACACAGTCCTCTACTTGTTTGCTTCTTTGACAAACTTTTCCCATCATTACCAAAAGCTTGCCCCATACTTTGCAGTTGGCACTCATTTGTGAAACTCACTTATGGTCAAAACAGTGATAGTTTTCATGCCACTAAAACAGAGCCATCTTCATTGTAATTTTGTTTTCCTATGATACTTTGGCAATGGGTGATATCTATTGGGTGTTGAAACATACATTAAGACTTTTCCTTCACTGCACCTATATGAGCATCCATATTGCAAATATCTTGTTCAAAGCCATGTCAGAGATGGATTCAGTTTATGAGCAAGGATATGAGCAGGACAGTGACTCAACCGTTGAGGTTGATGTACTGAGATGGAGCATAGCAGTGCACCAGTAGTGGTAACATATCAGAGAGGCCACAGAGCTTTGTTTGCAGCATCACGACGAGTACTATCTCCACCCGGGGTGGAAGGGGTCTCGTTGACTTCATTAGCAGCGCGAGTACTATCTCCACATGGCGTGGAAGGGGTCTCGCCTTCTTCATCAGCGTAGGTACATTCACAGGATCATGATAGAAACAAAGACATGTTTCTTCACATGAAAGGCCATTATTGGGCTGGCATGCATGTCTGCAAAGCGAGAATGAAGATTCTAAAGAGGAGGTTGAGCGAAGCACTAAAACGGCAGAAAAGGCCTGATCCACTCCGAATTTTGGCCGAGGCTTCGTTGGATGGGCAAGATACATGATGGAGGGTCTTCACTCCGGATTTGAGAAAATTCGGAGAAATTTTTGTCATTTTGAAATATTTTGGTCTAAAAACAGGTTTTTCAGTTAAGCGGGTAGCGCGCCCTTATGCTCACTTTTTTTTGGGACACTTGCTGAAGGAAATATTTGCATTTTTGGATTTTGCATGGTAATTTATGCATCCTCAGGCATTGCCGAAGCATTTCATCAGATTCTGGATGGTCAAAAAGCTCAAAAACACCATGAAAACCACCTTGCTGCCACCTTTTGCACCAGCAGGAAGTACTTCTGGGAGAATGAAGTTTTGGAGGGGAAAATGAGCTCGAAATTGAGAAATTCCACTTGGGTTGGATAGTCAACATCCAGGGCTTTCCAACGAGATATCATGAGCTCAATTTGGATGCCGGGAAGTACCTCAAAATCAGGTTGAAAGGCGCGCTACCCACTTGTTTCAGGGGCGCTACCCACTTAAATTTTTGGCTGAATTTTCAACTTCCAGCTCAGAATTTCGGCCAGTTGGGACCAGTTTTGCTTATGGATGAAATTTTTGGGTTTTTATGATGTAAATTGATGGTTGACATGTAACTTTGGCTTATTTTTACCTATTCTAGAAGATTCACTCTCAAAAAAGTGAAAATCATGTAAATGAATCAGTTTCCACTCTTTTAGAGGCAAGTTGTTAGCTGCCTAGATTTTAGCTCCTTGATTAGAATTTGTTGGAACTACTCCTAGAAGGAGGATTTCGACCCCTATAGGTGTGGGGAGGGATTATAATTATCTATATATTGTAATTTCTGAGACATTCTACAAGTTGGACTCTTGGGAAACTTTTGGCACACTATTGTACATATTTTTCATATTTTGGCTAAGGAAAGATCAGAGGTTTTGCAGCACCTGTTGGGATTCTTGTGGCTTTCAGTTCTTAATGGTGTTTTCTCTCAGTTTATTGTAAGTTCCTTCATGTTTAATGTATGCCATTTCTCACTTATGCTTCTTAAATTAAATGAATGAGTAGATGCGGTTGAATCCATTGTTCACAGTGCTCTGCCTTTGAATTCATTTAGTTTTTCATGTTTTCGCCTGTTTGAAAAGGATCCATGTTCATCCTTGCCCTTTTCAGATCCTTTTCATTCCGATCCATCCATATATCCAATCAAAATCATTAAGACTATTGCCTACCTCACCCCAGCTCGAAATCTGCAAAGATCTGACCTTATCCCCGGACCCAAAATTGTTTTTTCTCATTTCTCCAACGAAAACCCAAAAAATCAAAATCAAACATTCCTATCTCTTTACTAGCCTAAAATTAGTATTCATTGTTCATTATAAGTCATCTCAGCCCCTCTGAAAACATTTGCCGAGATAGAGCCGGAGAGAGCCCTCTCCTGTCCTCGTAGGGCTAGCTACGAGGCTGAGCGTGGTTTGATGTAGCCTTGAGTTTTACCTTATTTCAGCCTAAGGTAGATTTGAGCGCTAACATAGTGGCGACCATAGTGGGGAAAAACTCAAAACGTTTGCTTGTTATAGACGGAGTCTGAAGTCACGAAAGGTAGCATTCGAAACGCTGTTGCTATGCATCAGCGAAGTAGATAAACGCTGCTTCAGTCGATCTTCGGTTTAACTTGTAATCGTAGCATTTAACTTGTAAATTGCCCCAGTACATGTATCAAGTTTAGATCTGATGGTTGATGGTGAAAAACGATCAGACACCGCAAGGCTGAAATCATTCACCTGGCGACTTCATTCACTGAACAATCCAGAAATCAATGCTTCATGGTGACTTCACTGCAGGGAGATCAGTAGCTATCAGATTTTCAAGATGGACCAAATCACAAGAAGATATGCTCCCATGAGCCGAGATCACATCCCAGGTTTTCCGAATAAGATGCCCAAGGTAGATTGGTCAAGGAATCTGCCTACGTTTAACGATGATGGTAAGAAAGATGCTGCTTTACATTTAGTCAGATTTCACATGCATATTCGCAAGTTGAAGGTGGCTTTTCCTGAAGATTGTTTGATGAAGATATTCCTAGCCACTTTGGAAGGTGAAGCCCAATCTTGGTATGAAAATTTGCCACTGGCCTGTATTTATTGTTTAAATGATTTTCATGCCCTGTTCATTGAAAGATATCAAGTATCTTATCCATCATTAAATTTAGTTCATGACTGTTGCAAACATGCTTCTACTTTTATTGAAAGCCTTGAGAAATATTATGAAGACGATAATTTCATAGATGATGAGATCATGGAAGCCCTATATGAAAATCCATTTCAGCAGCATAAAGACGATCATGAAAATTTGCAGCAGGATCAAGATTTTAGTGTGGTGGAAGATGAAGGAATTTTGCATCTTGACAGTGAACAGGAATTATATGAAATGGATCAGCAGTATGAGGAAAATCTGTATACTCCTTCACTTGAAATCAATGAAGACAATCACTGTTTGAGCAAAAGAAAACAAAAGATATTATCTCCTATGTCTGAAGATGAGATAGATCAGCTATTGAAAGGTCATATTCCAGCTCAAGTTAACGCAGATCTGTAGTGTGCACATGGTCAAGAAGGTGATGGTGGAACTTCTTCCTTTTCTGAAAAGGATGACAGTCCTGTAAATAGCTTTATAGATCAGCAGGTTGAAGATGTCTATATGGCTGAAAATGATGAAAGAGAAGAGTCTGTTTCAGATCTATCCATGGAAGAAGACAGCATGCAGAGAAATCAAGTTTCAATTTCAGAACGTGATCCAGTCCAGTCAGCCATATCAGATCCAGATTCAGATTATAATGACCAAGAATACCTTGTGCTGAATCCTGAAAAGGAGAACTTTGCTGTTGAGTTCATCTACAATGAAGAAGACAAAGGTATGGACTCAAATGTTTTTAGTTCATTAGAACACAGCCTTCAGAAAGAAGCCATTCAGTCAGTTAATGAAAAACAGGATGGGATCTTCATTCAAGTAAGTGAAACAGTTCCTTTGGATGAATTTATGGTAGATGATAGAGATATCATGTTTGAGCATCAAGAATCAGCTGAAGTTTCTTTTCTCATGATTGATGACTGTAATGAAAATCCGGCTGTCCTATCATATGAATATGACTCACCAAATATTCAGACTACAGAAGATCAGACCATTCAAGATTTCCATTCAGATTCTTCTTCATATGTCTCATGTGTTGAAATGTTTTTACAAGAGGAGATCTGCTCATCTACCTGTTCAGAGTTTTTTGAAGCCCAGGAGCATACTTTTACTGAAGTACATGATGAAGGAAGATCAAAATTAGAAGTAGGAGAAAAATACACCTTGTTCTTTCAGCAGGAGGTAAATCTTCATGTTTTTCATGATCCATTGGAAAAATTGTTACAGTAAGTAGTAAAGGTGAGTATTGCACTATTCAGTGATGAAGGAGATCATGGTCAATTATGTTTTTGGATGCCCAGTTACCAGTATCTATTGTTGACCAGGAGATCTGATCAGAAGAATCAGTCAAGAAGCCATCTGCTTGACTGGTTACATTGGAAAGCCAATTATACATGATTGTACATATTTCATTAGTATGCAGGTGGTTGTCATCATGATTCCAAATCTTGATGGATTGCTGCCTTTTTTTCCAAAAGCTTTGTAAAGTCTTGTTTTAAGTCAGTCATGAGTCATTTGTGTTTGGTCTGTTGAGTCAGTTTTTTCAAGTTATTTCAGTTTGCCATCGAGTCAGTTTGAGTCAAGTTTCAGTCAGTTCTCAGTCAAGTTTTCATTCAATAAATATGTCAAAAGTTTTTGTTTTATTAGTTGAAATAATGACTCCATCGCCCAATGGATGAAGGCACTGTCGGACTTCCCCAGAGATCTACCGTTCTTGGCATCTCCATGGAGCCACCATCCCCATTGGAGCCAATGTTAGAGTCGGTCTTTACAGCCCTCCGTCAGAGATCGTTTCGCTTTTGCATATTCATTCTTAGGTGTCTCGCTTGTTCCACTTCGTTGCATTTCGCTAGGAGCATGCCACTGACTGACGAGGGGGTCTGGTTGTCATGTGTTTCCTCATGTTTATACCTGCAGGGCTATTTAAAAATTCCTCAAAAATTACTAAAGTTCATCGTCATTTCATTCATGGTCATTAAATATCAGTTTCGTTAAAAAAGTCTTTAGTCCTAGAGTCTAGGGTTTTTGAGTCTTTTGCATATATGTCATAAAGCCCGCAGGCCATGAGGTTGGTTTCGCAAGTTTTGATTTCATATTTTTATTATCATAAGCATTTGAAAACATTTCTAGTCCAAAACTCTGTTTTGGAACTAGAAATTGTTTAATTTCATTTTTCTAATAATTGTATTTATTTCACCATGAGAAGTTTCAGTGCAAGCCTCTGATCTTGTCCTAAGCTAAACTGCCACATCCCTGCAAAAGACAGTAAAGTTATCAGTCCAAAAACTCAGAAAAGCCAAAGAGAAACATTGTATTAAAAGATCAAATGACAAAGTGCAGAAACATTATGAAAGTGGGTTGTCAAATAAATTTGAAAATAAATCTGATTTGATGAGATATTTATTTCATATATAAACATGACAAACAAACTCATTTGCCAAAAATCCGCAAGGCAGAGGTCGAAGTCGAGTTTTTGAAGGCCGTAGACAAGTTTTCATAGTTACGGAACAGGAGCGTCTGCAGCCCACGGCGGGGCTTCCACGGGCGCGGCCACTTGAGTGCCACATTGCTGCAAAACTGAACGGCGCTACCCACTTGAAGTCGGCCCACTTAAACTTGACGCGCTACCCACTTAAAACGAGCCCGGAAAATTCGTTTTTTTGCGCTGAGATTCGATTCAAGTCGACTCCAAAAGCTTCCAAACAGGTTTTAATCATTGCTCGATAGATTTTTAATATCTTTGTGATGTCATTGATGTTGGGGAAACAAGCCATCCTTGGAGAAAATATATGAACCCTTCATTCACATGCAAGTTAATTCCGTAAATTAGATCTCTGTGTATGGGCGAGTTTTATGAAAAATTTGAAAACCTTCGAATGGTGGATATGTTCACACCTAGCACGTTGTATAGATGATCCTCATGCCCTCGAGTTATCATCTTGTCAGCATTTGCTGTTCATGCTCTTTTTCCTTTTGCACGATCTTATATCGACAATTGTTATAGCCCTCATTACCATAATATCACCATTGTTGTTGTTATCATTCTATTACCACTGTGATAGTAATTTGTGTCACTATGGTCATGGTCTTCTCCCTGTTCTCCAGTTCATAAACGCAGTCCTCTACTTGTTTGCTTCTTTGACAAATTTTTCCCATCATTACCAAAAGCTTGCACCATACTTTGCAGTTGGCACTCATTTGTGAAACTCACTTATGGTCAAACAGTGATAGTTTTTATGCCATTAAAACATAGTCATTCTCATTATGATTTTGTTTTCCTGTGATGCTTGGGTACATGGGTGATATCTATTGGGTTTTGAGCATACATTGAAACTTTGACTTCACTACACCTATATCAACACACATATTGCAGACAACTTGTTTTCAAAGCTATGTCAGAGACGGATTCAGTTTATGAGCATGGATATGAGCAGGACAGTGACTCAACCATTGAGGTTGATGTACTGAGATGGAGCATAGCAGTGCACCAGTAGTGGTAACATATCAGAGAGGCCACAGAGCTTTTTTTGTAGCATCACGACGAGTACTATCTCCACCCGGGGTGGAAGGGGTCTCGTTGACTTCATTAGCAGCGCGAGTACTATCTCCACATGGCGTGGAAGGGGTCTTGCCTTCTTCATCAGCGTAGGTACATTCATAGGATCATGATAGAAACAAAGACATGTTTCGTCACATGAAAGGCCATTATTGGGCTCGCATGCATGTCTGCAAAGCGAGAATGAAGATTCTAAAGAGGAGGTTGAGCGAAGCACTAAAACGGCGGAAAAGGCCTGATCCACTCCGGATTTTGGCCGAGGCTTCGTTGGCTGGGCAAGATACATGATGGAGGGTCTTCGCTCCAGATTTGAGAAAATTTGGAGAAATGTTTGTCATTTTGAAATATTTTGGTCTAAAAACAGGTTTTTCAGTTAAGCGGGTAGCGCGCCCTTATGCTCACTTTTTTTCGGGACACTTGCTGAAGGAAATCTTTGCATTTTTGGATTTTTCATGGTAATTTATGCATCCTCAGGCATTTCCGAAGCATTTCATCAGATTCTGGATGGTCAAAAAGCTCAAAAACACCATGAAAACCACCTTGCTGCCACCTTTTGCACCAGCAGGAAGTACTTCTGGGAGAATGAAGTTTTGGAGGGGTATATGAGCTCGAAATTGAGAAATTCCACTTCGGTTGGATAGTCAACATCCAGGGCTTTCCAACGAGCTATCATGAGCTCAATTTGGATGCCGGGAAGTACCTCAAAATCAGGTTGAAAGGTGCGCTACCCACTTGTTTCAGGGGCGCTACCCACTTAAATGTTTGGCTGAATTTTCAACTTCCAGCTCAGAATTTCGGCCAGTTGGGACCAGTTTTGCTTGTGGATGAAATTTTTGGGTTTTAATGATGTAAATTGATGGTTGACATGTAAATTTGGCTTATTTTTACCTATTCTAGAAGATTCACTCTCAAAAAATTGAAAATCATGTAAATGAATCAGTTTCCACTCTTTTAGAGGCAAGTTGTTAGCTGCCTAGATTTTAGCTCCTTGATTAGAATTTGTTGGAACTGCTCCTAGAAGGAGGATTTCGACCCCTAGAGGTGTGGGGAGGGGTTAGAGTGATCTATATATTGTAATTTTTGAGACATTCTACAGGTTGGACTCTTGGGAAACTTTTGGCACACATTGTACATATTTTTCATATTTTGGCTAAGGAAAGATCAGAGGTTTTGCAGCACCTGTTGGGATTCTTGTGGCTTTCAGTTATTAATGGTGTTTTCTCTCAGTTTATTGTAAGTTCCTTCATGTTTAATGTATGCCATTTCTCACTTATGCTTCTTAAATTAAATGAATGAGTAGATACGGTTGAATCCATTGTTCACAGTGCTCTGCCTTTGAATTCATTTAGTTTTTCATGTTTTCGCCTGTTTGAAAAGGATCCATGTTCATCCTTGCCCTTTTTAGCTCCTTTTCATTCTGATCCATCCATATATCCAATCAAAAGCATTAAGACTATTGCCTACCTCGCCCCAACTCGAAATATGCAAAGATCTGACCCTATCCCCGGACCCAAAATTGTTTTTTCTCATTTCTCCAACGAAAACCCAAAAAATCAAAATCAAACATTCCTATCTCTTTACTAGCCTAAAATCAGTATTCATTGTTCATTATAAGTCATCTCAGCCCCTCTGAAAACATTTGCCGAGATAGACCCCGAGAGAGCCCTCTCTTGTCCTCGTAGGGCTAGCTACGAGGCTGAGCGTGGTTTGATGTAGCCTTGAGTTTTACCTTATTTCAGCCTAAGGTAGATTTGAGCGCTAACAGAGTGAATTTCTAAAAATGGAAATTCATGTCTACCATTTCAAGTATGACTTTCCAAAATAGTAAATCACCTCCAATTAATGGGTAAACAAGTATACTTGAAGGAAAATCACTTAACTTGTGATTAATCAATTGTAATAGTTCAATCTCGACTTAATCCTCAATATTATTAATATTATTTTTATATTTTATGAGACTATGATATTATTATTAAAAGAGAATTATATCTCCTCAATCACTTCACACCTCTCTCCTTGATGATTCTCATGGCTCTATGTAACTCTCTCTCTCTCTCTTTTAATAATAAATTACACTCTCTTTTATGCACTCATCAAAGAATGGCATATTCCTCTTACACTCATTAAAGACATGTCATAAAAGATTCCTCTTACACTCTCTTAAATGCATATGTTACAGTCTCCTTAAATAAGGCATGCACACCTCTCCTTAATGGCATGAGTTACACTCCTCTAAATGGAATACAAAGCATGCATATTACTCCATTTTTATGACAAGAATTTTTAGCTCCTCCTATATATGTGTCTCATGTATTCTCACTTGGGGGGGTGCATGGTGATACCAAGAGTTGGAAATATTTGAAAAAAAAAATTATGAGAGGGACTTGGAGAGTAGCCAATTTCTTTTGAAATGAATTTGAAATCCATAAACTAAATTACTAAATAGCTATACATGGTGCAGCTAACCATAAGTGGTATTTGGAGGAATTGAAATTTATATTCCTCAACTTGCCTTGGATTTCTCTCTATTGCTATATTTTGGTATTGTTTGTGAGCTTTTACAGTTCAGGGGTTCTAGGGGGAGGAGTTCTCCTTGGATATGGTTGGGTGGAAAACTGGATGGTTCAAATGAGTTGGTTAAGGGATCAAAGGTGGATCATATTCTCAACGATTGGAGCTGAATATCTCTTCAGGTATAATTTCCATTGTCCTAAAATTATGGTATAGCTTTAGCATAAAATAAAAAGTAGACATCTAAATTGTTGTAAGAATCTAATTTTGGCTTAGGCTTATGTTATCTAGAATATTATTGATTAGTTAAAAATGAAGACTAGATAAATCTATATGTATGGATGTTTAGATCTCAATATTGGAGTTATTATTGGTGTAGTTTATGGTACTAATCTTGGTATTGTAGCATTTGAGAAAGGAAAGCCAAATATTGTTGAAGGTAATTGCAATAGATAAATTCCAAAGGACTTGGGTAAGTATTTCACGATTTATGGTTTTGTTTCAAGTAATTAATAGATGCATGTTTTATAAATGGTTTTAGGATAGTTTGCAAATTGTCTGACAAAACCCGTGAATGAGTAATGTTATCAATTTATTTATGCATGAATAAGTGCTAACTTGCAGCTTACATCAGAAGTAAGAAAATGGACATGTACCCAAAATATACTTGGAGGAATTACAGAATCAACCCTTAAAAGAAAATGAAAAAATAATGGCAACTAAAATATAGTTTGGAAGATCAAATGCTTGAGGTAAGTTGGAGATAAATTTCAGTTATGGCTTATGTTTCATATTCTTATTAATAATTCAATGTTTTTTTATTCAAGTTGTTGTAATAGTACTATCAGAATTTTGATAGAAAGCCTTAATGGCTGTAGCATTCAGGGCTGCCATGTGTTTGTCAAATTGTAGCAATTGGTTCAAAAAGCTTGTCAAATCATGTCAAATGAATTAGCTTGTGGATGGTAAAATGTTTTAAGGACTCATATGGTGGATTTAGAAATGTGTGATTTCAATGAGCATATCTTAGTAGCATAACTTTGGGTTGTTTTTCCTCATGTAGAGGTGTAGTTGTAAGTTTTCATTCCATATGTTTGACAAAAGTCATAAATGAAACATTTAGGCTATAAATTTTGTTGTTTTCAAGAATCACATTCCTGGGCATTTTTAATTCGATTCAGCCCAAAATCAGGGGTTATCCGTGCCTAATGGTCATGTAACCCCTGATTTCATTCCAAAAAAATACTTTTCAGAACCTAGATTGGAAATCTGGGCGATTTGGCAGATTGCTGCTGTGGGTTATGTGCACTTGTTGTTGAGTCTTTGATGAAAGACTAAGATTATTTAGTCCCTATTTTAAGATGGAAATATTTAAAGTTTCAATTCTGAATTTTATGAGATAAATATGTTGAAGAATAATCTTAAATTCATTATTGCTAAGTGTTTGACAAAATGCCTCAATGACTTTTAATTGCATGCTTGCAAAGTGTTGGTCATAAGGGCTCAATGAGTGTAGGGTGCATGTCTGCAAAGTGTTTGTCAAAAGTCTTGAATGGTTGTAGCTTTTGTGCATATAAATTGTTAGTGTAAAATTGTTAGTTACTATTGTTTTTATGTTACTATAAATTATAAATAAACTATTTAATGGGTGTAGCTTCCTATGTCTGCAAGTTTTTGGTATGAATGTGAAAATGAATTTAATAATTTGCTGAAGTGTGAATAAGAAAGTTGTTTCTTGTATTATCTAAAGCCTTCAAAAAAAAAAGGGCTTGTTGTTGGAAACAATTCTATAGTGACTAATTCTTTAGGATTTTGTGCAAATGAGTATTAGTGATTGTGTGACATCTACTTCTCTATCTTACTGATGGTGGGTAAGGTGGGACCTTACCTCAATAGAGAAAACACACTAATAAATCAAAAATGGAGAGATTTATCCCTTTATTAGGTGTCGGTAGTAGTAGAAGATAGAATACTAAATCTCTTGTAGTGGATCCTTCGAGCTACAGAGCTCCAATATCCAAGACAAGGGGGTCTCTTCCCCTCACATTTTCAGCAAGCATCTCTTCCATCTCGAAGGATGGTAGATTGATGGACACATGGTGAACTCTTCTCTCTTGGATTGAGGTGTTGGATGGCCAACAACTGAATCCTTCCAATCCTCTTGCTGCTGGAAAACACAAGTTGGTTTTATTCTGAGCAATTTGGCCAACATAACAATGTGTTCTCATGTTCTCTTCCCATGTGTTATCACTCATAATTTTGTGAGTCATTACTTGACATGGTCATAAAATTCACTCCTTCAATAGGGTAAGGTCTCCTTAAAGCATTTTCAAGTTGGCATAGGAAATTTCATTTTTGGATATTTAACCTATCCTAAGTTTCAAGACCACCCTCATTTCATCTCAAAACCACCTCCATATAGGTCACATCATGTTCCATCAGTCATCATTTGCTGACATATTTCATTTCCCAAGCTTACAACTCTGAAAAGGTCATTTTAGCCAAGAATTCCTACTTTTGTAGCGAATTCATTTTAAAATAGGCAGAAAACGCTACGAAACTGCTGAAAGTTTCATAGTGAATATGAAGCATTTCTCTGTTTTCTGACTTTGAGAA
Organism: Pinus albicaulis; assembly: GCA_034641835.2. Classification (NCBI taxonomy): domain Eukaryota; kingdom Viridiplantae; phylum Streptophyta; class Pinopsida; order Pinales; family Pinaceae; genus Pinus; species Pinus albicaulis. The sequence goes on from MU968317.1 coordinate 32,260,794, forward strand.
GTCAACTTCAAGGGAGATTTATGGGCAAACCGAAAATTATTTTAAGAAACTGAGAGAGGTTATTTTCAAGAAAATATCATATAACAATATACTCTTTCACTTTTCTCAAAGGTGCTACAAATTGGGAGATACAAGGATATCATTCAGCCCTATTTTCAGAATGCAAAATTTTCCTTTTTTATACATGTTGTTAGAATGTAGATTCTGGACAACTGGAGATGTGTTTCAAGAAACCAAGAGAGGTATTTCTTAAGAACATATTGATCTACAAAAAAGTCCTTCATGTTTTCAATATCTATCAATGATATGGAGATAAGAGATCATTTCTAAACCCTATGTTTTTAGAAAATAACAGAGTCATTTTAGTGATGACAAAACTTGCTAAAGGTGAAAAAGATGTTTTTTGAAGAGGAAACACCTCAAAACCCTTAGTTTGAGATGGTATATACTTTTAAAGGTCAATGGCATGTTGAAAATAATTTTTTACACTTGGAAAGAATATTTTTGAAGCTACGTGAAAATCTAGAATTTTCACTATTTTCAGTAGTTTCGTAGTGTTTCTTAGGCTTGAAGCCAGGAAAACACTACGAAACTACTGTAGCTTTATTTTTGCATTTTGAACCATTTTAAAAATATTCTAAGGGGTTAAATTGATATGGATAAGGTGTCTAAGAATGATGAAGACAATATCAAAGGAAAGAGACAGAAATTCTGATGGCAAAGGTCATTTATGTACACTACAAAAGTACGCTATGAAATTGCCCTATTTTCTTAGCGAGATGTTTTTTAAGGTTTATGAGAAAATGAAAAATTATTTTGGAAATTTGAAAGAGGTTTTTCTTCATCACAAGCCCCTCTACAAAAACCTCTCTCAGTGTCTGCAAAGCCATCAGGGTTTGGAAATTATACACTCATTTTTTCATGTTATGAAACTGTTGAAATTTTTTTTTCGTAGCGAACTTTTTTTAAGGTTTCTGAGAAACTGAAAAAGTATTTTGGAAATATGAAAAGATTTTTCTTCAGAACAGGTTCATCTACAAAAACCCCTCTCAGTTTCTGCAAATCTATCAAGGTTTGGAAATTATGCACTCATCTTTGAAGCCTACTGTTTCAAAATTTTCACTAAATAGATTTGTGAAAAAATTGTAAAAATTCGACTTGGAGGAGATCCAACTCAGCATCCACGTGGCATAATGACACATAAGCACTCTTGTACACTCAAAAAATTAGTTGGTTTCAGTTGATAAGGGTTATTGAATTGGTTTTTTGAACTATTAATGAAAGAAGAGTCCTTTTTGTATTCAAACTCTGCAAAACAGAAATATCCCTAGGAAGTCTCCAAGTAATAGAATCATGTTTGAAATAGGTCTTTGAGGTGGGAATTCGAAGCTAGCAAGGTGGAATATAATTTTTATGAGTCCTCATTCTATAAAGGACTTAATTTTAGAGTTATAAAGGGTTGGGTTATGTTATGGTTGACCCCTGCTATTGTAAACATGTTTTTATATCAGTAATATAGACTGTTTTTCTTCTTGACATACCTGAGATTCTCATGGGGTTTTTAATTTTTTATTGATATACATCTTATGTTTTAATACTTGTAGTAGATTTCATTTATATTACTCAGAATTCATAACTCTATGCTCTAACTTCCTTTAGTAATGAGATGACTGTGTTTTCCTATGTTTTATGAGTGAATTGCCTTTGAACCACTAACAATAGATTTCATTGCTTTTACTAAGAATTCATAACTCTATGCTCTGACTTCATTTAGTAAGGAAATGAATGTGTTGACCTATGTTCTATGATTGAATTGACTTTGTTAAAGACCCCTATCTGCCTCAGCTTCCATGTCAAGGAACCTTGCCACTGAACCTACTGATTTGTGGACTCCATAAGCCCAACGGTAGCAAGCCTTCACCTTCTCAACCTGCAAACATAAAAAACCAAGACACAATTCATAGATTTAGGAATCTAGTACTATCATTATCTAATTCATGAAACCCCCTTGAGAGAGCCCTCTCAGACTGAAGAGGCTAAGCTTCAGTCAAAAGTTGGTTTGAAACAGTTACTCCAAGTTGACCATTGAAGCAGCCCAAGAGGGCTCAATTTGGTGATAACATTTTGGCATCGTTGCCGGGGATCGAAGGTGTAAATTTTCCCTGGGAAGAATGAAAAAGTTTCAGTTCTAAGGTCTGAGAGAAACAAACACTTAGGCACATATTGGCTGTATTTCTGCTTTGGCGACTCCACACATCAAATAATCAATTGGAAGGTGACTCCATTGCTTGAAGATCAGTAGCTTGATGAAGTTTCAAGATTAGTTCCATTTCAAGAATAAATGCAAGGTATGCACCTATGAATCGGTCTCACATCCCTGGTTTTCCAAATCCTATGCCAAAGGTCGAATGATTAACTGATCTTCCTTTATTTAAATATGAAAAGAAAGACAATGTTGCTCTTCATTTGGTTAGATTCCATATGCATGTACAAAGACTTAAGGTTCAGTTCCCTGAGGATTGTCTCATGAAGATGTTGATGGCCACTTTAGAAGGAAAAACATGGTCTTGGTACGAAAACCTACCACATGGTTCATTATATTCTCTTTCTGATTTTCATGTTGCATTTTATAAGATGTATGAAGAGTGTCATCCCTCCTTATTGCTGGTCAAAGACTGCTGTAAACATTGTGTGAGTTTTATTGAATATTTGGAAATTTTTTATGAAGATGATGAGTTCATGGATGAGGAAATTTTAGAGGCCCTTCATGACAGTCCCTTTCATCACCAAGAAGAAAGGATAACCCCTCCCTTGTATAAAATGAAACCCAATAGGAGTTTATTTATGAAAATCATGTTACATCCTCTGAGTTTGATGAAAAGTTGCAGCAGAATTGTCAACCTTTTTATCATCAGGAATATGATAATCATTTAAAAAAACAAGAGGAAATACTAGAAGATAATAGCTATAATCCTCAGGTAAATAATGATCACTCTAATGAAGAAGTGGATGAAATGTTTTCTTTATCCTTGTCTTCTAATATGAAGTCATTTGGGTGCAATTCAGAAGATAAGATTCAGTTTTTGGATGAAGTTGCTAAGAACATTGAAAAAGACATTGAATTTTTAGAAGATCAAATTCAATCTTATAGTCTTCATGATCAAGATAAGTATTTTCAAAAGTTTTTAATGCGAGAACACAAAGAGAGGGTGCTGATACCTTTCTCTGTTGAGATTGAGGAAGAATACCCTGTTTTTGAAAATCAGTTCGAAAATAACTTTGAAAATCAGTTTGATAGCACAAAACTGAAATCTTGTGTGGCTGAGCAAAGCATATATGAGTTGTCCAAAGCTGCAGAATGTCTTGAGAATCATCAAAAAGATTATGTCTTCTATGATCCTATAGCTGACTACATGGAAGAGTTCTACAGTCCAGATTTCCAGTCATATTTTCATTATGAGGATCATATACATTTTATGTTGCCTTGGTCATCTCAATATCATGCTTACTTTTGGTTCAAGTGCAGTCAAGAGGTTCAAATGTCAGATCAGATCAATGACTGGCTTCATTGGAAGTTTCATGTTGCTTGAATTAAAAATGGAGATTGTAGTTGTTAGGGTAGGTAAGTGTGTGTGAATAAGCTCAAGTAGATTGAGCATATTTTTAGCAGTAAATTTGGGTTTTTAGCAGTAATCATCAAGTTTAAGCTCAAGGAGAAGGCCATAAGAACTTGGCGAAGTTTTCATAAATTTCAGAGTTTTTATTTCCAAGAAGATGGATGCCACTAGAACTATAGGTTCTTTGGTGTACCATAGGGGCACACCATCCCAAGTGGAGCCATTGTTATCACTCATAATTTTGTGAGTCATTACTTGACATGGTCATACAGTTCACTCCTTCAAAAGGGTAAGGTCTCCTTAAAGCTTTTTCAAGTTTTCAAAGGAAATTTCATTTTTTCATATTTAACCTATCCTAAATTTCAAAACCGCCCTCATTTCATCTCAAAATCACCTCCATATAGGTCACATCATGTCTCATTAGTCATAATTTGCCGTTAGTTTTCATTTCACAAGAATTTAAATCTGAAAAGGTCATTTTAGCCAATAATCCCTACTTTTGTAGCAAATTCAGAGTAAAATAGGCAGAAAACGCTACAAAGTGAACGTTTCGTTGTAATATGAAGCATTTCTCTGTTTCTGACTTTGAGCAGTCAACTTCAAGGGCGGTTTCTGGGAAAAAAGAGAAGTATTTTAAGAAAATGAGAGAGGTTATTTTCAATAAAATATCAAATAACAGTAAAATCTTTCACTTTTCTCAAAGGTGCTACAAATTGGGAGATACAGTGATGTATTTCAACCCTATTTTTAGAATGCAGAATTTTCATGTTTTATACATGTTTTTAGAATGCAGATTGTGGACATCTGGAGATGTGTTTCAAAAACCTAAGAGATGTTTTTATTCAAGGCATACTGAACTACAAAAAAATCCTTAAGTTTTGAAATATCTATCAAGTATAGGGAGATAAGAGCTCATCTCTAAACCCTATTTTTTTAGAAAAAACAGAGTCATTTTAGTGATGAAAAAACTTGCTAAAGGTGAAAAAGATGTTTTTTGAAGAGGAAACACCTCATAACCCTTAGTTTGAGCTGGTTTATACTTTTAAAGGCCAATGGAATGTTGAAAATAAGGTTTTTACACTTGGAAAAAATATCTTTGAAGCTACATGAAAATCTGGAATTTTCATTGTTTTCAGCGGTTTTGTAGCGTTTCTTAGGCTTGAAGCTAGGAAAATGCTACGAAACTATTGTAGCTTTATTTTTGAATTTTGAACCATTTTAAGAAGCTTCTAAAGGGTGAAATTGATATGGAGAAGGTGTCTAAGCATGATGAAGACAATATCAAAGGAAAGAGACAGAAATTATGATGGCAAAGGTCATTTTTGTACGCTACGAAACTTCCCTGTTTTTGTAGTGAGATGTTTTTTAAGGTTTATGAGCAAATCAAAAAGTATTTTGTAAATATAAAAGAGGTTTGTCTTCAAGAGAGGCCCCTCTACAAAAAAATCTCTCATTTTCTGCAAATACATTAGGTTTTGGAAAGTATACACTCATTTTTGCACGCTACGAAACTACTGAAAAAATGTTTTCATAGCGATATGTTGTTTAAGGTTTCTGAGAAACAGAAAAAGTATTTTGGAAATATGGAACATGTTTTTCTTCAGCACAAGTTCTTCTACAAAAACCTCTTGCAGTTTCTGCAAAGCTATCAGGGTTTGGAAATTATACAATCATCTTTGAAGCCTACGGTTTCAGAATTTTCACTAACCAGATTTGTGAACAAATTGTAAAAATTTGACTTCAAGGAGGTCCAGCTCAGAACCCACATGGCATAGTGACACATCAACACTCTAGTACAGTCATAAAATTATTTGGTTGTAGTTGATAAGGGTTATTGAATTGGTTTTTTGTTAGGTCCCTATATTACTAGTATAGTCCCTTATTGTTATTGGTGTAACCCCTTTATTTTTATTATTGTACCCTTGTAACCCCCATTTTTTTATTACTGTGCCCTTAAATTATTATTGTTAGGTCAGCTAGGATTACATTTTGGCCCACTAGGATTACATTATGGCCACATGGAATCCTATATATAGAAAGGAGGTTTTGTAAATTGTATCATCTAAGAATTGTTCATTCATGTAATTTATTGGAGGTTGCCCCCTAGAAGTGGCTTATTTCTAAGGCATTGATATCTCTTTTATTCTAATTTTGGAGCTGATTACACAACATTTGGTATCAGAGCTTTGGATTCTAGGATTTCATTGCTCCAAATAGGTCATCGTGGGATTTTCGCTATAACTTTTTTTCTACAAAGTTTCAGAAGCTGAAAGTTTTAGGGTGCGAAGTAGAAATCTTGAGGAACATCATAAAAAAATTTCAGAGCTTGGTTCACAATATTTTTGGAGATATGATCTGTGGAAGTTAGGTATTGTTTCAGGCTCCTAAACAGGTCATCGTGGCATTTGCGCTATAACCTTTTTTCTATGAAGTTTCAGAAGCTGAAAATTTTAGGGTGCGAAGTTGAAATCTTAAGGAAAATATTCAAAAAATTTCAGAGCTTGGTTCACAATATTTTCAGAGATATGATCTGTGGAAGGTAGTGTGTTTTCAGGCTCCTGAATTTCATCTCAAAGAGGTGATTGTGGGAAAATATTCATAACTCTCTCTCTGAGCATCAGATTGGAGTGCCGTAAAATGTGGTCGCAATAAAATGGACTGTATTTTCTTGGCTATGAATTTTAGAGCTGAAGGAACAAACAGTGACACATGTCAAGTCGTACAAGTTCGCTCAACTGAACCAGTCCATAATTTGGTCATTGTGGGAGATTGGACACAACTTTGTCTTGGAGAATCCAAATCAGGTCAGACCTATGGCATTCGAAAGATAATATAGAGGGATATTTTGGTACCAAAATTCAAATATTGAAGTGCTACAATCATAGAGATAATCCAATTTCAGTATCGATCTCCTCAAAAGAAAGAAAAAGGTGTGTATTTTTTTTCCGAATTGCATAAGTCTTGTTTGAAGAATCAATTTGAATTGATTCCAAGGGCATATTGTAGAAAACATATCAGTATTGGGTTCTAAAAGATGCCCCGTAAAAATAATTCAACACCCATTAAGCCTTAAGAAGGCTCTACTATGACTCATGAAGATGAAGAATTGCAACATGATCTGTCAAAATTACAATAGCAAGTGCAACAAATTTCATTCTCACAAAGAGCAACAAAAATGAAATGGAAGTTTTGAAGAAAGGCATGGAAGTGAAGATGGACGGTTTGAAGAAAGGCGTGGAAGCTAAGATGGATGGCATGGAAGCTAATATGGATGGCATGGAAGCTGGCATGGAAGCTAAGATGGATGACATGAAAGACAACATGGAAAATATGAAGAATGATCTAAAAGTAGACATCGAAGGTTTGACAAAGTTGATACAAGAAATGTTTCCTAATGGTGAAAAGATAGTAGAAAAACCTCATGATGAGAACAAAATAAATTTTAATCGTGATTTCATAAACTCTAATGTTGGTGGGAAGAACCACCATATTCCAAAAATGGATATGAGGAGGTTTCATGGAAAGGATCCTGTAACATGGATACTACAGATGGAGCAATATTTTGATCTCCGTAATGTGCAAAACACACAAAAGGTACGCATTGCAACTTTACATTTAGAACAAAATACATTTGTATGGTATCGATGGCTTTGCTCCCGTAGAAAAATTGTCACTTGGTCAATTTTTACTGAGGAAATGATAGCACATTATGAGGATACAAAGAGCAACACCTTCTTTAGCCAATTGATAAATCTCAAACAAAAGGGTTTAGTGGGGCAGCACATTGAGGACTTCCAAAAATTGAATATAAGGTAACTGATATTCCAGAGGAACACAGGATTGATCTCTTCATAGGCACTTTAAAGGATAACATCCAACATGAAGTTCGCGTTCTGGAACCTGATTCATTGGAGAAGGCATTCAGGTTGGCAAGAAAAGTTGAATGTAAAATTATGGCGACAAGGAAGCCTACCACTCAATTCTATAAAGAAGAAAGTGTTGCTACGTCTAGATTTCCACAACCTACAAGGTTGACACCACAACAATTGGAAGAAAAAAGAGCAAAAGGGCTTTGCTACAGTTGTGATAGCAAATACACTAAAGGTCATAAGTGTGTTGAGAAGAAATTATTTTACATAGATTGTGAAGAGGAAGAAGAAAATGAACAAGAAGAGGATATACACCAGGAACCAGCCCTAGAAGAGGAAGAAATGAATCTGACCATATCGTGTAATGCACTAGCAGGAATTACCACCCCTCAAACTCTCAAGATAGAAGGAAATATCAAGAAGAAAAAGGTAACAGTGTTGATTGATTGAGGTAGCACCCATAAGTTTATTCATTGTAAGCTAGCCAACGAACTAAATTGTTTCCTATACCCAGCACCAGAATGTGAAGTGATGGTTGAAAATGGAGGAACTATAAATTACTCTAGAAAATGCAATAATATCAAGCTAACCATGGGGGAATATGTATTGACTAGTCCAATGCTTTCCATACCTATGGGAGGTGTTGATATTGTACTAGGAGTACAATGGTTACAATCTTTGGGGACAGTAGATTTTAATTTTCAAGAAATTTTCTTGAATTTTTTTTCAGAAGGAAAGGAAGTCGAATTACGGGGTATTGCAGGGAAGATGGGAAAGATAATAAGCTCTAATGTCATGACAAATATTTTAAAGAAAGAACAACGAGGCGTAATTTCACAATTATGCTCACTATAAGTTCCAACATCAAAATCATCTATTTCTGCAGATCTCCAACAAGTCTTGGACAATCATTCCAAGGTGTTTGAAACTCCCAAAGGACTCCCACCTATTCGTGATCATGATCATGCTTTTCATTTTGATTCTAGGAAGTGTTCCTCCAAACATCAGGCCTTATATATATCCTTACGTCCAAAAGGGCGAAATTGAACATATGATTGCAGAAATGTTAGAGGTGGGTATAATTCAACCTAGTCAAAGTTCTTTCTCTGCTCCTGTAGTATTGGTACACAAGAAGGATGGATCATGGCGAATGTGTCCGGATTATAGGGAGCTCAATAAGCTCACCATTAAAGACAAATTTCCCATTCCTGTGATTGATGAATTATTGGATGAATTACATGGAGCAATTTATTTTTACCAAGTTGGATCTTCATTCAGGATATCATCAAATTAGAATGAAGACTGAAGATATTCCAAAAACAACATTTTGAACTCATGAGGGTCATTATGAATTTTTGGTCATGCCTTTTGGCCTTACCAATGCACCTTCTACATTTCAAGGGTCGATGAATTCCATTTTCAAACCCTTCCTTAGAAAATTTGTGCTAGTATTTTTTGATGATATACTAATCTACAGTAGGTCTTGGAAGGATCATGTTGAACATGTTGACATGGTGCTCAAACTATTGCAGGAGAAACAATTATATGCAAAAACATCCAAATGTTTCTTTGGAGTACAAGAGGTGGAATATCTGGGTCATATTGTATCTCACGAGGTTGTTAAAGTAGACCCTAACAAAATTAAAGCCATTAAGGAATGGAAAGTCCCCACAACCATAAAGAAGTTGCGAGGATTTCTCGGGTTAACAGGGTATTATCGCAAGTTTGTTAAGAATTATGGGAGAATAGCAGCACCTCTAACAACATTATTGAAGAAAGATGCATTTTCATGGACTCCTGAAGCAACTAAGGTCTTTGAACATCTTAAAGAGGCAATGTGCCTAGCACCAGTCTTAGCTACGCCAGACTTCACAAAAACCTTTATTGTGGAATGTGATACCTCAAGAAATGGAATTGGTGTTGTTTTAATGCAAGAAGGAAGACCCATTGCTTTTGAAAGTCGTCCAATCAAAGGAAAGTATTTACAGAAACCTATTTATGAGAAGGAAATGTTAGCAATACTGCATGCACTAAAGAAATGGATAACTTACCTAATGGGAAGACACTTCAAGGTAAAAATTGATCATGATAGTCTTAAACACTTTTTGGAACAAAGACTATCTTCAGAAGAGCAGCAAAAATGGGTCACAAAGATGTTGTGTTATGACTTTGAAATAATCTACAAAAAAGGAAAGCTTAATGTTGTTGCAGATGCACTCTCAAGAAAGAATGAAGAGGTGGAAGCATTGCTTTGTGCTATTTCTATTATCCAACCAGATTGGATAACCGAAGCAAGAGATGAATGGAAGAAGGACAAAGATGTATGGACACTCATTCAAAAGTTGCAGCAAGATCCTAGTACATCCGATACATTTAGTTGGAAAAATGATTCCTTATGGTACAAAGATCGCTTATATCTTTGTAAAAATTCCCAACTAAAACAAAAGATTCTTCTGGAATTGCACACTTCTCCTTTAGGAGGACACTCAGGATTTTTAAAAACTTACCACAGGGTGAAGAAAGATTTTTTTTGGGATGGCCTTAAATCTGATATTCAGAAGTTTGTGGATGAATGTTTGGTTTGCCAGCAGAATAAAGTGGAAACAATTAAGACCTCGGGACTTCTACAACTTTTATCCATTCCAAGTCAACGTTGGGAGGAGATTTTGATGGATTTTATCACAGGTTTACCTAAGTCCGAAGGAAAGAGTGTCATCATGGTGGTAGTTGATAGACTTACCAAGTATGCACACTTTTGTGCATTATCTCATCCATTTAAAGCAAGCACAGTTGCTACTACATTTATGGACAAAATTCAAAAGCTACATGGAAGCCCAAGGGTTATTGTGAGCGACAGAGATCCCATTTTTACTGGAAATTTTTGGACGGAGTTATTTTCTTGTTTGGGTACTCCATTAGCTCATAGCTCATCTTATCATCCTCAATCTGATGGTCAAACTGAGATAGTAAATAAATGTTTGGAAGGATATCTTCGTTGTTTTGTATCTGATAAACAAACACAATGGGTCAAGTGGTTACCTCTCGCTGAATGGTGGTATAACACTTCCTTCCATACTGCAGCAAAAATGACCCCATTTATGGCAATTTATGGATATCATCCACCATCCATCACATCATCTTTAAGAGAAAATTCGAAGGTTCAAGCAGTGGAAGATCACATCTAGCATCAACAAGAAGTTCTCCAACTCTTAAAGGATAACCTGAATTTGGCACAAAATCAAATGAAACAACAGGCAGATCAACATCGCAATGAGAGAAGTTTTGATGTAGGAGATTGGGTATTTTTACGGCTACAACCATACAAAAAAATGTCCCTCAAGCAAGCTAAGAAGGATAATAAATTATCACCAAAGTACTATGGTCCTTACAAGGTGTTGAAAAAGATTGGTACTATGGCATACAAATTGGAGCTTCCTGCTTCTTCGCGAGTACATCCAGTTTTCCATGTTTCATGCTTAAAGAAGGTTATAGGTGAAAATATTCCAATTCAAACAATATTGCCAGAACTTGATGAGGAAGGAAAAATCATATTGGAACCTGAAGCGGTCACGGAAACAAGAACTCGACAGCTACAGAATCGATCAATTTCAGAGTATCTCGTCAAGTGGAAGAACTTACCCACTGAAGATTCTACATGGGAGGATGATAAGTTTATACAGAAGCACCCAGAGCTACTCAAGCGTTGAGGACAACACTTTTTTGAAGGAGAGGGGCATGTTAGGTCCCTATATTACTAGTATAGTCCCTTATTGTTATTAGTGTAACCCCCTTATTGTTATTATTATACCCTTGTAACCCCCATTTTGTTATTATTGTTCCCTTAAATTATTATTGTTAGGTCGGCTAGGATTACATTGTGGCCCACTAGGATTACAATATGGCCACATGGACTCCTATATATAGAAAGGAGATTTTGTAAATTGTATCATCTAAGAATTTTTCATTCATGTAATGTATTGGAGGTTGCCCCCTCAAAGTGGCTTATTTCTAAGGCGTTGATATCTCTTTTCTTCTATTTTTGGAGTTGATTACACAACATTTTTTGAACTATTGATGAAAGAAGAGTCCTTTTTGTATTCAAACTCTGCAAAATAGAAATATCCCTAGGAAGTCTATGTTGGAACAGGGTCCCCTAAAAGCTGCGAATTTTGTATATTTTTTATATTATTTAGTCTAGCGCAGGGGTTTTGGGGTGGGTCAAAGCCCCGAATGCAATGTAATGGGTCAAGGGTAGACCAAGAGTCTGCAAACCATGGTTTTTGGACCATTGGAAGTGTGGGCTAAGTCAATATAAATAGATGAACCTTTCTGAGTCTTAAGGTAGGAAAGAATTAAGTCTGATGCTAGATGACTCCTCCTGGCTGTGTGTGTGAAGATCCTTAGTCCTACTGTGTGCGGACCCTATTGACTGTGTGCGCAATTTGTGTCAGATTGTACTGGGATTTGGATAATAGTATATGCGGATATGATTGAAGTACTTCTGTGTTATGTGATCTAATGTATTTCTGTTGATGCGAACTATTAGAGCTATTACGAATATTGTCGGTTATTTGTTTATGTTGCGAATCTATCTATATTATGGTATAACCTTGATCTATTGATGATGCATTATGGTACTATATGCTGATCACTATTGATATGCACGTGGATGCGAAGTTACTAACTAGCTTTGTGCATAATATTATATCGGTATATTGACATTATACTATTAACAACCCTGCGAATAGATCTGTTTAATGTGAACTTGATAGGCTACAAATGAAAATATGCTAGACTTACCTACCCTCCCTCTAGGTGTGGAAACCTGGTTCCAACACCCTCCCATACTGCTTTGGGTGAGACTTTTTCATGTGCAAGCGGGTCACTGCCGAAGGGCCAACAGTATAAGGGTTTGTTGGAAAACCTTAACCTCTGAACTTGGGTTAGGACCCCTCACGCCAAAAAATGGTTCCATTTTTGGGAGTAGGAGCATTTTGAGAGAGGGATTGGGTAATGCCAAGAGAACATTGGAGACTTGAGAAGAAAGAAATTGAAGAGTGGTTTGAAAAGAAAGTTCAGGAATTTGCAGTAAAAGAGAATCACAGCTCAAAGTTGACAATAGATAAGTGGAAGAATAGATACATTTTCATAGAGATCTACGAAATTTTCTTTGTGACATTTGGATCGAGCTTCAGGAGTGGCTTGCAAGGCTCATAGATTTCCAAAATTGTTGGAAGGACAAACGAGACATGCAGTGGACGTTGTAGGTGATCCAACAACTGGAGAAGACTGATAACACCATCACCCACATGGTAGACCACTGGGTGGACAGTGTGCTAGGAGGATTTGTGACGGAATTTGCAATCGATCAATTCGTGTCCTATTCGAAGGCGGAGCAGAGGTTCTTTAAGGGCTTTCGGGGTAAGTTTATGAAAACCTTACCATTACTAATTAAGATATTATTATGCGAAAAGAGCATTTTGTGTAGTCATACAGAGTGAATGAGCTCCGATTGGAGTGAGGGTACAACGCGGAGTGTAAAATACTATAGAACTAATCAAGAAGGAGATAGATCTGTCTACGACCCAGTAAGGAATTCAGCTACGCATAGCCCTCCAACTACACCACCTTCAACTCAACATAGGGGTAAGAACTCACCTGTATCTCCACCACCAGAAGACGAGATGGCCTCACACATGAAGCTACCTACCTTCAAGGGCATAGGGGATGAGGATATGGATCGGTTCTGGTTTATCACAGGGTCGGTATGGACTGCGCAGAATGTGGCCAGCGATGTGGTGAAGAGGGCGCAACTATCCCTTGCTTTTGAAGGAAGAGCCTTGGACTGGTATATGGGATACATAGCTCAACATGCGAATGTGACCATTGAAGAGATTAAGAATGCCTTGAAACAACAGTTCAAGAAGCCAAATTCCTACTCTCAGATAGTGAACGATTTGAAAGATTTCAAGCAAGGACCCTTTGAGTCTGTGTGGGAAGCTGACCAACGGCTGAAGAAGGTAATCAGAGAAGGGGAATTTCTGTATGATGACAGACAAGACAAGGAATGGATCATTGCTATGTTACTACCTCACCAACACGTACCTATGGGTCACCAAGCCATTGAATCGCAGGAAAAAGCCTTGGAAATTGCTATGAAGTTGGAAGCTGTGCCAAGGGATGATACCTAGTTGGGAGTACAGCAAATCCAAGATTAGCTGGGAGTGATGCACATGGAGATTCAGAATCTTTGAAAGGACTAAGGGAAGGAAGCTAGTCCAAACATATGGTGCATATGATGTAGGGTATCTGGGCATACTAAGGATCAGTGCCCACTGGTGGTAGAATACCTACAGGCGGGGGGGCCTAGTCCGTTGCACCCAGGACCAAGTGGACCAGTGTTGTGGTATGATGATTTCCGAGTAGCTGACCTGCACGATACTAACCAATGCCCCTGTCTAGGTGCGTATGTCTCAGAACTGAAGCAACAATGGTGTAGGTTTTGCCGGTTAGTAGGACATGATGAGTAGAATTGCCGAACTTATGATTTGATGATATACTGGGGAAACCTATATAGGGTATAATTAGACCCTTCCTCACCAAGGTCCCCCTTAGGTATGGGTGGCTCCCCAGCTAGGGGCAGGGGAGGGGACAGAGGTGGAAGCGCAGGAACGGGGAGAGGAAAACTGATCTGCTATAACTGCGGAGAAATAGGGCACTTCGCAAGGGACTACATGAATCCTGTGAGACAATCCTATAGATACTGTAGACAACTAGACCACGTGATCTAAGACTTCTCGATTCTGATAGCCAAGATGTAGGAAAAGCAGTAGACACCTACGCAGAATGTACAAAGGGTTAAGAAAAAACCTCGAGATGAAGGACTAAGCGTTAATGTCATAACACGTACCGGCAGGGCCATCGGGGGAGTTGCGAAGAAAGCTAAAGTGGAGCCTTGTATCCACAAAGCAACAGTGAAACAAGAAGGTTTGGACTTACAGAAGGAAAAGGAAACATTTATCACAACTCACCAAAAATTTTCTAAGGCTAAGGCATCTACTCCTCAGGCCCCCGTGAACCTCAGAGTTGATGATGAGGTCAAACCATTTCTATAGGCATGTATGAAGCTTCTGCGCAACCAAAGGGCCATAGAAAACCTCCAAGATTTGATAGAGAGCTGCGTGGAAAGAGAAACCCCACATGTGGAAGGTAAGGACGTGCAAAAATTGTACAAGCATAAGAAGTGCACTAGCAGGGAAATGCAGTTAACTGCATAAATTGGTGATTACGAGATGGATTAGGTTATTTTTTACCTAGGCTCAGATGCGAATGTACTACCTAAGAAAACTTGGTAGTGAATGGGAGAACCCAAGTTGGAATAGTCTACCATCCAACTATGCATGGGCAATAAGCAGAAGATCATACCATTGGGGAGATTATCAAAGATTGTGGTAGATATCACAGGAGTTAAGGTTTGGGCTGACTTCAAGGTCATTTAGATTGCAGAAGATGTGGACCCCTATCCTACGCTCCTAAGATTAGACTGGGCCATAGATATGGGAGGTATCATCAATATGAAGAAAAGAAGCATGGTATTTGAAAGTGAAGGTATATGGGTGATAGTGCCATTAGACACTACTGAAGGAGAACGGTATATAGAGCCGATGCATGAAGAAGAAGATGTGGATAATATTTATAAGTTAAGTGCGTGGGATGAAGATTGGATCAATCCCACAGCCGATGGTGTACTATGTTGGGAGAAGGATAGCGAATTTTTCTCTGATTTCGACAACGAGATGAAAAATTGGCAGAATCGGTTACATGATGTATCTACGCTGTGATGCCTTAGGATTACCATGGACTTCCAATGCATCTCCTCCAAGGTAAGATAACTGCCCTACTTTGATGGATCTAGTAGCATTAAAGATTTTTTGCAAGCATTTGAATTTGAGGTTCCGCGAGAGAGAAGGCTATGGCCCCTTAATCCAGCCATGCACGCAACACCTGCAAGGTGGTGGGATATGCATGAGGGGGCGTTCTAGGATTGGGAAGAGTGTCAAGATATGATGATCTTGCGATTCAAAACCCTGACCCACTTGCACGTGAAAAAATTCCTTGGCCCTGGAGACTCGCGGGAGCATCTGTTCGCTTGGATAGAAAAATGGTGTGACAGGACCACAGAAGAATGGGTTCACCTGTTTATTCATGCCTTGGGACCAATTCCCACCAATGGTACTTAGATGCGAAGCTACATTAGCGCACCTGCCACTGGGAGACATTAAAAGATCAATTTGTAACATTTAGGCTAACAGGGGGAATGGAGGTGCTTGACGAAGCTCTGCAGGACACAAATACCTTTGTATTTGATGAATCATGTCCCTATGCAACACTTGGGGTATTGACATGGGAAACGCAGATGCAAGACATTTCCAACTACCACAATATAACCTTAGAAGAATGCGAGGATGATTCACGCAATGTCTCTATCCCAGAATCGGAGGGAGAATGCGTGGTTGCGGGACCTCCACTACAAAATGTGGACGTTATGAATCCTCTGAAGCTGCGAGAAGTCACCATTGGCATGGAAGAGCAACCTAAGCTGGCTAAAATTGGGGATTATTTGGATGATGATGCAGTAGGAAAAGTTACCGAATTGCTCACAAAATATCAAGACTTATTCCAAACAAAGTTTTCAGAGCTTAAGGGGATCAGAGGGGACCTAGGGGTCATGCACATCACGCTAAAACTAGATGCACACCCTGTAAAGCAGCGACCTTATCCGCTGAATCCTAAGTATAAGAAAAACGTTAAGGAAGAAATCGATAAAATGCTTGCTGCAGGTATCATCAAACTGGTCGCAGCATTGAAAGCCTCGAGGATGGAGATCCAGGCAGTCAAAACACAGATGGAGTAGCAGATCATGGACTTGCAAGCTAAGTTGCAGCCAGAGACACCTCTGGAGGTACGGGCCCAACGAGTTGTGCTGGTTACCGCAATTAATAATGTGGTTACAGGCCAGATTGTGCAGGGTGCCCAATTGCTGGATACAACCATGCATTTATGGACCAAGGTACAACGTGACTCGATCCTGCGTGAAATCAACTAGGACCTACAATAAAAGGAAGAAGCATTTGAGCAGATCGAAGCTACAATGCCTACTCTAGTTCCTGCTCAACAATTATCATGACTGCAAACTAGCCATGCCCTTCGAGATGATATCGATGAACTTCACCAGAAGAAGAAGACTCTCATTGACCATCTTAGGCCATGGGCTGATGAAGCCCTCAAGCTCTCCCAAGATATTGATATCATTGTGAATAAATTGAACCAAACTCTGGAGAGCGCCACCGCTACAACAAAGGGACCGACTTTGCAGAAGCTAGTGCATATTGCTCAGAATGCTGCTGCTAAGAGTGAAGGAGTGCTATCCCCATTTTTTGAGGTAGTCAAATTACTGCAGGTGTAGGTGGAGACCCCACCATCACAGAGACTCGGGACGAGTCACAAGATTGTGTTGGGGGACTGTTGGAACAGGTTCCCCTAAAATCTGTGAATTTTTTATATTTTTTATATTATTTAGTCTAGCACAGGGGTTTTGGGGTGGGTCAAAGACCCGAATGCAATGTAATGGGTCAAGGGTAGACCAAGAGTCCATAAACCATGGTTTTCATACCATTGGAAGTGTAGGCTAAGTCAATATAAATAGATGAACCTTTTTGAGTCTTAAGGTAGGAAAGAATTAAGTCTGATGCTAAGTGCGAATTGTTAGATTTGTTGTTGGTCGTTAGGGTAAGGACTCCTGCTAGTTGTGTGCGCGAAGATCCTCATTTCTGCCGTGTGCAGACCCTGCTGGCTGTGTGCGCAAGTTGTGTTGGATTGTATTGGGCTTTGGATAATAGTACATGTGGATATGGTTGAATTAATTTTGTGTTATGTGATCTTATGTATTTCTATTGATGCGAACTATTGGAGCTGTTACAAATACTTTCGGTTATCTGTTTATGCTACGAATCTATCTATGTTATGGTATAACCTTGATCTATTGATGATGCGTTATGGTACTGTATGCTGATCACTATTGATACACACATGGATGCGAAGTTACTAACTACCTTTGTGCACAATATTAGATTGGTATATTGACATTATACTGTTAACAACCCTGCGAATAGATCTGTTTAATGCGAACTTGATAGGATACGAACGCAGATTTGCTAGACTTACCTACCCTCTCTCTGGGTGTGGAAACCTGGTTCTAACACCCTCCCATACTGCTTCTAGTGAGACTTTGGCATACGCAAACATGTCACTTTCGAAAGGGCTAGTAGTATAGGGGTTTGTTGGCAAACCTTAACCTCCGAACCTGGGTCAGGACCTCTCATTCCAACGGTCGCCAAGTGATAGAATCATGTTTGAAATAGGTCTCTGAGGTGAGAATTCGAAGCTAGAAAGGTGGAATATCATTTGTATGAGTCCTCATTCTATAAAGGACTTAGTTTTAGAGATAGAAAGGGTTGGGATATGTTATGGCTGACTTCTACTATTTTAAAGAGGTTTTTATATCAGAAATACAGAGTGGTTTTCTTCTTGACAGACCTGAGATTCTCATAGGGTTTTTATTACTTTATTTATCTACATCTTATGTTTTACTACTTGCATTAGACTTCATTGCTATTACTCAGAATTTATAACTCTATGCTCTGACTTCCTTTAGTAATGAGATGATCGTGTTTTTCTATGTTTTATGAGTGAATTGCCTTTGAACCACTAGCAGTAGATTTCATTGCTATTACTCAGAATTCATAACTCTATGATCTGAATAGTAATGAAATGACTGTGTTGAACTATTTTCTATGAGTGAATTTCCTTTGTTAAAGACCCCTATCTACCTCAACTTCCATGTCAAGAAACCTTGCCACTGAACCTACTGATTTGTTGACTCTATAAGCCCAATGGTATCATGCCTTCATCTTTTCAACTTGCAAACATAAAAAACCAAAACAAAATTCATAGATTTAGCCATTTATCTTTATCAGTAACCAATATCATAAATTATCTGTGAGAGAGCCCTCTCAGACTGAAGAGGTCAAGTTCAGTCAAAAGATGGTTTGAAACAGTTACTCCATATTGACCATTACAACAGCCCAAGAGGACTGAATTTGGTGATAACACCATGGCTGGATTTTATAGACAAATTTAATGTTTTCCCTCCCTCTCTTGGAACAATATGGATGTTGACACAAGAGTGGGGGTATGATTCCTTTGTGTGTTGCAATAAATCCTGAAGGTGGCTCAAAGGCAACTGTACTTGGCTATCTTGAGTGAGAATATTTTTCTCCAAGTGTGCCAAGTGGTCTCGGATGGCATTGATGATGAAATTGTTGACGTTTCTGTTAGTTGCAGTGATTGATGGTTGGCATTGATTTCAACCTGAGCATGTTTTTTCATATGATTGTGTTGCAGGCTGTCTTCCACATGATGCGTGTATGTTTGAATGTAATATTCCCAAATGGGGAAAGCAACAATATAGTGCATAAACATGGAAAATAGAAGTGAGTACATCAATATATCATTATATGAGACAAATTTACAACCATATTATTAAACATATCAACAAATAATAGGCACAAGATCTTGAGGATCAAGTCACTCAAGCAATACAATACAAGCTTTGACTAAGCAAATATGCAATCACTTGAAAAATAATTGCTATACAAATGCCTTGAGCCAAGAAAACGCAGTTTTAGGGCATAAAATGCTACAGGAAATATGTAATAATATGGATATTCTATTTTATAGCTCAAATAATTTAGTGAGTGAAGATCTAGACTCCCAAACACATTTCCAAGACAACCCAGAAAGGGTTTCTAGAAATACCCAAAAATTCAAAATGTCGGAATGCAGCCCTAGGGATGAATAGTAGCTGCAAATGAATAACTAGATCGAGGTGGCTGAAATCAATATCCAAATCAATATATCTCCTCCAATATATCCACAAAATTAAAGGCTGATCCCTTCGTTTAAGATCTCACCCTCCAAATCAAGCACTGAAACCTCCACTGCAAATGCTCACTAGAATAATGTAGTCAAAGAGGGAATCTATGCTGTAGATGATGGAAATAGGTTAGACCGGTGCCAAGATATGAAATAAATCTCAAGGACCTTCCTTGCTAATCTTTCAATTGGAAGAATGCTTCCTCCACTAAAAAAATAGCTCAGAAAGTGACCCCAACAATCCTCCACTGCAACACCCTAAAACACAACACAACTCTGAACAGAAACTGCGTTGTAGCTTAAGGCTGATGCTTGCCCCAATGCCTGGATGTGGACTATAGAGCTCAATAATATCTCCTGAGTAGGCACTCAAAGTCCCCCAAGTATGAGTGTGGGATTCCCACTCGGGAACACACTTGTACTAAACAGTACACCAGACCCTACTAAACAGTAAAAGCATGCATAGAAATTTCACCTCACAAATCCAGATGTAAAAAGATAAAAATAAATAATCATATAACATGCCTTATATGGCTTCATTTTCCTTCCTTATATTCTTTTTGAGCCTTCTCATCTTGGGTCCCACTCATTAAAGACACTACTCACATGGAGACTATCTCCCATTAACTCTACGCTGTTTCACATTGATGATCCACTTTCTCTGTACCAGCGTTGTTGATTTGGTCAAAATTGACATTGTCCACATGATTTTTCCCTTTTTCACACATGGAGGTGATTTATCCATCTATCATGATGATCCCTTTTCACATTAAGAGGGATTTTATTCCTACTAAAGAGATTTATGGGTCTCCCTACCCACTTATTCATCTATCTAAAAGACAAAAACAAAAATGAATATTCCAATTAGCTGTATGCTAATTTAGGAATATTACAATCCTCCCCTCCAAAATGTTTTTTTCCTCAAGCAACTACAAGGATAGAACTAAAGAGCCTCCTCTCCTCCTCCTGTAACATTCTCGTATGATAAGTTCCTCCAATAAACAAGATGCTCTCTCATCAATATGTCCCCAAGTTGCTCCTCCCAAATGTATAAGCTAGCCTTTGGTGACAAATCCAAATCGCTCTCATCATGAAGTAGTGGGATATCCATGGAGGAAACTATATTCTGTATAGAGGCCCTCTTGAGGCATGGAATCTGAAATATATTGGGAAAAATCATTCCCATGTGAAGCTCCTATCGCCAAGCTATCATCCACACAAAATGAGTCACCCTCCAAAATGGTAAATCATGGAAAAAATACTCCACCTTTGGCTCCTAGAATGTAGGTGGGCTGCATAGATGAAATTGATAGACCAATTTTTCTATCCCATGTTTTCTCTCTCTCCACTTATGATAAGTGTAGAGTGGCTGCTGATCTTGGGCTGCAATAATGTTGCCTTCAAGAGGAAACAAGAAAACTTGATCCTCAAAGATCCTCTATTTAGTGTCATAAATCATGCTTGCCCAAACCATCCCATACATGATGAATATGACATAATCACAATATGGTATCCAACTAAGAAAGATACCGAAGGTTTCATGTAGAGCTGAAAGGTACTAACAGTTTCCCAAGTGGTTACAACATAGTTTTGCTAACTGTTGTTTCAGAACATAATATGGCAAGTTTTCTCCCAACAATTTGATAGTTGTGCATGTCATCTCATCTACTAGTAAATAGTAAATGGCATTTTGTATCAACTGAGCATAAAATAAATAGTACAACACTTGCCCAAATCCATAGAAGAGATGGCTATCTCCATCACTAATGTTGGTCTTGTAAAGACCATGAAGCCCAAATGGAATCTTGCCCTCTTGTGGAGCAATGCATTGTATATAAATTGAAAGAGAATGAAAATACTGTGTTAGATGATCAATAAGTGCAAAAATACAACTCTTACCATGTACTGAGAGTAAGCTGATAATGAGATCCATGGATGATCTCTCCATAGTGGTCTGATATTTCTCCATGAGACCCTTGTGAATGGAAAGGAATGAACCATGTGCTGCATGCAAGGCCTCCTTCTTATGCTTGGAGATCCAAGTCAAGAATATCATATCATGGTAATAGATGTCTCCATACACTACTCCATCACTCTCATCTCTTACTTTTCCATCAAGTGCATCATATGTGAAGCAATCCTAGGAACACTCCATCAACAAACCTAAGCTCCCAAGTGACAACAATGTTGGCCTTTCTAATAAGGCTCCTGTCTATTAGTTCCATGTAATTTTAGCATATTGGAAAGACTAAAGCTGTAGAGACAACATTATGAACCACTTTGGGATTCTAGGATCTAGCCCTCCTGAATCCAGAGAGGGATCTCTCTTATAAGTGCAAAGATTGATTTATCTTTAAGGCTTTTAGGTGTGATATTAGGCTAGTTATTAAGAACAAGGGTTTTTTTTTGTCTGGATGGTTGAGCATGATTTTTAATTGAGTGGAAAGTCATAAAAATGAAAGAGTTTCAAAGGGTTGAAGGTGTGAATAATCAGAAGAAGATTCAACTGATAGGATAGATATGAAACAACACTTAGTCCTTTGGGCTATGGAGTCATAAAAGGGTTTAATTGTGCAACAATTTCAAGAGTGGTCCAAGGGGAAAGTAAACTATATCAAAATATCTTTTAGATTAAATGATAGAATGGAACATTAAAAGTGTTGAGAAGGTGGAAAAAGTCAATAATTTCAACAAGGATTTATCAACTTTCCATACAAGAAAATCCTTTTTAAGCAACTATTTAAAACCAACCAAAGGACAGGGCTAACCATAAAATTCTTTGGACAAGCTTGTATTAAAGCTAACTTATCAAACAAACAATCTAGTAATCCACATGACTACTTTCAGAAAGGATGAAAATAGATAAGAAAATGAAGTGCAGCTTAAGATCAAGCAAGATACATTAAAATCAAAGCCTGCTTTCAGCATACTCTTAGGGAAACCTTCAAAACAACCTTTGGATAAAGAAACTAGAAGACAGGGCAAACCATAAACTTTTCCAGTCTAACTTTACTCAGCATACAATGAAAATATCATTCAAGAACTTCCTTTCAAGTTTTTTACATCAAGACAGAGACAAACCAACATTCCTTGATAATGTTTACACTTAACTTAAGTCATTCTTAAACACACAATTGGAGGAAAACATAAAGATAAAGCTTATTAGTGAGAGTAGTGTACCTTTAACAGTAAATCCTAGCTCTATATTTGTTGTTCTTTATTAGAGAATAAGTGAAAAAAATGGCATACATGAAAGGAAAACAATAACAGTAAGAGGTACTTCACCAATTATATAGACTAGGATCCCAAGAATCAGCTTGTATATTGATGTCAATCCAGTTACATACTTCAAGACCAATTTTTCAGTACAGTAATCACCTTCTCTTCTCAGCCTAACTTCTTTGATCACAAACTGAGCTTCAGGGGCCTCTGAAAACTATTTACATGTAGAAATTTTTGAGCAAAAAGTAATAGATCAAAGTCCAGCAACCAACCCTTATCTCATCTTCTTCAGAAGTATTTATAGAAGAAAAGAGGAGGCGGGATAAAATAAAAGAACTCTAGTTCAGTTAATACAAGTTAATGCTTCTCGGCCTTTGAGGGGCTCAAAGGAGTTTTTTTTTATATATTTCTCTATATTAATTGGTTTTCATTAAATATTGAGGCTATTTGGCATATTTTGTTGACTTTAAAGCTCTTTAAGGAGGCTGGCAATAACTTTGGCTGTTTTTAACAAAATATCACTGCTAAGGTAATAACTATGCCTTCTTCTGATTTATTTGAGGCTGCAGGTGGCTCTTTAGTAGCTGAAGAGGATTTAATTAGCCTTTGATGTGGCAGTGGAGGCCTCTCAGACTGACAGATCTCATTGCTTTTCCCTAAAACACTGTTAATTTTCTTTTGATCTGTGTTTTAGGCCTGATTAGGTTTAATCTTTGTCTTCATGTCTTCATACTATCTTTAACTATGTGGATTAGGCCTTTGATAGTCAAATTTATGCCTTACTCCCTCAAAACTGTGTTAAAATCATAAATTCTTCATTTCTGATTTGATTTTATCCTTTGACACTGATACTCTTTATTTGATTGAGGTTCACTGTGTTTTTGTTGCTTTTGCAGGTGCGCAGAGGGTTTTATAATGTTACCAGTGCTCATGAGGCATGATAAAATCATATTTGGAACCCTGCAGATTCTTTGTCTTCATGGATAATGGCCTGGGGATCGTCATCCCCAGCCTTATTTTCTATTTAAAAATATGGAAAAAACCTTAATGACCTACACAAAACAAGCAAAATTAAGAAAAAACCAAGTGAAAACCTAGGTTAGGTTGTTTTGGAGGTGAGGTTTAATCGTGGCCGTCGATCCAGATCAATCGACGATCGAGATTGCTTGATGGGTTTGATGGGGAGGCGGCTGGAAGAATGGAGTTAATATTAAGTCCGAGACATCGATTTAGATCAATAAACGATTGAGATTGATCGGAAGCTCAAATGGTGAGGGAAATGTAATGGAGGGGAAGTTTTAATCGGGACCATCAATCTTCAGAGATCGACGACGGAGAAATACCGATGAAATTTTCGGGAGATTAGATGAAGGCAGATGCATTGGGGTGGGGACATGATCTGAGGCGTCGGATTAGAAAAATGGACGGTTAAGTTCATCAAATGAAGTCCTTTGGAGAACAGATGGAGGTTAAAATAGAATGGAGATGAGGTGTAAGGAGAGCCGTCGGATTAAAATAATTGACAGCCAAGATGAAAAGGAGGAAAATATATGCATTGGGGAATGGTTGTATGGCGTAAAGCCAGAATGGTTTTCGCACATCATTGGGGTGGTTTTGAAATTTGGCTAGAAAAATGAGATACCATTCATCGCTTAACACCTGTCCTACCCAATACCGTCCATTTCACGTTATTTTGGAATGTTAATTTTCAGGTGCAAAAATTACGCGAAACAGGTTTTCAGCCATCGAATGAGAGGCTTCATATCCAATGTTGTGGATCGCATGTGATGCAGGGCAAGATGCACGGAAGGAAAGGTAGGTGGGGTCAAATGGTGGTTTAGATCCTGACCGTTGGATCTTGGGAATGGACGATCGAGATCTATTGATGGGGAGAAATGAAAAGGGCGAAGTGCGAAGAGGGGAAGCAATGTGGACCGTTCGATCTAAAAAGATCAACGACGGAAATTAAATCGGAGGTCAGGATGGTGGAGGCTTATGTGATATAAGAGTGGGATGCGATGCAACACTGGCTGTTGGATCTGAAGGAATGGACAGTCAGGATTAAATCGCATCGGAGAAGACATCAGTTGAATCGTTTGTTGTTGCTGGATCGGTTTGAGAGATCAACGGTCAGGATTAAATGGCGGAAGACATCAGTGGAATGAGGGGGGGTGGGGGGCGCGATTGAATCTCAACCGTAGGTTCTTGTGGATTCGACGGCTGAGATTAAATTGAAGGATCTGCATCGGAGGAAGGAAAGGAAAGTATAAGAAAAGAGTTGTGATGAAATGTTGCGCTGACCGTCGGATCAGAAGGATGATCGACGGCTAAGATTGAATCAGAGGGATTGCATCAGAATTTTGAAAAGGATGGAAAAGGGAATGAGTCATGCGGATTTTGCGATGTGATGGGCCGATGGCCATTTATCTGAAGAGATCAACGACCCAGATTTGTTTTTGAAACATATTGTCGGGTTTTATAAAAACCAAAGGAAAAAGGTTCGGGAAAGGTTTTTTTATAGTTTTTTAGTGCCCGATTGCGGGGCTATGGTTTTGTGAAGAAGGTGAGGAGGTCGGGGGGTTTTTTTAAAATAAAAGGGCTTAATCACATCGGAGTTTTTTTAAGTAAAAGGAAAATAAGGAAAATAGAAAACCTCGATTGCGATTGCGTGACGGGGGGTAAACTTTGGGTTATGGCTCCGGGTCTTATGTGGAGAAAAGGAGCCGGAGCTAAGGCTAAAGGGGCTTAAGGCCTTAATAGGAAAATGGGTTTTTTAGGCCAAAATGAAGGTTTTTCAAGGCCTTTTTGGCTTTTGGTAGAAAGGGAAAAAGGGGGTTTTAAACCTATAAAAGGAATTTTCATAGGTTTAAAGAGATTTTGGAGGTTTTTGAGTGGTTTAGAGGTGATATGAAGGGTTTTTGAGGGTTTTTATGAAGAAGGAAAAATGGGTGAAAGGAGGAGTGAAAATGATGGAAAATGGGCTTTGTTAAGCAGTTTTCTCTTGGTAAAACAACAGGTATTTTTAGGATAAAGAGGGAAACAATAGTGAAGATTAACTTAGAGGGTAAAGATCATCACAAGACTTCAAGAACTCACAATTTTGCAAATGAATTGTTTCTTGAAGGCTAAAAAATAATTTTAGCCACGATTTGATATGACAAATTTTATAGGTGGCTAACAGCGGCTCCAACTTGGGATGGAAGCTCCTTGGAGGTGTCAAGAATCTCAGAAAAGCATTCTCTAGATTTCAATCAGTGGCTTTGTACCTTGAAAACCTTTTATTCTTCTTTGATCAGCTCCTTGTAAGATGATTATAGCATTTGATATCAGTAGAAATTTTTTTCCCCAAACAACTACCTACACAACCTACTTCCTAGCATTTTTTCTTCTGAAGGTGCATTTGGACTTGCAAACCTTAAACATCAGCATTTTATTTTTATTGGAAACATAAAACTATCTAAGTCTACCCTTATTTCTCCATGAACTCAGATTAAGCAGTTGAGTTCATACATCTCTCTAACTAACTATTATCTGTCAGGATTAGAATGTCTGACATATTTTTATTCTCTAAATTTTAAGATAGGAAATTTAAAAGCAGCTAAGCCAGGATTGAACAGTCTAACTTGTTGCTGATCTATGGCATAAACACAAGCTACACATAGACTAAAATTGCAGAAAACTTAAAACAAAATTGTGAAGGCTTAAGATCTGGAATTTTTAAAAATATCCTTCATCTTTCTTCAACTCTAATTTGAGTTTGTTTGAGCCTTTTCCTCTTTCTTTCCTGGTTCAAGTTTTGAGTATATTGGAACCATTTTATTTTCTATCTTTGGCTCAAGATTTGATTTGATTAGAGCCATTCTTATTTTGAATTTCATAGGTTCAGATTTTGAGCTTGTTTGAACCTTCATTTTTCTATCCTAATCTACCTTACTGATAAGCCAAGATTGAGCTATTTGAAAAATATGATTCACTAACCTATCAGCAGTAAATTGAAAAATTAATTAGTCATGATTAGGCTGTATGACTAACTAGAAGCGTGTTTTTAGGAGTGGCATTTGAGCTTGCACACTTTCAGACTTTGTTTCTCTTTTTTGGTATGGGGCTGTACCTTTCTTGTTTTCTCTTTACCCTCTTTTCTTTTCTATTATTTTTGTAATTTTTCATTTTCTAACTCAAAAGAAAAAATAAAAGACTAACTAAATGCTCACAGGCTGAGCTTTATTGACATTCCTATCTAACCTACTCTAACTTGGAATATTTACATTTTTAACTTACAAAATCTCTTTTCCAATACATCTAGTCAATCAGATGTTTCCATGACTGGTCTTTTCTCATCTCTTTGAGCATGTAAGACAAATATGGTCACTCCCATTTTCTTGGTTCTTTAGCAGCAACTCTGAAAAATTTTGTTGCACTTGGTGAAATACTGTTGTTTGCAACCTTTATCCCTTCTTCAGATGTCTTCAGGAAATCAACATAGGGATCTTGAAATAATGCCTGGTTAAGAGTATTTGGAAGATGTGTTTCAACCAGGATCATCTCTTCGTTCTCCACTGGATCAAGCTAAAGATTCTTTTGAGGAAGAAAAACTTCCTCATCTTCATTGTCATATGAACTGGAGGACTCATCATATATTGCAGTGTTGTCCTCTTGGAGTCCTAGTATGCTCTGATTCAGTGGATTGTAATCTATGAAGAGATCATCATGTTCTTGAGAAGGGGTATCCTTTATTACCTCAACCTTTTTAGTAGAAGGCTCCTTATTTTCATCGTGCTCAAGAAATTCCTCTTTCTTCTCAACCTCATCACCACAATTGATAGAAAGCTGATTCCAAATTATGTGAAAGCTCTTTCTCATGGATTGGATTGGTTGATTGCTGCTTTCAAGCTGATGATAGTGAATTTCATGGCACCAATCAACTTCTGGTTGACCTGCATGATTAGTTTCTACTTGGAGCTCATCATCACCATCAGACTGATAAAAAATTAGAAAGTCATTAGTATAAAAAATCTCACCAATCAAGCATATTGGGTTATAAGTTGGCTTTTCTTGGAGTTCATCTACAAGTTTGTTTTCTGCTTCAATACAACAAAGTGCAGTAAGTAGATGAGCATAAGTGTTTGGTTCAAATGAAGGTTTGGAGGCTGGCTGTCTTTTCAATATTAGAACAATATGTTCCTCTCTCAAGGGAGAAGAAGTTTTCTTTGTGCTTATGAAAGATGTACAACAATCCTCTTTCTCTTGTGTTGGCTGATTTTGAGGCCTGATGTCTTCTTCAACCTCTTCTAGGGGATATTCACTTGTGCTTGCAGGGAAACCTTGAGGATTTTCTATTGTTTCCTAATCTTCTTCTGTTTCAAACAATTCCTCATGATTATTATGACACTCAGTTGGCATATAAGGTTCATGAGTTGTTTCTTTTACATTATCAGGATGCCACTCTTCTTATGTAATCTGAGATGGGTTATAATCTAGAGGGGGAGTTCCTATATGTGCTGGTTCTCCTTTCATATCAGATTCTACATTTTCTAAGTGGCTACTTGTTTCCTCAAAGAACTGCTCACTATAAGTTTTTGCAAATTGGTCATGAAGTTCTCTTATCATCATAATACAAGATATAGGTAGGCAATCAAGCATTTCCTGGCAACCTTCCTCATCATCTTCTATAAAATCTTCATCATCATACATATCTTGCTCATTGCCTAGGTCTTGAGGTGATTGAGCTAGTGTTTGATCAGGGAAAGGCATAGGTTGCGCTATATTTTCAATATTTAAATTAGCTTCACTCCTTTCTATTCTCTTTCCAAGCATGTACATCATATTTTCCATCATGATTAGTAATTTTTCTTCATTGTTTTCTCTATAATCTTGTTCATCATACATGTCTTGTATTGGTTCAGTTTTTTCTTGATCTGAAAGAAGCATGAGTTGCTGTAGATCATAAATATTTAAATTAGCCTCATACCTTTCTATTTTATTTCCTAGCATGTACATCATTTTTTTCATCATGACCATTTGTTCAGCTTATGGGTCTATATCTAAATCCATGTTTGTAAATCAGGAAAGAGGTCACTGTATCTTGTCAAGCAGTTCAGAGTCTTCTACCAGTGGAGTCATTTGGTATTTTAAGAGTTGTGGAGTCGCCAGGTGGATGATTTAAACTTTTCTGTCCACCAACAATATGATTTGGTTTGCTCAATGCATTCCCAAAGGGATCTACAAATATTGGAGGGATATTAGGCCTACTGGAGGCCAGTGGAGTCACCCGGTGGAAAGTTTTAGCTCTTTTGGAGGTAAAATTTTTTATGGTCCACCACCATATACCAATCTAAAAAAATTTGGGTCTTCTGAGGTCCTTAAGGATGTATAAGATGTAATTTTACTCAGAAGTCCCCAGTATGGTCTCCAAAAATGTTAGTTCCCTATAATTTCAACAGATTGGCAAGACTAAAGCTGCAGAGACAACATTATGGACCACTTTGGGATTCTACGATCTAGCCCTCCTAAATATAGAGAGGGATCTCTCTTATAAGTGCAAAGATTGATTTATCTTTAAGGCTTTTAGGTGTGATATTAGGCTAGTTATTAAGAACAAGGGTTTTTTTTTGTTTGGATGGTTGGGCATGATTTTTAATTGAGTGGAAAGTCCTAAAAATGAAAGAGTTTCAAAGGGGTGAAGGTGTGAATAATCAGAAGAAGATTCAACTGATAGGATAGATATGAAACAACACTTAGTCCATTGGGCTATGAAGTCATAAAAGGGTTTAATTGTGCAACAATTTCAAGAGTGGTCCAAGGGGCAAGTCATCTATATAAAAATATCTTTTAGATTAAATGATGGAATGGAACATTAAGAGTGTTGAGAAGGTGGAAAAAGTCAATAATTTCAATAAGGATTTATCAACTTTCCATACAAGAAAAGCCTTTTTAAGAAATTGTTTAAAACCAACCAAAGGACAGGGCTAACCATAAACTTCTTTGGACAAGCTTGTATTAAAGCTAACTTATCAGACAAACAATCCAGTAATCCACATGACTACTTTCAGAAAGGATGAAAGAAGATAAGAAAATGAAGTGGAGCTTAAGATCAAGCAAGATACATTAAAATAAAAGCCTGCTTTCAGCATACTCTTAGAGAAACCTTCAAAAAAACCTTTGGAGAAAGAAACTAGAAGATAGGGAAAATCATAAACTTTTCCAGTCTAACTCTACTTAGCATATAATGAAAATATCATTCAACAAATTCCTTTCAAGTTTTGCACATCAAGACAGGGACAAACCAACATTCCTTGATAATGTTTACACTTAACTTAAGTCATTCTTAAACAAACAATTGGAGGAAAACATAAAGATAAAGCTTATCAGTGAGAGTAGGGTACCTTTAACAGTAAATCCTAGCTCTATATTTATTGTTATTTGTCAGAGAATAAGTGAAAAAAATGACATACATGAAAGGAAAACAATAACAGTAAGAGGTACTTCACCAATGATATAGACCAGGATCCCAAGAATCAGCTTGTATATTGATGTCAATCTAGTTACATACTTCAAGACCAATGTTTCAGTACAACAATCATCTTTTCTTCTCAGCCTAACTTCTTTGATCACAAATAGAGCTTCAGGGGCCTCTGAAAACTATTTACATGTAGAAAGTTTCGAGCAACAAGTATTACATCAAAGTTTAGAAACCAACCCTTATCTCATATTCTTCAAAAGTATTTACAGAAGAAAAGAGGAGGTGGGATAAAATAAAATATCTCTAGTTCAATTAATACAAGTTAATGCTTCTCAGCCTTTGAGGGGCTCAAAGGAGAATTTTTTTTGATATTTCTCAATATTAATTGGTTTTCATTAAATATTCAGGCTATTTGGCATATTTTGTTGAATTTAAAGCTCTTTAAGGAGGTTGGAAATAACTCTAGTTGTTTTTAACAAAATATCAATGATAAGGTAATAACTATGCCTTCTTATGATTTATTCGAGGCTGCAGGTGGCTCTTTGGTAGCTGAAGAGGATTTAATTAGCCTCTGATGTGGCAGTGGAGGACTCTTGGACCGATAGATCTCATTTTTTTTCCCTAAAACACTATTAATTTTCTTTTGATATGTGTTTTAGGCCTAATTAGGTTTAATCTTTGTCTTCAGGTCTTCATACTGTCTTTAATTGTGTGGATTAGGCCTTTGATAGTCGAATTTATGCCTTAATCCCTCAAAACTGTGTTAAAATCATAAATTCTTCATTTTTTATTTTATTTTATCCTTTGACACTAATACTATTTGTTTGACTGAGGTTCACTGTGTTTTTGTTTCTTTTTCAGGTGCGTAGAGGGTTTTATAATGTTACCAGTGCTCATGAGGCATGATAAAATCATATTTGTAACCCTGCAGATTCTTTGTCTTCATGGATAATGGCCTGGGGATCGTCATCCCCGACCTTCTTTTATATTTAAAAATGTGGAAAAAATCTTAATGACCTGCACAAAACAAGTGAAATTAAGAAAAAACCCGGTGAAAACCTAGGTTAGGCTGCTTCAAAGGTGAGGTTTAATCGTGGCCATCAATCTAGATCAATCGACGATCGAGATTGCTTTATGGGTTTGATGGGGAGGTGGTTGGAAGAATGGAGTTAAGATTAAGTCCAGGACGTCGATTTAGATCAATCAATGGCTGAGATTGATTGGAAGTTCAGATGGTGGGGGAAATGTAATGGAGGGGAAGTTTTAATCAGGACCGTCGATCTTCGGAGATTGATGGCGAAGAAATCCCGATGAAATTTTCGGGAGATTAGATGAAGGCAGATGCATTGGGGTGGGGATATAATCTAAGGCATCGGATTAGAAAAACAGACAGTTAAGATTATCAGATGAAATCCTTTGGAGAACAGACGAAGGGTAAAATAGAATGGAGATGAGGTGTAAGGAGAGTCGTCGGATTAAAATAATTGACGGCCAATATTAAAAGGAGGAAAATCAATGCATTGGGGAATGGTGGCATGGTGGAAAACCATAATGGTTTTCGCACAGCATTGGGGTGGTTTTGAAAATTGGCCAAAAAAACATGATACCATACATTGCTTGACACCTGTCCTACCCAATACTGCCCATTTTGCGTAATTTTGGAATATTAACGTTCAGGCGCAAAAATTACACAAAACGGGTTTTCAGCCGTCGGATGAGAGGCTTCAGATCCAATGGTGTGGATCGCACGTGATGGAGGGAAATATGCACGGATAGAAAGGTAGGTGGGGTCAAATGGTGGTTTAGATCTTGACCATTGGATCTTGAGAATGGACGATCGAGATCTATTGATGGGGAGAAATGAAAAGGGCGAAGTGCGAAGAGGGGAAGCAATGGGGACCGTCCGATCTAAAAATATCAATGATAGAGATTAAATCAGAGGTTGGGATGGTGGAGGCTTATGTGATATAAGAGTGGGATGTGATGCAACGCTGGCCGTTGGATCTGAAGGAATGGACGGTCAAGATTAAATCGCATCGGAGAATAGGAAAGAGGCAATTGCGTTTTTGGTTTTTGCATTGCAGATGGCAAGCAGTGCCCGGCCGTTGGATCTGGGGTTTTTGAGAGATCAAACAATCGCATTAAATCGCGGAAGACATCAGCAATGCGTAGAGGAAGCGATTGAATCTCAATCATCGGTTCTTGTGGATTCGATGGCTGAGATTAAATCGGAAGGATCTGCATCGGAGGAAGAAAAGGAAAGGATAAGAAAAGAGTTGTGATGTGATGTTGCACTAACCGTTGGATCAGAAGGATGATCGATGGATAAGATTGAATCAGAGGGATCACATCATAATTTTGAAAAGGATGGAAAAGGGAATGACTCATGCAGATTTTGCGATGTGATGGGTCGATGGCCATTGATCTGAAGAGATCAACGACCCAGATTTGTTTTTAAAACATATCATCGGGTTTTATAAAAAACAAAGGAAAAAGGCTCGAGAATTTTTTTTTATAGTGCTTTAGCGCCCAATTGTGGGGCTATGGTTTTGTGAAGAAGGCGAGGAGATCGGGGGGTTTTTTTAAAATAAAAGGGCTTAATTGCATCGGATTTTTTTAAAGTAAAAGGCAAATAAGGAAAATAGAAAACCACGATTGTGATTGCACGATGGGGGGTTAACTCTGGGTTATGGCTCCGGGTGTTATGCGGAGAAAAGCGGCTGGGGCTAAGGAAAAAGGGGCTTAAGGCCTTAACAAGAAAATGGGGTTTTTAGGTAAAAATAAAGGTTTTTCAAGGCCTTTTTGGCTTTGGGTAGAAAGGGAAAAAGGGGATTTTAAACCTACAAAAGGAATTTTCACAGTTTTAAAGAGATTTTGGAGGTTTTTGAGTGGTTTAGAGGTTAGATGAAGAGTTTTTGAGGGTTTTTATGAAGAGGGAAAAATGGGTGAAAGGAGGAGTGAAAATGATGGAAAATGGGCTTTCTTAAGCAGTTTTCTCTTGGTAAAACAACAGGTATTTTTAGGATAAAGAGGGAAACAGTAGTGAAGATTAACTCAGAGGGTAAAGATCATCACAAGACTTCAAGAACTCACAATTTTGGACATGAATTGTTTCTTGAAGGCTAAAAAATAATTTTAGCCACCATTTGATATGACAAATGTTATAGGTGGCTAACACTGTCATCTCATAGCTCCATTATTTGACATGAGAAATGCCAAAGTCATCTACCATAATGTTGTAATATGTGGGATATTTCTTCCAAGGTAGAAGTACCTTCTGATCCTCCAAAGATAAGGAGTACCCCCTTTCTACCATGATTGTGCTACCATCTACTCCTACAAAATCATGAAAAGTATGGGATAAAATCAGCCCATACTCTCCCAAAAGTATCCAAAGCAACAAAAACTCTTGCTGCCTCCTCATCTCATCATCATACAAGTCATGGGGTAACATCATGATGTTTGACTTGTAGAATCCCCCATACAAACAAATACTCTTCTTCCATAACATATGGGTGCCATGCAATGCCTCAAACTACAACACACCCTTTGAAATAGGATATGTCACATGATGGCCAAACTCTTTTAAGAGTAGCCAGTGCAGCCATGCCTCTTTCTGCACTGTGTCATAGATCTACAAGTGGCTCACCAACCTCTTGCTCACCATCCTCACCCATCTATCCAAATGTGGGTGTCTCCTTCCATGCTAAAAATTTGTATCCCTCCAATGAAGAATACCATCCTCCCAAATCAGATTACTACCTTTGCACTTCATGGGAAGTTGAATTACAGTCTCCCGGAGATCTCCATATGAAGACCACTCATCAATGACCAAGTTGACCCAATGAGGATTCAAGTATGTTGTAAGGAAAAAAATTCTCATTGAGTCGTGAAGGGCTTGTCAAGAAATATATATCATAATAATGAGAGATATCATCCATCATAAGATGTATTCCATCAATCATCTATCTATCTAGTGTCACACAAGTATACTGGTCATTAGAATGTCCCAATACTAGTTGGGCCCCCAACTCATCATTGTTTCTCAATGATGGTGCTGCTGATCTCCATGATGGTACATCTTTTGTCTCATGATCATGTTCAATGCTGAACATATTTTCCTGCATTGGATTGTTTAGGACAATATTCTTCCTATCCTCCAAAAATATACACTCCAACCCCAAGAGTTGTGTGCAGCTCAAAAATTACATACTAGGATGAATGTGCCTCTCCTCCTTGATCCTGTCAAGGGTCCTCTATGCAGTGATAGTCTGATGCTCCAAATCAACAGTTTATCCTGACCCTATGTCATGCAATGGCATTTCCCCACAACCTTCTATATGTTTTGCTGAAATAATAGAAAGTGGAAACATTTGCATACCTTGTTTTTTCTTGGGAACATCTTGTACTGCTACAAGGGTTCCTCCCACCAGTGTGATGACTTCCCAAAATATTGGTGATGATGACTGCTCCTCTATGGCTGCACCAGCACTGGTATAAGTCTCCTCCTCCCCATACATCTCCTGAATAATGCATGGGACTCCAAGTGTCAAGAGATCAAGACCACTTTGCAATGATGCAAGTACTCCTACAACAAGTGGTGGTGGAAGTTGCTCTTCCTCTGGAATAATAATATGGACATCTTCCCTTGGCTTCTCTGATTTCTTCATATCAAACTTCTTGATCAACCTTTGAGTAAAATCTGCATATGCAGTCACTCTTGCATGACTCCAATGATAGAACCACCAAATGTTTTCTTCGCCCTCAAGGTGCAGTGCTGCAATCTCAACAAATTCTCTTTCTACTATAGAATGTATCAGGAATAATGCATCCAACTCCATTGCCTAAGCCCTTTTTTTTCATGTGGATGACCCATCAAAAGTAGACAATAGAAATTTATTGTGCTTTCTCCTTCTATAGCTGCAAGGTCTCCTCTCTTCTTTGATATGAATAAACTGTGGGAGAGTTAGAATCTCCTTGAAATCCCTTGATTGAGACTTGTACTTTATAAGGTAATCACTTAGAATCTCATGATCTAAGTTTCCTCCATCTCCATGCCTTTCATATTCTTCTTCAAAAGGAAAGGGCATAATGTATTTCTTTGGAGCTCTATGCAATACTGGTTCTTTTGTAATATTCCAAAATGGAAATGGTAGCAATACCAGACATAATAATGTAAAAAACAACAATTATGAAAATTTCATAAGAGGGATCAATATGCAACCATCATTTTATTAAGATATCAGCAACAATATACAAAAAGATCTTGAGGGTCAAGCCACTCAAGCAATAAGAACAAGTCTCCAATGATCATATCAATAAGCACATGAGTTGTTGCTACTATATATAATGCCGGAAAGCAGTGACAGTGCTATCTATATCAGTGTAGCTGCTTTTGTAATCATACATAAATATAATATGGTTGATAGATAAAAAATCAATGCCCAGAAAAGAAGATATGGGCTCTAATACATGATTTCTAGCCAACCCAGAAAAGATTGCTAGAAATACCAAGAAGAATATACAATGTGACAAATAACCCTAGGGTTGATATGTCACTGCAACCTGGAACTGAATAGAATGAGGCTATGAAAGATCTAAAATGATAATTTCCTCCTCCAATGGTATTTCTCAATAGAAGGCTGATCCCTCCATTTATAAATAGACCCTCCTGATGAACTCAATGAACCCTCCGAGCAACTGCCACTAAAAATAATGAAGATATGGACTAAAACTACACTGTGAGGGATGGTAGATGGTTGGAATGATGCCAAAAATATAGAAATATTCCCAAGAGCGCTCCTTGATGGTCCTCCAAAGTCTAAACAGACCAATATCAAACAATAATCCAAACATGAATAACAATGGCTGCCATCCCCTACATATATAGTATGTAAGCCTTCTCACATTCGGTCCCATCCACAAATGCCACCAAGCTCATGCAAGTTTCCCTCCACTAAAACTACGTTGTCTTATCATAAGTGCCACTCCTCCATGACAACGCTGTTGATTTGGTCAAAGTTGACCTATTCAACATGTATCCCCTCCCCTCCAATTCACACCCAAAGGTGCTTAATCCAACTACTTATTCTTCATACTTTCACATTAGGAGTGTTATTATTCATTATGAGGAGATTTATGGGCCTCCCCACCCATATATTCACCTACCTAGTGATAAAAAAAACTATAATATTCCATTTAGCTTAAGGCTAAATTTTTTGAATATTACAGTCCTCCCCTCCAAAATGTTGCTTGTCCTCAAGCAACTATAAAGGTCGAGCAAAATTCCTCCCCTCCTCCTCTTGTGGCCTCCTCATCAATAGTCGCCACCACTACTCAAAATAATCTACAATAAATCTACCCTCCAATGGTTCCTCCTAAGTATGCAACCCCACATGGCTCACATCATGAGAAAGTAGAAAGCATAAGTGGAAACCTTATTGCTATCCAATGGCCTCCTCAAGGTAGGAGTGATGAAAAACATAGGGGATCTCATTCCCAATGAGATACTTCCATACCCATGCTATCATCCAAATGAAATGGGCCATTCTAGGTAGCTCATCCAATAAATCCTCAACCCCTGGTTCATGCAATGTATTGGGGCTATATGGAGAGATTTGATTTTTCCACTCATGTTGTTTCTCCCTCCTTTTATGATATGTATGGGGCTGCTGCTAATCTTGGGCTGAAATATTATGGTCTCCAAGAATGACCTAAGTTACCCCACAAATAAAAAAATCCATGAAGTGCCTCTCCCAAGAACTCAAGTTCTCCAAATGGCTCCTCCCACATGAAGACAAGAGAAGTAGTGTGGCAATCATGGTTTTCCCATTGTTTCTCCTTAAAAATGCAACATATGAAGTATGGAGAATCATACTCCAAATGGGCACCTCCAACTTTTGTGCCATCCTCCCAACAAAGCTTCTCATAATAACAAGAACATCATCAATATATGGAAGAAAAAGAAAATAAAAACAAGCTGCCATATGACAACTGGGAGGTGGATCATAATCCCACTTGTGGAACCAGTGCAGTGTATCCCCTGCTTGCCTCAGAAAAAAGTATAAAAAGTGTCTTTTCAACCACTTTTTTCCTGCCACAACCATCCTACAATATGAGATCATAGAAGTAAAATATGGTGCCAATGGTGCACACCAAGAATCATGTGCCCTCTCCCACAAACCACCAATAGAATGGCCAACATCAACACTACAAATGGCCTCAAGTACACCACAATAAAATATACAAGAAGGAATGATCCTCCTTGGTACAATATGCTGCTCACAAAAAGTAAAAGAGTACAAATCATAATGCATAAATGTACATCCTATACTATGTACCTTGGTCATATAGCTGAAATGGCTCTACTGAAAGTTCTCCCTCACTCTCAATGAGTAAGGAAGTGGTTGTGACAACATCCCCATCATCATCCGAGCTATGCAGCTTTCCATATACTGTTATAGATCCTATTGGATGCCATCCCAAGTGAACTCCTCCATCAAGGAATGATATGCATCAAGGTGCATGGAAAGAAAGTCCACAAGTGCTGCATGTAACCGCTTCTCCTTGAGCTTAGAAGATCTAGTCAATAATACTCTTCTGTAAGAATAGATGACCCCATAATCCACCATGTATCTATCATCTCCCTCTAGGTCATCAAGAATCATGCAAGCACTAAGATCCTTGGAGTACTCTACCAAAAGTTTAGATCTCCAATATGGATCAATCCTCCTAAGAGACAACGCTGGAGATCTAAAATGTGAAGCTCCCCACATGCTGATGTCTTTTCTTTTGACATCCCTCATGCCAAAGTCATCCTCCAAAGTGCTGCCATGTTCATCATGCAACTGCTCATGCTCAAGTAGAAGTGGTGATCTGATCTAAAATGGATTCAGTTTTGCCTCTAGATCAGAGTCTTCAAATGTAGTTGAAAATGGAATCAAGTTGAAGTGCTCGTCGAAAGCTTTCCAATGGTGTGAATGGCGCGTGAAACTGACTTCGTATGAGGAAGTTGTGGCAAGTCAAAGTTTCAGGGCAAAGTAGGGAAAAATGGAAAAAGTCAAAGTAAAAAAGTCAACAGTCAAAGTCGAAGTCAATAGTGTGATGTCAGCAAGACATGTGTCATCTTGGGAATGCGCCATTTGTCTAGGTTGATGTCATCGAGCTCAGTGACATGTCAAGATATGATTGGTTGATATGGACCAATCCGAAGCTGACATGTGGCAGCCCAGATTTTGCCCAGTTTCACCTTGTTTGCAAAATTTCAAAAACATGGAGGCTAGGGAGGATTGAACCCCTAACCTCTTGAATTGCTAAGTTTTCATTGGAATCCAAAAACCGGTTGGGCCAAAACTTCAATTGGTTTTTAAACCAAAGGTATGGTATTAAATATGTATTGGCGTTAAATGGGTAACAAACTATAGGATATACCATATCCAAAGTTTGTTGACAGCACATATTTAAATACCGATAGAATCGAGAATTAATGATATGCCAAACCGTCAGACCTTACCTTATAAACCGCCGCATATATGCAATGCATATCGTAATTATCCACCGCCGAAACCTTTGATAAAGGTTTAAATGTGATGTAAATATATCGCAACAAACTATGGGATATGTTGTTGTAACCATATGATATATCACGGACGAAGTCAAAGGTTTTAAAAGGCGTATCATTAATGTTTGCCTACACCACCGGAATCATATGTATTAACGTGGAAAATACGTTGATTACCGCTAGGAATTGAACCTTATCAGATATTGAAGACCGCCATATATATTTCAATATATATATATATATTGTAATATATAGTTTTCCAAATATGTAATGTATTGTGTGGAGATTCAACAGAGGGGTCAGGCGGAGGTTTGACCTGCCGACCTCCAAAAATATATATATGCCAATGCCTTCACACAAGAGAGGAGACTGATTGTGCTACAGTTCGGACTTGTAAGTCCATCACTCCAACCGATATTTGAGTCTTGTGCAGGTGCCGAAATAGTTAACCACCAGCGCATAGTCCAAGGTTGTATTGCACAGACACAAGCGGTTTTTGCAAAAGGCAGAGTGGTTTTTGACTTTCCAGGGGGTCTGGAAGTCACTTTGGCCAAACATATTCAAGTTTATACTCATTTTGACCAGAATTCTGAGCTGGTCATCATGGTGAGGTCTATTTCATCATTTGAGTCTCACTTTTTAAGCTCATGTTTGTAAAGCATTTGAAGACATAATATAAAGGTCAGCATTGGAAGCTAAAGGACCAGGAGATGTAGCCAGTAAGTCTGGTGAACTCGTTATTAAATTTTGATGTGTTGATATGTTCAAAATGTGTCTTTAATGGCTTATCTCGTCTATGTTAATTGCAATCTTTTTGATCTATTACATAATATAACATAAACAAGTTCACATAGATGTCAGTAATTCCTTTTGCATAATTTAGATCAAGTGGTATCATAGCATTAGGTTAAATTTGTAAATGTTTTACAGTGTCATGTGAAGATTGAATGCTTACTAGGTCAAAGTCCAAGCGAGGTGAAGGAGAACTTGTTGAAGCAAATCCAGAAATTGGAACGGTGTTTTCGCAAAAGAAGATGATGGAAGAAAACATGTTGGGAACAAAAGCTCAGTTTTTGGACAACTTCATAACAATACGTGCGATGGTAGAAGAGATGTATAAAGAATTTAAGAAGAAGAAAGGTGAAGGCACTTCATCACCTAAAGAAGACAATGAAACAGGTAAAAATCCTCCTTCATTATTTCCAGCAACTCCTCCATCTTCACCACCATCATCATCGTCGTCTTCTTCTGATGAATCTAGTTCTTCTAAAAAGAAGAAGAGTAAGAAATCCTCTTTGATCAAATTAGATGTAAAATTTGATTTGCCGATTTATGATGGTGAACTTAACACTGAAAAACTTGATAATTGGATAAGACAAATTGAAGTTTATATTAGGGTATAGAAAATTGTGTCAGAAAGAGAGAAGATCTAGCTTGCTAGCCTTTGTCTTGGAGGAACTGCACTTGTATGGTGGGAAGGTAAGACAAAAGCAGATATTCAGAAACATGGTAAAACAATTTTGACATGGAATGAATTTGTTTATGCTATTAAAAAGAAATTTTATCCTTTGGCTTATATGCAACAAGCTATGATGAGTTGGAAAACATTGCATCAATTAAAGCGTCAAAGTGTGCAAAGTTATATTCAGGAGTTTCGTAAAAGAGCTTTGACACTAGGCATATTATTGGACTCACCAGAAACATTATTGAAATACATTGGTGGCCTACATAGTTATTTGAGGCACACCATACTGATGTTAAATCCGACTGGCTTAGATGATGTATCAGTTCAAGAAACACATCTAGAAGCTAGGGGTAAAAATGTATCTCATGATGTTGTAAAGTCATCTAAATCTATTGAATTCAAGAATAAAGAAAAGAAGAAACAAAAAATGGAAGGAAAGGAAAGCGAACACAGTAAAGAAAGAAAAGCCTACATGCACTCATTGTAAGAAAGAAGGACACGATGAGGCACACTGCTGGTCACTACATCTAGAATTGTGTTGAGATTCAACAAGATGATGAGCTTAGTGAAAAGAGTCGCCTTCACTAAGTGGGACCGCAGGCTATTTTTGGCACAAAGTCTATTTTTAGATTGTCTATTTTTAGACATGTCGATCATATTCTATGAGTTGCAGGATGCTATTTGTGGATGGTTGGTCAAGTTGGAAAAATAGATGGACTTATATTTTTAGACATATTGGGTGGAATCTATTTTTAGATTTCCAGTCTAAAAATAGATATGTCGAATATTATTAGATCTTAATAATATTTGGACTCTGAACATTATCTTATTCTCTTGGAGCACTTCAGTTAAGTGCATAGATGTGCCACAGGCACTGACAGAAGGAATTACACTATTCCTGATGGTTTACTGGAGCTAATGCATGGAGAAGTCAGTTATAACTCATGTGACAGAGTTTGGTGTAGTTGTAGAAGTAGTTGGTGGAGTTGTGTTCAATTTAACTCAATTAGACATAGTTGAGCTAGTTGTATCTAGTCTAACTGATTGATACACTAGTGAGAGTGGTGTGAATTAATTAATAATTAATTCACTAAATATTAACTCATTAATCAACTGAAGAATACATCAGTTAACTACAGTGCATGGATAGTTTCAGTGGAGACCCGTGGAGAGATAGGTGAAAGGGAAAGATGACTATCAGTTGCGACTATAGTGATGCATTGATTGCATCCAACACTCAGTGGAGATGCCAACGAGGATTTCACAGTGCAAGCCAGGTGGATTTGAGTTCATTCAGAGCCATTCTTCATCAGGGATTGCATAGTAGAGGCAGGCTAGCAGGTGGTAGAGATCGGTGCATGGATTTGCTAGATTAGACCTGATTAGTGTGTAGCGATTGTATTGTACTGAGAGCTTGACATGTTCAGATTTGTATGAGGATTTTTACATGATCTCTATGACATATATTATATACATATATTTGGGGTTTTTAGCTTCAGGCTTTCCCGTTAAATCACTATGTTAATGTGTGTAAATTTTTATGGTTTCATGTGTGCATTGTAATGTTGTTTATTTCCGCATGTGATGATCAATGGTGGAATAGATTCTGTATTGTGCATGAAGTCAAATAGTGTATGATCAGGTGAATATTAGACATATAACATATCAATTATATAATTTATACATGGTATCAGAGTAGTTTATCATTGGAGCAGATTGCAATTATTGAAGCTGTTAAGTTTTGTGTTGGTGGAATTCAAATTTGCTGTAGTGTTTTCTTGGTGTCGAAGTTGAGATGTCTTTCAACAGATTGAAATTGGAGTATTCCCTTGAGGGCAGCTCAAATTATATTGCATGGAAGTACAGGATGGAGGTGGTGTTGGAGGATAATGGGTTGAATGAGTTCATAGATGTAGAAATTCCAAAACCTGCTTCTAGCGATGCAGCCGCACTTGACGCATGGCAAAAGAAGATAGAAAAATGTTGAAGGATTCTGTTCGAAGGTGTGAAGGATCACATAGTGTCCAAAATTTATGGTAAAGCTTCTCCATTCTTGATGTGGAAAGCTTTGACAGACTTGTTCCAAAGAAAAAGCGACCAGAGGAAGTTGGCGCTTAAATACAAGCTCAGAAAAATAAAAATGGAGAAGGAAGAAAGTATACCCAAGTACCTCACGAAGTCTGTCCAGTGCAGAGATGAGCTGGGAAGTGTGGGGGTTACTGTAGATGAAGAGAAATTGGTGAGCTTGGATCTCCTTGGGCTTCTGAAGAGTTGGAATTCCTATGAGGACTCTACCAATGGTCGGGAGAAACTGTCGGGATGGGAGCGACTTTGGTCGGATCTTGTGCAGGAGGAGATAAGGCAGAGTACTAGGGATGGATCTTCATCGAAGAATGAAGATGAAGAAAATTGTGCTTTGGTTTCCAAAGCAAGGAAAGGGAAGGTAAAGAAAAATCCTTCTCAATCCGGTGTGAAAGGCAAGAAGCAGGACTTGTCCAAGGTGAAGTGCTTTCACTATCACCAACACGAACATTACACCACTAATTGTCCACAGAAGAAGAAAAATAAGCAGACTGCTTGATCTACAGATGGAGAGGCCTTAGCCTCACAGTTTGAGTTGGATTTTTCACTAATCTCATGCTTGGTTTCAAGTGTGATGGGATCAATGTGGTTTCTTGACAGTGGTGCATCTTTTCATATGACCGCAGACAAAGATTTTTTTAGTGATCTGGATGAGAAGGATCTTGGAGTGAACATCGAGATGGGCGATGATGGTAGATACATTGCGACTGGTATTGGGACCATTTCCTTTGAGAGGGAGTCTGATAAACCTTTCATATTGAAGTATGTCATGCATGTTCTAGGATTGAAGAAGAATCTTATCTCTGTGGCTATGTTGGAAGACAAGGGATATGATGTTGTCTTTAGCAAGGGAAAGGCTTTCCTGCGTAGAAAGGCAACTGGTGAAACCCGGAGGATAGGGGTTTGAGTCAAGAACCTTTATCAATTGTAGGTAGATGGTTGCGCAGTAATGGTAGGAAAATTGGAAGCAGTGGTGAGCCAGGATGAGGGCGAATTGTGGCATAGGAGATTGGGCCATCTTCACCATGGCGCTTTGAAAATTTGCAGCAGATTTCTACCGAGATTCCCAAGGGTACACTTGCGCAGTCAGATCAGTGCAAGGGATGTACTTTGGGAAAATTTGTGAAAGCCACCTTTCATGAGAAGGATAATCATGCCATGACGATCCTTGAGAGAATTCACACAGACGTGCGTGGACCTTTCTCAGTAGCTTCGATAGAAAAGCACAGGTATTATGTGATATTTGTTGATGAATTTTCTCGTAAGTGCTGGATGTTCTTCATGCAGAAGACGAGTGAGACATAATCAAAGTTTTGTGAGTTCAAGGCATTGGTTGAGAAAGAGTCGGGGAAGCAGGTGAAGGATCTTAGGAGCGATAATGGTGGTGAATTCATCTCTAGCGAA
The DNA here is from genome assembly GCA_034641835.2 of Pinus albicaulis. Taxonomy (NCBI): domain Eukaryota; kingdom Viridiplantae; phylum Streptophyta; class Pinopsida; order Pinales; family Pinaceae; genus Pinus; species Pinus albicaulis. Next base: position 32,304,466 of record MU968317.1, read on the forward strand.
TTCAAAGACTTTTGTAGTGCAGAAGGAATTCGAAGAGAGCTCATAGCGCCTCATAACCCACAGTAGAATGGGGTCACGGAGTGAAAGAATAGAACAATTGTGGGTGTTGTAGGGGCGATGTTGCATGATCAGGGCTTTCCCATACACTTGTGGGTAGAAGCATGCAACACTACGGTTTATGCGCAAAAATGTTGTCCTCATAGAGTACTTGGCATGAGTACACCTGAAGAGTCGTTTTCTGGTAAGAAGCCTGATATATATCATTTAAAGATTTTTGGCTCACCTATTTACATTCATGTGATGAAGGATGCCAGGAAGAAACTGGAGTTGACCACATAGGTTGGGATATTTGTGGGGTACACAGAAACACCCCATAACTATCATGTGTATTTTCCAGACAGTTGGAAGATTGTTGTGTGACGGGATATCAAATCTCATGAGGAGAAAGCCATGAAGTGTTCACCTGAGAGGGAGCTGCACTTGCATGCAGATGAGGAGCTATCAGTTCCAAAGGATGAGCCTCAAGATGTGGATCAGCCACAAGAGGAGGTTCATGGAGTGGAAGAAACCACTCATGCAGTGCCAAACATCAGAGGGTGGAAGCGCACTACATAAGCTGAGTGACTGAATCTTGATGCAGTGCAAAATGTACGAGCACCTACATCACAGTGTAGACAGAGACAATCACCTGACTGATTTAATGGATATATGGCTCTGATGAGCAAGTGTATCGTGACAGAGCCATCCTCTTTCGAGGAAGCTGTGGAGGACCCTACATGGGTAGATGCAATGGTGGAAGAGTATGATTCGATTGTTAGAAACAGTGCATGGGAGATTGTCCCAAGGCCGGAAGGGAAATCAGTGGTAGGTTCGAGATGGATCTACAAAGTGAAGAAAGCTGCTGACGGGAGCGTCGAGAAGTAAAAGGTAAGATTTGTTGCCGAGGGCTTCTCACAGATTGAGGGGATTGACTATGAAGAAACCTTTGCACCTGTCACAAGTTATTCTTCCATACGGAGCATCCTTGCTCTCTCAGCGCAGATGGGTTGGTACATTCATCAGATGGATGTGAAGACTGTGTTCCTCAATGGAATCATTGAGGAGCAGGTGTACATTGAGCAGACTGAAGGATTCTAAATCTTCAACAGCGAGTCGCATGTGTGCAGGCTCAAAAGAGCGTTGTATGGGCTGAAACAAGCACCTCATGCCTCATACACATGGATAGACATTTATTTCACTGGACTTGGATTCACCAAGAGTGAGGAAGATCCGAACCTATACCAGATTGTGGTGGAGGGTAAGTTGTTGATCATTGTACTTTATGTAGATGGTTTGATACTGACAGGTGATGAACAATTGATACTCTCATGCAAGGCTGATCTTGCAAAGGAGTTTGAGATGAAGGACTTGGGCCTCCTTCATTATTTCTTGGGATTGGAAATTTGGCAGCAGAAGGGTGGACTATTTGTGTCTCAAGTCAAGTATGCCTGGGAGATACTGGAGAAGTTCAACATGCAAGGCTGCAAGCCTATCGACACTCCTCTTCCTATTGGTTGGAGGAAAAAGGATGTTACATCGGCAGAGGTAGTGGATGCCACTGTTTATCGACAGTTGGTTGGTTTGATCATGTATTTGGTCAATACACAACTGGACATATGCTATGCTGTTAACTAGCTTTCAAAAGCTATGTTTAAGCCTACCAAGCTCTTTTGGAAGGCAGGCAAGCATGTTCTGAGGTATCTTAGAGGCACATTGGGATATGGAATGTGGTACAAATAGTCAGATGAGGTGAAGATGCATGGCTTCACGGATGCAGATTGGGCAGGGAGCCCAACGAACAAAAAGAGCACATCTGGAGGGATTTTCAGTATTGGGTCTACAACAGTTTCTTGGTATAGCAGGAAATAGAGATCCATGGCACTCAGTTCAGCGGAGGCCAAGTACATGGCAGCAAGTTTGGCTGCATGCGAGGCTATATGGATGAGGAAGATCTTGGTCGGGTTGTTCGGTTCACACTTAGATCCTACTGTGATATATTGTAATAATCAGAGTTGCATTAAACTCTCGGTTAATCCAGTTATTCATGATAGATCTAAACATATTGGCATTCGGTACCATCATATTAGAGATTGTGTGCAGCGGAAGATCATGTTACTATCTTACATTCCTACGGAGGATCAGGATGCTGATATTCTGACGAAGGCGCTCACCAGGAGAAAATTCGAAAAACATAGAGACAGGATCGGGGTGGCAGATAATCCCTATCTTGTTGAGAGGGAGTGTTGAGATTCAACAAGATGATGAGCTTATTGAAAAGAGTCGCCTTCACTAAGTGGGCCCGCAGGCTATTTTTGGCGCAAAGTCTATTTTTAGACTATGTCTATTTTTAGACATGTCGATCATATTCTATGAGTTGCAGGATGCTATTTGTGGATGGTTGGCCAAGTTGGAAAAATAGATGGACTTCTATTTTTAGACATATTGGGCGGAATCTATTTTTAGATTGCCAGTCTAAAAATAGATATGTCGAATATTATTAGCTCTTAATAATATTTGGACTATAAACATTATCTTATTCTCTTGGAGCACTTCAGTTAAGTGCATAGATGTGGCACAGGAGCTGACAGAAGGAATTACGCTATTCCCGAGGGTTAAGTGGAGCTATTGCATGGATACTTCAGTTAGAACTCATGTGACAGAGTTTGGTGGAGTTATTGAGGTAGTTGGTGGAGTTGTGTTCAGTTTAACTGAGTTAAACATAGTTGAGCTAGTTGTATCTAGTCTAACTGATCGATACACTAGTGAGAGTGGTGTGAATTAATTATTAATTAATTCACTAATTATTAACTCATAAATCAACTAAAGAATACATCAGTTAACTTCAGTGCATGGACAGTTTCAGTGGAGACCAGTGGAGAGGTAGGTGGAAGAGCAAGTGTGACTATCAGTTGTGACCATACTGGTGCATGAGTTTGCACCACACATTGATGGAGATGCCAATGAGAATTGCGCAGTGCAAGCCAGGTGGATTCGAGTTCATTCAGAGCCATTCTTCAGCAGGGATTGCGTAGTAGAGGCAGGCTAGCAGGTGGCAGAGATCGGTGCATGGATTTGCTAGATCGGACCTGATTAGTGTGTAGCGATTGTATTGTACTGAGAATTTGACATGTTCAAATTTGTATGAGGATTGTTACATGATCTCTATGACATATATTATATACAGATAGTTGGAGTTTTTAGCTTTAGGCTTTCCCGTTAAATCACTGTGTTAGTGTGTGTGATTTTTTATGGTTTCATGTGCGCATTGTAATGTTGTTTATTTCCGCATGTGATGATCAATGGTGGAATAGATTCTGTATTGTGCATGAAGTCAAATAGTGTATGATCAGGTGTATCTTAGAAATATAACATACTAGTTATATAATCTCTACAAATTGAAGCCTAAGAAGTTTGGAAGTAAAGAGCGAAAGAATGCTGCTGCTATTCAGAAGGACTTGGGATCAGATTCAGGAGATGAAACAACAATTACAAATAAGGTATAAAAGGTAAAAATTCTCAAGCATCTACAAGTACATCTTCACATTCTATTGATAATGAAACCAATGAGTGGAAAAGAAATGAGCTATTCCATATTAGAGTCGTTTCCAAGCATACTAAAATTGATACTTTGTTTGATAGTGGCTCTCAAGTTAATTTAATTGTTGAATCGATTGTAAAGAAATTGGGAATTGAAACTAAACCTCATAAAAAGCCATACCCATTGGGTTGGGTCTGTGATAAAACTAAACTACAGGTTACGAAACAATGCAAACTGCGTTTTGCAATAGGATCGGAGTTTGTAGATGAGGTTGAATTAGATATAGTCCCATTGGATATATGTGGAATTATACTAGGGAGTCCATACTTGTATGATAAAGATGTTGTATTCACCGAAAGATGTGATAATTAATTTATGGATCACATAAATCATATTCCTAATGTTGTATTCTATCGAAAGGCGAATAAGTATCAACTCACTGAGGATGGAATCGAATATGTATTAAGATCTCATAAACTCAAAGATAACTACACCCTCATAAATTCAGGACAAATAAAAAGAATTATAAATTCAAGTAAACAATTTTTACTTATGATTGTAAAAGCAAAGGATCCTGATAAATCTGATGCTTTTCAAGGTTGTGATCCTAAACAGAAAGAAGATTTAGTTAAATTTGTTTCTGATTATGATATTCTGTTTCAAGAGCCTAAGGGGCTTTCTCCCAAGCGACAGATAGAACATGAGATTTATTTGCAGCCAGATGCTCCTCTTCCTAACATTGGAATGTACAGGTTATCAGCTCCAGAGAATGCAGAGATAAAGAAGCAGGTACAGGAATTGCTCGATCAAGGGTTTATTCGACCAAGCACTTCACCATGCGGATCACCTATTGTGCTGGTGCGAAAGAAAGATGGTTCATGGAGAATGTGCATTGATTTCCGAGCATTAAATAAAGTAACAATAAAGAATCGTTATCCTCTTCCTCGTATCAACGATTTATTGGATCAGTTGAAAGATGTAGTTTACTTCACTAAGTTAGACTTGCGAAGCGGCTACCATCAGATCCGAGTTTCAGAACAGGATGTATGGAAGACTACTTTCAAAACAAAGTAAGGACTCTATGAATGGATGGTTATGCCTTTTGGCTTGACCAATGCTCCAGCTACATTTATGCGAGTCATGAATGATGTTTTTAAACCATTTATAGATGATTTTGTAATAGTCTACTTAGATCATATTCTTGTTTTCAGTAAGACATGGGATGAACATGTAAAGCATGTAAAGCAAGTTTTAGATGTTTTAAAAAGAGAAAATCTCTATGTAAAACTATCCAAATGTGATTTTGGAAGGACATATTTAAATTATTTGGGTTATATTGTAGGGGGTGGTGAATTGAAGATAGATCCCTCTAAGGTCGAAGTCATTGTAAATTGGCCTAAGCCCAATACTGCTACAGAAGTTAGAAGTTTCTTAGGGGCAACATAATATTGGAGAAATTTTATTTCTAACTTTTCTTTGATTACAGCTCCTCTACATGCTTTGACAAGTGTGAAATAGGTGTTTCAGTGGGGAGGAAAATAGCAAAAAGCCTTCAACACATTGAAAGAAAGGATCAGTATAGCGCCAGTACTAGCACTGCCAGATCTTCAGCATCCATTTGAGATCGAGATAGATGCAAGTGAATATGCCATGGGGGCAGTGTTGATGCAGCGTAGAAAGCCCATATGCTTTCATTCTGAGACATTCACGCCAACAGTAATTAAATATTCTATACGATAAAGAATTATATGCATTAGTACAGAGTGTTAAAAAGTGGAAACATTACCTAATGGGAAAAGAAACAATCATACATATAGATCGTCAACCACTACAATATTTACACTCACAAACTAAATTGCAGCAATCAAGATACTATTGTTGGATGGGTTTCTTACAGCAATTTCATCTTGTAATCAGATATAAGAAAGGCATAGATAATAAGGTTGTAGACATGTTATCAAGACCAATTATAAATGCATCCACAATAATTAAGCATAATTCACTAATGCACGAAAGCTATATTGAACAATATGCTCAAGACACAGATTTTAAGGATGTATTGCAAGTTTAAGTCATGGAAAGCAGGTAGAAGAATTTGATTGATCCAAAATGGATTCAGTTTTGCCTCCAGATAAAATTCTTCAAATTTAGTTGAAAAGCAAATCAAGTTGAAGTGCTTGTCGACAAATTTCCAAAGGTGCGAACAACGTGTGAAACTGACTTCGTATGAGGAAGTTGTGGCAAGTCAAATTTTCAGGACAAAGTAGGGCAAAATGGAAAAATTCAAAGTCAAAAAGTCAATGGTCGAAGTCAAAGTCAACAGTGTGATGTCAGCAGGACGTGTGTCGTCTCGAGAATGCACCATTTGTCTAAGTTGGTGTCATCGAGCTCAGTGACGTGTCGAGATATGATTGGTTGATATGGACCAATCCGAAGCTGACAAGTGGAAGCCAGATTTTTGCCCAATTTGACCTTGTTTGCAAAAACATGGAGGCCAAGGAGGATGGAACCCCTAAAGTCTTGCATTCCTAAGTTTTCATTGGAATCCAAACACCGGTTGGGCCAACACTTCAATTGGTTTTTAAACCAAAGGTATGGTATTAAATATGTATTGGCGTTAAATGGGTAACAAACTATGGGATATACCATATCCAAAGCTTGTTGACCGCACATATTTAAATACCGACAGAATTGAGAATTAATGATATGCCAAACCGTCGGACCTTACCTTATAAACCGCCGCATATATGCAATGCATATCGTAATTATCCACCGCCGAAACCTTTGATAAAGGTTTAAATGTGATGTAAATATATCGCAACAAACTATGGGATATGTTGTTGTAACCATATGATATATCATGAACGAAGTCAAAGGTTTTAAAAGGTGTATCATTAATGTTTTCCTACACCGCTGGAATCATATGTATTAACGTGGAAAATACGTTGATTACCGCTAGGAATTGAACCTTATTAGATATTAAATACCGTCATATATATTTCAATATATATATATTGTAATATATAGTTTTCCAAATATGTAATGTATTGTGTGGAGATTCAACAGAGGGGTCGGGCGGAGGTCTATATTTCAATATATATATATATTGTAATATATAGTTTGCCAAATATGTAATGTATTGTGTGGAGATTCAACAGAGGGGTCGGGCAGAGGTTTGAACCGCCGACCTCCAAAAATATATATATGCCAATGCCTTCACACAAGAGAGGAGACCGATTATGCTATAGTTCAGACTTGTAAGTCCATCACTCCAACCGATATTTGAGTCTTGTGCAGGTGCCGAACTAGTTAACCACCAGTGCACAGTCCAAGGTGGTATTGCACAGACACAAGTAGTTTTTGCAAAAGGCAGAGTGGTTTTTGACTTTTCAGGGGGTCTAGAAGTCACTGTGGCCAAACATAGGCAAGTTTATACTCATTTTGACCAGAATTCGGAGCTGGTCATCATGGTGAGGTCTATTTCATCATTTGAGTCTCACTTTTTAAGCTCATGTTTGTAAAGAATATGAAGACATAATATAAAGGTCAGCATTGGAAGCTAAAGGACCAGGAGATGTAGCCAGGAAGTCTGGTGAACTCGTTATTAAATTTTGATGTGTTGATATGTTTAAAATTTGTCTTTAATGGCTTCTCTCATCTATGTTAATTGCAATCTTTTTGATCTATTGCATAATATAACATAAGCAAGTTCACATAGATGTCAGTAATTCCTTTTGCATAATTTAGATCAAGTTGTATCATAGCATCAAGTTAAATTTGTAAATGTTTTACAGTGTCATGTGAAGATTGAATGCTTACTAGGTCAAAGTTCAAGCGAGGTGAAGGAGAACTTGTTGAAGCAAATCCAGAAATTGGAACGTTGTTTTCGCAAAAGAAGATGATGGAAGAAAATGTGTTGGGAACAGAAGCTCAGTTTTTGGACAACTTCATAACAATACGTGCGATGGTAGAAGAGATGTATAAAGAGTTTAAGAAGAATAAAGGTGAAGGAACTTCATCACCTAAAGAAGACAACGAAACAGGTAAAAATCCTCCTTCATTATTTCCAGCAACTCCTCCATCTTCACCACCATCGTCATCATCGTCTTTTTCTAATGAATCTAGTTCTTCTAAAAAGAAGAAGAGAAAGAAATCCTCTTTGATCAAATTAGATGTAAAATTTGATTTGCCGATTTATGATGGCGAACTTAAAATTGAAAAAATTGATAATTGGATAAGACAAATTGAAGTTTATAGCAGGGTATAGAAAATTGTGTCAGAAAGAGAGAAGATCTATCTTGCTAGCCTTCGTCTTGAAGGAACTGCACTTGTATGGTGGGAAGGTAAGACAAAAGCATATCTTCAGAAACATGGTAAAACAATTTTGACATGGAATGAATTTGTTTATGCTATTAAAAAGAAATTTTATCCTTTGGCTTATATGCAACAAGCTATGATGAGTTGGAAAACATTGCATCAATTAAAGGGTCAAAGTGTGCAAAGTTATACTCAGGAGTTTCGTAAAAGAGCTTTGACATTAGGCATATTATTGGACTCACCAGAAACATTATTGAAATACATTGGTGGCCTACATAGTTATTTGAGGCACACCATACTGATGTTAAATCCTACTGGCTTAGATGATGTATTAGTTCAAGAAACACATCTAGAAGCTAGGGGTAAAAATGTATCTCATGATGTTGTAAAGTCATCTAAATCTATTGAATTCAAGAATAAAGAAAAGAAGAAACAAAAAATGGAAGGAAAGGAAAGAGAACCCAGTAAAGAAAGAAAAGCCTACATGCACTCATTGTAAGAAAGAAGGACACAATGAGGCACACTGCTGGTCACTGCATCTAGAATTGTGTTGAGATTCAACAAGATGATGAGCTTAGTGAAAAGAGTCACCTTCACTAAGTGGGACCGCAGGCTATTTTTGGCACAAAGTCTATTTTTAGATTGTCTATTTTTAGACATGTCGATCATATTCTATGAGTTGCAGGATGCTATTTGTGGATGGTTGGTCAAGTTGGAAAAATAGATGGACTTCTATTTTTAGACATATTGGGTGGAATCTATTTTTAGATTGCCAGTCTAAAAATAGATATGTCTAATATTATTAGCTCTTAATAATATTTGGACTATAAACATTATCTTATTCTCTTGGAGCACTTCAGTTAAGTGCACAGATGTGGAACAGGAGCTGACAGAAGGAATTACGCTATTCCTGAGGGTTAAGTGGAGCTATTGCATGGAGAATTTAGTTAGAACTCATGTGACAGAGTTTGGTGGAGTTATTGAGGTAGTTGGTGGAGTTGTGTTCAGTTTAACTCAATTAGACACAGTTGAGCTAGTTGTATCTAGTCTAACTGATTGATACACTAGTGAGAGTGGTGTGAATTAATTAATAATTAATTCACTAAATATTAACTCATTAATGAACTGAAGAATACATCAGTTAACTACAGTGCATGGACAGTTTCAGTGGAGACTCGTGGAGAGATAGGTGAAAGGGAAAAATGACTATCAGTTTTGACTATAGTGATGCATTGATTGCATCCAACACTCAGTGGAGATGCCAATGAGGATTGCGCAGTGCAAGCCAGGTGGATTCGAGTTCATTCAGAGCCATTCTTCAGCAGGGATTTCACAGTAGAGGCAGGCTAGCAGGTGGTAGAGATCAGTGCATGGATTTGCAAAGGTTTTAAAAGGCGTATCATTAATATTTTCCTACACCACCGAAATCATATGTATTAACGTGGAAAATACGTTGATTACCGCTAGGAATTGAACCTTATCAGATATTAAAGACCGCCATATATATTTCAATATATATATTGTAATATATAGTTTGCCAAATATGTAATGTATTGTGCGGAGATTCAATGGAGGGGTCGGGTGGAGGTTTGAACCGCCGACCTCCAAAAATGTTTATATGCCAACGCCTTCACACAAGAACGGAGACCGATTGCGCTACAATTAGAACTAGTAAGTATATCACTCCAGCCGATATTTGAGTCTTGTGCAGGTACCGAACCAGTCAACCGCCAGTGTGTAGTCCAAGGTGGTATTGCATAGAAAAAAACGGTTTTTGCAGAAAGGCAGAGTGGTTTTTGACTTTCCAGGGGGTCTGGAAGTCACTGTGGCCAAACATAGGCAAGTTTATACTCATTTTGACCAAAATTCCGAGCCAGTCATCATGGTGAGGTCTATTTCATCATTTGAGTCTCACTTTTTGATCTCATGTTTGTAAATCATTTGAAGACATAATATAAAGGTCAGCACTGGAAGCTAAAGGACCAGGAGATGTAGCCAGGAAGTCTGGTGAACTCCTTATTAAATTTTGCTGTGTTGATATGTTTAAAATGTGTCTTTAATGGCTTATGTCGTTTATGTTAATTGCAATATTTTTGATCTATTGCATAATATAACATAAGCAAGTTCACATAGATGTCAGTAATTCCTTTTGCATAATTTAGATCATGACCTTTGGAATTTGGCCTCCCATGAGAAGCTACCGTCCAAAAAGATCCTCCTGATCTTGGCCAATGTAAGCATGGGTGGCCTCCATTTTCTGCAATATGTGGAGGATTCCTTCCTCAAGGGAAGTACCCTTTGTTTTTCCAAATCCATGGAGTGGTCTCCTTGCACCATGGTGGTGCCATCCTCCATCACTGAAACAACTTCTGTTAGCGCAGAATATGTAGTGAGAGTGGGTGATGCTGAAAAATGGGAGAATGTCTCCCTCCTCCTTGAGTCTATTCTAGACTCTCTGCGATGTACTATACCCCTCCAAGGTATTCACCCCTTTGGGATCTAAGAGTGGTGAACCAAATGGTAAGATGTCCCTCACCAACTCTAGATCTGGTGGCCTCCCAGGTGGAATGCCCCCATGCAGTGAGACATCAAGATCTAAAGCAGACTGTATATATGAGTGGATTGATTTGTCCCTCCCGTTTGTAGAAATTTGCTGAATAATGAAGATTTATCCACTTATATTATCCTGGTCACACAATAATTCGAATTCATGCATAACACATAACCTCTTCTACAATTTATCATCAATTTGCGGAAATAGAAACAGTCGCATGCGCACATAAACACAATATGTAATGGGGAAAGCTTATAGCTGAAACCCCTAGATATTTTGTATATTATAATGGAAGAGAACATGTAACAATACATAGCACAATACTCCTCACAAGTACTCAGTACTATCTCCAAAATTTACACACAAACTAGCTTAGTTTTGAACAAGTCACAGGTTCAAAACTCATCCACTATTTGCCTGCCTCTACTGCGCAATCCAAGTTGGTGTAATGAGAGATCCTAGTTCAACTTTGATTTGTAAACCTAAAAATCCTCATTGAAATATCTCTCCAAATGCTTGAAAAACTCTATGTAAGCAATTAATGGTCAACTAATAGCAAACCACTCTCATCTACCTCTTCATCAGTCTTCATCAATCACCATGCAATCGCAGCCTAATCCGATGTCTTTGTTAATAATTGAGTTAATTTTTATGAATTGGTTGTTATCGTTTGACCCACCTCCACTTCATCTTTATATAGGGACATGCAATAATCAAAACATAACTATTCAATCAGTTAACCCATACAACTCCACCAACTCATCATCAAACCACCTCATTCAAACTCTTCTGCCAAAGAGTTGTAATTTAAGTCAAACATGCATGAGTCACTCAAACTCAGGAGCAGCTGTGTCTCTTCTTTATGGCCACATCCGTAGCTCCCACTGAAGTGTTGTAAGAGAATAAACTGAAGTTTATAGTCTAAATATTATTAAGGGCTAATAATATTTGACTGACCTATTTTTAGACAGGCAGTCTAAAAATAGACTTCGACCTGTATGTCTAAAAATAGAAGTCCATCTATTTTTACCAACTCGACCAATCATCCAAGAATAGCATACTGCAACTCCTAGACTATGCTCCATATGTCTAAAAATAGACTTTGCGCCAAAAATAGCCTGCGGGCCCACTTAGTGAAGGCGACTTCATTTCACTAAGCTCCATCATCTTGTTGCATTTTCAACACTCCCTCTCAACAAGATATGGATTATTTGTAACCCCTATCCTGCCTCTATGGAATTCTAATTTTCTCCTGGTGAGCGCCTTCGTCAAGATGTCAGCATCCTGATCCTCCGTGGGAATATATGAAAGTAACATGATTCTCCGCTGCACACAATCTCTGATATGATGGTACCTGATGTCGATGTTTTTGGATCTATCATGAAATAATGGATTAGTCGAGAGTTTAATACAACTCTGGTTATCACAATAAATCACAGTAGGCTCCAAGTGTGACTCAAACAATCCGACGAGGATCTTCCTCATCCAAATAACCTTGCATGCAGCCAAGCTTGCTGCCATGTACTCGGCCTCTGCTGAACTGAGTGCCACGGATATCTGCTTCTTGCTGTACCAGGAAACTGCTGTCAAACCGATACTGAAGACTCCTCCAGATGTGCTCTTTCGGTTTGTTGGGCTCCCTGCCCAATCTGCATCAGTGAAGCTGGAAAGCTTCGCTCCATCCTCCTGTCTGTACCATAGACCATATCCCGATGTGCCACTAAGATAACACAATACATGCTTGCCTGCCTTCCAGAACAGCTTGGTAGGCTTAACCATAGCTTGCGAAAGCTGGTTAACAACATAGCATATATCAAGTCATGTATTGACCAGATACATAAGAGACCCCACCAACTGTCGATAGACAGTGGCGTCCACTACCTCCACTGAAGTAGCATCCTCCTTCCTCCAACCACCAGGAAGAGGAGTATCAACAGGCTTGTAGCCATGCATGTTGAACCTCTCTAGTATCTCCCGGGCATACTTACCCTGAGAAACAAACAGTCCACCACTGCACTGCCAAATCTCCAATCCCAGGAAATAATGAAGGAGGCCCAAGTCCTTCATCTCAAACTCTCTAGCAAGATCCTCCTTGCATGAAAGTATCAATAGCTCATCACCTGTCAAAATTAGATCATCTACATATAGTACAATGATCAGCAACTTCCCCTCCACCACAATCTGGTACAGGTTCAGATCCACCTCACTCTTGGAGAATCCAAGTCCGGTGAAGTAACTGTCTATCCGTGTGTACCAAGCACGAGGTGCTTGCTTCAGCCCGTACAGTGCTCTCTTGAGTCGGCGCACATGCGAATCACTGCTAAAGATCTCGAAACCTTTGGGCTACTCTATGTACACCTCCTCCTCAATGACTCTGTTGAGGAACACAGTCTTCACATCCATCTGATGGATGTGCCACCCCATCTGCACTGAGAGAGCTAGGATCGTCCATATGGAAGAGTACCTTGCGACAGGTGAAAAGGTCTTCTCATAATCGATCCCCTCGATCTGTGAGAAGCCACGGGCAAAAAATCTTGCCTTGTACTTCTCCACACTCCCGAAAGCTGCCTGCTTCACTTCGTAGATCCATCGCGAACCCACCACTGATTTCCCCTCCAGTCTCGGGACAATCTCCCATGCATTGTTTCTGACAATCGAATCATACTCTTCCACCATGGCATCTACCCATGCGGGGTCCTCCACAACTTCCTCGAAAGAGGATGGCTCTGTCATGACACATTTTCTCACAAGAGCCATGTATCCAGTGTATCGGTCCGTTGACTGTCTCTGTCTGCGCTGTGCTGTAGGTGGTCCTACAACCTTCTCTGCATCTCGAGCCATTTGCTCAGCTTCTATAGTGCGTTTGTGCCCTCTGATGGTTGGCGCTGCATGAGTGGTCTCTTCCACTTCATGAACTTCCTCTTGTGGCTGGTCCACATCCGGAAGCTCCTCATTAGGAACTAATAGCTCCTCTTCTGCATGCAAGTGTGGCTCCCTCTCAAGCGAACACTGCATGGCTTTCTCCTCCTGAAATTTGATATCCCGTCGCACAACATTCTTGTGACTGTCTGGAAAATACACACGATAGTTGTGGGGCGTATTAGTGTACCCCACAAATATCCCAACCTCTTTGGTCGGATCCAGCTTCTTTCTGGCGTCCTTCGTCACATGCATGTAGACAGGTGAGCCAAAAATCCTCAAATGAGAAATGTCAGGCCTCTTGCCAGAAAACGCCTCCTTCGGTGTACTCATGCCAAGTATCTTGTGAGGACAATGGTTCTGCACATACACTGAAGTATTGCATGCCTCAGCCCACAAGTGAAGGGGTAGGCCCTGATCATGCAACATCGCCCATGCAGTACCCACGATCGTTCTTTTCTTCCACTCAGCAACCCCGTTCTGCTGTGGGTTATGGGGTGCGATGAGCTCTCTTCGAATCCCTTCTGCGCTGTAAAATTCTTTGAATTCAGCAGAGATGAATTCACCACCATTGTCGGTCCTAAGAGCCTTCACATGCTTCCCCGATTCCTTCTCAACTAGCGCCTTAAATTCACAGAACTTTGAATATGTCTCGCTCTTCTTCTGCATGAAGAAGATCCAGCACTTCCAAGATAAATCATCAACAAATATCACATAGTACTTGTGCTTTGCTGTCGAAGCTAATGAGAAAGGACCACACACGTCTGTGTGAACTCTCTCAAGGATCATCGTGGCGCGACTATCCTTCTTGTGAAAGGTGGATTTCACATATTTTCCCAAGGTACACCCCTTGCACTGATCTAACTGTGCAAGAGTTCCCTTAGGAAGCCAAGTAGAAATCTGCTAAAGTATCTTCAAAGCACCATGGTGAAGGTGGCCCAATCTCCTGTGCCACAGCTCGCCATCATTCCGGCTCACCACTGCTTCCGCCTTGCATGCCATTGCTGCGCATCCATCTACTTGCAACTGATAAAGGTTCTTGACTCGAACCCTTATCTTCCGAGTCTCTCCAGTTGTCTTACTGCGCAGGAAAGCCTTTCCCTCGCTGAAGACCACATCATACCCCTTGTCTTCCAACATCGCCACAGAGATCATATTCTTCATCAATCCTGGAACATGAAATACTTCCTTCAATACAAATGGTTTACCAGACTCCCTCTTAAAGGAAATGGTAGCGATATCGGTCGCACTATATCTACCATCATCGCCCATATCGATGTGCACTCCAAGATCTTTTTCCTCCAGATCTGAAAATAGATCCCGATCTCCTGTCATGTGAAATGACACACCACTATCCAAGAAACATACTGATCCCATCACACTTGAGACCAAGCATGCGATCAGTGAAAAATCCAGTTCAAACTGGGAGGCCAATGCCTCTCTCACTGCAGATCCAGCAGCCTTCTTATTTTTCTTCTTCTGCAGACAATTTGTGGCATAGTGTCCATGCTGGTGACAGTGAAAACACTTCATCTTGGACATGTCTTACTTCTTGCCTTTCGCACCAGACTGAGAAGCTTTCTTGCTCTTCCCCTTCTTTGCTTTGGCAGACAAAGCGCAATTTTCTTCATCAAATGCCTTTGATGAAGATTTGTCCCTGTTAGTTAGCCTTATCTCCTCTTGCATGAGATCCGCCCAAAGTCGCTCCCATCCCGGCAACTTCTCTCGACCATTGACAGAGTCCTGATAGGAATGCCAACTCTTCAGAAGACCAAGGAGATCTAGGTCCACCAAGTCCTCTTCATCGACAGCCACCCCCACACTTCCCATCTCATCTCTGCATTGAGTGAACTTCGTGAGGTACTTGGGGATACTGTCGCCTTTCTCCATCTTAATGTTTCTGAGTTTATCCTTGAGCACCAGCTTCCTTTGGTCACTCTTACTCTGGAATAGATCTGTCAACGCTTTCCACATCAAATATGGAGAAGTTTTTTCATGCAGGCTGGATACAATGTGATCCTTCACGCCCTCCAACAGAATCCTTCGACATTTCGCCATCTTCTTTTGCCAAGCCTCAACTTCAGCAAGATCAGTAGGATTTTGGACATCCATATCTACGAACTCAGTTAGCCCATTATCATCTAATACTACCTCCATCCGATCTTTCCATGCAACATAATTCGAACTTCCTTCAAGGGCATATTCGAGTTGCAAACCGTTGAAATACATTTCAACTCCGGCACCAAGAAAACAATCTGCTGCAAAATTCGAATTCCAAACTCAAAAACTCAACTGCTTTTGGATCTGTGAGAACAAATTATTTGTAGCACAGAGATCGACTGTAAGGGAATTTACTGGATATATCACCTTTCAAGGAAAGGATGGATCCAGAGGCTACCTGGGCCGTTACAGACTCTGTCTACAGAAATAAAATTTTAATCATTGTAATAAATCCCGATGATCAATTCGCTCTGATACCATGTAGAAATTTTCTGAATAATGAAGATTTATCCACTGAGATTATCCTGGTCACACACTAATTCGAATTCATGCATAACACATAACCTCTTCTACAATTGATCATCAATTTGTGGAAATAGAAACAGTCGCATGCGCACATAAACACAATATGTAATGGGGAAAGCTTATAGCTGAAAACCCCCAGCTATTTTGTATATTATAATAGAAGAGAACATGTAACAATCTCAGTACAATACTCCTCACAAGTACTCAGTACTGTCTCCAAAAGTTACACACAAACTAGCTCAGTTTTGAACAAGTCATAGGTTCAAAACTCATCCACTATTTGCCTGCCTCTACTGCGCAATCCAAGTTGGTGTAATGAGAGATCCAAGTTCGAATCTCCTTGGCTTAAACTGCGCAATCCTCATGGGAAATCTCCTCCAATACTTGTGCAAATCTCATGCACAAATAATGTCACAACTAATAGCAAACTCACCCTTTCATCTACCTCTTCCACTGGTCTTCACTGAACTATCCATGCACTGCAGTCAACTGATGTGTTCTTTAGTTGAATAATGAGTTAATATTTAGTGAATTAAATAATATTTAATTCACCTCACTCATCTCTAGTGTATTAGCTAGTTAAACTAAATACAACTAGTTCAACTAAGTTAACCCGAACACAACTCCACCAACTGTCTCATCAACTCCACCAAACTCCGCCACTTGAGTTCTAATTGAAGTCAACCATGCATGAGCTCACCAAACCCCTAGGAATAGCGTAATTCCTTCTGTCAGGTGCATGGGCCACATCCGTAGCTCCAACTGAAGTGCTGCAAGAGGATAAATTGAAGTTTATAGTCCAAATATTATTAAGGGCTAATAATATTTGATTGACCTATTTTTAGACAGGCAGTCTAAAAATAGACTTCGACCTGTATGTCTAAAAATAGAGGTCCATCTATTTTTACCAAATCGACCAATCATCCAAGAATAGCATACTGCAACTCCTAGACCATGCTCCATATGTCTAAAAATAGACTTTGCGCCAAAAATAGCCTGCGGGCCCACTTAGTGAAGGCGACTTCATTTCACTAAGCTCCATCATCTTGTTGCATTTTAAACACTTTTAATGCGAAATAAAGTCTCCTTATTCTATGCAGAAACCTCCTGAAATAGATAAGGTTGAATGCTCATCATCCCTTGATTCTAATCCTTCCTTTCTTCTTCTCCTCCCATCTCACAATCCACAAAAACTGATACATGCTACTCTGGAATTGTGCTTTGGTACCCACATGTTAGATCATTTGGAACTCCTTGCAAAGACACAATGGCTCCTCTAATAGAAGCAATGGCTCCCTTTGCCCTTCCATGTGGTGATGGATCTTCTCCTAATGGTACAATGCTGTTATCTCTTTTTTGCTCATCCTCTTCATCAATATTTGAGAATGCCTCATCATTAATGAGAGACCCTAGATCTTGGTGTTCCCTTGAAGGAGGAATCTCCATGTCTTCATCTATAGAAGAGGGTTCTTCAAGAAGTGGGGATCTTTCCCTTAGCAAGGTGTTATGCATGTTTTTATCCCCTTCAATAGAAATGTGGAGTGGAGTTGGTAAAATAGATCCCTCCAACTCATGTAAAGGTTTTGAATTTTTGGTTTCAACAAAAGATGTTTTACAATGTTTAATACCGAATCTTTTCATTATCTTCTTAGTGAAACCTGCATAAGTATTTATACTTACATGCTGAAATGAAGTAGAACTATAAAACCACCAATCATGGGCCATACCTTTAAGGTGCAGTGCTGCTTCTCAAGTGGCCTCCTTTTTTGAGACTTGGTGTAGCTGAAAATAGGAATCTAGCTCCTTCACCCAAGCCTTGGCTGTGCACTTTGATGATCTATCAAAGTTAGGCAGAAATATTCTACATATATTGCTTCTATTATGGTTGCTGGATCTTCTGTCTTCCTTGAGTTGGAAAAACCCTTGGAATTCCAAGTGCTCTTTGAATCTACAAGAATGAGACTCATACTCCTGAAGATAGTCACTCAGGTCTCCTCCCTTAGTGCATCTTCTTCCTCCATTTCTCTTGCAGTGAATGTGGGAAATATACTGCGCTGTGGATCTACATGTGTGGCTGAATTCTCACACCCATCATGTGAATATTTAGGTCTTTCTCACTTTCAAACCCTCTTGGAAATTTTCTACACCTCTCCCTTTTTATCTCCTTGATATCTTTCTTGATATTTTTCATAGTTTGGAAAAGGAGTTGGGAGAGCCTTTCTTCCTTCATTTCTCTAAATAATGGAGTCATGCCTTTGTTTCTTCTGTACAACTTCCCTTTTCAATGAGAAGCCTCTCCTCCTAGTGGCATAATGTCTTGAATGCAAGGCTGAGCCAAGATTATGCCCTGATACCACTGTAATATTCCAAAATGGAAATAGCAGCAATACAAGACATAGTAATGGAAAACATAGAAATTATGAACATGTCATAAGAGGGATAAATATGCAGCCATAATTTTATTAAGATATCAGCAACAATATACAAAAATATCTTGAGGGTCAAGCCACTCAAGAAATAAGAACAAGCCTCCAATGATCATATCAATAAGCACATGAGTTGCTGCTACTGTATAGAATGCCGGAAAGCAGTGAAAGTGATATATATATCAGTGTAGATGTTGCTGTAATCATACATAAATATAATACGGCTGATAGATAAAAATACAATGCCCAGAAAAGAAGTTATGGGCTCCAATACATGATTTCTAGACAACCCAGAAAAGATTGCTAGAAATACCAAGAAGAATATACAATGTGACAAATAACCCTAGGGTTGATATGTTACTGCAACCTGGAATTGAATAGAATGAGGCTATGAAAGATATGAAATGATAATTTCCTCCTCCAATGGTATTTCTCAATAGAAGGCTGATCCCTCCATTCAGAAATAGACCCTCCTGATGAGCTCAATGAACCCTCCGAGCAACTGCCACTAAAAATAATGTAGATCTGGACTGAAAAAATTCTTTGAGGGATGGTATATGGTTTTCCCGATGCAAAAAATATATAAATATGCCCAAGATCCCTCCTTACTAATCCTCCAATGGATAGGCTACCTCTCCATTGAAAAACAAGCCCAGAATTGGCTCTATGTGATCCTCCTTTGCTGCACCCTGCAACACAACCCAGCTCTAAACACAAACTGCGTTGTAGCTAAAGGAGGTAGCTTGGATAGAATTCCAAAATGAAAAAATGTAGTCCAATGAACCTCTCCTTCCTTGAGGATGAGGTAGGGATTCCCAATCAGGAACACCCTTGTGCTAAACATCACAACAAACCCCGTTAAACAACTAAAGGATGCAAAGTCTAAACAGACCAATATCAAACAATAATCCAAACATGAATAAAAATTACTGCCATCCCCTCCATATATAGTATGTGAGCCTTCTCACATTAGGTCCCATCCACAAATTCCATCAAGCTCATGAAAGTTTTCCTCCACTAAAACTGCGTTGTTTTATCATAAGTGCCACTCCTCCATGACAACGCTGTTGATTTGGTCAAAGTTGACCTATTCAACATGTATCCCCTCCAATTCACACCCAAAGGTGCTTAATCCAGCTGCTTATTCTTCCTCCTTTTACATTAGGAGTGTTATTATTCTTTCTAAAGAGATTTATGGGCCTCCCCACCCACTTATTCACGTACCTAGTGATAAAAGAACTATAATATTCCATTTAGTTGAACGCTAAATTTTTGGAATATTACATCTTTCTTTTACTGATAGGAAGTGCATGGACCTTCCTCATCTTGAAATCCTATATAGGTCTCATTTCATCTCTCCTCTCTCATCTACTTGACCCCCTTGGAGAGGTTCTTCATAGATCTGAAAAGAGATGAGACAAAACTCATTCCTTCCATAATTTTTATCTCTTTCTCCTTCTTCTTATTCTCTTGATAGCATAATTGCTGAGATCCACAGGCTGAGCCAATATTATTCTCTGATACCACTGTAATATTCCCAAATGGGGAAAGCAGCAATATATCACATAAAAATGGAAAATAGCAGTGAATACATCAATACACCATTATATGAGACAAAGGTACAACCATATTACTAAACATATTAGTAAATAATAAGCACAATATCTTGAGGATCAAGTCACTCAACAAATACAATACAAGCCTCCACTAAGAAAATATGCAATCACATGAAAAATAGTTGCTATACAAATTCCTTGAGCTAAGAAAACACACTTTTAGGACATGAACTGCTTCAGGAAAGATGTAACAATATGGATCTGCTATTATATAGCTCAAATAATGCTAAGAGTGAAGAACTAGACTCCAAAAAACATTTCCAAGACAACCCAGAAAGGGTTTCCGGAAATACCCAAAAATGCAAAATGCCAGAATGTAGCCCTAGGGCTAAATAGAAATTGTAACTGAATAACTGGATGGAGGTGGCTGAAACTAATATAAAAATGAATATATATCCTCTAGTAGATCCTCCAAATGAAAGGCTGATCCCTTCCTTGAATATCTCACCCTCCAAATCAAACACTGAAACCTCCACTGCAAATGCTCACTAGAATAACGTAGTTAAAGAGGGAATTTGCGCTGTAGATGATGGAAATAGGTTGTCCTAGTGCCAAGATATGAAATAAATCTTAAGGACATTCCTTGTTTATTTTTCAATGGGAATAATTCTTCCTCCACTGAAAAAATAGCTCAAAAAGTGACCCCAACAATCCTCCACTGCAACACCCTGCAACAAAACACAACTTTGAACAAAAATTGCACTGTATTTGAAGACTGAAGATTGGCCCGATGCCTAGATCTAGACTATACAGCTCAATAATATCTCTTGAGTAGGCACTCAAAGTCCCTTAAGGATGAGTGTGGGATTCTTGCTCAGGAACACCCTTGCACTAAATAATACACCACACCCTCCTAAACAACAAAAGCATGCATAGAAATGTCACCTGACAAATCCTGATCTAAAAAGATAAAAATCAATAATCATCTAACATGACTTCTATGGATTCCTTGCCCTTCCTTATATGCTTTGTGAGCCTTCTCACCTTGGGTCCCACTCATTAAAGACACTACTCACATGGAGACTATCACCCATTAACTCTACACAATTTCACATTGATGATCCACTCTCTCTATACCAGCATTGTTGATTTGGTCAAAATTGAGCTTGTCCACATGATTTTTTGCCTGTTCACACATGGAGGTGATTTATCCATCTATCATGATGATCCCTTTTCACATTAAGAGGTATTTTATTCCTACTAAAGAGATTTATGGGTCTTGCTACCCACTTATTCATCTATCTAAAAGACAAAAGAAAAAAATGAATATTCCAATTAGCTATATGATAATTTAGGAATATTACATTGAATGATGTGTAGATGGTATGTTTGTGTAATTATTTCTATGGTAGATTACTGAGTGGCAGGTGTGGTAGTGTATTTGGCGCAAGGGTGAATGAAATACACTGTTGTTTCAGGGATTTAACACCCTAGAGGTTGGTTGGGATTCAACCTCCACAGAGCAGGGGCGTACTATTTAACAGAGACTCACACGATCATGCACATTCATAAAAACGAAATCGAGTAGAATGAGAGGTTTACCCGTTGGTCCTACGTTTGAAGTAGATCCACGTGGAGTTCAAACTCCCTGCAACCATCCTTCCTCCTTCACCTAAAATACAAGAAGAAACCAGCACAAAGGACAAGTTGTACAATATATTTCTACTCTATATGTTAGTGAGATTCATATAAAATATTAAATAAATCATCATGAATGCTTGTATAAAAAATATTCTTCATACATTAAAGCATACACTAACACGTTTATTTCGGGAACAGCATGATACTTCTGTATTATAAAAATAGTACGTACAAAAGTAAGTGGAGAGATCACCTGATCCTTCCAAGGCCTTCGTAGACCGTCGTCCGGATCCGTCCAGCCCTTGCCTCGCTAAGACTCCTTCCAAATGAGTGCACACGAGATAACATATAAAGGGATGTATATCTCAAGGAAACAAGGGTTTCCTGAAATGAACTGGGAAAGTGCAGGAGGCACGGGGAATCAGACTTGGATAGGGAATACCAACAGAGTATAACAATAATAATTCTCTCTCTCCCTTAGGCCATACACATGAGGTCTTTTTATAGTCCCTCCAAGTAGTTTCAGCAGTTGGAAACAGTTGGCCACGGGCTGGGGTGGTTGAACTACCTGAGTAACCATCAACCCAGCGCGAAATTAGGGATTTATATATATATTTTTAATCATTAAAATGGCATACGCGGAAAAGTCTAGCTGTACTCGCGTATACACGCGGAAAAACACGGGCATAGTCGCGTATGGAGGATTTTCCACTGTTTTTAAGTGAATTTGTCCAAGTCTGTAGGAATGGGTGCCCATAAAGCCATGAAGCGATCATGAATCAAGTCAAGGTGAGAAATGATGCTATAACAGATGCCCCCTAATATATGAGGTCAGAAGGGGTACATGATGGCCGAAATGTATTATGCACATAGAAAGAACTTCGCAAGGACAAGAGAGGACTTCACCAGATTTCAGCCTGCTAAAAACCAATGAAAGAAACCAGAGAGTCAACTCATGCTGAGGCGGGCATACCCATGCTCAGTCAAAAATACATCATATATATAGAAAGTATTGAATAGATCCAACATGTATACAAGTATAACTGAACTGAAAGTACATAGTGAATCATCTGAGCAGGGCCCGGAAATACAAGTCTGTATCAATGTCCAAGTATCACATATAGAAAGCTGATCAAAGATAGTGCAACTGGATATCTGATCAAGTAACTGAATCTCCAAGTACCGGATCATAAGAGGCGGATCAAACGGTACAATCACGCAACTCGGGGATCAACATATAAGATGCTGCTGTGCTGAACTGCAACATATAAGGGTGGACGGCAATACTGGCAGAAACTGAGAGAACTGTCAACAGTGAACCGAGAAATGCTGATGCAACCCAAGGTCTTCACCGATCACAACGGCACAATTCTACACACTGGGAATAAATGAGCTGAAGTCGACCATGTGAGAAATGGTTGGATTACCGGGCAATGATGTTTCCCGTTAACCAACGCGAGACGACCCACCGATAATGATAATGAGTGTCAAGGTGCCCCAGTACAATCTGACAAGTGTGAATGAATGAGTTGAAGTCGAACACTTGAAAGAATCTACCAGTCAGGAGGCAATGATGAATCCCCACTGTCGATAGCGAAGAGTCTGCCACTGATGACTGCAAACCCTAAGGTACTGACAAAAGACTCTAGATCTTGTTCCCAGAGCAATGAGTCGGAGTCGATGGGAAAATATCTGCTGGAAGGAAGGCATTAAGGCATCCCACATTAGTCCAGCGCGAGTGTAACCCGCAGGCCAAGATTTGGAAGGAATCGGACGAAGGAGAGTGATGGAACCAAAAACCGAAGTACGTTTCCGACGTGCACAAGATGAAGCTAGCGCACGGAAGAAACCCTCTGAACCAACCAATAATGAAAGCTGACACAGAGGCGAGAAATCCACCGATAGGGTCAAATGGAAATCCGAGTACTGCACGAATCCCAAGTGTGATAATGTGTGCTGACGTCGAACACAGGGGAAACCACTCAGTCAAAGACCCATGATGATGATCAAATGCTGAGCACGAGGTCACCTATCAATGATGGAAATAGGCCCAAGGTGTGGCTCTAGGCTTGCTCTCAGAGCAATGTGTCGTAGTCGATAAGAGACAAACCCGCCGGCAAGAAGTCAATGGAGACCGTCTCAAACCAGCACGAGCAGAAGATCAAAACATCTGATGTGATAGAACATGATACTGACAAGACCGGGAAGGCCGACTGAATAATGAGTCAAGAGACACCGCAGAATGGCCGACTCAGGCTAGACTTCCTTTGAACAAAAGCACGACTCTGTGATGACCATGGCAGTAAAAAGTGACACTGTATAAGTCTGTCTTGCAGGAGGAAAAACAAACTCTCCATATGATTGGAAGAGATAACCAACCGGGGGAGAACTGACAAGTGAAACATGGTAAAGGCTGAACCTAGGTCAAACTAGAACCATCCCGAATGAAGGAAATATATATAAGTATATGTGCTTTGTTCAAGGGCGACAAACTGACTCTGTACTGCCATCAAAATAACGAAGATACATCCCGTTCCCGCTCTTTTTGTTATATTTGATTTTTTGTCTTTTTCATATAATAAGCCTGAAAAAGAATAAAAGAATGCTATGGTACAATGGATAGAACGAGTATCAAGAAAGAAGATGCACTAGTTCCTGGGATTGGAACAATCCTATGCTCAATGCAAGGTGGCGAAAACTGGTCAGTGATACTCATAGGAACGTTCCATCCATGGGTATAAAGGTGTCAAGTCGTGATAGCTAAGTGCATGCAATGGTTAACTTGTACAGAAAGTCAAGGTCAAAAGTTGGCTTAAACATCGAGTCCAAATGAAGCCGGCTAAAGGCCAGGATAAACAAGCGGCCAATATGCAATGCAGTAATACAACTTAACGACACCAGGGAGCCTCTAGGGTATAAGCCAGAAAAATGATAAGTGATGAAGGAGAAGAATGAAGCTTCAACACAAAAGACATGGCGGGACTACAGAGGACTCCCGAGCCTACATAAAAAGCAGCATGGGCAACAAATGATAGCGAGGAACTAACTAGGAAGCCCATGTAAAGGAAGGCTCTACCATCAAGTCATGATCTAAAAATCGGCGAGTGAAATGGGTGTAATACTCATGACCTGATGGGATCGACCCTAAGGCAAGTGATCAGGATGGAGGCTAGAATGCAAGATGCAATGGAAAGTGATTGCCTAACCTATATGCCAGTGAAGATCATATACCTGCCGTGAAGAGTCTGAACACATGGGCCAAAAACCAGAAAAAATCTCGAAATCGTCAAAATGTACCTGAAACATACCAAACTAGGCACTTCCAAGCAATCAAGTTATACAGCATAAGACAGATCGAAAAAATAAGCATAAGGAAATTTTTGCAAAAATTTTCAAATTTTTAGCCATAAATACACAAATTACCTCTCAATTGGTTCATTATTGCATAGCTGATTTGGAAAAAGAGCTCTGAAGCTAAAAACTTGTTTCGTCAAATCAGCAACAACCGACCGTCGGAATTCAGCGAAACTTCAGGTAGGCTCCTTATTCATCCTGCTTAATCATTTTGTCCGTTTAAAAATTAAAATTAAGTGAATTTTTTCCTAGAAACCCTTCTTAAAAAATGCGTATATGCGCATACGCGGGTTCAATGAATTGGAGCCGCGTATACACGCGACTGTGCACAGAACAAATCGCGTATGCGCAGGTCCATAACTCAAAAAGAAGTTTCTAATGCAAATTTTAATGAAATTTTTCAGGATGACTATCTCTTGGAGGGAACGTGAGCACAGCGCAATAGACCAAGAGGTCATGCAGGACCGCGCGGCAAAAAATGTCCTCCGAAACTGTGGATTATTCAAATTTTTATGAAAATGAAAAACAAACATGTTTTTGGTTTGGATTCATAATAACTGACAAATGAAAAATGATAATGTTTCAGATGTTGGACCAGTGCGTCCTGAGGGCCTAGCACGTCACAAACGCCGCAGAGGTGAAGCAGAAACAGCGGATTCTGACAGGACACTCCAGGCCGTGCAGAGAAACTTGGAGGGACTGACCCGCCAAATCCCTCTGGCTGCTGTGGAGGACTTGCCAGAAGCCGTCCAGAGACGGGTTCTAGGAGTACCCCAGGACTGGGTTAGACTGTTCCGCCGTGTGGCCACTGCAGTGATGTTCTATAGGAACGCTGGGCAGGGTCCTGAGGAGTAGACAGATGTTACATATTAGATGAATGTATATTTTTTTAGACTGAACATGATGGGGCATAAGCCCAAGTTTTGTACGGCATTGATGGATCCAAAATTTTGTAAATTTTTTTGACATACCGATGATATATATACAGCGATGTTTGATGTGATGTGATAAATGTATCAAATGTATGATGTTCTTGATGATTTAGAAATTATTGTATTGAATGATTAATATGCCAATCTAAAGCTTGATTAGCCAATGAGTCAGCAAACCAATTGTCAGCTCAAGGAATATGAATGAATGTTAAAAATTGAAATGACCTTTGTAACAAACGTACCCTAAAAAACAATCGTAATAAAACTGGATCTCGTACCCGATAAGTGTTGTTCAACTGTGACACCACCAGCTGGGAGTCCAAGAAAACTACCAACGAATCAACACCAAAAGATATTGCCTCCGAGAGTAGATGAATGACTGCAGTGTATTCTGCTACGTTATTGGAAGCAGGACCAATGCAGACCCCTCTTGATACCAACAACTGACCGGAAGGATAGTGAAGAACCCAAGCCGCGGAAGCTAAGTTCCGGGTGTGTCTACTAGCACCATCGGCGAAACCAAAATGACTCATGACATCAACACAACCTGCCAAAGCAGATCAAAAACATCACCACCTCATCAAAAATCGAAAATCAACCAGATATGTACAAGACAAAAAACTACTATATACAAAGCAAAATGCCAGGCCAAAGCCTAGGCATAGTGTGCTTCTTCAAATGAGCCCATTTCGGAGACTCAGGCGACTCGTTCCCTTGAAGTCAACCAAAGTATAGCTCCTTTCTTAAGGACCTTTTTGGCCGATATATGGGCCCTTTTCCATCGACTTAAACTTTCCGCCCCCAGAGCATCTTTTCTTGAGTAGACCAAAACCAAGGTCACCTTCGGAAAAAGACCTAACGACTTAACCGCCTTATCGTCTTCGGACTTTGACCCTGGTTTTGTATGTGCTTCGTTCAGCAGTGGCTAGTCAAATATTTGCTCATCAAGAATGTTCCGAGATGAAGAAGCAACTCACTTGAGACTAAGTGAAGAAGCTCAACACAGGCCGATTTTAGAGAGAATCTCGCATTCAATGGGAAATACGGATTCCACCCCGTGGACTAACTGAAGCGGAGTAAAGCCAGTTGCAGTTTTCACTGACGTCCTGTATGCCCAGAGTGCAGGATATAGCATAATGTGCCAGTTGGATCTATGTTTATCAATCGTCCGTTGAAGAATTGTCTTCCAGGACTTATTCACGGCTTCCACCTGGCCATTGGCCTGAGGATAATATGGAGATGAATGCTCCTGCCGGAAACCCAATTTAAGAGCCAACTCAGCCATCATATTGTTCTGAAAGTGACTGCCATGGTCAGTGAAAATCTCTCTAGGTATACCGAAACGAGCAATGACTTGGTTGAAGAAGAAAAGAGCTGCAGTCTCACCATCGTTCCCAAAAGTAGGCATAGCCTCGACCCACTTCGTAAAGTAGTCTACTGCTACGATAATGTACTTGTGACCTTTTGCCGAAGGCGAGTTACAAGTAGTATAATCAATACCCCACTTTGTAAAGGGTCCGACAGTAACGACTGGAAAAAGCGGAGCTGGATGAGCGCGCATTTTTCGAGTATAAACCTGACACGGATGACACTTTTTGACCGATTCAATACAATCTTTGAAAATCGAGGGCCAAAAGTATCCAGCACGAAAAATCTTTTGGGCTGTAGCAAGCCCAGATAAATGACCCCCACAAGCTCCACTGTGAGAATCATTGAGCACAGCCTCAGCTTCTTCGAAAGTTAAGCAGCGTCTTAGGATTGAATCAACCCCTCGACGGTACAAAACATCACCAATAATCAGATAACTTTTAGCTAAGTGACGCAGCTTACGACGCTCATCTTTCGAAAAAGAAGAGGGAAACTTCGCAGTCTGGAGATATACAATGATGTCCCCATACCAAGGATCTTGTGGAGAGATTAGAAACAAGTGTTCGTCCGGAAAGGACTCATCATAGATCATCGCCTCTCCACAAGGCAACTCGGAGATCAATTCCGCAAAAACTAATGACTTCTTGGATTTGGCAGACATGAACTCTAAATCAAATTCTTGTAAAATCACAATCCATCTATTATATTTGCCCCCAATCACTCGCCTGCTGAGGACAAACTGAAATGGATTGGCAGCTGCCAAGACATAAGTTTTGCGAAGAATAATATAATGCCGGAGTCGCTGCACAGCATGAACTGCTGCTAAGGCTAATTTTTCTATCGGGGTGTATCGCATTTCAGGTCCTACCAGTCCTCGACTAAGGTAGTAAATAACATGCTCAGCCAGAGCATCATCCTCCTGAACCAGAACCATACCAATGGTAGATTCTGCTGTAGCCAGATACAAAAGAAAATCTCTGCTATAATCGGGTGGACTCAGTAAAGGAGCAGAGGTCAATGCCTTTTTCAAGGCATCGAATGAACGTTGAGCGTAGTCGTCCCAAAGAAAAGGAACTCCTTTCTTCAACAGTCTCATATATCCCTTTGTAATCTCAACATAGTTAACGATAAACCTCCGAAGAAAGTTAGACTTCCCTTGGAGACTTTGAAGTTGACGGATTGAAGACGGGGGAGGCAACCGAAGTATTGCCTCAACCTTGAAGGGATCTACCCTTATCCCTTCATTAGACACAATAAATCCCAACAGCCGACCGGATGTTACCGCAAAAACGCACTTGTTTGGATTCAAACGAATTTTATAAAAACGACATCTCTCAAATATTTGCCGGAGGTGACCTGGATGATCCATCCTCTTTCGAGAATGAGCAGCTAGATCATCTAAGTATGCCTCAATAATTTTCTTGATGTCGTGCAAGGCGTAAGACATGGCCCGCTGAAAATTAGCTCCAGCATTTTTCAGACCAAAAGGCATTTTCTTATATGCAAACGTACCCCAGGGACAAATAAATGCGGTCTTATGTTGATCTTCTGGACGGATAGTAATTTGATTATAACCAGAAAAACTGTCCATGAAGGAGAAAATCTCGTTACCGGCACACTCGTCAATAATCTGATCAATGAAAGGTGTGGGGTAATTATCTTTGGGACACGCCTTATTCAGGTCTCTGAAATCGATGCATACTCGAATTGTTCCTTGCTTTTTATCAACAGGAACGGGGTTTGAAACCCATTCAGTCAGAGGAACTGGGAAAATGAATCCCGCCTTAAGCAGCTTTTCAACTTTAGCTTTGATAGCTGCTGCCTTCCTAGGATTAACCGGACGAAGTTTTTGCCTGACCGGCTTAGCGTTTTCATACGTCTTGATCTCATGTTGGACGATAGATGGGTCTATGCCAGGCATTTCCTCATAAGACCAAGCAAAAACATCCCTATACTCTTTGAAGAGTTCGGTATAGATTTGAACTTCTTCACGGGAACATTCAGCTCCAATGAAAACGTTCTCGATAATGTTGGGATTCCTGGAGATGTTCATCGGGATAGTCGGAGAGATCACAGCCATGTTCCCTTCAGCATAAACCTGTGCTGGTGCTAAGGGGCTCAAGACTGGGTGAACAGGTCCAGGAGACTGAGGACTTGGAAAACTAGCTTCGACTTCGCTCAAGTCAGGTAGGAAGTAAGACCGATGATGCAAGTCATCCCACGGTCTCTCTATACCTGTCATTGCTTCCAGGATGGCCTCTTCAGATGGAAGAGTGGTATCTAGACACTCCTGGGCAGAAGAAGAAGTAAGCGTCCAAGCCGGAGCCACATCACCATCCAACTCTTCCGGCGAAAGAGGAGCTGGATCAGACTCTGCAGTGTCAACAACAGACTGATATGCAATCTCAGCTACAGAAATCGGGAATGCCATTCCACCCACTTGCCCTTCCTCCAAAGTGGCAGTTGGGGAAGGTAAGGTCCAAGGGTCCGAAAAATAATGAGTTCGAAAGAACTCTCTTCGAAGGGGAGACTTGGAGGATGAAATAGCATTGATAGACACCTTAGGAGGAGGAAGATCAAAAGATCCCATCAGGGAAGAATACATTCCAACTCCCAGATTCTCGATAGGTGCCTTAGTATTGTCCAACTTAGGGACAGATGAGTCAGGAGGCGCATCCAGGTCTACAGGAGGACAGTCCAGTTGATCTACCGTAACTATCCTCCCTTCGTGGGGGAAACATACTATCCGAAATAGTGAAGATGCAATGGCATCCATATCATATATCCAGTTTCTCCCCAACAGAAGGTTGTAGTCCAAGGCAGCATCTACTACCTCAACCTCTATGTTAACGGTTTTGCCCCCAACACAGATGGGCAAAGCCGGGACAATACCATGGGGCCTATGAGAATGGCCATCGAATGCAGTAAGAATAGTGCTAGATGGAACAGCTTTGGGAGATCCTAGTGTCTTCCAGCATGCAAGAGACATCACGCAAGTAGAAGCACCCTCATCGACGACCGTGCGAAAGATATTAGTCTTCCGATACGATGATTTAATATGGAAGGCCATATGATGAGGAAGTCTCTTCTTAAAATTCTTCATATCAAAGGTAATCAGAAGAGAATTTTTCGGATCAATAGCCCCAATGGCAGTGAGCAAAGCACTGTGCTGAGCCGGACAAGACTGGAGTACCTCTAAGGCAGACATAGCACAAGGACTCTGCGCCAGATCTTCTACAATCGAGTAGTTCTGGGCAGCCCTCATGTTCGGATTAATCGTTGACCGCTTAGAGGATGCCTTCGGTATCCGAGGCATAGACTCGACGGTTGGCTTCGTGATATGAAGCGGCTCAGTAGTATCAGAAACTTCCTTAGCTTTCGAAGATTCCTCTCCGCCATAATCACGGGATCTCGTAGCGACATCCACGTGAGCACTCATCATAAAGATATTCGATGGAATTTCCCCTTCCTGAGGACCTCCAGAGGAAGCCCCGGGATTTTGATTCGCGCCAGCAATTAATTGCTGCCCTTGGGGAAAAGGGTTTGTTAGCACAGCCTGGGAACTAGAAGAACCCTGCTGAGATAACAGGCGCTGAGCATCCTGAATTTTCGGGCAAAGGTGCGTGAGATGATCTCCAGCACAAAGCTTGCACGGAAATTTAACCTTCTTTTTCTCCTTTTGCCCTTCACCAACACGCTCGTTGGTATTATTTGCATTGCCCTTCCCATTCTTGCCCTTCTTCTTGTTATTACGTCCCTTCTTCTTCCCATCGGACTGTTGATTTCCTTTGGGTTCAGAAGATTGGACAGCATTAATGGACAAAGACTGAGAAGGTGATGAATCAGCAGACACAACCTGACCTGAAGAAGAAGATTGTAAAGACAACTGCTGCAATTGAGAAAGCAGGCTGGCTGCACTACTACTAACCGATCCGACAAGTCCGTCACCATGCGGACCAGGTTTGGGTTTCGAGAGATCCAATTTGGAGCGAGGAGCATTAGGCAAATACTTGTAAAGCATGCCAGACTGAGAATAGATCAACTCTAACTGCTGGGCCCTAAAGATGGCCTGCTCCTCGGAATATACCCCCGACATGGATACATCCTTTGAAATATCTGACTGAAGCGATTTCAAAAACCACTCGAGAAGGAACTCACCTGGAATATGGGCTTTGATAAGCCTCTTCCTTCTCCTCCATTCCTGAATATGATCAGAAATGTGAGTTGCCTCATCCTGCTTAAAATTAGCCAGGAGTTCGGTCCCAGCCTCATATCTGACGGGCAACTGAAAATGGTTAAGAAAAGTGACAGCCAGTTCTCCAAATGTGGCGAAACTGCCCCTAGTGAGCTCTATATACCACTTCGCGGCATTTCCAGTTAAGGTGCGCTGAAATAATCTCAATCTAATCGAATCGTCGATCAGAGAGTTGGATGAACACCATAAGTGGAATGTGGTGACATGGTCTGCCGGATCTTCACCATTCTTACCTTCAAACTTAGGAATGTCTGAAGGAAGTTTGGTTGGAACCGGAGGCCAACCCGGACTATACTGAATCGGGTCATTAGTCAACTTCGCCAAGTCTGGCAAGTTTAACGTTGCCAGGAATGGTAATCGCGGCGGAGCCTGAGAATTCCATCCTTGATGGGATGGATTTCCCACATTCTGAAAAGAATATCCTGGATTTGATGAGGCACCAGGCTGCCAGAAAAGACCCATAGAAAACGGAGAAGAACCTCCTCCCCATGCCGAGTTACCAAGACCCAGACTAGTTCCCCCCGCTGAAGTATTGACTGAAGATGTAAGCCCCTGGTAGGGGTTCCATGCATTAGATAGAGGAGAAAAAGACTGATAAGCACTCGATGCAGGGAAAGAAGCATTCACTGGATGACTCGCGATGAACTGATTCCCTGCCCCCGACGTTGCAAACATAGGATTCCATCCTGTAAAAGAAGCCGAACTTGGCCCCTGAGCCCAAGGATTAAAACTTTGGGTCTGGGACGTAAAAGGAAACGACCCTAAAGAAGGATTAGGACTAGGTATATGCCCAGTCCCAAAGGGGAAACCCTGAAAAGAAGCTGATCCACTAGCCATGTTGGACATGGGCGTAGATCCAGCTGCACCGGCGGTAAAGGAAAAAGAGGGATTTCCTGCAATGGACATCCCTGAAACGAAGGGACCAGATTGAGAAGCATATGCTTGGGTGAACCCAGAGCCAAACATAGCAGTGCTAGAAGCACTCGAAGATAGAGCAATAGTGCCCCCTGCCTCGGCAGAAGCAGGGGTCTGAATGCCCGCAGCACTCACGGTAGAAGCCGCGTTCCCAGTCGTGGCCATCGAAAGATAAGAAAGATATGGAAGATCCGGCGGTCTCTCAGACTCCGGTCCGACGTATTGAATAACAAACGGATGATCAAGAGGAAGAGGAGATGGACCTGTAGCTGCAGGCTCAGGTATATCTTCTATCTGAAAATCTTCCTCCTGAGGAAACAATACTCTCGAGGTGAGCGGAACGCTCCTCTCGGAACCGACACCAGAATCAGCAACGAAACCTTCGGACCTAAGTGGAGGATCTCTCTCCACAGCGTCAGACTCTACAGGGTGAAAACCACCTGCTAGATTGCTCCTACGCCTTCTTGAAGAAGGCTCTGCACTCTCGGGAGATAACCCCCGGACTCTCCTCGAACGTCGAGGCGCTTGATCAGCCACTTTTACAGATTTATTAGATTAGACTCAAGAAAAGTGAAAAGCTAGGCAAGCTAGGAGCAAAGAGCACACACTAAAATCAAAAACCCTGAGAAACAGCAAGCAAACAGCCTCCAAGTATTTCCGCTCCGGGTGATGAGGACCGGACACCAAAATACAGGAAAGCGAAGTATAGGACCTTCCGAAAGCAGTCTGGGATGATTAGGGCCCAGAACAACTAGCGAAGGTATTAGAAACAGTTACGCCGACCTCCTAACGACAACCTTTGCCGTCTCAAGCACCCAAGCTTCGCAAGGGCACCCCCCAGAAGTACTGCTGAAAGTGATGCGACGTCTGCCTCAGGTACCACGGGTATTCCCCCCCGCAGTCACCTGTGTGGAACCTAGGAACAACAACTATGGACACCAATCCGTATCAGAAGCTGGGCGGAACGGTCTTGAGGTTAGATTCAGCTAATCGGAGGGGGGGTATCCCTCTTCTTAACCTTCACTTCCCCTCGCGCTTGACTCTCGGATGAGAGCTTTCCCAATCCACCTCACGGAGTTGGATTTCGCTCAATTAATAAACTTCTATGTTTGTTTGAGCGGCCTTGGAGAGTTAACTCTCCTCTCTCCTATTCCAAGGCCCTACAACCTAGCTAGTTGGTGATTGACACTAAATAAAACTTGCTAGTTGATTTTAGATTTAATCGCTTATTTTAAGGGCTATTGTATTAAGTCACAAGGATATGGAGTTGAAACCAATGATGTTCTGACGCAAAAGAAATTAATAAAAACCTGACTACATGCACATGCAGTTCTTTGTCTTTCGATGAAGAGCAATTTCTATGTAAGTTCTACGAGACTAAAATGTATTTTTCTTTTCGAATTACAAACTCACACGCACAAAAATTAAGAAGCTAACTAAATGATTCAATGCACCTAATGCAAATGACCACTAGCATGTAAATTCTAAGATGCAGAAAGTCCCTTGAAACAAGGTGAAATTTCCCAAAAGGCTCCTTCAGTTTTAACTTATCTTTTGATATCCAGAAAGCCAATTCTTGCAAACAAGAACTCTCAATATAAGACACCAAAATACTCAACAAGAAGAAGAAGAAATCAAAAAGACACCCTCTCCTCAAAATCAAGCTAAAAACTAGAAGCAAGAAACTTCACTAAAGTCCCAAAAGATGAAGCCAAACGAAAATGAAAAAGGCAACAACAAAAAAAAAAACAAGAAACAATGTTTTTTGAGTTTTTGATAGCAAAAAAAAAAAAGCAAAACAAATGTTTTTGGGCTTTTCAGTTTTATAAAACAAGAGCTTCAAGAAAACCAAGAACAACTATCCCAATCTAAGCCAAAACGAGACCGAATTTCAAGCATAAACTTCAACTATGCCCCCAAACCTTATAAAGCTAATGATAGCAAGATCAATAAGAGCAATGGAAGACTAAAAACTCAATCAAACAACCAAGAGAAATAGTGCAAATTCGTTGCAACACAAAACTCCAAAGAAACAAGAAAAGATCTTCGAAAAATGCAACAAAACCCTAGCTTATGAAACTCAAGAAAACCAATCGAAAACAAAGCAAAGAACGCAATTCAAAGCACAACACAAAGATAGGAACGAGTCAGTGAGCAGAAGCTCTCTGTTCTGGTAAAGCAGAACAGCCAAGAACGCTCAGAAAGCGATCTTGGAACTCAATCCAGGAGTGCTAGCACCAACAAGAACACTTCGCCAAAAGATCAGTTTTCGGACAAACGAAAGAGAACCAAGACTTAAAACCACTTCTGTCACACTCCAGTAAGTACAAAGACTCTGCAAACACAGGCCTCCACAGCCAGAAAAGACCAAAAACACCAGAATCTTGAAATTTCAAATTCAGCCTAGGTATACGCGACCTTGCAGTTATGCAACAGGCGTGTATACGCGTCTGTGTTGAGGGAAACCCGCGTATATGCGGTTCCTTCTACACAAACTCGCGGGTATACGCGACTGTGTGCAAGAAAAACTGCGTATACAAAGAAAGATAATGAAAAATAAAAAGTACAAGCCTGGGAAAGGTATAAAAGCTTCAAACTGACTGCAAGAAAGCAAACTGGACTGTAAAAGACAGAAGAAACTGTTGGCAACCTACCAAACAGCTGAAACAACCCAACAGGAGAATCACAAAAATGTGATCCCCAGTGGAGTCGCCAGTTCTGTTTCGGGGATTTAAAACCCTAGAGGTTGGTTGGGATTCAACCTCCACAGAGCAGGGGCGTACTACTTAACAGAGACTCACACGATCATGCACATTCATAAAAACGAAATCGAGTGGGATGAGAGGTTTACCCGTTGGTCCTACGTTTGAAGTAGATCCACGTGGAGTTCCAACTCCCTGCAACCGTCCTTCCTCTTTCACCTGAAATACAAGAAGAAACCAGCACAAAGGACAAGTTGTACAGTATATTTCTACTCTATATGTTAGCGAGATTCATATAAAATATTAAATAAATCATCATAAATGCTTGTATAACAAATATTCTTCATACATTAAAGCATACACTAACACATTTACTTCGGGAACAGCATGATACTTCTGTATTATAAAAATAGTACGTACAAAAGTAAGTGGAGAGATCACTGATCCTTCCAGGCCTTCGGACCGTCAATCAGGATCCGTCGACCCTTGCCTCGCTAAGACTCCTTCCAAATGAGTGCACGAGATAACATAAAGGGATGTATATCTCAAAGGAAACAAGGGTTTGTTTCTGAAATGAAGTAGAAAGTGCGGAAGTGCAGGGAATCGAGACTTGGATAGGGAACCAACGGTATAATAATAATAATTCTCTCTCTTCCCGCTTAGGCCATACATATGAGGTCTTTTTATGGTCCACTCCAAGTAGTTTCGGCACTTGGAAGCTTGATTGGCCACGAGTGGGGTGGTTGAACTACCTGAGTAACCATCAACCCAGCGCGAAATTAGGGGTTTTTATATATTTTTTAATCATTAAAATGGCATACGCGGAAAAGTCTAGCTGTACTAGCGTATACACGCGGAAAAACACGGGCATAGTCGCGTATGAAGGATTTTCCACTGTTTTTAAGTGAATTTGTCCAAGTCTGTAGGAATGGGTGCCCATAAAGCCATGAAGCAATCATGAATCAAGTCAAGGTGAGAAATGATGCTATAACAACTGTGCTTAATACTGAGGCTGCTTTCCTACATGCAAGTCACATGCCAAATTGGTTTGTCAAATGTTAGTGGAACAAGGTCAACATGTAATAATATAAGTTAAATGGAAACATAGCATGCTAAATATACAAAGAAAGATAAAAAAAACAACATGTACAAGAAACACGCTCAATAGAGTAAACATACTAATAGCTCAACAATGGAGAGCTCTCTCCCTTTATTAGGTGTTGGTAGTAGTAGAAGATAGAATTCTAAATCTCTTGTAATGGATCCTTCAACCTACAGAGCTCCAATATCCAAGACAAGGGGGTATCATCCCCTCAAGTTTTTAGCAAGCCTCTCTTCCCTCTCGAAGGATGGTAGATCGATGGACACGTGGTGAACTCTTCTCTCTGGGATTGAGGTGTTGGATGGCCAACAAATGAATCCTTCCAATCCTCTTGCTACTGGAAAATACAAGTTGGTTTTATTCTGAGAAATTTGGCCAACATAACAATGTGTTCTCATGTTTCTCTTCCAATGGTTGGATTTTATAGAAAAATTTCAAATTTTCCCTCCCTCTCTTGGAAAAAGATGGATATTGACACAAGAGTGGGGGTATGATTCATTTTTGTTCTGCAATAAAGCCTCAAGGTCGCTCAAAGGTGACTGTACTTAGCTAGCTTGAGTGAGAATATTTTTCTCCAAGTGTGCTAAGTGTTTTTGGATGGAATTGATTATGGAATTGTTGATGTTTATGTTATTTGTAGTGATTGATGGTTGGCATTGATTTCAACTTGAGCATATGTTGGCATATGATTGTGTTTCAGGTTGTCTTCCACATGATGTGTGTGTGTTTGAATGATGTGTAGATGGTATGGTTGTGTAAATGATTTTTATGGTAGATTACTGAGTGGCAGGTGTGGTAGTGTATTTGGTGCAAGGGCAGATGAAATACAATGCACTTAATAGGGAGGTTGATTTCCTACACACATTTCACAGGTCAAATTGGTTTTTCAAACGTTAGTGGAACAAGTTCAACATGTAATAAGCTAAGTTAAATGGAAACATAGCATGCTACATAAAAAAAGAAACAAAGACAAAACAACATGTACAAGAAACATGCTCAATAGAGAAAACACACTAATATATCAACAATCGAGAGCTCTCTCCCTTTATTAGGTGTTTGTTGTAGTAGAAGATAGAATGCTAAATCTCTTGTAGTGGATCCTTTGAGCTACATAGCTCCAATATCCAAGACAAGGAGGTCTCTTCCCCTCAAGTTTTTAGCAAGCCTCTCTTTCCTCTCTAAGGATGGTAGATCGAAGGACATGTGGTGAAATCTTCTCTCTTGGATTGAGGTGTTAGATGGACAACAACTGAATCCTTGCAATCCTCTTGCTGCTAGAAAACATAAGTTGGTTTGCTTCTGAGAAATTTGGCTAGCATCACAATGTGTTCTCATGTTTCTCTTCCCATGGCTAGCTTTTATAGACAAATTTCAAAATTTCCCACCCTCTCTTGGAACAATATGGATGTTGACACAAGAGTGGGGGTATGATTCTTTTGTGTGCTACAATAAATCCTCTAGGTGGCTCAAAGGCGACTGTACTTGGCTAGCTTGAGTGAGAATGTTTTTCTTTAAGTGTGCCAAGTTGTCTCAGATGGTGAATTTCCACATCCTCAGTACCGTGCGTCTCTTTGAGGGATAACCGCGATGATATTCATGACTACCGAAGAGAAATCCACTATGATCACTTGGGGTTAGTGCTTCCTATGCCTAGTTCAATAAATTTGCGTGTTTTACCTTAGGAAAAATTAAAATTTTCAGCTCCTGTAATGTATATCTTCCATGTAGATCTTTATTTGTACCTTATGCTTGAAAATTTCCAATGTCCTTTGCTTGTATGATTTTCTAGTGTTAATAGTTTCCCCCTAATGTATGAGATCTAGGAAGAAATATATAGCCGAAATACATTGTAGTTTCTTTTTTTGTGTAATCCTTTTGAGAGAGAGAGAGAGAGAGAGAGAGAGAGATAGTAACTTTCTTGGAGACCCCTTGGTGTAAGTAAAAGAGATACCATGCTCTGTTGGAACCCTACAAGAGATAAAATAAATAAAGTATTTCCACGAGGTAGGCATGTCCCATGCTCATGATGTTTTGACTAGCTAAGCTTATCTGAAAAATAGATGTTCTGTCTGTGTCGCTTTTGTTGTAGTGACCTGCTGCTGGTTGATGACGATGGTTGCAGACACCCTCAAGGGTGTTTTTTCTTTGAAAGAAGGTTGAATGTGGTTCCCAAACATATAATATTGGTATGACATGTTTGTTTAGAAAAATTTCTCATTGCATGCATGGTTCTATGACTGTTATGGACCTTCTCATGTAAGAATTTATGAAAGAGATGATTATCAAGTCACGGGTCTTCGACGAATTCTGATAGAGAGCAACGGTTATGAGTTTGATACCATCTTGGACATGAAGGCTTAACTTGAAGTCGAATGTCAAGAGGATTGATGGCATCAATGGGAAATGATGGTTCCCATAGTGCCATATGAGGATTCCCCTATTGAGGTGAGGAGCCATCCAAGGTACTATCTCCTTCTTGGAAAATGGTTGTTGAAGTCGACAAGAAGGAAGCACCAACCAACTGAGATGAGTACTGATGGAAGGGAACAAGATCCATGATGTAGCCAGGCATGGTGTGATAGGTTAACTTAGGCATGATGATGAGAAATGGATGTAACTAATGATGGTAGTTCATTGGCTTGAGGTTGGAGCTTGTAAATGCAAGTGGCGACAGTTATAACAATTTTTGGTGAGGAAATCCCTGCAGTCGGTAGGATGCCCAGGATGGGTGTGTGGTTTTTTTGAGTGTCATGGTGGGGTGTGATAAATAATGTGTAGCTTCGATCAAGGGTGATTAGGGAATACTACCAGGTGAGAAATGTGAATGGATGGTTGGCATTTCTCTCCTAAAAAATCTTTGTACACTTTCCAAAAGAATATAGAATGGGTTTGGATGTATAAGCAAAGAGACATGTGCCCCTATAAACATGAAAATAATCTATCACCATGGTGTGAGGAGGGTGTTTTTATGAGGGCGGGGGCCCCATTGGTTGGTTTTGGTGTGAGGGTGATGAATTTTATGAAAGGCTATGCTGGTGGGGGTGTGGTAGGCCGAGTGCGAGACGCGGTGGTGCGTATTAGAATTTCTTATGAGAATGGTGGTTCAGGAAAGGGGTTTTACTGTGACATGGGTAAAACTTGACTCGATTTATGATGGATGAACATGAAGCACTTCTTGGACTCGGATGTTATGGCCATGGCTCTAGACCTTTGGTGTATGGTCTACATAAGTGATGGATGCCATGGAGGGTGAGGCTCTACCGAGCTGCGATAATTTTTATCACATGCGAGGTAAGGGGATGATAAAAATGGTCGAGTGAATAGAAACCATGGTTGATTTTTGTGGAGGAATGATGTTAGGATATGAAAATATTTTTTGGGGAGCCTATCATGATAGGGATAGAATGATACCTTCTCTTGTACCTTTAGTGGCTGGGGAAACAGGCATGCTTGTAATACCTGCAACCAATACCCAAGTAAAAGCATCTTTTCTATTCAAAAACATACTAAAAATAACATTGAATAAAAAGTTATAAGAGAGGGTATACATATCATGGCTGAAAAAATGATTTTTTCTGAGAAGTCGATGTATGAAGCCTATCTTGAACGTGATGAGGTGTTGATCACATCGTTTCTTGCAGTTTTTCAATTGGGCGTTATGAGCTCTAGTTATGGGCTATCAAATAATGAGAAAATGTAGATATATAGGAAAATATGACTCATTTACATTCATTTGTGTCATTTGAGAGTCTGTGGTCAGAGCTGAGCACTTGCTGCCAAGATTTTCTTGCCGTTGTGGTCAGCCTGAGTACCAACGATTCACGCCGTCAGTGTTAGGTAGGGCCCTGAACATATTGCTTTTCAATTTTGTCATTTCTTTCCTAGACGGTCTGTATAGATGTGATTTGTACAAATTACCTACCTATTTTTTTGCCTCACCCATGTCGACAATCGAGGCTGAGTTGTGTAGGCCTTGCGGAGAAGAAAGCTTTCCTGCGAGGTCATCGCGCTTGGAAAAGATTTTGCGTGATGATGCGCACATCGGTATTTGATACAAATGCGTGGTCATCGCACCTATGTAGAAAACAAGCGCGATGATGGGAAATTTTTTTGAAATTTTTTTGGTTTCGTGATTTTAGCCACTGATTTTTGGTTTTTTATTTAACATGATGTTGTTGCACGAGTGAGATTTGTCTGATCTTCACGCAACTATGGTGTGGGATTCGAATGCTCGGAGGCTCTTGGCATAGTGGGGGTTGCTCAAATTCTTAGAGAGAAACATATTGAGATCATAGGATAGTGTTCTCAGTTTCCTGGTCCGCTGCTGGAACAGGAAACAAAAAGTGATGGTGTTGCGGCGTACAGATGTCGTCATCTGTCTAGAGACAAATGTTTACTTTGTGACTAGGTTACTTCCTTAGGGAGAGGCTCTACCACACCCATTCCATCTTGGGAGAGCATGGTCCTGAGCCACTTACATAGGGTTGCGTTCGCATTGAATCTGTGAAAAATTTAGCCGAGAGGGATGCCCTGCCAATGATATTTTGCGTGATGAGGTCGTCGTCACTCAAAAGAGCGTCTGGACCTCATATTGGTGTCTTGCGCCAGCTCCAAGTCGATCACTTCTATGAATAGGTGCGCCATGTTTACGATGACATGGCATCACATCTAGGGAAGGTCCGGGGGGGATTTTCCAGGGTTTTTACTTATGCGAGCATATTATGAAGTATCATGTTTGAGAGAGTAGTGATGGTCCAAACTTTTGTGCCAATGCCCCTTGGTCCTCCTAGGGATCCTCAGATGCAGCAGTGGGCACCCGTGATGCCTCATGGTGGAGGAGGGGAGGCTGGTCGTTATTGGGATGTGATAATTGAGGTGTGGTTCCAGGAAAACCCATAGATGTTCCTAGACTATCCATACTCGGCGATGAATTTCTGGGGGGACCTAGATATGGGTCTTCCTGTCGGTTATGTATGGGGTTCAGTAGGTATGACCTTTGATGTTTTTCTGCATTTTTTAAGGATTTTATAATGTGTATATTTATATGTCCTCTATGGTGACACTAAAACTGATTTTGTTTCTCTTGCAGATGTGGGTTTGGTGGGGTTTCCTCTTGCCTTCTTGGTGGAGAATCAACCACTGAGGAGGGGCCCAGGTGGGGCTGATCAGGCCTAGGCTGGGGGGAAAGGAGATGGTGTTGGCCCTTTAGGGGAGGGTAGGGGTGTTGGAGCTGCTAGAGGAGAAGCTAACTTCCTTGCCTATGCTGAGGCAGCTGAGGCTTGGGCAACGTCAGTTAAGGAGCAACTATTTACTGTAGAGGCTCATGTCTAGGGTGCGGACAGTCGTGTAGCAGACTTAGCCAACTCATGGAGTCGGTTAGAGAGGTTGACCCAGGGTATGTAGACTTGGGGTTTTTTTGATGACCTGGATGACACATGGCTCGAGACTTTGATGGCTCGATAGAGTGCGCATCGCCCGAAATTGCGTCGTGTGGCACTTGTGGTTTTGGCTGTTGCACTTGTACTGGCACCGGGTGCAACCATGGGTCCGGAGGACCCACCTGGTAGGGATCAACTCTAGCGATTTTGTATGATCAGGGAAAGCACCTATTATGAGGATGCTTCCCTATTTTGATGAAATGTAGATATATATTTTTTATTGACGTTATGGTTAGGGACATGGCTTGTATAATGTGACTCATATTTTTTTGGTATATATATGCAAGATGTGTATTTGTTTCAGCTCTTATGATTTGTATATAGCTATTTTATTTATGGATGTTATGTACCAATGATGGATATATATTTTTTCATGTTTTTTTATTTTCTATGGATGATAGTTTTTATGAGATGCAATCCAGTATAGGATGTAATTAGCTATGTGATCAGCTGTCTGGTTTTGATTTCTTGGTATATGTGTGAATGTAATATGATAAAAAAAATGACTCAATCATAGTGCATGAAAATACTTCCTAAATAGTTGTGAATCTCGTACTTCAAAATCTTGGTTTAACTGTAAAACCACTAGCTGGGAATTAAGGTAGACATGTAGAGGCCGAATTCCTTGGTTGGAGGCATTGCTCAACAACCCAATTATTGCATCATATTCTGCCTGATTATTGGTATCTGATTTGATGCATACTTCGTTGGTGAAGAATGGCGATCGGTTAGGATACTATATGGCCCATGCAGCTGCTGCTAGATTTGTAGTCATTGTGAGGCTCCATCAAAGAATCTAAAATAGTGGATGGGGGGATGATCCATTTGTGAATTGTGATCATCTCAAAAAATTATGCTACGTGCATCTTATCCTCAAGAATGAGACTTCCTGGTGTTATGGGTGAAATTTTTTGAGGTAGATCCCATTGACGGGGTTAGCTAGGCACATACCTTCAGGCTCTCACAGGATGTATGCCCCCTTGAGGAGATAATGTTTTATGATGTAAGGACCTTTCGATAGTGTTTCACACTTCCCAGGTCCCAAGGCCTCTTTTTCAACATCGTAGTGGAGGGCTAACTCTCCCTTTGCAAATGAGAGAGGGGTGATGTTGTGATCGAATGATGTTTTAACCCATTTTTTATGTGGCTCATTATGTTGGAGCAACTCTCGTCAAATTTCATCGATCAGTTCTAACTGAACCAAATATTTCTCTAAAGGTTGGGTATCATCGAGGAGTTTGATGGCTGCGTGTAAATTGGGGATTTCACATTCAATGGGAATCATGGCTTCTACTCCGTACATGAGTTGGAAAGGTGTGAACCCTTTTGAGGTTTTAAATACTGTGTGATATTCCCACAGGGCTGAAAAAACCATGTGGTGCCACTTTGTCTTATGGTTGTTTACCATACACTGTAACATTGTTTTAAGGACTTTGTTGAAAAATTCAACACGTCCATTGTACTTAGGGTAGTATGGTGACGCGAACTCATGTGAATCCTAGGTGATCGGATAGTTCCTGGAATATTTAGTTTTCGAAATGATTTCTGTGGTTGGAGACTAAATCCTTAGGCATACCGAATCTTGTGATGACATGGTTAAAGAGAAATAATGCTGTGGTTTATGCCTTGTCATTGTATGTGGGCATGGATTCTACCCACTTGGTAAAATAGTTGATAGCTACAATGATGTATTTGTGGTTGCCCGACGCTGCAGGGTTTCAAGTCATGAAGTCAATTCCCCATTTGAAAAAGGGACTAGCTACGATGATGGGGTGTAGGGGAATAGGAGGTGCTCTTGCCTTGTGGGAAAAGCGTTGAAATCACTCACACCTTTTGAATGCTTGGACACAATCATGAAATAAGGTGGGAAAAAAATAACCTTCCTGTAGAAATTTTTGGGCAGTAGCCATCCCTGAGAGGTGGCCACTGCAAGTCCCACTGTGACAGTCATTGAGGGCTCACTCAACTTGGCCGTGTGTGAGGCATCGGCGTAGTATTGTATCGACGCCTCGTTGATAAAGGACATCCCCCATGAGGAGGTATCGGGGGGTCTAATGGCATATGCACCTTTGGTCATAACGAGGGAGATTTGGGTTGAAATTTTGGGTTCGTAAAAATAAGAGGATATCGCCGTACCAAGGATCATCAGTCGTCACTAGAAATAAATGTTCATTTGGTAGTGAATCGTTAACTGGGGATACCTTAAATTGACTTGGGAGGTCAATGATGAACTCAGCTAAGATCAAAGATTTTTTTCTCTTGGGGGAGCCATACTACAGGTCGAATGCCTGTAGTATGACTACCCAACTAGCGTATTTGTGGTCCATCAGATGGCGATTTAGCAGGTATCTCATGGGGTTGATAGCTACGACTGTTGTAGTCCACACGATGATGTAATGCTGAAGTTTTTGGACTGTGTGTGCAAGGGATAGGGAAAATTTTTCTTCAAGTTCATATCTTAAAACAGGGCCATATAAGTTCTTACTAACGTAATAGATTACATGTTCTTTACCATATGGTCCCTCTTGGACTAACACCCCTGCTATGGCGGTCTTTGATGCAAACAGGTATAGGGTGTAATATTTGTCATAGTTTGGTGGGATGATCAAGGGGTATGAAGATAGTGTATATTTTAGTGCCTCAAATGATTGTTGAGATTTTTCATCCCACTTAAATGGGATATCCTGGCGGAGAAGGCATAGGAATCCTTGAGCACAAGTGGCATAATCTGGGACAAAGCGTCTCAAGAAATTGGATTTCCCCTACAAGATTGGAGTTTCTTCAGGGATTTTGGTGGTGGAACTTCTTTGATTTCTTGGACCTTGAGGGGGTCCACTCTGATCCCTTGTGCGGATACGATAAATCCTAATAGTTGACCTACATTGACACATAAAACGCACTTGAGAGGGTTCAAGCATAGGTTATAATGTCGACATATTTGGAATACCAACCGTAAATCCTACATATGGTCACTTCGTTTCTTGGATTGAATGGTGAGGTCGTCCAAGTAAGCTAAGATGAGTTGGGATAGGTCATGGAAGATATAATTCATGACCCGATGGAATATGGCTCCAACGTTTTTAAGACCAAATGAA
Source organism: Pinus albicaulis (assembly GCA_034641835.2). Lineage (NCBI taxonomy): Eukaryota > Viridiplantae > Streptophyta > Pinopsida > Pinales > Pinaceae > Pinus > Pinus albicaulis. Next base: position 32,349,143 of record MU968317.1, read on the forward strand.
ATAACCTGGTATGAAAATGTGCCCCAAGGGGTAGTGAATGTTATATTGTACCGATCTATATGTCAGATTTGAATTTGGTTATACCCTGAGAATCTGTCCATAAAAGACAGGGCCACGTGACTGGCGCAAGCATCAATGACTTGGTCGATAAATGGGGTAGGGTGGTTGTCCTTGGGACAAGATTTGTTCAAATCTATGAAGTCGGTGCCATCTCGAGTGGTGCACTATTGTTTCATGACGAGAATAGGGTTGGAAACCGACGATGTATAAGCAATTGGGTAGATGAAATCGTCTTTGTGAATCTTGTAAATATCTTGCTTGATCACTTCTACCTTAGATGGGTGAAATTGACGTTTTTTTTGGCGCACTGGTGGTATGTCAGGCCAGGTGTCAATGTGATGTTCAACGATAGTGGGGCTAAGCCTTGAAATTTCCCAATAATCTCATGCAAAGATGTACCTAAACCCATGTAGCAATTTTGTGTAAGTGACAACCTCTTCTAGAGAGCATGCTGCCCCTAGTGATATTTCTTTGATTTTTCCTAGTTTTCTCGAGATATTCACCTTGATGGTAGGTGAAATATTCGACATATTTCCTTCCTCAAACAAATTGGGTACTGGTATGGGATTTTTAAACCAGTCGAAATTTCCATATTGGAGGAAGTATTTAGATTCAATGGTATAAATCTCTTGGGTTTCTGGGTTGTTAGGACTGAATGCTTTTTCTGGGAGAAAAAAATGAGTGGTGATGCATTGAGTCCCATGGACAATCTAGTTCTATCATGGACTCTAGAATATCATTTTCTAAATGGAACAACACGTCTAGGGGGATTTGGTCTATGTGTGGCCGTGAAGAATTGGTTTGGGCCTAAAAGAACTAGTCGACATACACAAATAGGATTCCATAGTTGATGCTATGAAACCAGACGAGGTCGATAGGGTGTAGAGAGGTTGAGTTTTTACCATCGATGGTACAACTATTGTTGTAGTTGTAGTGGTCTCGACACCAATGATAGATGAGCATACAACAAGAGTCATGGTTCCGATGCATGATGAGATGAATCGTATGTGGTGTTGCATGTCGTCGACGTTGAATGGTGGAGGAATTTCCATTGTGGTGGCTTGTGTGAGAGAAATTTTATGATCTTCTCATGGTGTACTAAGGGTACTTGCACTTTTCTGGATTTAGAAATTGTGCTGAGTGCATAGGTGCCTAAATTTTTTCATTAAAAGGCACAACCTGATTTCATGATTGTGACTTGTGAAAATGGTTTATGGTGTCAAGGTACTCATCGAGTATATGGTGTGAGAACCAATGCTACTCTTTATGCATGAAGTGGATGTTTAGAGATGACTGGGCATTGGGGCATAATTGCGCTTTTTCCATCTCTGAGCCTTTGGTTTTGGTTAGTTTCATGCTTTTAGGGAATTCAGACAGAATGCTGCTCTTGCTACAAGTAGCCTTGGGAGGTATTCACAATCCATAGTATGGTGGAATTGTGAGAAAATCCTGCAATAACAACATGTGATCTTCTCTTGATTGGAGAGATTGATTTGTGGGATGGTGGTTACCATGCGAAGGTTGTCAGTAAGTTTCTTAAGTTCCTTACATTGATTGACTCTATGGTCATTTCTATCGCACAACCCACATGCCGTCCTTGGTTGGTTTTAGGCCCTGCAAGGATGATGGGTTGTCTTAGCCTTCCTAATGTTTTGTTAATGATGGGGTGCAAGCTACCTTGGGGCAGGTTTCCTTGCGTTAGGCTACCTTGGCTCTAGACTAGTTATATCTGGGTATTGGGTTTATCCAACGAGTGTATGGTGTCTAACAAAGGGCATACTTGGGAGATGTAAGTACAATGTCGAGTCTGATGGTTTCCTTAAAAAAATAGACAAGACTTTATTTCCTTGGAACTTCGTTCCCTTTGGACTGCTAGAGTGATTGGGTACCATTTGCAGAATGATTCTAGATCTGGGCATTGGGCAACCAAGTGGTTACGTACGTTGTATAATGTGTAGGCTAGTATTATCTATGGAGGGTGGTTGGTGGTGATGATTTTCCACTTTGTTGGTCGTTTTTCTGCTAACATGAAAAAAATGGACCGAGTCACCGCATTTTCTTGAGTTGTCGAACTTTCCATGGATTCTGAATCCGATCCATTTGTTGCGGCGAGGTGTGTTATGCCTTGGCGTAGATAATTTAATGCTGAATGGAATTAGGGGATGTAAAGAAATCAACGAACCGAGTGGTCGACTGAACACACTCAACATGAACACTGGACTGCTTTTAAGCATTCGTAGTATACGGGGTTGAATGGATACCATCTTTGAAACAAATCTAGAGTTGCACAATTGTCGATGAAGTGATCTCGTTCATCATAGAGTGCACAGAGATGGAGAGGAGATTGAGTTCGGTAATGGGGTGGGGGGTGGTCGTTCAGGTGACTTCCTCTCCTTGGACACATATAATATGGTCCTTGTTTCTTCTGTCCTTGGAATGGTAGTGTTGTTCTCGAATTTCGTGTCCAAGCCAGCTAAGTAAGAATTTTTAGCGATGAATCATCGCATGAAATCCGACATGGACTAGAACCTATGGATGTGGGGACAATTCCGTACATGATGGTTTCTTTGAATAATATGACATGTATGTCATTGATGTCGAACTAAGTTTCTTTGGGCCATGTGAGGGATTTGGTACCAATGGGTTAACACCCTTAATTTAGGACACTATGTGACTAAGTGGTAAGGATTCTCGCATAGTGCACAAACCAGGGCTGATTGAGTGACCTATGTTTTCTGTGTTTGGTCTGTTGGGGTAACTGTGTAGGAGCATGATGTAGGCTCCTCTCATATGTACAGTATGGTTCTCGGCTCTCCCTCGTCCATTTTCATGGGTGGATTTTGTTAGGGTCCTATAATAATAGGATTCATAATTTTGAATTGAGTTTGATTAGTCTTGTAATATGTACATACTTTTTACTTTTGCAAAATTGTTTTCCCATATTAGAAAATTAAAAAAATGTAAAGAGGGTAAAAGTCCTAAAAGAAAAATCAATGGAATTGAAAGAAAAAAGATAAAAAATAATATGAAAATGAACCCCAAACAAAAAATAGATAAAATAAAACATGAAAGTGATACAAATTCAAATGCCAATACTATTTACTTTTACTGCAAAATAAAGATTTTGTGCATCTTTTAAAAAATGCCACAATACATGAAGGACAAGCTGCCTAATCTTGACCTTTCATGCTTTAAATTTCATGATTGATAGATAGAGAATAAAGATCTAGCCAAATTGTTTAATCTTGGCAGATCAGTAGTTAGGTATAGAATAATAATGAGCTCAACAGTTTAATCTGAGCCCTTGTAATAAATAAGGATAGAATTATTTTGTTTGTTTTCTAAAATAAAAATGAATAAGGTTCTGCAAGCTCAAATGCACCCATGTAAATGAATAAAAAATGTTAGGGTAGTTGATGGGTAGGTAGAAGCAGTTTTCACAAGCATGGATAGCACAAAATTGGTCATTTCATTTACTAACTTCCTTTCAAAATCATTCCCCTTTTAAAAATACCCCATCCCCTTCATTTTCACTCTTTCCCCTTATTTCATTCTTTCCCCTACAAAAAACCCTTTTCCTAAGTTAAAATGCACATTTATCCTTGGAAAAGTAAAACCCCTTTACTAATTTCCCTTTTCAATTAAAAATACACCAAAAAACCCAAAAATAAATTAATCCTAAGTTTGAAAACATATATCGGGTCCCACTATAAAAAAAACTCACCCCGATGTTATTTTTACTTAGTGTATTTTTACATTTCCCCTGTATTATGCAAATCGCACACTTATTCACATTTTCACATTATTAACATTTAACATAATGTATTAGCTCCCTTTATAAACCTTTACCTCGTATTTTAATTAATTCCTTTATATGTATATCCCGACCCATATTTTACTTTAAATCTATAGTTTAAATTCCTCACATGTTATATATTTTGGGCCCACCTTATGGTTACCCCGCTTATTATAATATCCCACTTACCCAAACCCCATTGGCTATATTGTTTTAAAAAGCCCGACCATATACATTATAACCCTATCACATAGATTAACCCCGACCAATGAAAATAGTTAATAACCCACATATCATATTACTCGGGCCCCACACCATCAATTCCGACGACTCCATTGCATCGTCCCATCCTTCAGATCTTAATGGATCAAATCCAATGGTCAGCATTTCCTATCGCACATTTCATTGCCCAATCATTAGGATATCCCATACCTTGTGAAATGCGCAGTTTACGAGGCTTTTCTCCCTACTACGTGTCGAATTTTTATTTGATCGCATCACCAAAAATAATACCGCCAAGCACCTTTGGCTCATATGAAAACCACTGAGCGGTTTTCTACTACGTTGTAATATCCCAAAATAGGAAATTTCTACAATGTTAGGAATATCTTATAGTATTCCTAAATTGGAGATCCAACAATATGTAAACACAACTAGACATAGCAGTGAATAAACATCATACCAAAATGTATGGAAACCATAGAGCCATTTTATTATGAATTAGCAGAAAATAATAGAAATACAACTCAAAGGATCAAGGCAAACAAGTGTTAGAAAAATTATATATTATAGAGCAATGAAACACATAAAATATGCGAAAAATACAAGCACACAAAACACATAAAACTAGAGACACAGATATACGTGGTTCACCCAGTTTTGGCTACGTCCACCCCGAACAGCCAGTCCTTCCTTTCTATTATCCAACAAAATGAAAAGACAAAACCTACAACAGATCCACTGTAATATCCTCTGTTCTCTCTCACAGTCTCCCTATCTATTTCCCGCTCGGAGAATACACATGTAATACACAACCGCAATAAAATACCCTCATACAAAGAGAGGGGTTGCCTTCTAGGGCAAAAAACCCTAATATAAACATAAATTCTACCGTCAGATCATCTGCCTAATGAACGGCCCAGATTGACTAGAAATTACTATACTTTTACAAGGCAATTTTACATCTGTTTTTAGCTTCGGGGACGCTGCCCCCAAAATCCCCCGCAAGGGGGGGGCTCCATAAAGTCGCTTCCACCCTCCCTAGACCCCCCATGGCAACGATTAATTACGGGTGACGTTGCCACCCCATTTAAGGTATAGGGGTCCAATGCTGTGATACAAAGTAAACAAGATAATCAGGCTCCACACCCAACAATCTCCCACTTGGAGACTGATTGTAGCAACTCCACCACTACTTCATTTTCTGGGAAATGACTCCTCTTTGGACCTGGATATTTCTCATCTTCATCGTCATCCTTGAAGACTAATTGAAACTAAGTACATTCTCAGTTTCTCCCTGGTTACAACTTTTGTTAGCATATATGTAGGGTTCTGGCTAGTGTGTATCTTTTCTAGCTTCAACTCTCCATCTTCCAATACTGACCGTATGAAATGGTACTTGAGATGTATGTGTTTAGTCCTGGACTGAAATGCTGAGTTCTTTGCAAGATGAATGGCACTTTGGATATTAATTTATAACGTGCCCATATCATGCTTCTTACCCAATTCATCCATGAACCTTTGTAACCAAATCATTTCTTTACTAGCCTCTGTAGCAGCAACATACTCTGCTTCTGTTGTTGAAAGTGCAACAACACTTTGGATTTTTGAAACCTAACTGACAGCTGTTCCACCTACAGTAAATACATATCCTGTAGTGCTTCTCCTGTTATCTCTGTCACCTGCCATATCTGCATCAACATATCCCTGTAGAGAAATGTTTGAACCACCAAAGCATAATGCTTGATTTGTGGTACCTCTCTAATATCTGAGAATCCATTTTACTGCCATCCAATGTTCTTTTCCTAGATTATTCATGTACCTTCTTACAACTCCCACTGCATGTGCAATATCAAGCCTTGTGCAGACCATTGCATACATTAAGCTTCCAATTGCTGATGCATATGGAACTTTAGACATATAATCCATGTCTTCTTGGGTCTTTGGGCACATCTCCTCACTAAGATTGAAATGGCAGGAAAAGGTGTACTAACTGGTTTTGCCTTGTGCATATTAAATCTTTTCAGCACCTTTTGTATCTACTCATTCTGAGACAATGTTAATTTTCGATTTTTCCTATCTCTGGTTATTCTCATACCAAGGATCTGTTTTGCAGCTCCCATATCCTTCATTGCAAATGAATTTGCCAATTTTTGTTTGAGCACATTTATTTCCTACATGTTAGACCCTACAACAAGCATGCCATCTACATACAATAACAATATGATATAGCTGCCATCATTTTTCTTTTTTCAGATAAACACAATGATCAGAGTGACATCTAGTATAACCTTGTTCAGACATAAACTTGTCAAAATTTAGATACCACTGCCTTGGAGCTTGTTTTAAGCCATACAAGCTCTTCTTTAACCTGCACACCAATTTTTCTTTTCCTTTGACCTCATATCCTTCTAGTTGCTGCATTTATATCTATTCCTCAAAATCTCCATGGAGAAATGTTGTCTTTACATCTAACTGTTCAAGATGTAAATCTTCCACTGCTACAAGACTTAAGATAGTTTTGATTGAAGTCATCTTAACAACAGGAGAAAATATTTCATCAAAATCAATACCTTTCTTCTGTGCAAACCCCTTCACCAAAAGTCTAGCTTTGTACCTCTGTTTTCCTCCATCTTCTTCCTTCAGCCTATAAACCCATTTATTCTACAATGTAGTTTTACCTGCAGGCAACCTGACTAAGTCCCAAGTCTGGTTATGCATTAAGGAGTCCATCTGTTCTTCCATGGCTAGCTCCCACTTCTTCCTACTTTCAACCTGCATTACTTCTTCATAACATTCGGGTTCACCAGAATCAGTCAGTAATAAATAATATAATGAAGGAGAGTATCGTTCAGGGGGTCTACTTAACCTAGAAGATCTTCTAACACCACTTTGAGGTGTTTGAGGTGCCTGTTGCTGTTGTGGTGGTTGTTGCTGCTGTGGTTGTTGATTATTATTATTTTTAGGCACCTTTAATTTTTCAGTTATCTCATCAAGAACTGTGTATTCCTTGCTTTCTTTTTCTTGTTTCTTTTCCTGCAACTGAATCTTATACAAGACCTTTTCATTGAATATTACATCTCTGATCCTAATGATTTTGTGATTTTCATAATCATAGAAGCGATAACCAAAATCTTTAACACCATATCCAATAAAGGTACATTTCTTTGATTTTTCCTCAAGCTTTGTTCTATTTTCTTTATTAATATGGACAAAAGCCTCACAACCAAAAGGCTTTAAAAAAGAGTAGTTTACCTTTTTACCTATCCATGCTTCCTCTGGAATACCACCATCCAAGGAACTTGAAGGCCCTCTGTTTATTAGATAAACAAAAATATCTACAACATCTGTCCAAAATTGTAAAGGAAATCCTGCATGCAATCTCATGCACCTTGCATGCTCCATGATTGTTCTGTTCATCCTTTCTGACACACCATTTTCTTGTGGTGTTCTTGGAACTGTCTTCTCTCAACGAACTCCTTGCTTTGAACAGTACCTATCAAACTCTTTACTCCAATATTCACCTCCATTGTCTTATTTGAGACACTTCAACTTCTTTCCTGTCTCAATCTCAACCAAATCTTTCCATTTCTTGAAAGTATCAGATACATCAGATTTATTTTGAATACAATAAATCCAATTTTTTCTAGTTGCAACATCAATAAACGTAACATAATAGCAAGAGTCACCGAGAGATGATACCTGAGCAGGTCCCCATACATATGTATGCACAAGCTCCATTTTTTCACTCTTCTTTTCTTTCCCAACTCTGAGAAATCTGACTCTCTTTTGTTTTCAATAAATGCAATTTTCACAGAAATCCAAATCAACATTCTTAAAACCTGGTAACAAATTTCTTGAGTAAATAATATTCATCCCCTTCTCACTCATGTGTCTGAGCCTATGATTCCATAATGCTGCATCTACTCCTTTGGAAGTTAAAGCATTAACAGAGTTAGAAATACCATTGCGTAATTACAATGTAGCAACCTTTTCGCCTTTTGCTATTACCAAGGCTCCTTTGGTGACCTTCCAATTGTTCTCTGTGAAATTTGTCACACAACCTTCACCGCCTAACTGCCCTGTTGAAATCATATTTTTCTTTAGATCTGGAACATGCCTTACCTCCTTTAATAGCCATTGGTTTCCATTCTGTTGTTTTCTAGACACAGAGTTACTAATGTCCATTACTAAACCATTCCAACTCTCTAGAAATGAGCACAAAATAACAGAGCTATAAACTCATCATCAAAGTTTACCCCTACAAAACTTAACTGACTGGTAACTGTATTAAAATCATTTAAATGGTCTGCAACAGATCCACCTTCCGACATCTTCATATTAAATAATCGTTTCATAATAAATACCTTGTTTGAGGCCAAGGGTTTTTCATATAGTTTTGCCAACTTTTGCATCAAACCCTCTGTTGCCATTTCCTTCGAAATGTTGAAGGCGACTGATGTCGCAAGGCACAATCATACTGTTCCGAGTGCCTTTCTATCGAGAATGTTCCATTCCAGGTCTGTCATGGCTGCTGGCTTCTTTGTTTTTCCGCTCAATGGTAGGTACATGTCTTTCATATAAAGATAATCTTCCATCTGCATCTTCCACAGCGGGAAGTTTTGGCCATTAAATTTCTCGACCCTAAACTTACCATCTTCTGCCATTTCTCCCACTTGAACCAGGAACCCTAATTTCCTGTGATTTTATCAACCAAATATACCTTCGGCTCTGATACCAGTTTTTAGAAAAATTATATATTATATAGCAATGAAACACATAAAATATACGGAAAATACAAGCACACAAAACACATAAAACTAGAGAGACATATATATACGTGGTTCACCCAGTTTCGGCTACGTCCACCCCGAACAACAGTCCTTCCTTTCTATTATCCAGCAAAATGAAGGGAAAAAACCTACAGCAGATCCGATGTAATATACTCTGTTGTCTCTCACAGTCTCCCTATCTATTTCCCGTTCAAAGAATACACATGTAATACACCGCTGCAATACAATACCCTCATACAAAGAGAGGGGTTGCCTTCTAGGGAAAAAAACCCTAAACTAAACATAACTTCTACCATCAGATCATCTGGCTAATGAACGGCCCAGATTGACTAGAAATTACTATACTTTTACAAGGAAATTTTACATCTGTTTTTAGCTTTGGGGGCGCTACCCCCGAAACCCCTCACTAGGGGGGGGCTCCAAAAAGTCGCTGCCACCCCCCCTGGACCCCCCATGACAGTGATTAATTATGGGCGGCGTTGCCACCCCATTTAAGGTACAGGGGTCCAATGCTATGATACAAATTAAACAAGATAATCAAGCTCCACACCCAACAACAAGCCTCCCATCAATACACATGCTAAAAGTAAAATACTGCTACATGGCAGAGTGTCTATGAACAAGAACTGCGCAGTAATAGATGGAGCACTACTACAAGAAATGTAAAATATCATAGATTTTCATATAAATGACTCATACAATATTGGGAGAGAAGATCTAAGCTCCCAATCACTATTTCTAAGCAATCCTGGAAGGATTGGCTGAAATATGCAAAACTGCATAAATGCCGGAGTTGTAGTAGCAGCTGACAATTAAGAATTGGAAATGGATAGAGATGGTTGAAGATGCTGCATCATATAAATAGATCTCATCCAATGGATCTTCCAAGTGAAAGGTTGATCCTAACACTGAAGATCTCACCCTCCAAACAATCTGCAAATCCCCCACTGCAAATGCTCACTGGAAATAACGTAGTCACTGAGGGATACTACACTGTAGGTGAAAGGGAATAGGTTGGCCCAATGACAGGATATGAAATGAGCTCAGAAAACTTCCTCACTAACCTCCCAAGGCATGGAAGCTCCCTCCTATGAAAATAGCTCCGGAAATGGTGGTGTGGAACCTCCATTGCAACACCCTGCAACACAACGTTATACTTCAGTAGAAATAATGTTGTAGCTAGAGGAGGTGGCTTGGCCTTGAGCCTGAATGTGGAGAAATGAAGTCCAAGATACCTCAATGTGACTCTCTTGAAAGGATAAGGAATTCCTAAATAGGAATACCTTGTGCTAAACAACACTGCAACTCTGCTAAACAATAGGAGACTGCAGAAGAGTCTAAACAGACCAATAAATCAATAATACATAACCTGCATAACAATGGCTACCTTGCCCTCCTTTTAAACAAGTGAAAAATCTCTCCCCATGGGTCCCACTCCTTAGGGTTTCCTCCACCAAGGAAACTTCCTCCCATTCACACTGCGTTGTCTCTCCAAGTGGTCTCCACCTTTTATCCCAGCGCTGTTGACTTGGTCAAACTTGACCTTGTCCTCATGCAAATGTACTCTTTCATACTCGAGGGTATGAAATACAACTCTTATGAATATCCCTTTTCATATTATGAGGGATTTTATTCATTATTCTGCAATGTATGAGCCTTATTACCCATTTATTTACCTCCTATGTGTAAACAAAAAAATTTAATATTCCATTTAGCTGTTTGCTAAAGTGGGAATATTACAGTCCTCCCCTCCCAAATGTTGCTTGTCCTCAAGCAACTGCAACGATAAAACTGAGGGGCCTTCTTGAGGCATGAATTCTGATATGAGTTGGGATCTACCATCCCCATATGAAGCTCCCATCCCCAAGCAATCATCCATACAAAATGAGTTACCTCCCAACATGACAACTCCTGAAAATGCTCCTCCACCTTGAGCTCCTGCAATGTAGGTGGGCTGAAAATCTGATCTTAGTAGACTAAATAGTCCACCCTGTGCTACCCTCCTCTCTACTTAAGATAACTGTAGAGTGTCTGCTGATCCTGGGCTGCAATAATGTTGCCCTCAAGTGGTAAGAAGAATATTGGATCCTCAAAGATCTCCTCTCCAACGTTATGAATCATGCTGGCGCAAATATCCCCATATATGATGAGTTGGAAATCATCATCATATGGCATCACATCAATCATATGGCTCACCTCATAAGGAAACAAATGTTTTGCTATGGTGGCCATACCATCTCCCATGCTCCCCTTAAAACATGTAGTGCAAAAAGTGTGGGTAGTTTCTCCCTCAAAGGACATATCCACCCAATATGTCTCTCCCCCAATCATGCTCCCAAGAAAAACAATAACAATAGCAATAAAGGGAACCATAATGAGAATCATGCTTGCTGCCATATGTAGTAATGGAGAAGGACAATGGTCCCTCAAATGCAACCAACGCAGCTTGACCCTCAACTGCAATAGAGAATGAAAAAGAGTGCGGTTTCTCAACCACTTTCTTACTGCCCCATTCTCCTCATATGTTTGGAGAAAGTGAATGATGTATTATGCAAGGTGAGTATGTTCTCCACAAGAAATATCCTCCCCAAATCCTCCTAGGGAGTGATCATCTAGAGTGGCCTTAAGTAGACCATGAAATCTAGAAGGAAGAATATTCCTCCTTTGAGCAAATTCCTGCACATATATGGTTAAGAGATGCATAAATATATAAAAATTATTATGCAAATCAACAATACCCTTACCATATGTCTTGCTCATACGAATGGAGCGGCTCATAGATGAGTCTCCTCTTATCCTAAAAGAGAAAAGAGGTGGCTGTGCTAACTCCTACAAAGAGTTATGTATCTCCTCCATCTCCATATGATCCATGCATCTCCTCATATGCTGATATATCTCCTCCTCAAAACCCTTCCAAAAATACCCCTCCATGATGGTGTGGTATGCTCTCATAGAACAAGTGTGGCTGAAAAGGAAATACTCATGAGATTCTTGTAGCAACTTCTCCTTGAGCTTGGATGCTCTAGATAAGAAGATCCTACCATGATAGTAGATGAACCCATCTCTGACTGAATATCCCTCCTCATGCAACTGGTCATCCAATATCATTCAAGTGAAAAGATCCTTGGAATACTCCACCAACAGCTGGGAGTTCCAATATGGATCTATCCTCCATAGTGACAGCGCTGATGATGTCTCATGAAGAACATTTGTCATATGGTCACCCTCCTCTTTGACATCTCCCATGCCAAAGATGCAAGTTGGAAGGCTGCTATCCTTCCCCTGCTCCTTCTGCCACAACACAAAACCTGGAATGAGAGTAGGTAAAGATGATGTTGAGAGGGTGCCTCTCTCCTCCTTGAGTCTACCCAAGACTCTCAACATTGTACAATGATCTGAAAATGTGTGAACAAAATATTTATTATACAGAGATAGACAGTAGGGGCTTTTACTGGTTATTTCACCTTTACTAGAAAGGATGAAAGTAGAAGCTTCTGGCCCTCTTATTGGCTCTGCCTAAAGAAATATGAAGTAAACACTAAATCAATCTGGCAATGAAAGTATTTTTTTATGTTTGCAAAGTATTCATTAACCAAATTTTATGTGTGATTAAGCAAGTTCAAGTATTTTGGAATGGAAGTAATGTAGTTTGAAGTGGAACAAATAAGTTTTGATCACTATATAAATCTCATTGTGAAAAGGGGACTTATTAAAAATTACTGTTTAATATAGAAATCTCTGGAAAATAGCAGCAAGAATGCACAACATAACAGTAAGAATTTTTTTAAGCATTTCACCCCTCTCTTGGGCTACATCTGCTGGGTCCAAAAGCCTCCAAATAGGCTTTTCCCTCTTTTATTAATGCTCAAAATAAGTATTACACCATGAAGAAAGCCTCAAAAGGCTAAAATAGCTGCAAATTCAGAAACAGAGTGCTGGAAACAGTAAAAATTGACTATTCATTCACCTCAGACTGATGAATATAGTCCAAAACACCTGATCATTCACCTAGCCCTAGTGACTCCACAAGACAATTTGCTGATAAAATCGCTGACAGAGTGCCCTAATGGCTCTGAAACCTATTCCAACAGCTTCAGAATGTTCCAATACCCCCAAAACAAAAAATAATTCGTCCCAAATGGACTTCCCTAGCCAAAGTTATGGTCAACTGAATTTTTTGCCCAGTGTGCCCTTGAAAAGCTCCACTAAATGTGGAGCATTGCCAGATAGCCTCGACAAAAATGGAGACGGGTGCTAAAATTGGGGGGACCGCCGAATTGGAGGGCTAGCGGATAAGCCCCTTGTGACCACACCGAACGGAATTGTATTAATAATGTTGAGTTTTAAACGGCATGTTATAAGGTTGTAAACTGCATAATTAAAGGCCTTCCGCCCTGGGTGCTTGTCCATGGGACCGACCCCAACCATAACGTGTCGAGCTCGGTAGCTCATAGTTTCGAGCGGTTTGGTTTTATGCAGAGGGGGCTGGCCCCCTTTCGAGCCCTGCCAAAAAAAATTCAAAACTTTAAATAAAAGCTCGAACCATTGTTTATTAAGAACCATCCCGTGACCAAATGGTCGGGCCGCTCGGTTGGCTCCGCCCTGACCTAGGTTCGATCCCTGCCGTGCATAATAATTTTTTGATAAAACAATTCGACCATTTTGTTTGACCCTTGGGGCCATGTGGCGGCCTCCGGGTTGGCCACGTGGCACCCTTTGATTGGCATCCAGAGGAATATTTCATAGAATATTCCACAGAATATTCCCAAAATATTCTGTGGAATATTCTCTTTTTAATAAAATATTTTTGTAAAGTCAAATTGGCCATTTTTTTTACTGAAATTGGAAAACTTCGAAGCTGAATAACTTTCTCATACAACGTTGGTTTTCAGTGCCATTCACGTCTACAGGATCATTTTTCCGAGCTCTTTCCAGTCATTCTAGTTTAGACTAATTCTGAGAAACTAAATTTTTGAGCATTTTTCCACAAAGGACTTGATCTCTTGATCACTCCTCCCAAATTGGAAGCTTTTGGACCCCAAAAGTTTTCTGACTAGTGAAACTGATAATGTGGAGACTGATTCTCCACTCTTCCACCCTTGAATAGCTGAAATCTACTCGATTTCATCAAATGAAGCTTTTGAGAAAATGATAAACTGTCTCTGGAGTCAACTGATCGACCATTGCTAAGATTGACAGAGTCATGATGAAAATGATTAAAATTTGTAGAAAAGAAATTGTAATTCATAGAAAACAAACTTTTTCTACACTGATCAAACTTCCCAGAAGACTTAAAATAACTTTCACCTTGCAAACTGTTCCCATGGCGAATTCTACCATTCTGAAACCAACTTTTTCCCATGTTGAATGATGTGTCCTTCTTGCTTGCACTGATTTGCTTTGACACTTTATTCACTGTATTGGCTGACCCAAAAGGTAATTTTCGCAACATAACATCATCTTCTTTCAAATACAAACTATTATTAAACTGAGACAAATCATTAGCAACATCATAAAAAGGTGAATGCTCAAAATCTGGTCGTTTCAACATTAACAAAGTTAGACTCTGACTTGCATTAACCAGTATTTTCAATTTACTTGCATGGAGTAAAGAAGATTACAGCTTCTTCTTGTGTGCTCTCACAATGTACTCTTTACCATCTTTGAACAAGTGATACTTGTTTTCATGGCGATGAAAGATGGCCTTCCTATCAAATAAGTAAGGACTTCCCAAAACAATACCCTAGATATCAAGCGGCACTACATCAAGTTCAATCGTGTCAATAAACATAAATGTGCAATATTGCAAAGTGCAATATGCACTTCCTTGAGACTTGCAAGTTGGCATCCTTGCATATCCATCCAAGTGGATAAGGCTTCAGATGTGGAATGGTCTCAAGTTTAAGCTGCTTGACCAAGTCTTCAGATATAAGTCTGACCCTAAGTCTTGCTCAACTGTTGCTACAGTTTTCTCCTTTTCTTTGGTCTTGTTCTTGTTCTTGAATTTTTCTGGTTTTAGTTCAGGATGAAGCTTCCAACAATGATCTTCATCATGACTTGTCTTTGAATAGTTCTTGCAAAAGAACTTTCCTTTCTCTTTTCTTGAATTTGCAATTCTTTTATTTCCTTTGTTTTTGAAATTACTATCCTCATGAAAAGTATTCTTTCCTCTAGCTTCTAAATGTGTAGCCTGGACATAGACTTCATCTAAGCTGGTAGGATTGAACATTAGAATAGTATGTTGAAGGTAATTGTGCAAACCTCCTATGTATTTTAACAAGGTGTCTTGACTTTGTAAGTCTACTCCAAGTAGAAGCGCTCTCCTTCTAAACTCTTGGATATAATCTTTCACATTTTGACCCTTAAGTTGCCTAAAATTTTTTCAATTCATGATTGCCTTCTGAATATGAGTAAGAGGATAAAACTGTTTCTTAATGGAAATAATAAACTCATTCCATGTTAGATTTATCTTACCATGCTTTTTGATTTCCTCCCTGGCCTTGGCTTCCCACCAAACCAAAGTTTCTCCATCCATTCTCAATGAGGCTAATTGGATTTTTGTGTCATCATCATGCAAATTATGAATGATTAGATAGACTTCCAGCTGTCTAATCTAGTTATCCAATTTTTATGCATTAACATGACCATTAAACATCGGCAACTCAAACTTTACATCAAGATTTAACAAAGGATTTTTAAGAGATGTTTTTCTTTTGTGTGACTGATTAACAGAAGTTGAAGAGGATGATGTGGAGGAAGAGGATAACGATGGAGATGAAGGATCACCATTTCCTCCATTCCCTTTCTTAGAATCATCCTTGTATTTCTTCCCTCCTGAAGAATCTCCTTCTTCTCTTTGGTTTCTAGACCCTTCTCCATCAATCCTATCATTTCTTTCCTGATAGAGGATCCTAACCATCTCAGTCATGTCCAAGAAAGCTTTTCTAAAGACTCTTTCTTCTTCCTTGGGATCCATTTCCTCATGTACTTCTCCTTCTCTTGAAGACATGTTTATGGCTGATTCTAAGGCTAATGAGGATGAAATTGAAGGTGGAGATAATGGCACTGTAGCCCTCCTTAGTTGAGGATTATCTTGTTCTCTAACCAATTGACCTTCCCCTCTTTTCAATTTCAGCCTAGTAAGCATCAAATTTTGCAGAATAACACAATCTTCTTGCACAAATTTCACAAACTCTTAAGTAAAACCTAGAGCTCTGATACCATTCTGATCTGAAAATGTGTGAACAAAATATTTCTTATACAGAGATAGAGAGTAGGGGATTTTACAGGTTATTTCACCTTTACTAAAAAGGATGAAACCAGAAGCTTCTGGCCCTCTTACTGGCTCTGCCTAAAGAAATATGAAGTAAACACTAAATCGATCTGGAAATGAAAGTATTTTTTTATGTTTGCAAAGTATTCATTAACCAAATTTTATGTGTGAAGAAACAAGTTCAAGTATTCTGCAATGGAAGTAATGTAGTTTGAAATGGAAAAAATGAGTTTTGATCATTGTATAAGTCTCATTGTGAAAATGGGACTTATTAAAAATTACTATTTAATATAGAAATCTCTGGAAAATAGCAGCAAGAATGCACATCATAACAGTAAGCATTTGTTTAAGCAGTTCACCCCTCTCTTGGGCTACCTTTGCTGGGTCCAAAATCCTCCAAATAGGCTTTTCCGTCTTTTATTAATCCTCAAAATAAGTATTACACCATGAAGAAAGCCTCAAAAGGCTAAAATAGCTGCAAATTCAGAAACATAGTGTTGGAAACAGTAAAAATTGACTATTCATTCACCTCAGACTGATGAATATAGTCCAAAACAACTGATCATTCACCTAGCCCTAGTGACTCCACAAGAAAATTCGCTGATAAAATCACTGAAAGAGTGCCCTGATGGATTTGCAACCTGTTCCAACAGCTTCAAAATGTTCTAATACCCCCAAAACAAAAACAAATTCGTCCCAAATGGACTTCCCTAGCCAAAGCTATGGTCAACTGAAGTTTTTTCCTAGTGTGCCCTTCAAAAGCTCCACTAAATGTGGAGCACTGCCATATAGACCCAATAAAAATGGAGACGGGCGCTAAAATTGGGGGGAATGCCGAATTTACCGCTGAATTGGAGGGCTGACGGATAAGCCCCTTGTGACCGCGCCGAACGGAATTGTATTAATAACGTTGAGTTTTAAACGACATGTTATAAGGTTGTAAACTGCATAATTAAAGGCCTTCCGCACTGGGCACTTGTCCATGGGACTGACCCCAACCATAACGCGTCGAGCTCGGTAGCTCACAGTTTCGAGCGGTTTGGTTTTATGCAGAGGGGGCTGGCCCCCTTTCGGGCCCTGCCCAAACAAATTCAAAACTTTAAATAAAAGCTCAAACCATTTTTTATTAAGAACCATCCCGTGACCAAACAGTCGGGCTGCCCGGTTGGCTCCGCCCCTACCCGGGGTCAATCCCTGCCTTGAATAATAAATTTTTGATAAAAGAATTTGACCATTTCGTTTGACCCTTGGGGTCACGTGGCAGCCTCCGGGCTGGCCACATGGTGCCCTTTGATTGGAAGCCAGAGGAATATTTCACAAAATATTCTATGGAATATTCCACGAAATATTGCCAGAATATTCTGTGGAATATTCTCCTTTTAATAAAATATTTTTATAAAGTCAAATTGGCCATTTTTTTTACTGAAATTGACAAACTTCAAAGCTGAATAACTTTCTCATACAACGTCGGTTTTCAGTGTCGTTCACGTCTACAGGATCATTTTTCCGAGCTATTTCCAGGCATTCTAGTTTAGACCAATTCTAAGCAACTAAAGTTTTGAGCATTTTTCCACAAAGGACTTGATCTCCTGATCATACAATGACCTCCCAAGGTCTCCACTCCTCTGAAATCAATGAATGGTGCCTCAAAATGTGAAGCATCTCTCATCATCTGCTGATTTGGTGGTCTCCTTGGTGAAATGTCTCCATGCAATGACACATCATCATCAAGAGTAGATTGCATATATGAATGGATAGACTTGTCCCTGCTCTCACTGTGCAATCCAATCTCCCTCTTAGGGGAATCAACCTCATGAAATAAACAGGGGTGTGTGCTCCTCATCACATGATGCTAGTGATCCTCCCCAGAATTGGATCTTATTTTGAAAAAGAGATCTCCATGCCCTCTTGTTTAGGAATATGAGACAAAGGTATTTCCTCTAACAAGGTATGATGCAAGATTTCAGCCTCTGCCATGGTTTTCTGAAGTGGATCTGAGTTTATAGTCTCCTCCATCACATGCAAGGGTTTGGTTTGTTTATATTTGTTTAGCTTCACCATATGTGTTGCAGAAAGTTTCCCATCACACCTTTCTACCAATGCCTTAATAAACCTTGCATAAGAAGAAGTGTTTGAATTTTTCAAAGAAAAGGACTCAAATATCCACCATGCATGGGCCTTACCTCCAAGATGCAATGTTGCAACTCTGATGGATCCTTATTCAGAAATTTGGTGCTGCTGTAAAAAGGTGTCTAGCTCCTCCACCCAAGCTTTAGATGAACATGTAGGTGAACCATCAAAATTATATAGAAGGAATCTACCCCTATCATGCTGCTTTCTTCTCTTCACCTTGATCTTGCAGAATTCTAGAAAAGTGACATGCTCTCTAAACTTCTGAGTTTGAGACTCATACTCTTGTAGAAAATCACTAAGAGTTTCCCTCCTAGTCATTCCTTCTTCTTCCATCCCTCTCATGGAAATACTGGGCATGTGACTACGCTGTGCATCAATGTGTGTGGCTGCATGCTCAGAGTCATGATGTGAAATTCTAGAGTTTGATTCAGATTCAAACCCTCTTGGAGATTCTATGCACATCTCCCTTCTAATCTTCTTGAGATCTCCTTGAATGCTTTGTACAGATTTAGGAAGAAGTTTTGAAAGCCCATCCTCCTTATTTCCTCCAAAGAATGGAGTCTTCATCTCATATTTTCTTGATAGCATCATGGCTGAGTTCCACAGGCTGAGCCAAGATTATTCTTTGACACCACTGCAATATCCCAAAATAGGGAATTTCTACAATTCTAGGAATATCTTATAGTATTCCTAAATTGGAGATCCAGCAATATGTAAACACAACTGGACACAGTAGTGAACAAAAATCATACAAAAAATTATGGAAACCATAGAGCTATTTTATTATCAATCAGCAGAAAATAATAGCAATACAACTCAAAGGATCAAGGAAAACAAGCCTCCCATCAATACACATGCTAAAAGTAAAATACTACTACATGGCAGAGTTTCTATGAACAAGAAATGTGCAGTCATAGAAGGAGATCTGCTACAGGAAATGTAAAATATCCTATATATACATATAAATGACTCATACAATATTGGGAGAGAAGATCTAAGCTCCCAATCACTATTTCTAGGCAATCCTAGAAGGATTGGCTGAAATATGCAAAACTGCAGAAATGCCGGAGTTGCAGTAGCAGCTGCAACTCAAGAACTGGAAATAGATAGAGATGGCTGAAGATGCTACATCAGATAAATATATCTCCTCCAATGGATCTTCCAAGTGAAAGGTTGATCCTAACACTGAAGATCTCACCCTCCAAACAATCTGCAAAGACCCCAATGTAAATGCTCACTGGAAATAACACAATCACTAAGGGATACTGCGCTGTAGGTGCAAGGGAATAGGTTGGTCCAATGCCAGGATCTGAAATAAGCTTAGAAACCTTCCTCACTAACCTCCCAAGGAATGGAAGCTCCCTCCTCTGAAAAATAGCCTCGGAAATGGTGTTGTGGAACCTCCACTGCAACACCCTGCAATACAACGTTATACTTCAGTAGAAATAATGTTGTAGCTGGAAGAGGTGGCTTGGCCTTGAGCCTGAATGTGGAGAAATGAAGTCCGGGATCCCTCAAGAGGCTTCTCTTGAAAGGAGAAGGAATTCCTAAATAGGAATACCTTGTGCTAAACAGCACTGCAAATCTGCTAAACAACAGGAGACTACAAAAGAGTCTAAACAGCCCAAGAAATAAATAATACATAACCTACATAACAATGGCTGCCTTGCCCTCCTTTTAAACAAGTGAAAAATCTCTCCCCATGGGTCCCACTCCTTAGGGTTTCTTCCACCAAGGAAACTTCCTCCCATTCACACTGCACTGTCTCTCCAAGTGGTCTCCACCTCTTATCCCAACGCTATTGACTTGGTCAAACTTGACCTTGTCCTCATGCAAATGTCCTCTTTCATACTTGAGGGTATGAAATCCAGCTCTTATGAATATCCCTTTTCATATTATGAGGGATTTTATTCATTCTTCTGCAATGTATGGGCCTTCTTACCCATTTATTTACCTCCTATGTGTAAATATAAAAATTTAATATTCCATTTAGCTGTGTGCTAAAGTGGGAATATCACATACCCATTGCGCAAACCACCCTGCCAATTCAAATTGACCGCGCATTTATGTTAATCACTATTGGGTTAATCCTTAGTCTTATTCCATATGTTTTTATACTTTCAGTCTGAGAAGTTTGCCATAAAACTTCAAAAGCTTGATGTTGAAGGAAACCTAGAGTCAGTCATATTTTTGACTCCTTTAATAAGAAAAGATTCCACACAGTCCACCTTTATATATTTTATTGATTCCTTCATTCATCCTATGGTCAATTTATTGAACAACAGTAGGAAACCCAGAATTAGTGAGTAAATTAAGGAGGTCCTACAGTTTTCAGAACATAATAGGACAGGAGATTGGTATTTGTACCAAAACCATATTGAGATAAGAGTATATGGATCAAATCTCATTCCATATAAACTGCCCAAATACCTCCCAATGAGGTTATTTTCCCTTGAGTACATAAAGGTAGATCATTAATTCTAATGCAATCAATTTCTTGGCAGCTAAGAAAAAGACACAGTTCAAAATCAAGAATCAAGTTGGCCCTTTCATTTGTAACAATAGAGATGCAGGTCCAGAGGATGAAAAGTGTTTACAAGAGTTAAAATTTAGTAAGAGTTTTCTATGGTACTATGATCCTCTAGGAGTAATAAGTAAAATGAGAGTTAAATTCAAACTCAATCCTTATGTACATGAGAAAAAACCAGACATTGAAAAATTCTCCCATCAGTCTGAATGGTTGGAGAACACCTCAATAGAGGAAGAAAAGCAAGGTGATACTAGTCAAACTGTGCAGACTCCAACCCAAGAAGATAAAAGCTCAAAGAGAAACAGAGAAGAAGGATCATACATTGCAGAGACAACTATTGAAACTAAATTTAAATTGATGTACAAGAAGAAACCTAAGCTAAATCTTGTCAATGAAGGAGTAGAAACCATAGAAGTGATTGATACCAAAACAACAACAAAGGATAATGCACCTCCTACAGTGATTGAAGAAGAAAAACAACCTTCAACTTCTAAAACTCATCTTATTCAGAAGCAACAGAGTGTTGATATGTCATCTTCCAGCAAACCAACAAAGAATGAGATATGCAGAAATAAAAAGAAATAGAGATGAAAAATGAAGCATTGAAGATTGATAGACACAATCAGTATTAGATGCAGTCACCCAGTAACCAAAGCATATTGCTTTCTTCTTTTGACTATAAGACTAGGAAAATGCAGATGACTTTCTTATAGCCTAAATTCAAACATCCTAAAACACCACCAGATTACAAAAAATCATCATATGACATTCAAGAAAATGACCTTCATCCCATTGATTAGATTGAATTTCACAAAAAAGCTGGTGAAATGCTTTATTCAACAATGAAAAACAAGGAAATGAGTGTTCAGAAGCTCCAAAATACGCTTGCAAACATCAGAGATCAACTCAGATTAGGAAAATCATCCTCATAGGAAAAAGATAATAGAATCAAATCATTGGAATATTTGGTTATTTAAGTAGGATTTGATCCTAGTAATGTTAAAGTTGCAGATGAATTGATTAAGAAGAAAAATGCATACATTGCAACATTAAAGAAACAACTTAAGCTACCTCCTACTAAACATCCTCAATAAAAGGATGTGTTACAAGATGCAAATTAGAAATATGAGATGATGAATCTCATATTACAGTTTACTGCACAAATCAAGGAAATTGAGAATGAAATGGACAAGTTGGTCCAAGAGAAAAAGGATAGAGCAGAGGAAGTTCTAGTCACAATCATTCCTGTAGTTACCACAACTGTTCCTTCTACACTAGCAGATTCATTGGCTCCTATAGTCCCAATGGCTACAACACTTCCAGTCACCTCATCAACAAATTCAGCAATAGAGTCATCAACAACAGTAGCACATCATACAGATGAAGCAAGCAAGTTATTTAAAGCAATTAAAGACATGTCTATTCATAAAAATGATATTAACAAACTTAAAGAAAAACTTAAAATTATGGAAGATGAAAAGAAACTTGCTAAAATAATTCACAAGAATGAAGAACAAAGGGAGAATAGGTTGAATGAGAAATTGAAGAAGTTAGAAAAATATCTAACATTGAAAGAACTTATGGCACAAGCCAAACAACAACTTTGGGCCAATATCATTGAAGGAGTTACTGATATTTGGTCATCAATCTAAGTTATCTATGTGCAGAAAGACTTAGTCAAAGCAGCAAGAGAATCTATTCAAAAGACAAAAGAAGAACTTGGTAGGAAACTTGAAGAAGCTCTTGAAATCATCAAATTTCTTAATTCTAAGAATAGGTAAGAGCTATAAGAAATTGGAATTAATGACAGAACATAAACCATCCTAGAAGTTAGGAAGGCTATTTCTAAAAAGAATTTGATGATACAGTTAAAAGAAAAATGCCAGAATATGGAGATTTCCATCACAATGATTATGATGAAATTTTATGTCCTAAAGCAGAAAGGCCTTTCCAATCCTCTGGTTATTCATGATAAATTAATGAAGTAGGATGACTATGAAAAGAAAATTTAATATTCCCAATTAGCCATGAGCTAGTTGGAATATTATTTTTTGTTTTGCTTCTTTGTTTTATGAATAAGAGGACAATGGAGGTCCATAAGTCTCCTTAATAATGAATAAAGCAATGCCAATTTGAAAAGGATATATCTTCCTAGCTTAATTGAGCACCTTTAAGTGTGAAAGGGGGCTGGAACACCTTGACTGGGTCAACTTTGAACAAATCAACAACGCTGTCATGGAGTAGTGGCATTAAATGAAAGACAATGCAGTATTATGTGGAGATGCTTTACATGGAAGTAGGTTGATAAATGAATGGGGCTTAGGGCTTGGAAGCTGATATATTATAAAAGGAAGAGGATGGAAACCATATTAATTATGTTTTTGTATTTTGATATTTCTGAATATATGGTCTGTTAAGACATATATCCTTCTCTAGCTATTTTTCTAAGATTGTGTTCTATTTAGCACTGGGTATTGCACTGGCTATTCCTGATCGGGAATCCCACCTCTTCCATTGAGAAGCTCTTGGAGGAGTCTTGTACTTCAATTCCAATATCAAGAATTTGGCCAAAGCTTCATCTTACATCTACAGTGTAGATCCTATTGAGAGTTGAGCTGTTTTGTAGGTTGCAGTAGTGGAGCCCATCTTTGGGTCACTTCATTACCTATTTTCAGTGGAGAAGGGTTCCTTTCCATTGGAAGGACAGTAAGGAAGGCACTTGTGCATATTTTCAGATCTTGGCATCAAGCCACATATTTATTTGCCCCTATGTTATAGTTCAATTTGGGCATCATTCCCAATGACCTCGTTAATTGGGCATCATCTCCATGACCAATGATTAAGGGTCTATCATCCCCTATCATTTCAAGTTTCTACATGCCCTAAGACAAGAACAAGACAAATCAAGCATGAATTTCATCAAGCAAAGGTTTCCAAGGTTTGAATTTTATTATATAGCATATGAGAGCTCACCAATGTTACCTATAAGGGGTCTAAGTGCATTTCATATGCAAGTAGCCCCATGCAATGCTGCTCTGCAAATCACTTCCCGACATTCACGGGTGCGTTGGTCACATTGGGAGAAAAATTCTCATTGTTCTAGAATCTCCACTTGGCTAGTGCCTTCTAGAAGAGTTCACATGTGTCAAGCTTCAAATCCAAGTGTCCATTTGACATCTACAAGATTGGGAACATATCTTGCCTATTATTGGAAAGTCATTGATTGTAAAGCTACCTCATCTCCTCTATAAATTGAGCACAGATATGAGTGCTTGAGAAGGAATAATTTGAGTAGAGAAATGCTGGTGTATTTTCAATTGAGAGTTAGATTTGTGTAGCAGCTACTAGAGAGATTTATACTATGATGAGGCTAGTAATGTTGATGAATGGTCACTTCAAATTATTCACTAGGTTATAACCTCTCCTTCTATCATCAATAAAAAATACAACTTACTTTTCCCTATATGCATCTGTATTAGCTTTGATTTTCCATATTGTAAGATCTTAGTTGATGTGTATAGTTTATGCTTTACTAATTTAGATAAATAACTTGAATAGACATCTGTATTATTGCTATCTTCTACTATTTTAGTGTTCTTGCTTGCAGGAAGAATTTTGCATAAACCGCTTGAATTTGAAGCTACAATGGTAGTGATAGAAGGAACCATTTATAAGTGCTTGGATTACAAGTAAGCTTCTAATCTATTCTGTGTCTGTTGTTAGTTAGGAGAATTAGTTGTATAGTCTTTAATCTGTTGTTCTATATTATCACCTATCTAGGGAAGCGTGTTTTATCCGTAATTCACAATTTTATCCAACACACTACAACACAGTTTATTTCCAGATCTGAATTATTTTGAGGGAGGAGTTGCAGGGTGGTTTTGGCACACTATTTGGAGAGAAGGCTTGCTAGTGAAGGGGATCTTCCTTTAATATAGGAGATCTATTGGAGGTGGCTACATTATTTCCAATATTAGATCAGGCACACTTTCCAGATCTACATATTGCAGTGAATCTTCAGCCCTAGGGCTTTGATTCCTATCTTGTACATGGTGTTTTGCTGAAAACCCTTTTGGGGTTCTTCATTGGAGGTTGTATAATGCTCAGATCTGTATTGAATCTATCTTTTGAGGCACATATCAACCCATGTTATTTTGTATCCTCATTTGCTGTAGCAGTTTCTTTTAAACAACGCTGTAGCAGTGTTCCGACATTTCGATATATAGTAGCAACACCTTATTTGAGGGTTTTTTCCATTGGAGGCTTGTTCTATCTTACTATACATCGTATGGCACATTTATTATGTATAATTTGCCACCATTTTAATGATTAGGTCTCCATATTGGCCTCTTTATTTTATATGATGTTTAACACTATTGTTTGAGAATTTTTCACTATATTCTTTCTTTTCCCATTTGGGAATATTACAGTGGTATCATAGTAGAATCTTGGCATAGCATGTGCATCTTGAAAAGCCAATATGTCATATGAATAAGGAGATCCTCTTACTGATAGAGAGAAGAGGTATCAAAGAATAAGACACCAGAAGTTTGATTATACAAATGACAAAGAAGACAAGGGTAAAACCCTTTTATCTAGAGGAGAAGATGAGGAGAAGGAGTTTCCTAATGTTATTCTCAAAGCTATGCAATATATTTCTAGAGAAATAAAGGAGCTGAGGATGTATAGATACAAGGAATCCCCTAAATTATTTCAACATGGTGAAGGCTCTGACATTTCTCATCACTGGAGTGATCAACTAGTGCAGCAACAACAAGTTTCCCAAGGCTCTACAATGCCTACATTATTGGCAGTGGGAAATGAAGGATTTCAAGAACAAGAATCCCTTGAAGAATATTTCATGGAGTATGAGTCTCAAACTTATAGATTCAAGGACCACTTGAGTTTTCAAGAATTTTTTCAAATAAAGGAAAATAGGAGACCTAGGTATCACAATAGAAGTGGTGGATTCATTCAGAATCATGATATACACTACACTATGGACAGATTTTTCTTACCCAACTTTGATGGGTCATCTAAATGCATTGCCAAATTATGGGTAGAGAAGCTTGACATCTACTTCCAGTTGAACAAAGTTCCAGAAATGGAGGCCATTAAGATAGCAGCGCTGCACCTTGAGGGTGAAGCACATGATTGGTGGTTGCATGGCTTGTCTACATTGGGTCATGCCAATGTGACTACATATTCAGAGCTCACAAGGAGGTCGGTGGAGAGGTTTGATAAAAGATATCCTAAAGAACCATTCATGGGATTGCAAAGCTTAAACAATCAGGTAATCCAGAAACTTATATTTCTGAATTTTTAAGACTTTCTGTTATGGTTCCTAATTTATCTGCAGTAAGAAGGGTCTATATGTTCATTGATGGGTTAGATGAACCTCTTCATGGGTTGGTTAAGTCCACCAAGCCCACTACCCTTCAAGATTCCATTGAAAGGGCTAGAGATTTTCAAGATGCCTTGCCAAAAGGAAAGACAACATTTCAACATAAGCCCTCTTTTCCATCAAAGGGAAAAGATGAGAAGGATCCTCTTCCAAAGGAGAGCCAATACAAAAAACTTCTTGATGATGATGTCCGAAGAGATTTAAGGAGAAGGAAGCTTTGCTTCACATGCCAAGAATCTTGGGCACCCAGACACAAATATGTGGCAGGAAAGGCACACTACATAGAGGTCTTCTTAGATGATGGGGAGAAAGAAGAAGAGGAACAAGAGAGGGGTCAAAGCACTGGAATAGTAGGAGATGAACCACCACCACTAGGGGGTGAGGATGGAGAAATTTCTCCAATTAGAGGTACTCTTGCATCATTAAGAGTGGTACCCAACTATCATAAAACTTCCACACAAGAAACATAGTTGAATTTGTATAGTGGAAGTAGGGACATGATAGTCCCATCTATTATGCATATGAGATTGGTCCATGAGACATCACTATCTTGTGGTAAACCACCTGGGAGGCCAATTGATCCATATTTGGTGAGAGATGTATCACATCATTATGCACCATTCATAGATTCAGGGGGAATGAGAGCATTAGAAGACCATGATACAGTGTTGAGAGTCTTGGGTAGGCTCAAGGAGGAGGGAGACATTCTCCAACTATCATCATTACCCACTCTCACATCTCATACTCCGCTGAGAGGAAATTATGCAGGATTGGAGGATGACATCATCATGGTGGAAGGATACCATTACCTGACTATGGAGACTCAGAAGATGTTCTCAATTGAAGAGAAATATTCCCTACATGGTAGAAGATTGTGGCCACACATGCATGCTTTGGCTAAACTCAGGAAGTTTTGGGTGGATGATAGCTTCCCATGGCAGACTAACCTCCAAAAGCTTCAACCTTTACTTGAGCATGAACATATGCAAGAAGGGTAGCAAGGAGGGGATAGCAGCATCCCAATGAGTACCTTTGGCATGGGAGATGTTAAGGAGAAGGGAAGCCATATGACCTATGTTCTTTGTGATAGATCATTAATGCTATCACTATGGAAGATTGATCCATATTGGAAATCCCAACTATTGGTGGATTATTCAAAGGATCTTTTTACATGAATGATACTTGATGACCAACTACATGAGGAGGGCTATTTAGTCTAAGAGGAAGTAATCTATTATCATGGTATTATCTTCTTATCTAGAGCCTCCAAGTTCAAGGAGAAGTTGCTACAAAGAGCACATGAAGAATTCCTTTTCATCCATACTTATTCCATGAGGGCTTATAACACTATCATGGAGAGCTACACTTGGGAAGGCTTTGAAGAGGAAATGTATCAACATTTTCAAAGATTCATGCACCATGTGGAGTTGGAAGAGAGACATAACTCAATGAAGGAATTATCACAACCACCTCTTTCTTTTTTTGGAATGAGAGGGGATCTATCTATGGGCCACTCCATTTGTATGAGAAGAAGTTTTGGTAAGGAACATGATTATTGTTGGAAATAGTGAGAGGGGGGGTGAATTAGTATTCCTTTCAATTAGAGCATTAGTTAACCTTAAATTATTATCAATGTTTGTACAATTATACCATCAAACTAAAGGAACAAAAATGCACACAGTTTTTAAGGTGGAAACCCACTCTGGGACAAAAACCACCTAATGCTTGTCTAATAATTCTTTAATATTCAACTCCAATTGAAAATAGAGCTCCAACTTTCTAGAATCTAGAAAATCATTTTTCTCTAGCTCCCACTAGATGGATGCTCCAATGCCCTAGATTCTTTAGTAGTAAACTGAACGGATGCCCCAATATCCAATGAGCTACAACTCATCCTGGCACCACCCTACCAACCTATATAAGAATAAAAGAAGAATGGACTCCCATACCAGGGAAAATGGTCCACTTTATAATGATATAGAATGATGTAAGAGAAGAAGACACACTAGAACATAACCCCAACTATGACACAACCACCTAATGATGATCCTAGACCTCCCGACACTGCCTCTTAAACTCTTGGGAGATAGACACTATAACAATTTTTACAATAATGTATTTACAATGACTTAGTACAATGATACCTTTACAGTGATTGTATGTAGTGCTGCCCACTTGAAGAATTCATGTGATGAAATTCTTGCTGCTATTTTGTACCTCGGTTGCTGCTCTTATCATGCTCTCCTCTACTGCACCTTGCTTTTCTTTTTTTTCCCTAGAAAGTTTGGTCCTTTGCAGCCCTTGACAACACATGATCTGGCTTTTTCTTGCCTTCTAGGAGATCGATATTGAATCTAGTCTATCTCTGTTATTTCAGATCCCCAATATCTGATTCTCAGTCTTGTAGTATTCCTTTGAGTCATATTTCCAATGCCACAGGTCTGACCCAATTTGGATTCTTCAAGGGAGAGTTATGCCCAATCTCTCACAGTTCCCATATTATGAACTATTTCAGTAGAGTGAACTTGTATGGCATGCCACGTGTCACTGTTTTATTCATTCAGCTCTTTAATTGATAGGGATAAAACTAAATTCTATGCACTATCTATCACTTTCTATAGAATTCCAATTTGATACTCAGAGAGAGAGTTATGACAATTTTCCGAAGGTCACTTCCTTGAAATGAATTTCAAGAGCCTGCAAAAACATTGACTTCCACAGATCATATCTCCACAAATATTGCGTACCTTGATATGAAATTTTCACAGGAGCTTCCTCTGGATTTCATCTTCGCCTCATAAAAATATCATGTTCTGAAACTTCGTAGAAAAAACGTTAGAGTGAAAATTCCACGATGACCTGTTTCAAATGGAAAAATCCCTTGCATAAGGAGGATATGAGGATCACAATTTATATAAATTCTTAGGTTGAGAGGGGCTTCAACAAGTGAACATGCAAAGGATTTTAGGAGCTTAAAAAATATTAATGATGACTTTTCAATGACCCATGCCACAACCCCATGGGGTTTTAGCCCACTAACTGGGGGTACAAACTTCAAACATGAATATCACTCAAACCGTGAAGAATACGTGGCGTGCCATATATCAACGGAAACATCTCGACAAGTAGAAACCATCAAAAGCATTCTTGAACCAGAATATATTAATTTGGTAGGAAAAAATTCCCATGAAATATTGGGGTAGCCCCTGATGCTGCTTGGGTTGACATCAATGACAACCGCTGTTCAACAATCTCCCCCTTTGGAATTGATGGCAACGCAAGTGCTCCCCCTGGGATCATGACAGCTCTTACTAAAACATTCTCTCCCCCTTTGACATCAATGGAAAAGGGTAACTCCCCCTGACACACAACCATCTTGCAGACTTGTACACACTTCCACTCCCCCTAACATACAACCATATTGCGGACCTGTACACTCTTCCACTCCCCCTTTATATTCTGAATAAGGAAAATCTAATGAGAACTTGGGAGAATCCCAAGATTCTGGAAAATATATTCCAATGCTTCACGAGTACTCTCACGATCATCAACACTTCCTGCCTAATCTGCATATGTAAATAAATGAATAATGATATTGGTACCCTTGGGATACCACAAGCCATATTCTGTTGTTCCCTTTAGATATCGAAGAATTATTTTGATGGCAATAATATGTGATTATTTTGGTGCTACTTGGAATCTTGCTACTTGTCCAACTGCTTGCATAACATCTGGTTGGGAGGCAGTTACATATAGAAGACTACCAATCATATATTTGCACATCCTTTGATCCACATCCTTAGATGTGTCGTCTATGCTCAATTTGCAACCTGTTACCATCGGAGTAAGGATGGGTTTTCAATCTTCCATTTTAAATTTCTTGAGCATTTCCTTGATGTACTTGGCTTGACATATAAATATTCCTTTCTATTGCTGAGATATTTGAAGCCCTAAGATTTATGTTAGCTCACCAAGTAAAGACATCTCGAAATCACTTTTCATCTTTGTAGCAAACTTATTACTTAGTCGATCATCATTGCTACCAAATATTATATCATCCTCTTTAGCTATTAGACATGCTTTAGTTGCTTCATCTAGAACATACATGTCATTTGGAGCTTGACTTGCTGTAGCCACAATTTCACCATACCTTCCTTTCCTAATTTCACATTATGTGGAGTTGAATAGTATTGTGTGTCCTTGATCACACATTTGTCCAACATTGAGAAAATTGTGATTCATGTTTTCAACCAATAGAACATTCTTAGCTAGAGCATATTTGCTTTCGAGAGTGATAGTAGCTGATCCTATGACATTTGAAGATCCATAATTTCCAAAGGACACGGTTCCATCCTTTTTATCTTTCAGAGATACAAATTTATTTCTATCCCCAGTCATATGCGTTGAGTAACCGCTATCAACATACCACACATCTTTGTTGTTTTGAGCCTTGAGAGCGAGAGCACAATTATTAGTCTTCTTCTTCTTCCATGTTCATTCATTCTGTGGCTTTGAAGATTATTCTGGAGGATTTTCAAGTCTGCAGTCTCTGGCTATGTGTCCAAAGTTTCGACATTTGTAACATTCAATATTATTTCTTAAATGTTAAAATCTATTGATGTTTTGCTGAGCCCTAGGAGTTTCATATTTGATAGATCTCCTGGAATTGTATTCGTTCCTAGGGTATGTGGGACATTCAATAGCTTTATGACCAAATTTTCCACATGAATAACAGTAGCCATAAAAAATATGTTGGTACCTGGATGGAAATATTCATCGAGGAATTGTCTTCCAAGGCTGTTCTTGTGAATCTTGTCCAATGAAGTCTACATGCATGTAAGATCTCATAGGGTCATTGTATTTTGTTGTAGAAGGTCCTGCTTCTTCTTCTTTGTAACCGATGCGATTTCTTTCATTGTAATATCGTTGATTTTTGATGAGTTCTTCCAATGCCCTTGAGCTGTTCGCATAGTTTTGGATAGTTTTTCATTTATTCACTTCCTTATGAAATGAGACTACTTCGGCTTTTAATTATTCCTTTTCTTGGTTTCTTTCTTCCAACTTCTTTTGAAGTGACTCTTCAATGCATTTGTATTCTTCAACTTCAATTTTGAGACCTTGAACTTGTTCTTCAAGAGTATTGGAAAGGATCTTCTCTGCCTTGAGCTCTTTTATTAGTTTGATTGCTTCCTTAGAAAATTCGTCTATGGTCAATTCTTCTTCTTCGTTGTTTGATACCTCTTGTTTATTGTGCTTGGCCATAAAAAATACTCTCTCATTGGCTTATTCTTCGCTGTCATTGTCTTCATCAGATGATGAGCTATCTTCTTTAGAGAGAAAGTTCCTTTTGGATCCTTGCTTTTTGAATTTATAAAAGCCTTTCTTTCCTTTTGAGTTTCCATCACTTATGTTCGGACATTTTGATGCAAAATGCCCAAACTCACCACAGCCAAAACATATCAATGGAAGTTTACCTTTGAATTTTCCCTTACCAATTTTTAGTTTTCTTGTAAAGTAAGCATATTCTTCATTCGAAAGACCTTCTTCATCATCTCCCTTTTATTCACACTTGCAGGTGCATGTATTTTCAATTGAAGGTTGTTTTTCCTTATGGGTTTTATTAGATGCAACGAATGCAGTTTATAGATGAAAATTGCCCTCTTCTTCATCAAGTCTCATTTCATATGCTATGAGAACTCCATGTAATTCCTCTTTGCTGAGTTTTTCCAGATTTGCGCTGTATTCTAAGACTGATACCTTTGGGTTGAATCTCCCTGGTAATGTTCTAAGAATCTTTCATATAATATTCTTCTCGTCAACTGGCTCTCCCAATCCTTCCAGAGTATTGGTTATTTCTTGGACGTAGTGGAAGTATGCAACAATGTTGCAATCTTCTTTCATTCTGAGTTGCTCAAATTTTGCTCTATAGATTTGAAGCTTTTCTTCTTTGACATTTGATTCACCTACATATATATTCTCAAGCTTGTCCCATACATTTTTGGCAGTTTTACAACCCAACACCTTATGATAAGAAGATTCAATAAGTCCACTGATAATAATATTCTTTGCTTTTGCATCATTTACAAAATTCTTCTTACCTTGTTCATATGCAGTTGATGTAAATCCATTTTGAACAGTGTCCCGTAATTTGTAACCTTGCACCAAGATATAGACCTCCATTCTTCCTTTCAAGACTGCATAATTATTTTCATTGAACAAAGGTACACCATTCTTGGTATGCTCCATGACCTCCTTCCAGCTATTAAACTACTATTGAAAGAACCAAGCTCCGATACCAATTGTTGTAAATACTGAGAGGGGGGGTGAGTCATCATTCCTTTCAATTATTATTATTATTAATCTTCAATTATTATCGGTTCAGACAATGATATAGAAAAATTAAAGGAACAAAAATACATATTTTAAGGTGGAAAACTCACAAACCCACTCCTAGACAAAACCACCTATCCTAATGCTTAATAATTTTAATATTCAACTCCAATTGAAAATAAAGCTCCAACTTCCTAGAATATAGAAAAGCATTCTTCTCTAGATCCCACTGGATGGACGCTCCAACGCCCGAGATTCTTCAGTAGTCAACTGAATGGATGCCCCAACACCCAATGAGCTACAACTCACCCTAGCAACACCCTACCACCCTGTAGAAGAATACAAGAAGAATGGACTACCGTACCAGGGAAATTGGTCCACTTTACAATGATATAGAATGATGTAGAAGAAGAATATACACTAGACCATAACCCCAATTATGACAAAACCACCTAATGATGATCCTATACCACCCAACACTGCCTCTTCAACTCTTGGCAGATAGACACTAGTACAATTTGTACAATAATGTATTTACAATGACTTAGTACAATGATACCTTTACAATGATTATATGCAGTGCTGCCCACTTGAAGACTTCATGTGATGAAATTCTTGTTGTTTTTATGTGTCTTGGTTGCTGATATTGTCATGCTACCCTCTGTTGCACCTTGCTTTTCTTTTCTTCCCTAGAAAGTATGGTCCTTTGTGGCCCTTGACAACACATGATCTAGCTTTTTCTTGCCTTCTAGGAGATCGATATTGAATCTGGTGTATCTCTGTTATTTCAGATCCCCAATATATGATTTTAGGTCTCCTAGTATTCCTCTTAGTCATATTTCCAATGCCACATGTATGACCCAATTTGGATTCTTGAAGGGAGAGTTATGCCCAATCTCTCAAAATTCCCTAATTATGGACTGTTTCAGTAGAGAAAAATTGTACGACGTGCCACATGTCACTGTTTATTCATTCAGCTCTAAAATAGATAGAGAAACCACTGAATTATATGCATTATCTGCCACATTTTATAGAATTCCAATCCGATACTCAGAGGGAGAGTTATGAAGATTTTCCCAAGGTCACTTCTTTGAGATGAATTTTAGGAGCTTACAAAAACACTGACTTCCACATATCATATCTCCAAAAATATTACAAATAGCCTGATTTGAAATTTTCATAGAGCTTCCTAGATTTTAGATTCATCTCATCAACATTTCTACCTTCGAACCTTTATAGAAAACGTTAGAGCGAAAATTCCACGATGACCTTTTTCAGATGGTGAAATCCCTTGCCTAAGGAGGAAATGAAGATCACAATTTATATAAATGCCTATGTTGAGAGGGGCTTCAACAAGTGAACGTGTGAGCAATTTTAGGAGCTTAAAAAATATTAATTATGACTTTTCAATGACCCATGCCCCAACCCCATGGGGTTTTAGCCCACTAACTGGGGGTACAAACTTCAAACATGAATATCTCTCAAACCGTGAAGAATTACATGGCGTACCATATATCAATGGAAACATATTGAAAAGTAGAAACCATCAAAATAATTATTTACCTAGAATATATTAATTTGGTAGGTCAAAATTCCCATGCAATATTGGGGTAGCCCCTAGTGCTGCTTGGGTTGACATCAATGACAACCGCTGACCAACAATTATGTACATAATGTTTCATTTGGTGAATACTTGTATTCCTTTACCATGTATATGTAGGCCATAGCTCCAAGGAAGAGCATTCTTTCGTATATATTTCATGGAAAACTTTGGGCCATAAAAATTTCTAAATATAGCCACTCCCTTGAAGGACATATGGAGATGCGATTGTGGGTGTAGTCCAAAAGTACCGAACATATCTCACACTTTCAGCCATTGTGAGAAGACTTGGGAAGAAAGTAAGTGGTGGGGAAACCATTTAACATACCATTATTTGATGCAGTCAGGAGATTTAATGTGTTGTTTCCACATGTGGGACTATGACCCACCTCCATTTTTACAAATTTATGTTTGTATGTACTTAGTTTTGATCCCATAAATTGATGATGTGCTTATTCTTTTTATGGGAATTATTGGAGGGAGGATGGGAGGAATGTATGTGCCTTATGGGAGAGAGATTCTCCATGTTCATTATGCTACATGTTTAAAGGATAAAATTGGGAAAACCATGTTTGTTTCATTGGAACTATTATCTCCTTGTGGGATGAATTATTTGCATCTCATAAGAACTTTGGAGGAGCATTTCATGGAGGGATGGATTGGGAGACACTTAGCTTATGAGGGAATATTATCACTTGGTAGTGTCACCAATGGTGGGGGAGAAGAGTTGCATCACTCACCTTGTCATTTGCTTGAGGAAAAACAACATTTGGGAAGGGAGGACTGTAATATTCCCAATTAGCCATGAGCTAGTTGGAATATTAATTTTTGTTTTGCTGCTTTTTTTTATGAATAAGAGGAAAATGGAAGTCCATAAGTCTCCTTAATAATGAATAAATCAATGCCAATGTGAAAAGGATATATCTTGGCAGCTTAATTGAACACCTTGACCAGGTCAACTTTGACCAAATCAACAACGTCGTCATGGAGGAATCGCAATCAATGAAAGACGGCGCAGTTTTAGATGGATATTCTTTTCATGGAAGTAGTGCCATTATTGGATGGGGCTTAGGGTTTGGAAGCTCATATCTTATAAATGGAGGAGGATGGCAGCCATGCTGATATATGTTTATGTATTTGATATTTCTAAATATATGGTCTGTTTAGACATATAGCTTTCTCTAGTTGTTTAGCTGAGATTGTGTGATGTTTAGCACCGGGTGTTCCTGATCGATAATCACACATATTCCATTGAGAATCTCTTGGATGAGTCTTGTACTACATTTTCTAATTTCAGGCTTAAGGCCAAGCTTCATCTTTCATTTATAGCGTAGATCCTGTTGAGGGTTGAGTTTTTTTTCAGGTTGCAGTAGTGGAGACCATATTTGGGTCACTTCAGTACTTATTCTCAATGGAGAAGGGTTCCTTTCCATTGGGAGGACAATAAGGAAGGCCCTTGTACTTATTTTCATATCTTGGCATCAGGCCAGTGATATATTTGCCCATACAGTGCATTTTCTTTCTAGATCTGCGTTATTTTGTGGGAGGAGTTGCTGGGTGGTTTTGGCACACTATTTTCAGGAGGAGATTTTCTAGTGAAGGGATTAGCCTTTCATCTAGGAGATCTATTGGAGGAGGCTGCATTATCTCTTATATAATATCAGCCACACTTTCCATATCTATATGTTGCAGTGGATCTTCAGCCCTAGGGTTTTGATTCAGATCTTGAACATGGTGTTTTGCTGAAAACCCTCTGGGGGTTCTTCATTGGAGGTTGTATAGTGCCTAGATCTATAATAGATCTATCTTTTGTGGCATATATCAACCCATGTTATATTGTATCTTCATTTTTTGTAGCAGTGCCTTTAAAATAGCGCTGTATTAGTATTTCAGCATTTTGATATATAGTAGCAGCACCTTTTTTTAGGGTTTTGTCCATTGGAGGCTTGTTCTATCTTATTGTACATCTTATGGCCCATTTCTTATGCATATTTTTCTATTGTTATAACGAATGAAAGGTCTCCATATTGGCCTCTTTCTTATATATGATGTTTAACACTACTATTCCAACATTTTCCACTATATTCTTGCTTTTCCTATTTTGGAATATTGTTACGTAAAATGAGAGAAATGCCAAGGATCGTGCCATCCGCCTTCCTCACAAGGTATTCCAACAGGGAAGGTACTTTACAAGAATTTTGAGAATTTTTTTTACCTACATCATGAGGTGAAACACATATTTTTTAACAAGCCTACCTTCTCAAAATACAATGAAGAAAATGTAATATTCAGGAGGATGATGAAGATAAAATTTCTAGAGGCAGAATTTTGGGAAAAGATGATTGATTTACTGTGAAGAAAATAGCAGTAAAAATAGAGTAGTAAAGTAAAAATAGGGCAGTCATAGTTTACAGTGAAAAAATCACAGTCAAAGAGTATCATAGTGAAAGAGTATCAGTTTAAAAGTTAAAGTTAAAAGTCAAATCAGAAATTACAAAGTAGAGTTTAAAGTGTATCATTTGAAAGGTCAAAGTGAAAATCAAAACAGAGATAAAGCTGCCAGCGTAGAGGACACTCCACTTCTTAACAAAAGTTGTCATTGAGCAACAAAAAAGAGACAAATCAACAACAAATTGAAGACATCAATTAGTTAGAAAGCTGTCACTATCTTTTTGCATGAAGATATTTCTTTTCCATGAATAATTCCTAAGTTTTTTAAGGATATTTTGGAAATAGTTTTTGTATAAATACTTCTCATTTGGAAGTATTGAGTGTGGATGAATTGTTGAACATTTCTATAGTTGTATTATTCTGAATCTAAGGGTGATTGTATCAATTTCAAGTCAGTAGATTGGTTAAAGCAATAAAGCATCATATTATAGGATTCATGTGTTGGGCCACTTTAGTGAAGTATTTTCACTTGTTCTTTTCCAAATTCTTATGTTTTTCAGCAATACTTGTATGTATTTATAAATCTAAATGATATATTAGGAATGTTATTTCAGAGTATGTTAAAAGCACTATGTTTTGAACTGTTTATCATTTATATGTTTTTCTACTGATATCCAGATTAGGGTATTCTTAATTTCTCCCTAGTTTCTATTGACCTCTGCCTTTTCACTCATTATGCGGATTTGAGAACCCTTAATTTCTCTCTTTTCCCGATTGAAACCATTTTCACCATTAGCCTTAAAGATCTGAATTAACTCAACTATCTTTCCCTGTAAGCATTTCCCTTTAGACATTAATCCTGATTTGACTGCTTGACACATTGACTCCATTAGCCCAATGGAACACAAACCTACATCTATCCATCTAAGTAAGTAATTCCACCACCAAACCAAATCCAAATCAAAACCCCAAGTAATCCTACATAACTAGCCTAAAATCAACTGAAATTAACAAAGATAAATCCTATAGAGAGAGCCCTCTCTGAGCATTAGGAAGGCTAGATCCTAAGGCGTAAAAGTAGGTTTGTGGTTACCTCTAATATTCTTTAAAACACAAAATATAATAACAACCCTTGAGAATTATTGGAGTGATAACATATTGGCGACCATAATGTGGAACTAACCAATCCTCAGTGTTTAAAATAGATCTTAAAGGGAATATTTTTACTTATCTTTTCACCTTAATATTGTTTTGAAGGTTTGTTGATAAATTTTTCATTAAAAAGTGTAATTCTGGCTTCCAGAAGAGTCTACTATACCAAGTCTAATCCAGATCTAGAACCTGCTATCATAGTAGATAATCCTGACAGAATTGTTAAGAAAAACAAAAAAATAGAAAGTTTAGATAATAATAATTCATTGATCAAAGCAAATTCTCTTCCAAATAAATTATAAAGTTTACAAGACATTGAATTTGATTTAGCTTTTGAGAAATCTTTGTTTAAAACAAAATCATAAAGTGAGATAGCTAATAGTGTAATAGATCCTGATTTCATTTCATTCATTGACAGTAAGAAGGAAACTATTTCAGTATATTTAGACGAAAAAGTCCTAGAAGTTTATGATAAACTTGATGCTATAACTGCAACTTTGATTAAGAAAATTTATGAAGCTTATTTACAACATTCAGTTGAATTGACTGCTTTATCTACCTATACCCCTAAGCCTTCTACCAGTCATTTAGATACCAGTCATTTAGAATCTGTAGGTTAATCCTTGTTTACTACCACCTCATCTATTATTTCCACCACACTTCAGTCCACAGAATCCTTTTTTCGTAAACTTCCACTTCAACCTAGAGTTTTATTTCCATCCCAAACTACTGAAAGTTTATCCTATAGCACTCTACTGCATTTTCAAGCACTTCAACCACATTTCCCAACACCTCTTCTAGCATCCCAAATACATCTTCAAGTGTTCCTACCTCATCTGTAAGTACTTCAACTTCATCACCAAGTAGTTGAAACTTACCTCCTAGCTGCCAGAATCCAAGCCATGGTTGCTAGATATGCCCCATTGGTTCTTCAAGCCCATCTAAATGCTATGCCCCAATATTATCAAAGAAAAATCCCTCAATTCGATGGAGAAACTCACTACACTACACAACAACATGTTAATAAAATGACAGACTACTTTGAATGGCATGAATTAGATGACATTGATGTTCAAATGAGACATTTTTCTCAGAATTTAAGTTGTGATGTTAAGAACTAGTTTGAAGGCTTGCTTGCTGATAGTATTTTTGATTTAGCTGCCTTCCATACGATGTTTCTTAATAGATGGGAGAAAAACAAGAATCCATTACAAATTTTGTCTCAATTTGAAAACATAAAAAGAGCACCATATGAAACAATTCAAGACTATTGTACAATATATAACAGTATTTACAATGTAATCCCTGACAATCTTAAACCTCCCCCAGACTCTGCATTGATCAAATTCCCTGATGGATTTCATACATATATGGCTTACCAACTGAGAGAGAGAAACCCAGAAACCTTATATAAAATGCTAAGTAATGTTGTAAGTGTAGAGACAAACTTGTTAGCTAAGAAATCTAGATTAAGAAATGAAAGAAGAGTGACAATAAAAGAGGAAACATCAAACTCAGATCTAAAAATAGACAACTTAGAATTTTTTTTAGAAAGAATGATGGACAGGTTAGATAATATGGAAAGGAAACCACAGTGGGATAACCACCAACAAGGCCCTCAAATAAGAAATCCCAATTTTGGGAAAATCACTAACACTGGTAAATCTAGAGAATCAACACCTGATCAAACAATAAGATCACCTTTCCAAGAGAACTATGCTGAAATTTCTCACCAAAACGAAGATGATGAAGACACTCAGATCAATCTAATGGGCATTAATGATGATAACACCATTTTTCTTACACAAGAATAACAAGATTTATATGAATTACAACAGCTACAATTAGATTTTGGTGAGTCTTTTGATTACAAGCAAGGTTATGAGTTTACAATTAATGAAGTTCATAAGAAATATAACCTTAGGAGTAAGAAAAATATAGAGGCCCCTAGTATGAAATCTGCCCAAAATCAAACAAAGAAGACAGCAGAGGCTCCCATAACTAAATTTATGCAAATCCTCCCTAGGAAAACCCAACAAAATTCTATTTCAAAACATAAAATTTCAAGTCCCAAAATTACACCGAGTCCTAAGATTGTTGACATTACGAATATTGATGTTCAAACTTCAGTTGATCCTAAAAAATCTGCTACTGCTAAGACAAAAAATTCCTCTAAAACAACAATTTCAGGTCCAAAAACATCTATTGCTGATCCAAAATCAGTAGATCCTAAAACAATAGCTGCCAAAATAGTTGTTGAAACCTCAAACCTGCCAAAAATTACACTGCATCTCAAATTGTCCCTTAAAAGAAAATAAAAAGCAGTAAAACAGTGGAAACACAAATAGAAAATGAAAGACTAACTGTAGAAAAAGAAGAGAAACATACCCAAACTGCAGTTACTAAAGAAGAAATAATTCAGTTAGGAAAAGCACAAGCACCATTCAACATCCAAGTTGAAATTTCCAAACTGAAGATACCAATTCCTTTAATAGAATTGGTTAAGCATGATATATACAAATCACATATCACTGGGACATTAAACATGAATGATGGAGAATATTCTGTCAATTTGAGTGATGATCAACCAGAACTAATTTTTGGTCTTGAAGTTAATGGAAAGCACCATGAAGGAGGAGTTCCTCCTTTCTACATTAGCTTGACTGTTCATGATCAGATTTTACATAATGCCATGCTAGATTCAAGTGCCTCACATAATTTAATGGTGAAAGAAATAATGGAAACTTAGAATTTAGACATCACTAGACCTTATAAAGATCTCTTCTCATTTGATTCCAGTAAAGTGAAATGCCTAGGCTTAATCAAATATTTATGTCTCACTTTAGTTCAATACACTGGAAAAAGCATAGTCATGGATATTGTAGTAGCTGATATCCCTCCTAAGTATGGAATGTTGTTATCTCGCTCATGGAGAGAAAAACTGTAGGGATCTCTACAATTAGACATGTCTTATGCAACAATATCAGTTTTTTTCCAACCCAAGAAAATTTATAGAGAGACATTAATCAAATACATGGTTAGTAGTGTAGAAAGACCTTGAAACTATCCTATTTATTCTACACCTACTAATATGGACTCCTTCATTTTATGTAATTCTGAAACTGGAATAGAGAACAACACTGAATTAAAACAGAAAGAGAAATACCCAGACAATGAAAACAGATTTCATGGATCAATGTGGCACCTTGATTTTGATGGATCTGTGAAAAAAGTAGGAGCAGGAGCAAGAGTTTGGATACAAAACATGGAAAAAAATCATGCAGGAGGTAATGCCTTTAGATTAAATTTCAAATGTACAAACAACATGGATGAATATGAAGCTTTGATTTTAGGATTGCAGATTGTTAGAAATTTAGGAGACAAAAGAGTTTCTATCATGGGAGACTCTAATTTAATTGTAAAAAATATTAGAGGAGAATATTTTGTGTATAATCCTAGATTAAGCCAATATATAGAAACACTATTATATTTGATGAAAGAATTGCTTGAATGTGACTTTGCTGTAATTCCGAGAAAACAAAACATACAAGCAGACAATTTAGAAACTTTTTCTAGTACATGTAATTTGCCTTTTCAACCAAATCATCAATATACAACAGAAGTTAAACATAGGCCTACAATACCAGATAATATAAGATATTGGAATTTTTTTTCACAGGATGAACAAATCTATCATTTCATGAATGCAGAGGGAGAATTTCAGAATTGTAACATAGACACAGATTGTGCAGTAGATGATAAAATAGACAGTCAGATAGATGTAAATAATATATATTTCACTAAACCCACTAAATTTACTCCACTAGAAATAGATAATTTAGAAAAGGTAGAAATAGAAGAATTAGCAGGTAATGATTCTGACATTTTAAACCTTAAGAACAACTTTTTTCCTAAGGAATTAGCCCCTTTAGAAGATCTTTTTGTTTCAAATGATGTTGCAAGGAAACCAAAGATGGAACCATTAAGGTCAGATATTGAAGAATGCAATATAGGAACAGAACAAAGGCCTAAACTAATCAAAATTTCAAAAAACTTACCCAAAGAAGAAAAACTGAAATACATAGATCTGTTTAAGGAATTTCAGGATGTATTTTCATGGAGTTATGATGAATTAAAATCTTATGACACTAGCATAATACAACACAAAATACCCATAAAAGAAGATCAAAAACCTTTCAAACAGAAGCTTAGAAGAATTAATCCAGTTTTAATGCCTTTAATTGAAAAAGAGGTTAAGAGAATGTATGAAGCCCAGATAATTGCACCTATTAGATATTCTGATTGGGTTTCAAAGTTAGTTCCCACTAGGAAGAAGACAGGGAAGATTAGATTCCGTGTTGATTTCCGGAATTTAAATAAAGTGTTCCTAAAAGATAACTACCCTCTCCCCAGGATGGATCATATTTTACAGAGGGTGGTTGGTTCTTCCAGGATTTCATTACTTGATGGATTCTCTGGATATAACTAGATTTTAGTTCAGCCAT
The DNA here is from genome assembly GCA_034641835.2 of Pinus albicaulis. Classification (NCBI taxonomy): domain Eukaryota; kingdom Viridiplantae; phylum Streptophyta; class Pinopsida; order Pinales; family Pinaceae; genus Pinus; species Pinus albicaulis. Next base: position 32,391,329 of record MU968317.1, read on the forward strand.
AAGACCAACCAAAGGCTGCATTTACTACTCCTTGGGGTACTTTCATGTATGTGAAAATGCCTTTTGGATTAATGAATGCAGGAGCCACTTTTCAGAGAGCTATGGATATAGATTTTTCTAAAGAAATTCATGATTTTCTTGTGATCTATCTAGATGATATAACTTTAATTTCAAAAAATGATAATGAACATCTAGATCACCTAAGACAAGTGTCTATCAAATGCAGAAAATTTGGCATTTCTTTAAATCCCAAAAAGACTCTTTTTGGACTTGAAGAAGGAAAACTATTAGGGAATATTATATAAAAAGAGGGAATTAGGATAGACCCATATATAATACGAGGCCATTCTGAACATAAGCCATCCTAGGAATATTAACGAACTGCAGGCTTTCTTAGGTAAAATCAATTTTCTTAGAAGATTCATTTCAAACTTAACAGAAATTATTAGAGAACTCAATAACATGTTGAAAAAAGACTCAATACTTAATTGGAATATTGAGGCAAAACAAGCATTTGAATCAATCAAACAAGCCCTAACAAGAACACTAGTCCTAATAAGTCTTGATTTCAGAAAAGATTTAATTATTATTTTTTGCTTCAGAACATACTATTGCTGCAGTTTTATTGCAGAAGAATGATCAGGGCTATGAACAACCCATTTATTTTTTAGGAAATCACTTAGAGATACCACTTTAAAGTATAACATAATGGAAAAATAGGCACTAGCTTTTGTGAAGGCTATCAAATACTTTAGAGTGTACATCCTGTATTCACATATCATTGCTTATGTTCCAAATTCAGTTGTGAAGGAAATTATAACTCAGAATGGGCCTGATGGTAAAAGAAGCAAATGAATTGCCACCATTTTGGAATATGACATTGAAATTAAGCCCACCAAACTCATTAAAGGTCAAGGTTTAGCCAAAATCATGGCTGAAACAAATTTTTATGCTTTAGATATAAATTTTATTGCCCAATTGGATGATCAGGAAGAGATGACGACTCCACAGATCAGTGAAGCCTTTTCATATTCACCATGGTATGCAGATATCATATTTGTATTACTAAATTTACAAGCTCCTCCTAAATTATCAAGAACTAAATCTAGATTTTTTAAGTTAAATGCAATGAAATTTAGTATCATAGATAATGCACTATTTTGGAAAGATCATGGTGGCATTTTATTGAATTTTTTGCTTAAAGATGAAGCTGATAAAGTTATGGAAGAGTTTCATGTAGGTGACTGTGGAGGGCATCTTTACTAGAAGTCAACTGCAAATAAAATCTTGAGAGCTGGTTTTTACTGGTCTACACTATTTGCAGATGTGAAAAAATAGGTGACCTCCTGTCACAAATGCCAAATATTTAAATGGAAGAAAAAGCTACTACCTTTACCCCTTAAATCCATCTCCACAGAAGTTCCATTTCAACAATGGGGTCTAGAATTCATTGGTGAAATTCACCCACCATCCTCAGCCCAACATAAATGGACTTTGACAACCACAAACTATTTCACTAAGTGGGTAGAAGCCATTCCTTCCAGGAAAGCCGCTAATACTGTCATAATCTCATTCTTAGAAATCAATATACTGTCTAGATTTGGATGCCCCCAAAATCTCATTGTTGATAATGCAGCTGCTTTCAAGTTAGTGACTTCTGTAATAAATACCAAATTTCCCTTGACCATTCCATAGCTTATTACCCTCAAGGTAATGGTCTTGTTGAATCCTCTAATAAAAACCTTGTGAATATCATCAAGACACTACTAGAAGACAATAAAAATACATGGAACAAAAGGTTAGTTAATTCCTTATGGGTAGATAGACTTACCACAAAGAAATCTATTGCTACATCCCTTTATCATCTTGTTTATGGGATGGATGTTGTTTTTCCATCCTCTTTAGCAGTACCAGTAATGAAGATAATATAAGAACTGTAGGTAGAAACCAATGATATCTAGAGAACGATAAATCAAACCATACACTTACAACAAACCAGGGAGGAATTATATCTCAAGTCTCAATTTGTTCAAGATAATATTACATAGGTGACAAAGTTCTTAAGTGGGATTCTAGGAGAGAAGAGAAAGGTAAACATGGGAAATTTGATTTATTATGGAAAGGCCCTTATGTCATTTATGGTTACAGAGGTAAAAATGCATTCTTTTTGAAGGATTTGGATGGATCAGATCTGCCAGGTGGACCTATCAATGGTAGAATACTGAAGCATTACTATTCCCCAGAATAACAATAGTTCACTTTGTTTACTTTACTCATTGTACATAACATTGTAGATTTTATATTGGATTGGATGTTTTTCTAGAAAATTTAAAGCCAAGAGAAAAGGCCCTAAGCTTTGAAAGACAAAATATCATAAGTATGAATAATGCAGAGCTCAGAAAACAATTTCAAGGCCAACAATTAAAATTCAAAGGCTACTAGTCTCAAAGTTGTTCACATTTCACCAGGAAATGTCATCCCCTTGTGGAGCCACTGTTAAGGTCATATAATAATATGGATTCATAATTTTGAATTGAATTTTATTAGTCTTGTAATATGTACATACTTTTCTTTCTGCAAATGTTTTTTCCCATATTAGAAAATTAAAAAAAATTAAAGAGGGTAAAAATCCTAAAAGAAAAATCGAAGGACTTGAAAGAAACAAGATAAAAAGGAATATAAAAATGAACCCCAAATGAAAAAGAGATAAAATAAAACATGAAAGTGATGAAAATTCAAATGCCACTACTATTTACTTTTACTGCAAAATAAATATTGTGTGCAACTTGTAAAAAATTCCACAATACATGAAGGACAAACTGCCTAATCTTGACCTTTCATGCTTTAAATTTCATGATTGATAGATAGAGAATAAAGATCTAGCTAAACTGTTTTATCTTGATAGATCAGTAGTTAGGTAGAGAATAATAAGGAGCTCAACAGTTTAATCTAAGCCCTTGGAAGAAATAAGGATAGAATTAGTTAGTTTGTTGTTTAAAAGAAAAATGAATAAGGGTCTGCAAGCTCAAATGCACCCATGTAAATGAAGAAAAAATGTTAGGGTAGTTGATGGGTAGGTAGAAGCAGTTTTCAAAAGCATGGATAGCAAAAAATTGGTCATTTCATTTACTAACTTCCTTTGAAAATCATTCCCCTTGTAAAAATACCCCATCCCCTTCATTTTACTCTTTCCCCTTATTTCATTCTTTTCCCTACAAAAAACCCTTTTCCTAAGTTAAAATGCACATTTATCCTTGGAAAAGTAGAACCCCTTTACTAATTTCCCTTTTCATTTAAAAATACACCAAAACCCCCAAAAATACATTAATCCTAAGTTTGAAAACATATATTGGGTCCCACTAAAAAAAAAAAAACTCACCCCGATGATATTTTTACTTAATGTATTTTTACATTTCCCCTGTATTATACAAATCCCGCACTTATTCACATTTTTACATTATTACCATTTAACATAATATATTAGCTCGCTTTATAAATCTTTACCCTATATTTTAATTAATTATTTATAAGTATATCCCAACCCATATTTTACTTTAAATCTATAGTTTAAATTCCTGACATGTTATATATTTCGGACACAGCTTATGGTTACCCTGCTTAAACCCAAACCCCATTGGATATATTATTTTAAAAACCCTGACCATATACATTATAACCCTATCACATAAATTAACCTTGACCAATGAAAATAGTTCATAACCCGAATATCATATTACTTTGGCCCCATGCCTTCAATCTCGATGACTCCATTGCATCATCCCATCCATCAGATCTTAACGGATCAAATCCAACGTTCAGCATTGCCTATCGCACATTTCATTACACGATCGTTAGCATACCCCAGACCTTGCAAAATGTGTCGTTTACAGGGCTCTCCTCCCTGCTATGTGTTGGATTCTTATTTGATCGCATCGCCACAAATAATACCGCCAACCACCTTTGGCTCATGCAAAAACCACTAAGCGGTTTTCTCCTACACATTGCGCAAACCACCTTGTCAATTCAAATTGACCACGCATTTATGTTAATCACTATTTGGTTAAAATGCGTATAGATACCCATTACACCCTTTTACACCATTTATGTTACATTTTTGCATAGAAAGAGATATTCAGACTGAAAAAATTGTTGTCGAGTTTGTTTTTAAGCCAAATTGAAACAAAATCCAACCAATTTACTGCTACAACTGTGCAAAAGACATTGAAAATCACTATAAAGACCTTTGAAGCCTCATAAAAGATTTTTGCAACCCCAGAACCCTTCTAAAAGTCAAAACTCCATCTTTCTCCAAGTATTCCTCAAAGTGCTAAGACCTATGCTTTCAAAAAAAGGAAGTAATTCAAGTAATTAAATCAAATTAGGAGTTTAGCAGACCAAAAGCACATATTAGCCTCCAAAATCCTTTTCTGCAAACCCTGGACATACTTTTACATAAATTTTGAAGCCTGAGACTGTTTTAATCACAAATATTGAGTAATTGAATCATTTAGGAACATCTATATAATTGAATAATGCCTTCTTGCCTTCTAGTCCTTTCCTGCAGGCCCTAGGCATTTGTTTACAGAAATTTGAGGTTTAGAAATTGCTTTTTTGCCACAGAAAGAACAATTTGATCAATTCAATAGTTTAAACCTCTACAGACCATAAATAAAGCCCCTATTGTATTCTTAAATTTGTCTGCAAAATGAAAATATTTGTTATAGGTGGTCTTAAAGACCTAAATCAGTTTTTTTCTAAGTCAAAGATTAATCAAATTGAGTAAAATTAGAAGAACAATGGCTTCCAAAGAAGTAGTAACTGTTAATCCTCTACAACCCCCTATTGAAGATGTAGAACACACTCCCTTGGCTGATAAATATTTTAAGATTAATGACACAACCACATAATTTAACCTTCTTGAGATCCACTGCTGGAGCCATGAAAAATCCATAGACCAAGCAGATGAGGTTTTCATCTAGGAGTCCAACTTGCCAAAATATGTTGTCCCACAGACCTCTGAGTGCCCAGGTACCACACCCTATGAGCTGGAAGACGCAAATCTTGCTTTCTCAGATAGTGATAAAGAAGAATGCCCCTTGCAAGTAAGTGATGGAACTGAATGCTCATTGCAAGGAGAAGAAAAGGCTAGAGACACAAAAGACTTAGAAATTGATCACTATTGTAAGCAATTTGTTGATTTCATGCAAGCACAGTTGAATAGAAGATATGATCTCAGATCTTCTAGGAAGAGGACTTGTACTCAAGATCAAGAAGAAGAGCCACCCCAGAAGGAAGCACCTTCTCAAAAGGAGTCAACAATGTAGAAAGTCACAGACAAAGGTAAGGGGCCTCTAAACAAACCTTTGCAGTCTAATGATCAAATTCCTTCCTCTTCAAAAGTAGTCTTTCCCCCTAATGCCAAGTCTGTGTCAAAAGAAGTCAAACCCTCATCCGAAAATAAAGAGTCAAAAGAGGTTGTAATAGAGAAGTCCTCTCCTGCTTTCAGTCTGCAAAAGGAACTTGAGAAGGTCAAAATTCCGGTTGCCTTGACTGAAATGTTGAAGCAACCTGCATATCAATCCAAAGTCACCTCTTTCATGATCCCTCCAGAAGTAGCACTTATCCTGGATAGTGTCAACCTTCAAGAAGAAAGACCCATGGTTCTATTTGGCCCACATGTTGAGGAATTAGATGCTTCTACTCCTCCCTTCTATGTGTCTCTAGGGATCCATGACCTGTTATTACATAACTGTATGTTAGATTATGGAACTTCCCATAATATTTTGCCTCTGTCAGTCATGGAACAACTAGGATTACAAATCACCCGTCCATACAAGGACCTCTATTCATTTGATTCCAAAAGCGTTAAATGCCTGGGGATGTTGAAGGATTTGGTGGTCAATTTGGCCCAAATTCCAGCAAAAAGTGTGGTAATGGACATCGTGGTGGCTGACATCCCAGCTCGCTTTGGCATGTTGCTGTCAAGGTCCTGGGGAACAAAAGTTGGTGGGTCAATCAAGTTGGACTTAACATATTCCACTATCCTAGTTTTTGGTGGCCAGGAGAGGAGGTTGTACAGGGAAACTAGATTTGTCAAAATGGTTACTAAGGCTGACAACTCTGTTAATTCACCAGTCTACAGTAAAGAAGGAGATTTCTCATGCTTGATGCTGGAAGAAGATCAAGATTATGCTCATGAACCATCATTCTGCCAGATCAAGACTAAGCAGCCCTCAGAGAGCCATGAAGCAGGAATCTGGACACTTCATTTCGACGGAGCAAATTCTAGAGAAGGTAATGGAGCTGGAATACTATTGATTTCTGCTACAGGCAAATGGGTACCATTGTATTTCAAGCTACAATATGAAGCCACTAATAATGTGGCTGAATATGAAGCACTTATGTTAGGGTTGCAGAAAGCCAGGAGCATGAATATACAAAGTTTAAAAGTTATGGGAGATTCAGAACTGGTGGTTAGACAAGTCAAGAATCAATGTCAAACCAAACATCCTCGGCTGAGGGCTTATAGGAATGAAGTTTGGGACATGGTGGAATTTTTTTTCTTGGCATTTAATATCCAGTTCATGCCCCGGGAACAGAATAGGATGGCCGATTCCCTTGCTGTGGCTGCTAGTACTTTCCGTCCACCACAAAACCCTCTCTTAAGGTATGAAATTGAGGTACATTATTGACCATCAATCCCAGATAACATCAAGCACTGGTAGGTATTTGAGGACGAAGAAAAGGTGAAGAGATTCCTGGAAATAGTAGGGGAATTCTCCAATATGGAGATTGATGCTTGTGAAGAAGAAGAGGCTGAAGACACTTCAGAAAGAAATTGGAAGGAGAAAATGGCAGGTAATAAAGTGTTTCAATTGAAGGGAAACATTATACCTAGAGGGTTGGTGCCTCTAGAAAGATTATTTGACAAGAACGATGTCCCACTGCAACTAGGCAAAGTGGTAGAATAAAATCAGGTAGAAGACCTGAATCTTGGTACTGATGCTGACCCCAAAATTGTAAAATTATCCAAGAAGATCCTAGAAGAATATAAAGAGCTATACCTGAAATTATTTCAGTCTTACAAATATGTGTTTGCATGGTCCTATCAAGACCTAAAAATTTTTGATGTTAGTATCATGTAGCATAAAATTCCACTAAAGGGAGATGCGAAACCTCATAAGAAGAAACTTAGACAGATAAATCCCCTGCTGCTTCCCTCCATTGAGAAAGAAATTAAGAAGCTGTTAAAAGCCAAAATAATTGTGCCACTGAGGTACTCTGAATGGGTGGAAAACCTAGTCCCTGTCCGAAAGAAGAATGGAGAAATAAGGCTATGTGTTGATTTCCGAAATTTAAATCGAGCATCCTTAAAAGATAATTATCCACTGCCCAAGATGGATCACATCCTGCAGAAAGTGGTTGGAGCTTCTAGGACGTCAATGATGGATGGATTCTCTGGTTATAATCAGGTGGCTATACTTTCAGAAGATCAGAAGAAGACTGCTTTCACCAAGCCATGGGGGACATTTATGTATGCCAGGATGCCTTTCGGGTTGATTAATGCAGGGGCCACTTTTCAGAGGGCCATGGACATTGATTTTTTTGGGGAGAAAGATAAATATTTGGTAGTCTACCTCGATGATATCACTGTGTTTTCAAAGGGCGATACGAAGCACATTGAGCATTCACGTAGAAATTTTGAGAAATGCAGAAGGTATGGTCTTTCTCTCAATCCACAAAAGTATTTATTTGCATTAGAAGAAGGAAAGCTTCTGGGACATATTGTGACTAAATATGGGGTAAAAATAGACCCTAAGAGGGTGGAGGTTATAAATGGTATTTCTCTTCCTAGAAATAAGGAGGTACAGGTGTTCCTAGGGTGCATTAATTTTCTGATAAGGTTTTTTCCTAACTATGCTGAAATAGTTAGACATATAACTGACATGATGAAGAAAAATAATGAGGTTAAGTGGTCCTAGGAATCATGAGAGGCCTTGACCAGAATAAAAAATGCTTTTGCAGAAGCCCCAGTGTTAGCTGGACCAGATTATGCCAAGCCTTTCATGATATTTTCATTTGCATCACCTCATACAATGGCAGGAGTTTTATTGCAGAAAAATGAAGAAGGGTACGAGCAGCCCATCACCTTCTTCAGTCAGGTGCTCTGTGATGTAGAACTAAAATATAACATATTAGAAAAGCAAGCATATGCCCTGGTGAAATCCCTTAAAGCATTCCGCATTTATGTCTTGCAGTCCCATATCACTGCATTTGTGCCTACAACAGCTATAAAAGAAATTCTTATCCAAGGGGATAGTGAAGGAAAAAGGGGTAAGTGGATTGCCAAAATACAGGAGTATGAGATAGACATCCACCCTACCAAACTGATCAAAGGAAAAGGGCTAGCAAAAATCTTATCCGAATCAAAATATCAGGCTCTGGGTATAAATCTGTCCATAATAGCAAGTGAGGAATTTGAGGAGAAAGAAGAGTGTTATTATGAATCTTTCCTTGTAAAATATCACTTTAGCTACGCATAAAAAATAGCCCTAACATTGATTATGGCTGCAAAATATCTTTAAGTCTGTTGCACAAATTCAGATCTAGGCACAAAAAGACATTAAGCAGATAAAATATAGTATGGCTCCATGCATCCAATAGACAAGATGAGAACAAAGTATTTAAAAGAATGATTTGTATTATATTAAAGAATGGGGCACCTGAGAGGAAAACAAGAAAGGTGTTTTCCGGTTCTCCTCAGTAGGATGGATTCTTGGAAGTCCTTAGTGTTTTAGATCTAGAATTCTTCTCTCTTACTGGTGTAGAAAAACAAACATGGAACTCAGTTGGAGTTCATAAAGCAAAATGGAAAATGGTGACCAAGAGTAGATCCAAAGTGATCTAATGCAATGAAGGTGACTAATGAATGGGGAAAACCCCCTATTTATAATGAAATATTGGGGCGGTCTAGAACTCGGTGCATGAATAAAATATTATTAATCGAATTCTAGAAACACCTTTTAGGAATATTTTATTATATTTGTTGGAGGGAAAAGGATTCTTGACTTGGGTCAATTCCTTTATTTATAAATAATAAATAAATAAATGATTTATTTATTATTTTAGGGGAATGATGGGAATATAATTAAATAAATAATGGTTTATTTAATTATTTATGGATGATTTAGTCAAATTTAACTAAGAATATTATTTAAATAATGATTTAAATAACTTTTTCTTAGGAAATAATTAAATAAATAAGGATTTATTTAATTAATTTCTTTGTTTTGGGTTAAATATGACCAAATAAGTTATTTTATGTGGTGAAAGCAATTTTACTTGGGGTAAAATTGGTCTTACATGGTGTACTTGGGTTCATCTAATAATAATAGGTTAGATGAACAAAAAAATGGTGTAACAAAGAGCAACAGGGAGTAGAGATAACTACTCCAGAAACACATATAAATTACCTCACCAGTCAGTGGTACAAAGAGATAGTAGAATATATCCTCACACTCAGCTGCCCTCCAAGCTGTGATAAAGCTAAATACAGAACACTAAGGTTGAGATCACAGAAGTACATAGTCGCTAATGGCCGGCTATACTGGCGAGATCCCTCAGGCATCCTACTCCTGTGTCTCACAGAGGATGAGGTAGAGAGTATAATGGCCGAATTTCATGAAGGAATCTGTGGGGGTCATTACAGCTGGAGGGCCACTGCTCATAAAATCCTGAAGGCTAGTTTCTATTGGCCTAAGCTCTTTGGAGATGTCTTCACTCAGGTTAGAGCTTGTGAGAAATGTCAGAAATTTGCTGAAAGACAGAAGTTGGCACCTCTGCCCATGATTCCCATTCACGTTGACGAACCATTCCGGCAATGGGGAATTGACATTATAGGTGAAATACATCCTCCATCGAGTGGTCAGCATAAGTAGATATTAACTACCACTGATTATTTCACAAAATGGGTGGAAGCCATACCTGCGAAGAATGCAACAGATGCTGTGATAATAAATTTCATGGAAGAAAACATCATATCCAGGTTTGGCTGCCCTGCCAGAAGAGTAACTGATAATGCCTAGGCCTTCAAGTCTGCAAATTTTGTGAGCTTCTGCCAGTAGTATAACATCACACTAAGTCACTCTACAACCTATTACCCATAAGGAAATGGCTTGGTAGAGTCTTCAAATAAAACCCTGGTGAGGGCACAAAAGAAGGCTATCAACGAAAATCAGAAAAATTGGGATTCCTAGCTGAAATTCGCTCTGTGGGCCAACAGAATTACCAGCAAGAGAGCAACTCAAAAGTCCCCATATGAATTAGTATATGGGAGGGCAACAATATTCCCTATTCATTTAGCCTTACCAGTAGCTCGATTCATGCATGAAAGTCAAGAAGAGCCTAATGATGTGACCAGGAGAATAAATCAGCTGGTGGAGTTGGAAGAAACACGCAACTAGGTAAGTCAAGGGTTGATTGAATATCAAGAGAAGATGAAGTACCTTTTTGATCAGCATGCCAAGGATAGGAAGTTGCATATTGGTGATTTAGTGCTCAGATGGGATATCAAGAGAGATGAAAAGGGGAAACATGGTAAATTCGACCCACTCTAGTTCGGCCCTTTTAAAATCATGGAACAAGGGGGCAACAACACTTTCAAGTTGGAAAATTTACAGGAAGACTTGCTCGATGCCCTTGTAAATGGCCAGTTCCTTAAACCCTACTTCTAGTTCTGATTCAGGCATAGATAGCCTGGTGTATCATACTGTACATTAGTTTCCTGTTTTCATCCTTGTTTGAATAATGTGGGTGTCATGATGAATTATGAAAATAAAAGTAGAAGTGCTGAAGAATAGTTTCAGCATAGAATATTAACCAGTGATTTGCGAAGTTCTTGACATGCCTAGGGATGAATGTGCCATACCCAGGTGGAGCCAATGTTGATCATGTCATCCCCCTGTTAAATTCTGATAAGCAATCCCCTTTAAACCCCCTTTGTTAGGCCTAAAAAATCCTTTTTTCGCTTATCATTCCCCTCCTCCAAACTAAAATTTGCATAAAAAAGGGCTGAAAGCACACATTTTAACATATTTAAGGCCTAGCACCTTTCGGCCTTAGCTCCGTCAGTCTTTTTCTCCATGTGACCTGGGCGGTAGACCAAGTGCTAGCCCAAAAAGCGCTTATTGGAGATGGATATCAGACGCAATATTATTCGTCAATTTGTACAGATCGGATGACCTTCATAGATCAGCGTCATGCTCATCGCCCAACCTGTCCAGCGTCCGATCAACCTGCAAATCAACGGTCCACAGCTCACCCACCCTTGTGGTCCCCGCGCCCAAAAGCACTGTTCAAAAACTGGTGGTATCCATCGTACCGTGTTTGGAGGATGGGTGGTAATTTATTTTCGGAGAAATTCCACTCACCGCCTGACTCGTGGCTCCGTCACTATTTCAAAACCACCCCCCCTCACACGCTATCGTTCGACATTTGACTCGGCACGATATGCATATCAACCGTCTGATTTGGGGCTCTCCATCCAACGGTTATCGCACCCCGAAGATGTGTGGAAATTAACCCAAGGTATCCGTACACCTGGCCCGCCATTCGTTGTCCTCTGATATGTTTTCCACCATCGATCTCCTCCTGAGATCAGACGGTTCAGATTCATTCGCCCTCCGCCGTGTCCTCAGCCGTTGATCTCCTCCTGAGATCGGACGGTCCAGATTTAACTGCATGCGCCTACCATCGACTCGGTGTTGCCACGTCACCATTCCACGTGTTTTGTCATGTTTTCCTCTGTCTCCCTATATATTTCATTCAAAGGTCAAAATGTTAAGTCTTCGCATTTAATTTTCTGCACTCCGCCACCTTTCGCCATGAACATTTTCCGATGTTTGCGACCATTTTCCACCATCATCCTGCACTATTTCGCCATTTCACCAACCCGCACGACCATTCTCATCATCCCCGCTACATTCACCCACCCCGTGCATGATTTCTTGACCATTTTTGTGTGTTTTACAGGGTTTCGGGCGGCAATAAACCACCATGATTTGCAGTCTTTGTCACAATGATAGAGAACATTGGGAAGGACCATTTTTCAGGGGCTAGAATTATGGAGAAAGGCCTGGGAAGCTGTTACGACATGAAATCCATTAAATAAGTAGGGTTAAACTTTGTCAAACCCTCCAGAGTCATTCAAAGCGCAGATTTCATGATCGGAGACATTAATGTTGCAGATAGAGAGTATCAGTGAAAGGCAGAGAGTTAAAGACGTATAATTGAAGATTTTTTTTGAGCCTTAACCTAACCATTTGAAGGTAGAATGCCAGATTGAAGACCCCGTAGATCACTCAGAGAGTCCATGCACAGAAAAAAATACCCTCAAAGTTGCATTTCAGCAGAATTTTCTTTCCAAGGAAGGACAGACTGCCCATGTGGTTTTTATTTCTCTACCATGTTCCTGAAGAGACTTCCACCCAGTGCATTTATTTCAGAAAGTAGGCCACAGAGTACATACAGAACTACAGAGTCATCAAGCAGTATGGGCATGCACATTTCCGCCATCCCGTCTTAATGAGGAAAATTAAATGTTCATCATCGACTACCTTTACTAGTTTTCTTTTTCTTCTATAAAGCTTCCTAAGAGTAGATTTTTGAGGGTTCCAGATTTTATCAGAAAATTATACGGTGAGAGAATTTTTGTATGCATTTTGTAAAAATTCTTATATGAATGTACAGAGCCCATTGGGTTTCAGTGAGGAGGAGTTCCATCTTTAAAGAGGATTCTAGTCTTTTGTGTCTCAAAGTGTGTAACTTTCTCTTATATGTGCTAGTTTAATGGTTCATTTCGTTTCATCTGCCTTTCTTGTATCATGTTTCTGGAATGCGAGTGGCTCACTGGTTTTTTGTATGGATTTATCCTAGTTGATACCCATGCTCGAATTAGTCAAGCGCTTTAAATATGGCTTAGGCATGATATACTGTTTCACTATTCACTTCAACGATATTTCTGCTATATTAGTTTCTTTAGGAGGTTATTTTTAAAATGATATTGTCATGTATGGATTCTTAAATTGATAAGCCCATTACATGGTGATATTGTGTATCTGGATATCATCTCAATGACAACTAGTATTCTCTTAATCTTTCATACACAACAAACACCTTATGATAATTTATTTCTATGAGGTACTTTTTGAATCGGCCCTCTTTACAGTAAGCTGCCTCTGAATTTTCTGATGCATTTGTGTTAGGGTTCCTCACATATTTCCTCTGCAGTATTTCTTTCCCTGTGTCAAGTTTCTGAAGGTTTTGTTCCCATTCAAATTAATATTTCTTGTTTTCAAGAGATAACTTGAGAGCCTTTTGTTGATAACTCCCCCTGTTATATCACACGCTCCTTGCTATATAAAGATGTCCTAGGCACTAGTCTTTCACAACTCAAGGCTGTCTTTAGGAACAACAACACATAGTTTATTGATTCCTTCATTCATCCTATGGTCAATTTACTGAACAGAAGCAGCCAACCTAGAATTATTGAAAAAATTAAGAAGGTCATACAGTTTTCAGAACATAATTGGATAGGATATTGGTATTTGTACCAAAACCATACTGAGATAAGAGTATATGGATCAAATCTCATTCCATATAAGCTACCCAAATACCTCCTAATGAGTTTATTTTTCCTTGAGTACATAAGGTAGACATTAAGGGAATTTTGAGGTCTAAAATGGGCCTCCTAAGGAAATTATAAAATAATAGTAGAAATAATAAAGTAAGATTCGATTACATCAGTTTTAGAGGGAAAAAAGAAGAAACTACTTTTTCAACTCGTATTTTCAACTTATCTCCCAAATATTTTACTCAAATTTCGAGTGTGAGTACTCGTTGGATGCAAAATTTAATTCCTCCTCCAAGATGTACCCATGTTGCATACTTTTGATGGATCCTACTACACAAAAAATGAAAAATACATGAAAAATGTGATTGAAATCACATTTTTTCATGTATTTCTCATTTTTCGTGTAGCAAGTTCCATAAAAAATATGCAACATGAGTACTCCTTGGATGAGGAATTAAATTTTTCATCCAACGTGTACTCCTGCTCGAAATTGGAGTAAACAATTTGGGAGATAAGTTAAAAAATACGAGTTGAAAAAATAGTTTTAATATTTTATTATTTTTTAATATTTGTACCCTTGTACTTAAAAAATGGTGAATCATCCCCCATGGTTGACATCCTCAACTTGAATCCTATTGGTTCTTATAAAGTTTATTTTGGTTTTTCATTTTTCTTAGGAGGCCCATTTTAAACCTAAAAATTCCCCTAATGTCATTAATTCTGATGCAATCAATTTCCTGGCAGCTAAGAAAAAGACATAGTTCAAAATCAAGAATCAAGTTGGCCCTTTCATTTATTACAACAGAGATACAGGTCCAGAGGCTGAAAAGTGTTTACAAGAGTTTAAATTTAGTAAGATTTTTCTATGGTACTATGATCCTCTAGGAGTAATAAGTAAAATGATAGTTAAATTAAAAATCACTCCTTATGTACATGAGAAAAAACCAGACATTTAAAAATTCTCTAATTAGTCTGAATGGTTGGAGAACACCTTGATAGAGGTAGAGAAGCAAGGTGATACTAGTCAAACTTTGCAAACTCCAGCCCAAGAAGATAAAAGCTCAAAGAGAAACAGAGAATAAGGATCATACACTGTAGATACAGCTACTGGATAATGGAGAATGAAATGGAAAATTTTGTCCAAGAGAAAAAGGACAGAGCAGAGGAAGTTCCAGTCACAGTCATTCCTGTAGTCACCACAGATGTGCCTTCCACACTAGCAGAATTATTGGCTCCTACAGTCCCAATGGCTACAACACTTCCAGTCACCTCATCAAAAAATTTAGCAACAGAGTCTTCAACAACAGAAGAACAACATACAGTTGAGGCAAGCAATTTAGTTAAAGCAATGCAGGACATGTCTATTCAGACAAATGAGATTAAAAAACTTTAAGAACAACTTAAAATTCTGGCAGATGAAAATAAACTTGCTAAAATAATGCACAGAGGGAAAACAGGTTGAATGAGAAATTGAAGAAGTTAGAAAAATATCTAACATTGAAAGAACCCGTTGCACAAGCCAAACAAAAACTTTGGGCCAATATCATTGAAGCAGTCAATGATATTTGGCCATCAATCTAGGTTATATATGAGCAAAAAGACATAGTCAAAGAAGAAAGAGAATCTATTCAAAAGATAAAAGAAGAACTTGGTAAGAAACCTGAAGAAGCTCTTGAAATCATCAAATTTCTTAATTCTAAGAATAGGTAAGAGCTAGAAGAAATTGGAATTAATGACAGAACATAAACCATCCTAGAATTTAGGAAGGTTATTTCTAAAAATAATTTGATGATATAGTTAGAAGAAAAATGCTAGAATATGGATATTTCCATCACAAGGTTTATGATAAAATTTGATGTCCTAAAGAAGAAAGGCTTTCCCAATCCTCTGGTTATTCATGATAAATTAATGAAGCAGGATGACTATGACAAGAAAATGAGAGAAGTTGCAAAGGATCAGACTAATCTTCCTTCCTCAAAAGGTATTCCCATAGGTAAGGTACTTTACAAGAATTTTGAGAATTTGTTTTACCTACAGCATGAGGTGAAACACATATTTGTCAACACACCTACATTCTCAAAATACAGTGAAGCAGATGAAATATTTAGGAGGATGATGAAGATAAAATTTCCAGAGGCAGAATTTTGGGAAAGGATGACTGATTTACTGTGAAGAAAATAGCAGTAAAAATAGAGCAGTAAAGTAAAAACAGGGTAGTCATAGTTTAAAGTGAAAAAATCACAGTCAAAGAGTATTACAGTGAAAGAGTATCAGTTTAAAGTTAAAGTTAAAAGTAAAATAAAAAATTAACAAAGTAGAGTTTAAAGTGTCTCAGATGAAAGGTCAGAGTGAAAATCAAAACAGAGATAAAGCTACCAGCGTAGAGGACACTCCACTTCCTAACTGCAGCCCTCATTGAGCAACAACAAAGAGATAAATCAACAACAAATTGAAGAAAACAAATTGTAATTTCAATAAAAACAGGGACAACTAGCATTAGTTAGAAAGATGTTAGTATCTTCTTGCATGAAGATATTTATTTTTCCATGAATAATTCCTAATTTTGTTTTAGGATATTTTGTAAGAGTTTTTGTATAAATACTTCTCATTTGGAAGTATTTAGTGTGGATGAATTGTTGAACATTTCTATAGTTTTACTATTCTGGGACCTAAGGGTGATTGTACCAATTTCAAGTCACCAGACTGGATTAAAGCAATAAAGCATCATATTAAAGGATTCATGTGGTGGGCCACTTTAGTGAAGTATTTTCACTGGTTCTTTGTCAATTTCTTATGTTTTTCAGCAATACTTGTATGTCTTTCTAAATCTAGATGATATATTAGGAATGTTATTTCAGAATATGTTAAAAGCACTCTATTTTGAACTGTTTATCATTTATATGTTTTTCTACTGATATCCAGATTAGGGAATTATTAATTGCTCCCTAGTTTCGATTGACCTCTTCCTTTTCACTCATTATCTAGATTTGAGAACCCTTAATTGCTCTCTTGTCCCGATTGAAACCATTTTCACCATCATCCTTGAAGATCTAATGTAACTCAACTATCTTTCCCTATAAAAATTTCCCTTTAGACCTTGATCCTGATCTGACTTCTTGACACATTGACTTCATTAGCCCAATGGAATACAGACCTACATCTATCCATCTGAGTAAGTAATTTCACCACCAAACCAAATCCAAATAAAAAACCCAAGTAATCCTACATCACTAGCCTAAAATCAACTAAAATCAACAAAGATAAATCATATGGAGAGAGCCCTCTCTGAGCATTAGCAAGGCTAGATCCTAAGACTTAAAATTAGGTTTTTGGTTAACTCTAATATTCTTTAAAACACAAAAAATAATAACAACCTTTAAGAATTATTAGAGTGATAACAGATTTGAGGGGTCTTGTTGGTAAGATTTATCTAGGGCTTGCAAGGCATCCCTATATCATGGAATTTCTAGGAAATGGTGGGTATAATTCCCATAAGGGTTGCATAAGTCATATGCGTGATTGGTGCGCAATTATTTCCCTTCGTTTATCATTGCCTTCTAGTTTTTATGGGAACTTGGGGTCGTGACATTTATTCCGGTTAGTACTAGAGGTTTTAATTCATCTAACTCTAGAAAAATGTTAGTAGGATGGCCTATGATATCACATAAGGAGAAAGGTTGCAATGCCCTAGATATTTTGGGGTTTTTGACTTGCTTCCCTTTTTATTATTTTTCTAGGTCTCTTTAGCTGGTGCTGCTATGGGTGTTTCATTAACCATTGTTTCCTCTTGAGGGGTGATAGGGGTTAACCCTGTAGAAGTGATGCTAGGTCTTCCTAGCATGTTTGGGGGGACCAAATATGACACAGGTATTATGAATGGCATGTTTGGAAATGCTATAGTTTCCAAGACCTGCTTAGACACAAAACTAGTTAGGGGGTATAAAAATGGGGTTTGCAAAATGGCATAGGGTAGGAATGCCGTGTGAGTGGCTTCGGTTTCCGCACTACTTGTTTCCATATTTGGGCTAGTTTTGATCTTTTATGATAGCATCATGCACATCGGTTCTTGCATGCTCTCTGGGGTTTTCCTCTGGTATGATAGGGGGATCTCCGAGGAATGGTCCTAGGATGGATGACGGTTTGAATTGGCCATGGCCAAATTCCATGTACTGCGTAAGCGATTCTGTGGTTGTGTCCACGTAAGGTAAAATGACATCGAGAGATGTCATGGGTTTGTAATAATGGTATGTAAGCTGGTCAAAGGTGATGATTCGATCTTCATGGGGGAACATCATCACTTAAAAGATAGTGGATGCTATTGCAGTCATGGCATACATATAAATTCGTCCGAGAATATATTGTAGTCTAACTATGCATCCATGACTTCAATGTTTATAAGAACCATATTTCTGGACAATTTTACAGGGACATTATAATATAGGCCAACAAGATTTGAAGGTTGATCATTGTATGCTATAAGCATGATGTCAGATGGTTTCAGTTGAGGTGATCCCAAATTTTGCCACAGGGTTTTGGATATGATGCATTTAGATGCTCCTATGTCAATAATGCATCGGTGTATGGTAATGTTTTGGATTGACATTGGTATTTGGAAGGTGACTAGAGAAGGAAGCCTGGGGCTTTCTTTGTCTAGGTCAAAATCTATTACACGCGAATCAGAAGGGTCGATTGAGCCTAATGTGAAAATTAAGGATTTCTGTTGTTTTGGGAAATATTGTAGGACTTCTAAGGCTAACATGGCAGCGGGTGATTGTGCTGAATTATCCACTATGCTATACTTATTTGTGGCTTTTGAGTGGTGTCCTACGCCCTTGGTTGGCCCCTTAACCATTTTCGGAAGGGGTTCTATAGGTAATTTTGATATGGTCAACGGTGCAGTAGTTGCACTCGTGCTTGTACCTGATGGGTTGGTGTCTAGAGGGGCGCCATGGTTTCAATTCCTTGTTTGGAAGAACATTTATTCGCCATTCATGTAAATTTTGTGGCTGCCACTTCTGGTATCATTTTGGGGTGGTTGTTGTTGTTGGGTGTTAACCACTCCTTGGTGGGGGAAGGGCTGTTGCATTACAATATTTTTTTGTGTAGGTCCCCCTTGTACATGGTTACCCTGAAGTTTCTTCAGTTCAGGGAGTTCGGGATAGAGGTGAGTGTAATGGCCGTACTCACCACATATGGAACAATAATGGTTTTTCATTAGACTGTACCTCTTATTTATCCCTTGGGAGTTGGTGTTTGGCTCTTGGTTTTGATTTTGGTTGGGGCTGCCCCTAGACTGAGATTACGGGGTTACTGTCCCCCTGTCCGGAGTCTCCATTCTGTTTATTCGTAAGATTCTTTTTTTCAGTGTTAGAGGGTTATTTCAGTTCTCTTGGTCATAATATTGGTGTTGCTGAGCCTGGGATGGTTGCACTAAAATTACTAACACATTGTTTTGTGGTGGTGGATTCTGTGCAGGGAAAGGGGAATATTGGTTTCCCTATACCTGGTTGGTATATGATTGCTAGGGGGATCTCTTCCATTATCATTCCTAGCTGAGTATTGGGTATCTTGTGAGGGCGGGTATGAGCATCCCTGTTGTTGATGATATGGAGTCACCCTATTCGGCATATTCTGTGGAGTTGTAGATTGACTTTGGTGGTAGCCATGTTGCATCACATTTTGGGTAGAATCGTACGAAAATCCTAGGTAATGCACAATGGTGCCTAGGTGACCTTGAGTCAATGAACTGATCAAATTGTTTGCATTATTTGACGTGCCTAGTAACTCTCTATAAGTTTGCAAATGCGGGGCGTTAGGAACGACATTGTAAATGTATCCTAACTGGATGTAAATTAGTTCAAATCACTGGGATTTTCAAATGGTGTCCTCCTTAGAGGTGGGTTTCTGTGTCGCCACTTCATTTCAGATCTCTGATGTGAGAGTTTTCAAAAAAAATTCTAGTAAAAATCTATCATCGAGATTGGATTTGCACAAACTACGACATTGCCGCCATTCGTGGAGATGGTCCTATATATGGATGACTGGTGTTTTCCTAAAATGATTCGGCATTTAGGTATATGAAAATAAGTGAGGAACGTGGTAGAGGGTGCTAAAGGTTCCATGCGAAGCATAAGGCTTCTCAACATACCATTTCATCGTAGGCCCAGTTAGGGTGCGTTGAAATAGTCTCAGTCGAAAAATTTTGTCAATGATGATATTGGATGAACACCACAGGTGGAAACTCATAATATTATTTCCTTGGTGTTCCGCTTTCTTCCATTCAAATTTTGGTATGTCTGAAAGGAAATTCATGGGCATGGGAGGCCAATTAAGGCTATGCACAATGGGCTCATTAATTAACTTTGATAGATATGGAAGGTTTAGTGATGATAAAAAAGGTAACTGAGTATTGTCAACCATTGTGTACTGTGGAAACATAGGTATCTGAGTGTAATGGTTTATGGGGGGTGCCTGGGGAATATTACCCCGTGGTGTACCCAGTTGAATATTTTCCGAAATCTCCGAAGGGGTAGCGCTCCTCTGCCATCTGGGGGTTGTGGGAGGAGTTGAATGTGGTGACCCTATTGGGGTTTCCTTTGGTGAGGTGTTGGGTGACGCTTGGGGGTTTCCAATCACAGATGCCCTGATAAAGGATGAATCAATAATGGTGATGGTGTTTCATGTTTGACGCATAAATGGCGAAACACCTGGCACCCCTCCCTCTAATGAGTAGAGGTAAAAAAAAAACCTACATCGATGAGTTCCCGTTGGGTTCATTATGCTGTTGATTAGCTTAATCTTGGCAATATTTTTGGTTTGGTAAGGGAAGGAAGATTATTATAAAATAAAATACTATCACATGCATAAAACAAAGCAAAAAATAAGAGGTACATTTTCCTTTAAATCAATGCTATGTGATCAAGCAATAAAAAAATATGGTTTGGCTATTTTACGTATGATATTTAAAAGCCTAAATAGACCTAATAGTCCTTAAAATATCAAATGTAATTGATGGGTATTGGGGCTAACGTCCCAAAAGAACTGGTGACACCTTCCAGTAGCAAAAGGATCGACCAAGTTAATGGTAAGAGGATCTAGTGTTTCATGCATCATCACCTATAGGGAAGGATGCCCTAGATTTGGCGACTAAAGCACCGTCGTCCCACGTGAGCATTTGAGTCTTGAGCTTCTTGGTATTCAGATTCCAGTACCAAGCAATAGATGGGTCAAGTATCCCCAAAAAGTACCACATGCACTGGGCCTAATCTTAACCCCCTCTGAAATGAGTCTCTAGTAATGCTTGAGTATTTGTTTCATGGGAAGATAGACAGATTTTAAGCTCCCTAAAAAGTCAAAATATATTTTTAAAAATGTAGAATGATGATGGAAGCTTATTGGATGCCTACCCCTGATGGTACTAACCTAAACTATAATTTATTGTAGTATCCCAAAATGGGAACAACTACACTATTGGGAATAATTTGAGTTATTACCAATGTGAAGCTTCAAAAAATCATGAGCATGAAAGTGTAGAGAATCTCATTAGATGTGAAATAACATCAAAACAACAGATTAAAGAACCTCAGCAATTAGATGGCCTATATCCTCCTTCCCAAGTGGAGAAATACAACAATATACGGCATAAATCAAATTTCTTCAGAAAATAACACTATACAAGTGAGAAATGGGACTTGGATCCCTTAGAATACATTATTTTAAACTCACATGCAGAATTATAAGTGAAACAAATCACTCTAGCCAACATAAACAGATCTCCCCAAGTCAATACATCTCAAATAAGCCCAAACCCCATAGCCTAGCTCATGCAGAAAGTACTGAAGCAAGTACTATGTTATTTTAAGGAAGGTTTATGAAGAAAATGATGAGAAATAAGAGATCATAGGTGTACAACCATCCAATGGTAGATAAAATGGAGATTCCTTCCTTTTTATACAAAATAAGATCACCTGACAAGGGATTACATGAAAGTATAATGTATAAAAATGCAGATCTATAGATATGGATCTGAAAAATGCAGTTTTACTACTACACTAAATAAATATGATTTAAATATACAAATTATGGAAGAATAATGAAATACAGAGCTTTCGGGGATAGAGGTTGGCCTCTCCTCCAAGGAACTAACTCACAAACAAGGAATCAAACCCCGCAACTGCTACTCTGGAAAAAATGATGCATTTTTCCCAGTAAAATGCGTTGTAGTGGATGGGAAATAATTTGGCCACATTCCAAGATGTCAAATAAGCTCCAGGACCTCATGTACAGATCTTGAAAAGAAAGGGGAGCTCCCTCCTCTGAAAGATAAGCTCAAGAGCTGGTGTTGTGAATCTCCCACTGCACACCCAGCAACACAGTGTTTCCTGCTACAAGAAAAATGTTGTAGATGTAGGAGATGCTAGGCCTCAAGCTTGGATATGGGAGAATGAAGAACAAAACTCCTCCAAGTGATCTCTCAAAGAAGGAGAAGGAATCCCTAAGCAAGAATGCCTTGTGTTGAACAACACTACATACTCAGCTCAACAGCTGAAGAATGCTCAAGTGTCTAAGCAGACATGAAAATGTAATCCATAAGCTAACCCAAAAAGTCTGCCATCTTCCTCCTTATAATTTTTGTGAGCCTCCTCACCTTGGGTCCCACCTATTAGGGTTTCCAACACCATGTGAATGCATTCCCTCCAAAACTGTGCTGTCTTCTCAAGCAAGCCACACCTCCTTAGGCAATGTTGTTGACTTGGTCAACTTTGACTGAATCTTAATGATCCTTTTCCTGTTCACACATGGGAAGTGCAAAATCTAGCCACCAAGTTATCCCCTTTTCACACCAAGAGAATTTTTATGTCAATACAAGTTAAAAATGGGTCCTTTTCCCATTTATTCATCTACTAGGTGCAAAAATCAAAATCTAATATTCCTTTTAGCTACATGTTAATTTTAGGAATATTACATTTATTTTGTGGCCCCTGTGGGGAGAATTTAGTGAGTTCGATTAGTGATTATTTTTAGAGAGTCTTTTTTTTCTTAGGGTGTGCCTTGGTGAAGTAAATATAAGAAGAGGACAAAGGTCCCAACACACTCGATGCCTTTTGGTCCAATTCTTACCGATGTTTTGTGTGTTCTTTGGAGTGCACAATCACAAATGTTATGAGATATGGATATGTGATTATCCTTTACAATCCTTGTGTAATTACACTATGTGTGATTATTCCTTGCAAAAATAAACGATGTGCAGATTATGGGATGCTTACACCTTGCCTAGTTGCACTAAGTTTTTCACTATAGGGAGATGGAAAATTTTCTTAAGAAAGCATTCATATGCATCCCCAGGCTCACCGTGAGGTGGAAGGGTGGCAAATATTACTTTCTTTATTTTCAGCAGTTTGGTCCTCATCCTTATTCCTAATGCAAATGCAAAAATTGTAAAACAAGAATTAACTAAAGATGCATGGATGTATGGGCCACTTACTTTTCTGCTAATTACTTTATATGTTATGTATATTTTACTTAGAAAATAATGTATTTGGAAAACATATGTGGATTTGAGGACACTTAGTTGCTAGGCTAAACTCTAGAAAAAAGTGTCTTAACCAGTCATGAAATACCAAAACACAGTGATGGAAAATTTCTTATGGGTTTCCAACAACTTACAACTGCAAAAACGAAGAAAAACAAGTGAAAATTGGGCCTATTACCTACCGTGTGTCTTATCTTCCCACGGGTGCAAAGGCTGCGTGTTTGTCTCAACAGAATGCGCGCGGATGGCAGAGACTTAAAAATCCACCTTCTCTAAGCCAAATTTCTCACTGATGGTGACTGAAAAGTGCTGAGAGGAAGCAGGAGTTGTCTTCCAACAGGTTTGAGTAGGAGAGAGGACCTACATCAACAACCATTAGCTCAAAATAAATAATCTAGTGGAGTCACCATTCCTATGGTAGTGTATTTGGTGCAAGGGCGGATGAAATACACTGTGCTTAATAGGGAGGCTAGTTTCCTACAAGCAAGACATAGGTAAAATTGGTTTGTCAAATGTTAGTGGAACAAGTTCAACATGTAATATTATAATTTAAATGGAAACATAACATGCTACATAAACAAAGAAATGAAAACAAAACAACAGGTACAAGAAACACACTCAATAGACAAAACACACTAATAACTCAAAAATGGAGAGCTCTCTCCCTTTATTAGGTGATGGTAGTAGTAGAAGATAGAATGCTAAATCTCTTGTAGTGGATCCTTCAAGATAAAAATCTCCAATATCCAAGACAAAGGGGTCCCTTCCCCTCAAGCTTTCAGCAAGCCTCTCTCCCCTCTCGAAGGATGGAAGATCGACAAACACGTGGTGAACTCTTCTCTCTTGGATTGAGTTGTTGGATGGCCAACAATTGAATCCTTCCAATCCTCTTGCTACTAGAAAACATAATTTGGTTTCTTCTGAGAAATTTGGCCAACATAATAATGTGTTCTCATGTTTCTCTTCCCATGGTTGGCTTTTATAGACAAATTTCAAATTTTCCCTCCCTCTCTTGGTAAAATATGGATGTTGACACAAGAGTGGGGTTTTGATTCCTTTGTGTGTTGCACTAAAGCCTCAAGGCGGCTCAAAGGGGGCTGTACCTTGCTAGCTTGAGTGAGAATATTTTTCTCAAAGTGTGCCAAGTGGTCCCAAATGGTGAATTTCCACATCCTCAGTACCGCATGACTATCTAAGAGATAACTGCGAGGATATTTGCGGCCATCGAAGAAAAATCTACAATTATCGCCTGGGGTCAGTGCTTCCTATGTGCAGTTCAATAAATTTTCCTATTTGACCTTAGGAAAAGTTAAAAATTTTAGCTCCTGTAATGTATTTCTTCCTTGTAGATCTTTTTTTGTACCTTCTACTTGAAAATTTCTAATGTATTTTTCTTGTACAATTTTCAAGTGTTTATAATGATAGGGCTTATCAATGATGTGTTGATAGTTATAGAGAAATTATGGTATTGGAATTACCCTAGTATTTGGTAATTGGTATTGGTTTGAGGTTGATTGTTATATGTTTGGGTGTGGTCGGGTTTGACACTTGGTATTGGAATTACAGGAATTGGTTTTACCATGGTATCTGCCTATGGCATTGTCTTTGAGATTACCATGGTACATGGGTCTGTGGTATTACAGAACCATGGTATTGAACCATGGTGCTGACTTGGACATTACCATGATACAAGTGTCCCATATAATGAAATAACCATGGTTTTTTCCCATGGTATTGGGTTGGAGATTGTTGAGGATATTTTGGTTTATACTTGTGTGAGAAGCTTGGATTTTTATATTGATAGTGCGAGAGTGAGAGTGTGTGCTACAATATTTTTGTCTTTCATATTGCTTACCTATAGCTATGTTGGGTAGTGTGATTATCAAGTTCTATTTTTATATCATATTAGAGATAGGCTGTTGGGTTGCTCATGTTGAGCAAGTTTGAGAGCCTAGTTTGAAATATTTTGAAACGTTGTTTGCATGGAGGATTTGGAGGCATAGATACTTGGTGCTTGCAGATATTAGTGGAAATGATTAGAGGAGGAGAATCTCAAGCCAATGGTTGTTGGTGTTAGGGTCCCGTGATTTAGCAGATTGGTAGACCAAATGCACAAGGTAACATCAAACCAGTCTTTGGAGTCCTAGGACCTAGCCTTCCTGGACTCAGAAAGGGCTCTCTCTACTGTATGCAAAGGATGTGAACTTGTTTGATTTTAGGGTTTGATTTTAGGCTAGTTGTTAAGTGTAGGGTTTGTTGTTTGTTTTGGTTGGGTAAGATGATTAAGTAGAATAGGTGGAATGAGAGGTCTTCAAATTATTGGGCTATGAAGTCTATGAAAGTCATGGATATCTCAACAATGAAAAAAGATGCATAACGAAGAAAATATATCATGGTCAAATGGATCTTTAAGGCATGTGTGAAGTGAAATGAACATAAGGTTTGTGAGCATAGTAGGTGTTTAAGGGCAGTGAATAACCCTTAAACTAGTAATTTTTAAACAAGATGGTCTTGAATACTAATAATCATAAGGACATAATCATAAGACATGGAAAAACAATAGCTTTTTTATTATACTTAAGCAAAAAAGCATTCAAGATGAACAATTCGATGAACCATGGAAAGCAAAAAACTTATTTAAATTCTAGTGATTTCACCTTCAAGGTTTAGAAAACATACAAGATAACATATAAATTTAATCAAAGAAGAAGGAACTCCTAAGAATCTATTATTAAGCTACAAAGAACTTTAAGGCAACTTCTCAAGAATGGACAAAGGGCATGATCAGAACATGGCCTCTTTGGCTAAAACCCAACAAGTACTACTTCAAAGAGAGATTCCAAAACGAAGTTTAAATAGCATAAAATAAGTAGTACTAACCATAAAACATTTTTGAAAGCTACTATATTGAACCATTCATGGAATAAACAAGCATAGGTAGGTCTAAGAAGCAACTAAGAATTCCTTAAACTAACCCAGAAAGAGGAAAACATAAAGGAAAACAAAATTTCTTAGCCTATACTCTTCTATTCTACTACAACATAGAAGGATGTAACAAAATGATACAGAAGGAAAAAATAACTAAACGGAGATACATCACCATTAACCATGCTCAAGGATCCTGCAAGCTATCCTCCTTCATCATCAATCAAAGCAGACCATTCAGAAACTCCATAAGACCAATTTCTTCTTCAAACTCAAGAAAACCATGTATTGCTAACAAAACTCATCAAATTCCAATATTTAAAATGAAGCCCTCATGCTCTATTTATCTAGAAAAGGAGGGAAAAAACCGTAGATAAGGTTGGAAAATGTCAAAATCACTCATAAATGTCATAAATACCCAAGAGACCATGCAAGGCCCAAGGCACAAAATATCCCATGAAATAAATTCCAAAATAACTTATAGCACCTAATTCTAGAGTGATTTGCCTCAAAAAAAATTAAAATATCATTTTACAATAAATGAGTGTGTTTTGTTGAATTTTGGCCAAAAACACATAGTGTTGTCTATAAGTGTAGCGCCATCCTAGGCAGAAAATAGGTCCTGTTACAGCCAAGGTTTGGCGACCTTCTCGATGTCAGATTTTTCTCCATGATGGCTCGTTGGAAAGCCTGCTAAGTCTGATTTCAAAATATACCTTTGTTTTTCTAATTGAGCCTCTGTAACCTATCCAAAAATTCAAATTCCCAACACTACTTTGAGCGTAGCGCCAAGCCTAAAAATGAGGCAGAATGGTAGAAAATGAGGTGTTTTGTGACCTTTTGAGGGGTAAAAAATGCTCCAAATGCTCTGAAATTTGGTGAGAATAATTTAATAGGCATGAGAAATCCAAAAATGTGAATTTTTCCCTCTGAGGATTCCTGAGGGAAAAGCATAGAAGTAGTGGCGTTGCGCTTATAGGCCTCCAAATTTTCAAAAAACAAAAACTTGTCAAAATTTCTTCAAAATCGGTGGATGTCTCCCTCATGGGGTTTGAGAGATCTGTAGAGAAGATTGTGCCAAAATTCCAGTTCTAGCTCGGCCTTTTGCTTATTTTAGTGCATGTATCTTGGTTTGGGCCTTCTTCAGTTTGGCTATTACAACTTGGTTTCTCTGGGCATAATGCTTAGTCATCCTTCTTTGGAGGTCAAGATCCTGATTTTCCTTCTTCAACTTCGCCTCCAAGTGTATGTTGGATCTTTCCAACCAAGGCTCCCAATACTATGCTATCTCCATGGAAAAAATCTCATCAAGGGGGAGTTGTTCTGCTAGGGCTGCTTCTTGGTCTCTTTTCTTTGCCAATTCCTTTTTCAACCCCATGGTTATAGGCCTCCTCCTAGATTGACCTTCCTCATCCTCACTCTCTTCATAAGTGACCATGAACTCTTCTAGTTTCACCTGTGCCCTTTGGGCTTATTTCCGGGCCTTAATGGCTCTAGCCTCATAAATAGCAATTCATGCTCCTAGCTTCCTGTTTTCCAAGTCAAGGGCATCATTTATACTTTTGGCTCTATTCAGATTGGCTTGGAGGTCTTCAATGAGTGCATTTTTGTTTTGTATGAGAAAGTTTGAGATTTTTGCTTCCTCCTCCTCATCACTGTCCACCTGAATGATTTCAAACTCCCTTTCCACCTCATGATCTTCTTCTTCTTCTTTTACGTTTTGTTTGCCTTTGTCTAGTGGCTGAGCTGAGGTAGATGGCATGGTCCCTTGACTTTTGGAGGCAACAAACACAAGCCTTGGGACCCTTTGATATGTGAATGAAATAGGTGTGATGGTGATATTGTTGGTGTCTTTGTCATGGCTGTGATCCTTGCTGCTGTCATCAACTTATTCATCTTCATTATTGGTATCGTCAGTCATCATATTTTCTGTCTCATCATTGTCTTTCACATCATCACCTCTCTCATCCTCTTCACTATTTTCTTCATTGTCATTTTTTTCTTCATTTGTGCTGCTTGCCTCTATACTACTATGATCTTTAATTTTATTATCAACCCCCTCATCTCCTTCATTGTTTTCATGATTGTCTTCATGGTTGTCATGACTGTCATTAATGTTTTCCTCTTTGCTGTCTTTTCCATCACTAAGGCTTGCTTCATTTTTGTCACTTTCATCTTCTTCCATATCTTCATTATCTGTCTCTGCCTCATCATCATTTTCTGTTGCAGCCTCATCATTTTCCTCTTCATTCTCTGCCTCCGTGTCCTCTATTTTATTGTTGACCTCCTTTTCATCAATGCTTAATTCATTCTTTCTGTCAACCTCCTCATCTTCTTCATCATCCTCTTCCATGTTGTCACTATTTTTCTCATTGTCATGCTTACTGTCATGCTCACTATTTTCATTTTCATCATTTTCATTCTCACTGTCCCTTTCTTTATCATCATTTCCTTCTTCTTCCTCTTCATCAATTTCCGTCTCTGCCTTATCATCACTTTCTTCCTCTTCCTCATAATCACTTTCTTCCTCTTCCTCATCATCTGCTTCTTCTTCATCATCTGTCTCACTTTGGACTGATTTATTTTCATTCTCACCCTCTTCATTTTGATTTGACTCATTATCATTATCTCCCTCAATTTCACTTCATTCATCATTGCCAATTCCTTCTTCATTTGATGCATCAAGAGAAGGGGAGGAAGGGAGGTTTTCTTGAGGCGAGGACACTTGTGTAGATGATGAGGGCAAGTTTGGTTGATGAGAAAGCTATGGGCTTGTGAAGACTTCATGGGATATGAACACATCCCAAGGAATGCATTTTTGCTCTAGCTGATGTAATACCACCATATTGATCAAGGAATGGTGCAATAAATTCTGCATTTGTTGGGAAGGGTTCCTTCTTTGGAAAATGGACGACATTTTTTCCATACTCCTATAGTGGTAGTAGGGCAAGTTGAGCATTTTTACCCTTGTGAAATGCATGAGGAGTCTAACATGGTAGGAATAAAGTCCAGAGTACCTCCCTTCACAGGTAAAGTACTTCATGATAACCCTCATCAGGGGTGCAAATATCTGTTTTAGGTGTGAGAAAGGGAAGATAGCCTTGCAACATACTTTGTACCTAGTTTTGATAAATGACTGATAATGGGTCATATCCAACCTTTCCTTCTTGAACCATTTCTCACCTACAACAAGTATGCCCGTAGCATTGGAGATGGAATCTACTGATAGTTAAAAATCCACTTCTGAAAGATTCACCTGTTTGTTGTGGAGGTTGAGGACAAAAAACCTTGTAAGGTCTAGGTGGTGTTGTACTTGTTTGACCTTCTCACAAAATTGAAAACATCCCACATTCTGGAAACATGAGAGGATCATGGGAGATGAGGTGATATCCACTGTGCTTTGGGGTTCAAATCTATTCACTTTCCCTCCTTTGTGGTTTGGCCTCATATGCCCTTGGCCTCTTTCACTGCTGCTACTTTTTTCTAATCTTGACATGGTGATTAGGCCTGTTTATGGGCAAACTTGGGCAAGAGGAGTAAAATGAAACTGATGGTGGGAAGCTCTTGCAAATGAATGATATGGAGGTGAGGTATGACTTCTTGATTTTGACCTTGATGAGGGCCTTTACTTGAACTAATCTATGCTTTCCCTAGTTTCACCCCCTTTCAAATGGAAATTACTAGCTTGGAGGTCAAAAATAGAGGTTTACTTGTCATGAAGACCTAGGGTTGCAAAGCCTAGGGTTTAATCATACCTTTTAACCATTAAAACACAAAAATTACTTGGAGGGAAAGGATGAAAAGGCCACCTACCACTTTATTTTTCTTGCAGGGTTTTGAAAATAGTCTGGAGGGCTTCCCTTAAGCTGATGGAAATTTTTTGTGCAATTTGGGTGACCTTCTGCATTAGCATAGCACTGGGCCTATCGTGTGCCTTTGAGTGTAGCACTGGGTGAGTCGGGTGCCTCTAAGCATAGCGCCAGGAAGTTCGGGAGCTCTATGTGCAGCAATTCCTCCTCGTGCAGGCCTACCAGCCCTTGGGCGTAGCGCCGGGCCTGTTGAGTGCTCTGTAGCACTGGGCAGAAGAATGAGTGTTGGGTCGGCCTGTGGGCGTAGTGTCGTGCCCCTATGCGTGTTGGTCTACCTGAGCGTAGCGCCAGGATATATGTGTAGCACCACCCAGTGTATGCGCATCACACTATAAAAATTGCACTGCGGAGAACTCCTTTCGCACAGCGCCAGGTTCTGTGAGCACAGCGCTAGGTTATTCACGCAACGTCAGTGACTTGGCCTAGATTTTCTCCAAAACTCAAAATTTTCTCCTAGAAGCTCCTTTCTCTCCTTGTAAATGACCAATGAGCTAAAAAATGATAACTGAGATGCCTTTATGCCCTTTTGAAAAATAAATTGAAATCATAAAACCCACCTTTGCTAATTTTTTGTCACTTTATCATTTTGACTGATATATTTTTAATATTTTGCAAGGGGTTTGAAAACTTTTTAAGGTAGCTTTTCTTCCTTTGGTGATGGCTTGCTGGAGGGATGAGGAGGTCCCTTTTAACCTTGCGGGTCTGAGCACCGTCAAACCTATTTATGCTTGCACTGATAAACTGAAAACATGTTTTTATCCTTTTTGGCATTTCTGAGTGTAAGTGACCTGAAAACATGTTTCTTTACCTTCTTACTAATTTTTGACAGTGATATATCCAATTTGAAAAAGGCTAAAAATCATTTCTGCTATGTCTCCTCTTGGCCACTTCTAGTTTGTTCTAGGTGCCATGACACAATTTTTTCTTGTCTCCTTTGTCATTCTTGGATTTTGACAACCTGAGTTACTTAACAATAAACTCATGCTCAACTCGGTCTTCCATTTTTAAGCTTAACCCTATGCCTTCTTTCCTTTGACCATTTTGAGGGAAACTGACTACATAATGGAGGCTTGATCTCCCTCACACTGATACTCTTTGCATTCTTTCCCTTTGATGTAATGAAGCATTGTTACCTTGGAAAACCCTAAAAATTATCTTCAATAGCTTTTGAAAACCTTCTGCCATCATGATGGAGGCCCATCATCTTCATTTCACTTACTTTTCCTATCTTCCCAAAGCCTTAGGTTTTAGGGCTATTAGAGATAAATAATTAGTGTTTTCTTCTAATTTCTCTATAGCCCTTTCAAGTTCATTCATTTCTGTCCAATTCACCTTACCTTTTTCCCTTTTTTCATTTATAACTTCTAAAAATCTTCAATTTATGCTTGGTTATGTGGATGTGCTGATGTCCTTATGGTCTTTTGCATTGGCTTCTTACTTGGCAACACTGTTTAGCCAATCAGTCCTAAAAACCATGATTCTCTTTGAACATAGGCCTGCTCCTCTTGCTTTGTTGTGGATGTCCTTTAGTGAGGAGTTGGCCTCTTACCTTACCTTATTTTCTACTGATAACCACCTTGACACTCTTGCAGAAATGTCAAAATGAGCAGCTATTATTTACAGAATTTGTGCTTGACTACGGGGGCCTTCCTTGAAGGATTTCCTAATCCACTTTGGACAATCATGTACTGACTTTCTTTCATACTTGATTCAGCTTCTTGGCATATGTAAAACAATGATTTAGAACACCAAAAAAATCCTACAACCTATGAAACCCTAAATGACCTAGTGGTAGGCTCTTTGGGCTTGTCTTTGACTGAAAGCTTGGGTTTGAGGTCTTCAAGTATAGAAAACATAGTTTTTGACAATTTAATGTATTGAAGATCCAAAATCCAATGTACTTGATTTATCTAAAGAGCCTACAAAGATATTTTTGAGACCATCAATGCTTGATGTATCCGGGAAACACAAGAATGAGTAGTTTGGTTGGTGATCCTAGGTGGAAAGTGGAGGGGTTAGGTAAGTCAAAACAGAGTGCTAAGGTCAGAGGTGGCAAAACATAGTGAAAATGAGTGGCATGAACCTATGATGGGTCTTCTGGGAGTGATAGGCTGACCATGACATGATAGGATAGTAAAATAGTGAAAATTTTATCCTAAGGATAATGAAGGCAGTGAGATTTCTTAAACTCACAATATTCATGAATTTTGTTTTTAGAAATCTAGGACAAGTATTTAGTCATTTACAAAATAGAAAAATTATTGATGACTAATAGTTGGGAAAGGATCATTGGTTATGGAGGATTTTGTAGATGATTATCTCCAAAGTCGTGTGAGTAGGTACTTCTGAGCTGATGGATGTCAACACATTGTTGTAGGAGTAGATTCATCTAGTTAGTGGGTGTTAGCTACTCTATGTACAAGTTTATTTAGATATTAGTAGAAGATTTGAGAATTAGTAGCAACAAGAATATTTTTCTGGTGGAAATTCTTGTCGAGGGAAAAATATTCTTGTTGCTACTAATTCCAGCTGAAACCCAGCAAGAACATCTAAGCACCGATTCAACCAATTCATACATCAGCCAGCAGGCAATAACATCCACTGCGTTGGTTAAATCAACTGAAACCAGCTCTTAGATAGCACATAGAGCAGAAAACATAAAGGTAGGGAGAGCAGACAGCATAGGGCACCTAACAAGGGTGAATCCTATACCATTATTTTGATGCCTACTAGAAGAACATGAAACAATATGAAAGTGTAATGACAGAGTAAGAAACACATCACCAATAGTAATAGACCAGGATCCTGTGAAATGTGCTTTGATTAATTGATGCAAAACCAGTCATGTACAATAAGCTCAATGGATGTTACAGTCCAGACTTCTCCTCCCAGCCTATTACAAACAACTACTCTGCTAATCCCTCCCACGACTGTTCTAACAGTCAAATGAATCCCTCTAACAGCAGATGCCCAACAAGGCAACAACAACCACCTTTTCATTATGTTCTCGGGGATTTCTTATAGGAGAAGAGGAAGAAGCAGTGGTAGGATATACAATAAATGAATCCCATTAAGACAGGATCGGCGGAAGTGTCCACGCCCATGCTGCTTAATGGCTGAAATGCAGCCTTGTATGTACTCTGTAGACTGTTTGGAGGCTCTGTCAGGCCGGAAATTGACCTCTGATATTTCTTTGAAGTCCTTTCTGGTGCTTGGAGCTCTGTGCTAGCCTTCTGAAATAAATGAATTGGATGGAATGATCTGTAGGTCCCTCCATGCTTCTTTAATGCTGCCTGACTGTCTGAAATGAGCTTCAGTCAGTGTATTAATCTATTTAAGGGCTCGAGGAGGCATGGAGAAAACGGACGGTCAGGATTCAATCGGGCAATCGCAATCGAGGGGGATAGAAAAGACACACATTGAAACTTCCGATTGCGATTGGGCGGAAGAAGCGATGACCATCGGATCATGTAGCAAACAGACAGACGAGATCAAATCAGGCGATGGAGGGAAGGGGATGTGATTAGCGCCGGGCCGTTCGATCACGGGAAGGATGAACGGCTGTGATGTAATCGGAGCATCGCAATCGGAGACAGGAAGATGGGACTTGCGATTGCGATCGGGAGGGGGAATGCGATTGAGCGCTGGCCGTTAGATCAGCGGGACAGATCAACGGTCAGGATGCAATCAGGGGATTGCAATCGGAGGAAGGAGCAGAAGGCTTGCGATTAGCGGAGGACCGTCGGATCGCGGGGCAGATCGACGACCGAGATGCAATCGGGAGACGGGAGGAAGGACTTGCGATTGATCGGAGGGCACACGCGACATGTTGCGATTGCGATTGACGGGGGGTTTGCGATTAGCGCCCAGCCATTGATCTATACAGCGAATCAACGGTGTAAAACATGCCGCGGGACATAATGTGTTAAAACGATCGTGATTGGGACTTTTGATATTACAAAGAAAAAGGACCCCCGCCGATCTTCCGATTGCGATTGGCGCTCGGGACTTAAGCGCTTGGTCCCAACGCCGGGTCATATGTGGGGAAGTGGTTAGAAGGGGCTAGCAGAAAGGGGCTAGGCCTTATAATAAGGCCGGAAGTGGGTTTTTTTCCCATTTTAATGGATTTTAGGGCTGGGGAAGGGGAACGATAGAGGAAGAAAAAGGGAAAAAGGGAAAACCAAGGGTAGGGGAAGAAGTTAAATGGGATCTTGGGGGGATTTGAGGGGTAAAAGGGGAATAGAAGGGGAAGACAAGGGGGATGAAATAAAAGGGAAAAAGGGGGCCTTTGGACATTTCTTTATCAGCAGAGAGGCTTTAAAAGGGGAACCAGCAGAGGGGATTTCATCAAAGGATAAAAGACACATAGAGGCTTCAAGGAGACTATTTTTTCAGAGGAAATGCATTCCTTGAAGACTCAATCAACAATTTATCCCCCTATTTGCTTGTCAAAAAATTTATAGGGGGGCTAACAGTGGCTCCACATGGGGATGGCTTCTTCTTGAAGGAGCCAAGAAACCAGAAGATGATCTCTTGGTGTAGGCTAGATGCCTGCTGCTTGAACCATCCATCTCTTTCTTTGATCAACTGCCACAAGCTATGAAGACAACATATCAGCAGAAAAAATTCTCCCAAACAACTACCTACCCACACTATAGTCCTAACATTTTTTCTTCTTGGGTGCATTTGGACTTGCAAACCCTTTTACATCATTAATTTTTTAAACAGGAAAAAATAAACCTAATCTAATTCTACCATTATTACTCCATGAGACCAGATTAGACTGTTGGTCTCATATGTTTCTCTACCTACACTACTACCTGCTAGGATTAGACTGTCTAGCAGGTTTCTTCTCTACATTCTAAGACAGCAATTTAAACAACTAATCTACTTGCTCATAGGCTGAGCTTTATTGAGCTTTTCCTACCTACCCTACTCTAACTGGAATATTTACAATCTAGCTTACAAACATGGTCTTCCAATGTAACCAGTCCTTCAAGTGATCCCATGACTGGTCCTTCTTGCTCAACTCCTTGAGCATGCTGGATAGGCAGGGCAGCTCCCACTCTTTTTGTTCAAAAACAGCAGCTTTGAGAAAATTTCTTTGTGTCTGTAACATGCTGCTGAGCAAGACCTTTGATCCTTCTTCATATGTTTGCAGGAAAAGTGCATAATGATCATGATAAGATACCTGGTTGTGAATTTCTAGCAGCTTGGCTTCGACCAGGATCCCTTCTTCTTCCACTGGATCAAGAAGAAGACTCTCTTGAGAGAGAGAATCTCCCTCATCTTCTGAACTGGAGGACTCATCGTATATTGGGGTTGAGTCCTCTCGGAGCTCCGATATGTTCTGCTCTGAGGTGCAGGGCTCCGTGAAAATATCCAAGTGTTCTTGAGCAGGGGATTGCTCCATTACTTCCTCCTTTTCAAGAGGAAACTCCTTGCTATCGTCGTGCTCAAGAATCTCTTCTTTGCTTTCCTCCTCATCTTCTGAAAGGAAAGACTGATGGCCTCCGATCTCATGACACTCTTCACTGATGCTTTCATAACTTTCCACATCAGTGTCATAGATAGGCGGACCTGACCAAGTCCACCGTTCTGAGCGCACGACAAATGTTCCTTCGTTCTGATCCACAGAGGAGTCTTCAGAAACTGAATCATCAAACTCAACTAATGACTGAGCAGGAGCTTGTGTTATATAGAAGACGTCTGGGGTGGACTGTTGGTTTAATATCTGATCAATCTCTTCTTCTGTCAAAAGAGGGATTTCCCTTTCATCATGGATAGAAGAGCAGCAATCCTCTTCCTCTTGTGTTAGCTGACTGGGAGGCAGGATTTCCTCTTGAGCCTCTTCTTCTTCATCAGATTCTTCCTCTTCTATGTGGTCTTCTGCTTCCTCAGGGCAGCTTTCCCTATCAGCTTTTGCTAATAGGTCCTAATGTTCTTTGGTCAGTGTAACACGAGGCATAGGTAAGCAATCAGGCAATTCCTGATCACTTTCCTCCTCATCTTCTACAGATTCTCGAGCATCATACATGTCTTGCTCATCTTCTAGATCTTGAGTTTGTTCCTGCTCTGAAGGAGACATAGGCTGTTCTAAATAATCATCATCTGCATTCATATTAGGCATGTATGTCTCCAGCACTTGACCCAACATTTCTGTTACTCTGCATGCTTTATTATACAAAGCCTTATACTTTGCATCTCTGTCCATGTTTGGATCTGCTTTTTGCAAAGAAGGCTACTGTCTCTTCTCAACCAGTTCAGTGTTCTTCACCTGTGGAGTCATTTGGTCTTTGGATCATAGGGAGTGTGGAGTCGCCAGGTGGATGATTATGACTGTTTGGAGCAAGCTGCTGTCCACCATCAGCAATGAGAAAGCCAATCTAAGGAAAAAGTGGTCCTTGACTCTCAGATTTTCCCCAGCGGAGTCGCCATTATGTTGGGGACGACAATGGGAAATAGACCAACTATCAGCAGTTCTTGACTCTCAGATACTCCCCAGCGGAGTCTCCATTATGTTGGGGTTCCCATGTTTTGGCCAGATTGGCAAGACCAAAAGATGAGAAAACATCAGAACCACTTTGGGGCCCTAGGATCTAGCCCTCCTGGACCTAGAGAGGGATCTCTCCAATAAACAAAGAGTGATTTATCTTTGAAGCTCAAAATGAGGTGTTAGGTTAGGTATGAAGCACAAAGGGGTTTTAAATGATTTGGTTGGAGGGTTGCTGGGTTGGTTAGGGGATCACGGACTGGGAAAGAAATGGGGAGAAAGGAAACAGAAGAGCAAGATATTTCAGCAAAGAGGATTGGCCAAGAAAGTGCCATCCATTGGGCTATGGAGTCATGAGAGGGAATTACTTGCATCCACTAGCCAAGGCTTTCAAAGGGCATGTCATCTAATACTAAAGGATATTTAGATTAGAGAGTGGGGTGGAACATTAAGGAAGGAAAGTGAAAGAAGGAGAGAAACCACATTTCTGTCTATAGATCAGGTCAGAGGTCATTTAACTCCATACCTGCTTGGACATACTCAAAGGCAGCCCTCGAAGAGGGACAAAGGGGTTGCTTATAGATCAGACCAGAGGTCATTTAACTCCAGGTCTGCTTTAGCAACTCCAAGGGAAAAACAGAGATAGGTTAAACAGAAGGGATCTTAAAAGGGCCAGCTGGTCGCGCAAGGATCCTAGTGGATAGGGCTAACGCCATACGATGTCCCCAAGCCTTCAATTTGAAACTGTGGAAACATCATGCCAGATTCAACCAATTCATACATCGACGATGAACTAAATAACACTCTGTATGACCAAGAAACATTTATTAAATCTAACGAAACCCGGCTCTTGAGTAAACGCCAGAGCGAGAGAGAAACATAAAGACGGGAAGCTGAGACAGCATAGGGCACCTAACAAGGGTGAATCCTATACCATTATTCTGATGCCTACTAGAAGAACATGAAACAATATGGAAATATAATAAACAGAGTAAGAAAACATCACCTATAGTAATAGACCAGCATCCTGTGAAAAGTGCTTTGATTAATTTATGCAAAACCAGTCATGTACAATAAGCTCAATGGCTGTTACAGTCCAGACTTCTCCTCCCAGCCTATGACATACAACTACTCTGCTACTCCCTCCCAAGACTGTTCTAACAGTCGGAATGAATCCCTCTAACAGCAAATGCCCAGCAAGGCAACAACAACCTTTTCATTATGTTCTCGAGGATTTCTTATCTAGGATTTGGGAGAAACGTTAGTGGGATATGCGATAATGAATCCCATTGAACGGGATCGAGCGAAGTGTCCCACGCACATCTTCCTTGTGTTTAGAACTTTAGAAATCTTGACCTTGTGTAGTACGCGCCAAAGGCGTTTGGAGGCTCTGTCAGGTCGGAAATTGACCTCTGATATTTCTTTGAAGTCCTTTCTGGTGCTTGGAGCTCTGTCCTAGCCTTCTGAAATAAATGAACTGGATGGAATGATCTGCAGGTCCCTCCATGCTTCTTTAATGCTGCCTGACTATCTGAAATGAGCTTCAGTCAGTGTATTAATCTGTTTAAGGGCTCGAGGAGGCATGGAGAAAACGGACGGTCAGGATTCAATCGGACAATCGCAATCGGGGGGGACAGAAAAGACACACATTGAAACTTCCGATTGCAATTGGGCGGAAGAAGCGATGACCGTCGGATCATGTAGCAAACAGACGGACGAGATCAAATCGGGCGATGGAGGGAAGGGGATGCGATTAGCGTCGGGCCGTTCGATCACGGGAAGGATGAACGACTGTGATGTAATCGGAGCATCGCAATCGGAGACAGGAAGATGGGACTTGCGATTGCGATCGGGAGGGGGAATGCGATTGAGCGCTGGTCGTTAGATCGGCGGGACAGATCAATGGTCAGGATGCAATCGGGGGATTGCAATCGAAGGAAGGAGCAGAAGGCTTGCGATTAGCGGAGGACCGTCGGATCGTGGGGCAGATCGACGGCCGGGATGCAATCGGGAGACGGGAGGAAGGACTTGCGATTGATCGGAGGGCACACACGACATGTTGCGATTGCGATTGACGGGGGGTTTGCGATTAGCGCCCAGCCGTTGATCTGTACAGCGGATCAACGGTGTAAAACATGCCGTGGGACATAATGTGTTAAAATGATCACGATCGGGACTTTTGATATTACAAAGAAAAAGGACCCCCGCCGATCTTCCGATTGCGATTGGCGCTCGGGACTTAAGCGCTTGGTCCCAATGCCAGGTCATATGTGGGGAAGTGGTTAGAAGGGGCTGGCAGAAAGGGGCTAGGCCTTATAATAAGGTCGGAAGTGGGTTTTTTGCCCATTTTAATTGATTTTATGGCTGGGGAAGGGGAACGATAGAGGAAGAAAAAGGGGAAAAAGGGAAAACCAAGGGTAGGGGAATAAGTTAAATGGGATCTTGGGGGTATTTGAGGGGTAAAAGTGGAATAGAAGGGGAAGACAAGGGGGATGAAATAAAAGGGAAAAAGGGGGCCTTTGGGCATTTCTTTATCAGCAGAGAGGCTTTAAAAGGGGAACCAGCAGAGGGGATTTCATCAAAGGATAAAAGACACATAGAGGCTTCAAGGAGACTGTGTTTTCAAAGGAAATGCATTCCTTGAAGACTCAATCAACAATTTAGCCCCCTATTTGCTTGTCAAAAAATTTATAGGGGGGCTAACACTCCGTGCACACAACCATTAGGATAATTTGAGACAAAAAACACTTACCACATACTCACTTCAGAGATCTATTATCAGATATACATACTTCCATAAGAAATTTTCTATCCAACTCAATTTAGAATTCTACTTGTACCTTTCGCTTCACTCATACTATGGTCCTCAAACCATGGTTTGAGGCCCATAGATTACCCTTTAACCCAATTAAAACTCATTAAGGGGCTTTGAACCGCCCCAAAGCCCCTTGAACCTTCATAGCGCAGTGCACACGACTCGAAATTAAAAAAATATTAACATTTAATCCCAAAATTGCGGTCCTAGGGACCTTGCTCCAATAATCATATTCCTTTTTTTTTTTTTTAGGACACTCAGAAGCATATTGATCCAATTTGCTACAATTAAATAAATTGAAAGGTAACTTACCTTTATATTTACCAGAGCCTCTCTTAAGCTTCCTCACAAACTTGGCTTCTTATTCATTTGATTCAACACATGAATCATCTTGCTCTTTCCTGGAATTCTTATATACTTAAAATGTCGACTCCTTCACTGTAGGTTTTCCATTTTAAATTATTATCTCATTAGTAGTAAGCGTGCTAAGTAGTTGGCCCAAATTAACAATATTTAATTGTGTGATCTCATCAATGATTGAGATGTTGGGATTAAATCTCTCAGGGAGAGATCTGAACACCTTTTGAACTACTATAGGTTATTCTAATTTCTCATCAAGAACTCTTATAGTGTTCACAACTTCATCAAACCTTAAGAAGTACCTTGCAATGTATTCATCATCATGCATATTTAAATACTCAAATTGAATTTTAAAACCTTAGAGTTTATATTTCTTTACCTTTCTTTCACCTTCATAACAACTATTGTTCTTGTCCCAAATAACTTGTGATGTAGAGTAGTCCATGACCTTAACTAGTCCTAATCAAGGTAGGCCAGCAAGCAGGGAATTCATAGCCTTTTCATTACATGTGAATTCCAAATTTTGGTCTTTAGTATTCATTGTTGGTTTGATATTATTCTTCCACAAAATCCCATACAACAACTCCTAGTGATTGAATACAAGTCTTCATCCTCACTTTCCAAAACAAATAGTTTGCTCCATTCAAATGTAGGTTCCCTATTGGTGAATCCTCCTTCCTGTTTTTCCATGGTCCTTGATCTTTTTTCCAACTATTAAACTGATATGGATCAACTTGGCTATGATACAAATTGTTAGAAACCGGGACAATACTGATTGGTGGGGGGGGGGTGCGGGTGAATCATTATTTTAGGAATTTTACATATTTCTTTTACTTGCAATGATACTAGGACATAAATAAAATTTCCAACGATTAATTTGTATGATCTTGATAAGATATAACATAAGTTACAAAATTAGAACACACAAATTATTCTAATTTTATTCAAATTAATTCATAAGGATAGCTACTAATTTTTGTTTCAAAGTTCTCTGGCTACAACCAATAGGAACAAACTACTCCCTAATTTATCAGCTACAAGATACAACCCCTAAGTTATCAGCTACAACTAAAAGGATATTCAACCCCTAAGTATTTAATAGAAACCACTGGAAGGAGCTACAACCCCTGATCTACAAGCTACAACTTGAATGACCTCAAAGATTCATCTTTCATACAATTTTCATACTCAAATCATGAATCCATTCCCTTTTACAAAAAAAACCATTTTGTCACTTCAAACACTCACCAAAACCACCATTACACACACCTTCAACATTATCTTATTACTGAAGAATTAATGATACAAAAAAAAAACATCAATTCATCTCACTAACATAATTTCATTATTTCACACTCTCACTTTGCATATTCGATTTTGCTTATAAAGGAATTTGGACTGATATTTTGGTTAATGAACTTTAATTCTCTTGCACTTGCATGCTTGCGTGAATCTTTTATTTTTTCCTTTATATTTCTTGTGTCAATTCATCTAAATGTTCTCTTTAGGTATTCAATCACTTCTCTATTGTCTTTATGAGAAAAACTTATTTAAACTATTGTTTTCCTCAATTCTGGTGAGTTACAAGATTTAGCTGGGATTTTTCGAAATATGGCGAGCTCCAAATTTGGTTGAACAACCAAATCTTCCTTTAATGTCATTAATGCCCCTAATATGCTACCAAATCATTCATGATTGTGTTCTAATTTTAGTGGTTATGTTATATTTGGCATAAATTCCAAAATCTCTGGCTTCCGACTCATCGATTCATGAAGCCTTCAACATAGGCCCAAGCACTTCAACTCGTATAACAAGCCCAAAATCAATCTATTTATTCCTGCAGGATTTAACACAAATTCATTTCCAAATATAACTCCATCGGAAAATTTATCTTTAATCCATAAGGACTTATTTCCCGTTACAATACCTCTGTACGCTCGGTAGTTTATGCCACAAGAAAAACTTGACCTAGTCCTTAGGCTTTATATTAGTCTTAATACATTATGGGATTATGTGCCCATGTGGGTAATATTGATTCACTTATGCTCCTTTCTTATTGTCCCTACGGTTTTCGACTATACTACTGCCATGTCTCTGTGATCCGTCAGCCTGACGTTCTTCATTTGTGCAAATCCAAAACCTTCTGGGTTCAGGGGACTGGGATGATTCGTCCTGCAGGAACCACTTCATATGCTCATGGACTAATTGCATGTCCATTGGGGTGATTTTTCCCTAAAACATGTTTCATCATCCCAATGTTGAGTAAGCCAAGAGCACTTCGCTATGCTAATTTTCAAACCTTATGGGAAATCCCTTCCGGGCTGTTGTCATGTTGACGTCACAAATTCCATGTGATACCATCTGAGTGGTGACATGTGTCACTAATGTTAGAAAATTATATATTACAAACCAATGGAACACATAAAATATGTGCAAACAGAAACACATAAGTAACATATAAAACAAGATAGACACATAAATATGTGGTTCACCCAACCTGGGCTACGTCCACGGAAACAGCCAGTCCTTCCTTTCTATTATCCAACAAAATGAAGAGACCCAACCTACAACAAATCCGTTGTAATATCCTCTTCTCTCTCACACAGTCCCCCTTTCTGGTTCTCACTCATAATATACACTCAATACACACCTGTAATACAATACCCTCATACAAAATGAGGGTTTGCCTTCTAGGGAAAAAAATCCTACATTAAACATAACTTCAATCGTCAGATCATCTACCTAATGAATGGCCCAGATTGACTATAAATTATAATATTTACAATTTTTTTAGCTTCGAGGGTGTTGCCCCCGAAACCCCCTCTCCATGGGGGATCTCATAAAATTTTCTTCGCCCCACCCTAGACCCCCCTAACGACAATTAAACGATGGGTGGTGTTGGCTCCTCGTTAAGAACATGGGTCCAACGCGTCGATACATTTAAATAAAGAAAATAATAAGGCTCCACACCCAACAATCTCCCACTTGGGGACTGATTGTAGCAACTGCATCACTACTTCATTTGCTGGAAATGGCTCCAATTTGGACCTGGTTGTTTCTCATCTTCATCGTCATACCCTAAGACCAATTGAAATTGAGCAGAATCTTAGTTTCTCTCTGGTTACAAATTTTGTTAATATATCTGCAAGATTTTGGCTAGTGTGTATCTTTTCCAGCTTCAACTGTCCATCTTCCAACGCTGATCTTATGAAATGATACTTGAGATGTATGTGTTTAGTCCTAGAATGAAATGCTGATTTATTTGCAAGATGAATGGAACTTTAGCTGTCACTGTATAACATTCCCATAAACACAATGATCAAAGTGAAATCTAGTATAACCTTGTTCAAACATAAACATGTCAAATTTTAGATACCACTACCTCGGAGCTTGTTTTAAGCCATACAAGATATTCTTCAACTTGCACACTAATTTTTCCTTTCCTTTGACCTCATATCCTTGTGGTTTTTGCATATATATCTCTTCCTCCAAATCTCCACAGAGAACGGATATATTTACGTCTAACTGTTCAAGATGAAAATATTCTACTCCTACAAGACTTAAAATACTTTTGATTGAAGTCACTTTAACAATAGGATAAAATATTGCATCAAAGGCAATAGCATTCTTCTGTGCAAACCCCTTCACCACAAGTCTATATTTGTACCTTTTTTTTCCTCCATCTTCTTCCTTCAACTAGTAAACCCATTTATTCTTCAATGTTGTTTTACTTGTAGGCAACTTGACTAAGTCCCAAGTATGGTTATGTATTAAGGAGTTTATCTCTTCTTTCATGGATAGCTCCCACTTCTTCCTACTTTCTACCTGAATTGCTTCTT
Organism: Pinus albicaulis; assembly: GCA_034641835.2. Classification (NCBI taxonomy): domain Eukaryota; kingdom Viridiplantae; phylum Streptophyta; class Pinopsida; order Pinales; family Pinaceae; genus Pinus; species Pinus albicaulis. The sequence continues at coordinate 32,434,792 of MU968317.1, forward strand.
CATAACATTCGGGTTCACCAGAATCAGTCAACAATATATAATATAAAGAAGGAGAATATCGTTCAGATGGGATACTTATACTGGTAGATATTCTAGAACCACTTTATGTTGATTGAGGTGGTTGTTGATGTTGTGGTGGTTGTTGTTGTTGTAGATGTTGATTATTATTATTTTCAAGAACCTTTACTTTTTCTGTGATCTCATTAAGAACTATGTATTCTTTGTTTTCTTTTTCCTATTTCTTTTCTTCCAACTGATCCTTATACATGACCTTTTCATTGAATATTAAATCTCTGCTCCTAACTGTTTTGTGATTTTCATAATCATATAAGAGATAAACAAAATCATTAACACCATATCCAATAAAGGTACATTTCTTTGATTTTTCCTCAATATTTGTTCTATTTTCTTTATTAATATGGAAAAAGGCCTCACAATCAAAAAGATTTAAAAAGGAGTAGTTTACCATTTTACCTGTCCATGCCTCCTCTAGAATACCACCATCCAAGGAACTTGAAGGCCTTCTTTTTATTAGATAAACAACAATATCTACAACATCTGCCCAAAATTTTAAAGGAAATACTGCATGCAATCTCATGCACCTTGCACGCTCCATGATTGTCCTATTCATCCGAGACACCATTTTCCTGTGATGTTCCTGGAACTGTCTTCTCTTTGAGAATTCCATGCTCTAAACAATACCTATCAAACTCTTTGTTGTAATATTCACCTCCATTGTCTTATCTGAGACACTTCAACTTCTTTCCTGTCTCAATCTCAACCAAATATTTCCATTTCTTCAAAGTATCAAATACATCAGATTTATTCCGAATACAATAAATCCAAGTTTTTATAGTTGCATCATCAATAAAATTAACATAATAATGAGAGCCACTGAGAGATGATACCTGAGCAGGCCCCAATAAATCTTTATGCAGAAGCTCTAAATTTTTCGCTCTTCTTTTCTTTCCCAACTCTAAGAAATCTGACTATCTTCTGTTTTCCATAAACAAAATTCGCACATAAATCCAAATCAATATTCTTCAAACTTGGGAACAAGTTTCTTGAGTGAATAATTTTCATCCCCGTCTCACTCATGTGCCCGAGCCTATAATGCGATAATGTTGTATCTCCTCCCATGGAGGTTAAAGTATTAACACAATTAGAAATACCATGGCATAAAGACAATGTACCAAGCTTTTCTCATTTTTCTATTACCAGGGCTCCTTTAGTGAACTTCCAGGTTTTATCTAAAAATGTTGTCACACAACCTTCACCACCTAACTGCCCTGTTGAAATCAAAATTTTCTTCATATTTGGAACATGCCTTACCTTTTTTAATAACCATTGGTTTCCATTTTTCCATTTTACAATAACTTTACCCATTCCAACTATTTTACAGGGTTTATCATGACCTAGACGAACCTGTCTAAAATATCCTTGAACACAGTCATGAAAATGTTTCTTATCAAGTGTGGCATGGAATGAGGCCCCTGAATCTACCACCTGGGCATAATTAACATTTTCTAAAGAAATAATAAAAGCATACTGTAACACATCACCTGTCACATTTTCTTCATGATTATTTTCTTTTTGTGCATCTCCTTCTTTTCACTTCTGAGGCTTACAATCATTCTTCAGGTGTCCTTTCTTCCCACATTTCCAACACACTATCCCTGATCTAGACTTGGATCTTCCCTTCATTTATTTACTGCGATATCCAGAGCTCTTTCGTCTTTCCATTTTTCTTCCCCTAGTCTCTGCACTCAAAGCATTTCCCGATTTCTCACTGGAGCTTTTCCGTTTCATTTCCTCACTAAGGATGGCACTGATAAAATCATCAAAATTTAAAGTTACTAATGGCCATAAATAAACCATTCCAACATTTTGGTAATGAGCATATAAATAACATATCCCTAACTTCATCATCAAATTTTACCCATACAGAACTTAATTGACTTGTAACTCATATTTTTTTTTACAGAAACGGTTATGAGATATATTAACTGCTGGGTCTAAATGCCAGATTTCGGGTTACAATGAGAGGGAGGAGGGCCCAGGAAGTATCTATAGCCAAAAGTGCTATGAGACTTGTGGACAACTTCCAGCTCTTTTTGACTATAATTATGCACTCGATTTTTGTGATTTCCCCTAGCTTAAAAATACAAACAAACTGATTCAATAGAAAGCAGTAAAACATTTAAGTTGGCAGATTATGGAATTGGATCCCATGTTTCGTCCTCGTCTCGAATTATTGCTCCAGTAGAGATGAGGACAGCTTTATTTGCTTCAAGGTCTGCTTCTTTGTTGTTTTCTCTCAACACATGATAGTAGCTCAACTTTTTAAACAATTTCCCCAAAGTTCTGATTCTGGATATCAGCCTTGCCAATCTAAGATCCCGGGGGGAGGAGTTTGTCGCCATAATTTTGATTATCACTTGGGAATCCCCAAAAACATTAGCCTCCTTGATTTCTAGATTCAAGAGCGATTTAAGGCCTTGAAGGAGGGCCAGTGCCTCTGCTTGAATGCTGGAGTTGATCCCCAGACCCCATGCAAAGCTGTGGATCAAAACACCTTCAGCATTTTTTACAATACCTCCTGCTCCAGCCCTTCCTGGGTTGCCCTTTGAAGCCCCATCAAAGAATAAAGAGTGCACCTGCTGCTTGGAGATCCATTCTTGAAACTCAGCATTGTTCTTCCCCCTTATTTTCCAATCTTCAATGAGGGAAGTGTTGCTGGTGGCTTGAAGAAATTGCAGATTTAGGGAGGTACCCCAGACTGAATCTAATTGAGTAAGATTTGAGGCATCTTTTTTATTATCCAAGCTTTCCTTTAATTGGAATTTTATCTTGGCCGCCACCACCTTGACATCATGCTTAGTATCTCTAAAGATTCTGCTGTTTCGCTCAAGCCAGATCTGCCAGCAGCAGATTTTGGGGAGGGCAGAACATGCCTTTTTTATCACTTTGTTTTTGTGTGGAGGACCGGGGTAACTGTTCTGCCAATTTGCAAAAAGATTAGGAATAGAGGAGGGAAGGACAAAATTGGGGTTCCAGTAATCCATCAGCTCGCTCCAAACCTGCACGGTGAATTTACAATTCAAGATCAAGTGTGTGGCACATTCCACATTTTCTCTGCACAATGAGCACCTGGACGGACCATGGAAACCCCGTTTCTGCAGTTTGTCATCTGTAAGAATTTTCTTGTGGCAAAGAAGCCAACAGAACATGTCGATTTTAGGCAAAGAGTGCAGACGCCAGATCGCAGTCCAAGGGGCAGGGTCCGGGGGGACGTGAGGCCTCAAGGTGAGCTTTGCGTAGCCTTGGGCTACCGTGTAACCTGCAGCCAGTAAACCCCAGCCACGCGAATCTCTTCTGCGTAGATGAATGGGGGCAATACCGTTAAGCATGGAGCGAAGACAATTGCAAACCTGAAGGAGCTCCGGAGGCATGTCAAAGAAATTCCAGCCTGCCCAATGCGTCCCATCCCACGTGGAGATATCCCACAGCGTAGTTTTCCCAGCAGAAGTCAACCAGCAACGAATCACGTTCAAAGAGGAACAGTCACCAATTGGATCACGACCCAGAATACGATCTGTCCAGATATTTATCTTCTTACCTTTTCCAGGAATTCAATAGGTGTTGGAGCTGATCAGGGGGGCAGCTTTGGAGCAGAGTCTAGCAAAGGGAGAGACGCCTTGGGGGAGAGGACCATCCAGGCATCTGAGTCTCTTGCCTTTAAAATATTTCTTCTAGAGTGCTAATTGGGCCCAGCAAGGCTTGGGCGCAATGATTCTCCAGAGCAGCTTGGCTCCCATGGCTATGTTCTGAAGAGAGAGATTCTTGAAGTTTAGCCCCCCATCCCTCAGTGGTTTGGAGACAGTCTCCCAGTTAACCAGAGGGAATTTCCTCTCATTTTGTTTGCCCCCCTTCCAAAAGAAGTTTCGAATATGCTGTTCCATTTTCTGAAGGATGCCAATTGGGGCCAATAGAACAGAGAACTGAAATAGGGGAAGACTGCATAGGACAGATTTGATGAGGACAGACTTGCTCGCAATATTGAGCCAGGTGAGCCCCCAAGCCTGGAGCTTGACTCGTAACTCATATTAACTAAATGTTTTATAAGAAATACCTTATTTGAGGCTAAGGGTTTTTCATATAGTTTCGACAATGCTGTCATTAAACCCTCTATTTTTGTTTCCTTCGAAATATTGAAGGCTATTGACACCGCTAGGCACAACTGTATTGTTCCAAGTGACTTTCTATCAAGAATCTCCTATTCTTTGTCTATCATACCCGACGAATTATTATTTTTTTCCACTCAATGGTGCGTACAAATATTTCTGATACAGATAATATTCCATATGTATCTTCCACAGCTAGTAGTTTTGGTCGTTCAATTTCTCGACCCTAAACCAGCCATTTTCCACCATTGCTCCCACTCAAACAAGGAACCCTTCTTTCCTGCAAGTTTATCAGCCAAATATACCTTCGGCTCTGATACCATTTGTTAGAAAATTACATATTACAGAGAAACGAAACACATAAAATATGAAGAAAAAAAAACACATAAATAACATATAAAACAAGAGATATAGAGATATATGGAATTCACCTAACTTCGGCTATTTCGATGGAAACAACCAGTCCTTCCTTTCTATTATCTTGCAAAATGAAGAGACACAACCTAAACCATATCCACTTTAATATCCTCTGCTCTCTCACATAGTACTCATTTCTAGTTCTTGCTCAGAATATACACTCAATACACACTCATAATACAATACCCTCATACAAAATGAGGGGTTTCCTTCTAGAGAGAGAAACTCTACATTAAACATAACTTCTATCGTCAGATCATCCGCCTAATGAATGACCTAGATTGACTACTAAATTAAAATATATTACAAGGAAATTTTATATCTGTTTTTAGCTTCAGGGGTGTTTCCCTTGAAAACCCCCGCTAGGGGGTGGCTCATAAAATCGTTGTAACCCCCCCGGGACCCCTGTGACGATGATTAAACAACATGTGGCATTTCCACCCTGTTGTAGTCCCGTGATTTAGCAGATTGGTATACCAAATGGACAGGGAAACATCAGAATAGTCTTTGGAGTCCTAGGACCTAGCCTTCTTGGACTCAGAGAGGGCTCTCTCTATTTGTTTGCAAAGGATATGAACTTTTTTTCTTTAGATGGTTGATTTTAGGCTAGTTATTAAGTACAGGGTTTGTTTGATTGTTTTGTTTGGGTATGATGATCAAGCAGCATAGATGGAATGTGGAAATATCTAAGTCATTGGGCAATGGAGTCTATGAAATTCATGAAAAATTCATCAATGGATCAGGGAGCATCACATTGCAAATCTAACTTGGTCAGTAGATCTTCAAGGTTTTTAGGGGTGATGAGATGGAAATCAATTGTGAGAATAAAAATTAGGACAAAGGGAAATTAAGAATCCTTTATCATATGTAATTTTTAACAAAGGGACTCAAATATCATAAGAATTAAGAGGCAATCAAAATATAGGGCAAACCATAAATTATTTGATTCAACTAAAGAAAATAATTATTCAAGACAAACATTTCCAATGAAATATAGAAGGCGAGAAACTCATTTAACTTCTAGTGATTTCACCTTCAAGGATAGAAAACACTTAAGACACACATATAACTGTAATCAGAGAAGAGGGAATTCCTAAACATACTTGATTATAGTTATGAATATCTCTAAACAATTATTTAAGCAAGTAAAAAGGTTATGATCGAAACAAAACCTCTTTGGCAGACTTTAACTAATGGTACTTTATAGAGAGACTTCAGAAACAGAGTTTTAGTGACATCAAGTAAGCAGGGCTAGCCACAAATAATTCTTAATACCAACTATATTAAACTATTCATGAAATAAACAAGCTTAGGGGGTCTAGAGAGCAATTAAGAATTCTCTAAAATGTCATAGCAGAAGAAAACATTAAGGCAGTGAAGAACAAACAAAACTAAGGTGTCTTTAGAAACATTTCTTAGTCTAAATATTTTATTCTACTGCAGCTTAGAAAGATGAAAACATAATGAAATAGGAAATAAAAATAACAGATTAGAAGCACTTTACCAACAACCAGGCTCAGGGATCTTGCAATCTAGCCTCCTCCATCAACAAACAAATCAGGGCATCCACAAGTTCCAAGACATCAATTTATTTTCAAATTCCAAGAGACTATATTACTTCAAAGAGTAATAAAATCCCAACAAGATAATGATTTCATATGCAATATTTATCTACAAATTAGGAGGTGAAGCTAAGGTAGGGTTTGAGTGTCATTTGTTACAAAGTTAAGGAATTCCTAACCTTGAAGACCATGCAAGGCTCAAAGTAGGAATATCTGTAGATATTTCTCTGAATAATAACTTTTATCTTAAATTCTAAGGGAATATAGGTGAAATTTTTGACTTTATGGCCTATTCATAACTTTTACAATAACTGTTTGGTAGACATAAATATCTCTGACTAGGCTCAATAACTGCCTAAATTCTTTATTGAAGGAAACAAAGCACTAGGTGGAAAAAATATCTTTTGAGAAGAGCAACTCCCATAGGCTGAGTCATTTGGATTTGCTTTGGGTTAATTTTCACTTTGTTTTATCTTTAATCTCTGTTATGAGGCCTTAGAATCTAACTTTAAGCTCTGACTGTTTTCTTTTATCATACTTTTCTTTAATCTATTTGATCTTTGTTTTGTTCATTCAATATTTTTGTTTTATCCTTCTGATATTTTGCCTTTATCCTTTAATCTTTGATGTTCATCCGTCTGCCTACTTTCTGTAGGCTTCTTCTTTGACTGGATAATCCTTATATTTTGGCTTTTAATTAAGATTAGCCCTTTAATCTTTTTTATTTCTTTTTTCTTCATTGTTCCTTTGTCTGTTTCTGTTTTATGTGCGCAGGGGAAGCTTTCTTCTGTGGCCGAAGGGTTAATTTGATCCATCGATGATCATGTTTCATCAGTGGATAATATAGGCACAAGCCCCCTGGCCATCTTTGTCCTGATTTAAGCTCTCAGATCGTCATCTAGAGGCCTATTTGATTTAATTTGGACCTGTGGGATGGAGTTCATATATGTCTGTCATTAAAACATGCACAAAACACAAACAATTAGTTAAAAAGCCTGCAGGGAGGGGTTCACTGCGCTTTTTGTGGTTTTAGACTATCGGAGGGTGTTTGTAGAGGAGGATATGATGCAGGAGGCAAGGTTCCAGAGGTGGAGGAAATAGAATTTTGAATGAGAGCGGGAAAATTTTGAAAAATAGTGCTAAGGACAGGGAATTTTTGAAAACTAGAAGTGGTTAATCACATGAAGAACGGGTGGTAAACGGTTTTAAGTGGGAGTTGCGCGGTATGCCTCATGATGAGACACATGGTGGGGAAAAACCACCTATTTCGCGTGGGTCGTGAAACGGTAATCCCATCGCAATTTTGTTTGTGATGTGTGATGTTGGCCGTTAGATCTTGGGATGGGAGATCGACGACTATCGCACACTCGGGAGGCGATGAACAGTTGGTCGGGTTGGCGAAAGTGGAGGACAGGTGGCAAGGTCTGATTAGATGGCAGGTATAGTGGGAGGAGGGGCCTGCTTTTAATTTTTCAAAGGTTTAAGGGCCCTTTATAAGGTTTGGGGGTTTATGAAATGAAAGGGGTGGAGGCTTTAATTACATGTCGAAAGGGTTGAGGAATAGTGGAGGGTCGAGGTTTTATGAGAATGTAAGGGGGTTGGGGCTAAGAAGAGAAAGGGGCTTAAGGCCTATCCTTTATAGTAAAAGAGAAGGTTTTTAAATATAAAACAAAGGTTTATAAAAAGACTCGATAGGCTTAAAATTTGGATTTAAAACAATGTAAAAGTGAACTTTTACATTGTTTAATATTTTTTAGAGGAAAAATGATGAATGGAGACTGCTTCATGAGGGTTTTTAGAAAAGGAAGAAATGGGTCTTTCAGAGGAAAAAGGACATGAATGAGAGTGAGGGTAAGGTAGTGAAATGAGGTTAATAGGCCCAGAAAAAGAAGTCTTTTTGGAAGAGTGAGGTGAAACTTGGAGGGCAGAGAGGGAGAAATTTAGTGAAATAGTTTGACTTAGGATGATGAAGGTAGTGAGATTTCTAAAACTCACAATATTTCACAAATTTTGTTTTTAGAAATCTAGGACCATTGTTTAGTCATCGTTTGAGATCAGAAAAAATTACTGATGACTAACAATGGCTTCACTTGGGGAGGGTAGCTCCATTTTGGAGGTGTCCAGAACTTTCAGTTTATCAAATCTCTGAGTTTTTGAAGACCAGTGCCTCTTCCATTGGGTAGATTTTTCCCTTCTTTTCACTTGTTGATATTTCTCTTGAAGTGATGATCTTAATAATCTGCAACATAGGATTCTTTCAACAGCATTTCTACCTACCCAGCCTACTTGTCCTAACATTTTTTCTTCTTTGAGTGCATTTGAACTAGCAAACTCATGGAATTTTTATTTTGAAAATAGAAATAAACTATCTACTTCTATCCTTATTGCTTCCAAGAATTCATATTAAGCTGGTGAACTCTTTTATTCTCTACCTAGACTATTTGATTTCCAAGATTAAGTTGTTTGGCAGTCTTGATTCTCTAAATTATTGACATGAAATTGAAAGCATGGTTTAAATCAAGATTAGGTAGTCTGACTTACCATGGTTTGTGGCATTGGAACAAGCTGCACACAATTTATTATTTTTCCTAAAATTAAATAGAAAGATAAGGTCTATAATCCATCATTTGTAATTCATCTTTATCTTCCTCTTTGCTTATGTTTTGATCATGTGGAACCAATATCTTTCTCTTCCTAATATATACTTTATGATAAGCCAGGCTTGAATAACTTTGAAAATCATTATTACACTGACTTATCAACATAAATTTAAACATGTTCAACCATGATTAGGCTAAATGACCGAACAAGATATTATTTTTGCACCAGCAGTGGAATTTCGGCTTGCACACTTTCAATAGTACTGTTTTTTGGGTATGGGGTTGTACCTGTTTTCAAATCTTCCCTCTTTTCCTTTTTCTATTTTCTAATTTTTTTTTTTATGATCTCTTATCATGCAATTTTATATATAATGAATGAAAACTTTGAGGCTAGGGGTTTTTACGGCAATGGTATTTGAGTATCCTGTCCTCAAAAGGACCTCCCAACATTCTTTTTTCATACATATTTTATAAAAATAAATCATAGTTACATCCATTTTAAAACTTGGTGCAAGGGTTTTTCCAAAAAATTTCAAACAATCCATGCTCTCCTTGATTTTCCTTTTTTGAGTCCTGCTTCCTAAAATTGTTTCTGTCAAAGGTCCTCCTTAGGTAAAAAAGGTATTCTTTATCACTTTCAAAATAGAGGATGATGTCATCAATGCATATCATAGTGAAGAAGTTAAAAATAGGGGCTATGACCCTTTGGAAGGTGTCTTCAACACTCCTTAGCCCAGGAAGCATTTGGTCAAACACGTAGTTGTTCCAAGGAATTTTGAAAATGTCTTTGTGCTGATTGATCTGAAGTGGTATCATCTGAGGGTAACCTGAAACACTATCATGTAATGACATTTTGTTAGAAACTCCTACCGTTGGCTTAGGATGATTTATCTTGGAAAAAGGGTATTTGTATTTCCTGGAAGTTTTACCTAGGCACCTAAAGTCTATACACAGCCTACATCCATTGGCTTTCTTAATCTTTTTGGGCCTTCCTAGGCTGCCTACATTATACTCCTCTATATTAGTTTCATTAGATACTTCCTTAGATTTAATAGCAACATCTGTGAAATTCAAAACTTCTTTTGAAGGGACAAAACTCTTTGATGATGAAGCCTGTATGTAAGGCAGAAACATAAGACTTTTTTATCCAGATTTCTAGAAATTTTTGTTTTATGAGGGAATTTTAGTACTTTTGGATTGGTAGAGGGGAACAATTGTATGTTTGAGGCTTGTCCTCCTTTTGAGCAACCTGATTTATATACTAAACTGATTTTTGGTTTTGAAATTTCATTTTTAGTTTGCAGAAAGTCAAGTTTAGTTTTATCATTATGTGGTTTTTCAAGGCTACTGTAGTTTTTTTTGGGTTGGGGAGGGTTCTTATTAATTTCCCACTTATTCATGAATGTTTGGTATAAATAAGGGAGATCATGTATGCTATTAGGATTTAAGCTTTTAAACCATTTTTTGGCTTCTCCTCCTAAACTTTGGGCAAAGATCCTCATTTCTATGGTTTCTTCTTCAAATTCCATGAGCTTAAAGGCATCAAGCATCTTATCTACATGTTGTTGGGCAGTAGTAGATTCAGTTTCGGTGAAGTGGGGAATTATAGATTGATAATCATTTGGTAAAGGAACCAAAGTTTGTGGTAACACTAAGGGAGCATACCATGCTACCATGATGGGAGTAAATGGAATATTTATAAGAGGTGGGTTTGTAAGAGGGAAAGTGGGATGGAAGGGAGTGTTTTGAACAGTGGAAGTATGGATGGGTGTGGTGGAAGTACTTGGACCAGCAAATTGATTTTGAGAAGATTTGTTGTGGAAGAGCTAAAGTGATGGAGAATTTGAAAATCAGGAGGAGTAGAAGGAGAGGCTTCTCTACTTAAACTCTGATGAATTTTTATGGGCTCAAGGTCAGTCTAGTCAATATCACTGTTCTAAATAGGTTCTTTGAATGGTGCAAGTAAAACTGAGGATCTTTCAAGACTGTAAGGTGTTCAGGGACATATCTTTCTCTTTGAATGGTCCTAATAGTAGTTAAATTTCCAACTCTAGAAGTTTGCCACAAAATATTTTATGGATTATCAACTATATTACGAGGGTTAGGGTCTGGATGAGATATGGTATTGATCCATTGTGAAGCCAGATTTCAAACTCAAAATTTGGAGAGGCTGAAAGTTTAGGTCTGTTTTCAGAAAGTTGACCTCTCTAATTCATTAGTAAACTTCTACAATGTGGGACTAGGTTTCTAAACTTCATAGGGCTAGTTTGACACAATCCTAAGGAATTCTAATGACGACTAGTGAAGTAATAGGCCTACTGGAGGATAGTGCAGTCGCCAGGTGGATATTTTTTACTGTTTTAGGGATGTATTTTTTATGGTCCACTACAAAAATTAACAAAAACCAATCTGGGAATGTTTTTGGGGTTTTCTGAGTTTCTTTATATAGCCCTAAGGTTTGTATGACCACTTTCTAACTGAATCATCATTTAGCTAGGATGGTGAAACAATTAGGTTATACTCTTGGCCATCAATTGAGTTTTTTAATCTTAAATGAGGCTCTAATGAGTTTTTAGGTGTATTTAGGCAACTATATACTCAAAGGTCCCACCGTGATCGCCATTATGTTGTAGTCCCATGATTTAGCAGATTGGTATACCAAATGGACAGGGAAACATCAGACTAGTCTTTGGAGTCCTAGTACCTAGCCTTCTTGGACTCAGAGAAGGCTCTCTCTATTTGTTTGCAAAGGATATGAAATTTTTTGCTTTAGATGGTTGATTTTATGCTAGTTATTAAGTACAAGGTTTGTTTGATTGTTTCGATTGGTTATGATGATCAAGAGGCATAAATGGAATGATGAAATATCTAAGTCATTGGGCAATGGAGTCTATGAAATTCATGAAAATTTCATCAATGAATCAGGGAGCATCATAGGGAAAATCTAAATTGGTTAGTGGATCTTTAAGGTTTTTAGGGGTAATGAGATGGAAATCAATTATGAGAATAAAAAGTAGGACAAAGGGAAATTAAGAATCCTTTATCATATGTACTTTTTAAAAAAGGGACTCAAATATCATAAGCATGAAGAGGCAATCAAAAGACATGGAAAACCATAAATTCTTTGATTCAACTAAAGCAGATAAATATTCAAGACAAACATTTCTAGTGAAATATAGAAGGTGAGAAACTCATTTAACTTCTAGTGATTTCACCTTCAAGGACATAAAACACTTAAGACACACATATAACTGTAATCAGAGAAGAGGGAACGCCTAAACATAATTTATTATAGTTATGAAGATCTCTAAAACAATTATTTAAGCAAGTACAAAGGTTATGATCGAAACAAAACCTCTTTGGAAGACTTTAACTAACGGTACTTTAGAGAGAGACTTAAGAAACAATGTTTAGTGACATCAAGTAAGTAGGGCTAGCCATAAATCATTCTTGATACCAACTGTATTAAACTATTCATGAAATAAACAAACTTAGGGGGTCTATGTTGGGAAAAATATTGAGAGGGTGGGGGGGGGGGGGGGGGGTGAATCAGTATTTAGGACTTACTCAAAACTTTTTACTTTTCTTACTTCAAAACACATACGCGACTTTCCTGAAGCCAACTCACATATACACGCGGATATACTTAATAAAACATGCGTATGTCCAGCAATCTTATTATGCAGATAATTCTTCACTTATATCATTGCAACATTCATTCATCTGATGTTAAGTTAACAGTAAGCATGTGCAGTAATAATAGAATAAATCATCACACATAAGCATCACACATGAACACCAGGATTTTAGGTGGAAACCCAAGTCGGGAGAAAACCACCGCTGTCGTTGTCTCAGCCTTCAATATTTTATTATAGAGAAAACATATTACAACCATGTACTGGCACAGACTCATACCAGCACGCAGGCACCCACCTGCAGAAGGCTACAACCTTCTCTCATTTACCAGCCTCTCCTGGAAGGGAGCTATGACCCCCTGCTCTCGTTTACCAGCCTCACCTGGGAGGGAGCTACAACCCCCTGCTCTTGTTTACCAGCCTCACCTGGAAGGGAGCTACAACCCCCTGACTGAAGGCTACAACCCTCAGCACCACCATGGACCACGTTTCATCAATTTTCATACTGGATCCAATAGCTTCCATAGATCACAACTTGCAGGCCACTTTTCATCATATTTTCAAACTAGACCCACTCCAAATATTTAAGCTCAATCATACATCAAACTGAAACTTATACCATTATCAATTCATTCAATGAATCATCAACCAATCAATCAACAACTTGATCTTTCATCAATATAATCAGCAGCATAATCATGATTCAAACAACCCATATCTGTATGAATACATCACTAACAGATAGCAGTAAAACAGCAGAACAGATCAGACATTTCATACCACATACTTCAACAAACCCTAGTTTTCATACGCGCTTTCCTTTCACTGATACTGCGTATATACGTGCTTTCATGCATATAAACCCGCGTATACATATGCACATACTTCAGAACTAGTTTCACATTCCATACGCGCTTTCGCTGAATTCAACCCGCGTATATACGCGCTTTCTATGCTGCAAACTAGCGTATAGATCTTCAAAGATTATAGGGCATAATACTTCTTTAGATCAGATTTACAGTTTAGATTTTACCCTTTACTTCAGATACATGATCTCCTCATCTCAGATCTAAATATTCCATAAACAGATCTAGAAGATACAAATACATTTCAGATCTAGAGATCCCTCTTCATCATTTTCTTCATAGGTGCATCATAGAATCAGATCTATCATCAAATTGTTACCCTTTCCATTCAGACATACTTCAGAGTGAAGTATTCATTAAATTCTAGACACTTGCACACCCTTTGCACAATGATTTTATTCTCCTTATATAGAGTTAGCCTTTGTCAATACCATGAGCCAAAACCACACAACATCCAATAGTTTTCCAGGACGGGATCACATAGACAATCCAACGCTCAATACAATGGGTCAATACCACGGTAGTAACCCCTGGTTTTACAAATTTAGAGCGCAATTGAGCATACGCGACTTGGCACGTACTTTTTCGCGTGCATATGCTACTTCTCCTAGACAAACGCGCGTATGCCTTGGGACACACACTTTTCATCATTGTTCTAGCACATACTGAAATTCCTTTCATCATTACATCTGAGTTGCTTTGTAGACACATCATATCACATCAGATTTACATCATTACCAAGTCCATCAAGAATAACTTCATCAAGTAGGTTGCCATCATCTTCATCAAGTGGGTTTCCATCAAGGACAACACTCTGCATCATATTGCCAATAGTCTACAGAGCAATTAAGAATTCTCTAAAATGTCATAGCAGAAGAAAACATTAAGGCAGTGAAGAAAAAACAAACTAAGGTGTCTTTAGAAACATTTCTTAGTCTAAATATTTTATTCTACTGCAACTTAGAAAGATGGAAGCATAATGAAACATGAAATAAAAATAAAAGATTAGAAGCACTTCACCAACAACCAGGCTCAGGGATCCTGCAATCTAGCCTCCTCCATCAACAAACAAATCAGGGCATCCACAAGTTCCAAGACATCAATTTCTTTTCAGATTCCAAGAGGCTATGTATTACTTCAAAGATTCATAAAATACCAAGAAGATAATGAGTTCAGATGCAATATTTATCTGCAAATGAGGAGGTCAAGATAAGGTAAGGTTTGAGTGTCATTTATTACAGAGTTAATGAATTCCTAACCTTGAAGACCATGCAAGGTTCAAAGTAGGAATATCTGCAAATATTTCTTTGAATAATAATTTCTATCTTAACTTCTAAGGGAATATAGGTGAAATGTTTGACTTTAAGGCCTATTCATAAATTTTACAATAACTATTTTGCAGACATAAATATCTCTGACTAGGCTCAATAGCTGCCTAAATGCTTTATTAAAGGAAACAAAGGACTAGGTGGGAAAAATATCTTTTGAGAAGAGAAACTGCCATAGGTTGAGTCATTTGGATTTTCTTTGGGTTAATTTTCCCTTTGTTTTATCTTTAATCTCTGTTATGAGGCCTTAAAATCTATATTTAAGCTTTGATTGTTTTTTTTTATCATACTTTTCTTTAATTTGTTTGATCTCTGTTTTGTTCATTCAATATTTTTTTTATCCTTCTGATATTTTTCCTTTATCCTTTAATATTTGACTTTCATCTATCTACCCGCTTTCTGTAATCTTCTACTTTCACTGGCTAATCCTTCTATTTTGGATTTTAATTAAGATTAGCCCTTTAATATTTCTCATTTCGTTTTTCTTCACTGTTCCTTTGACTGTTTCTGTTTTCTGTGCGCAGGGGAAGTTTCCTTTTGTGGCTAGAGGGTTCATTTGATCCATTGATGATCATGTTTCATCAGTGGCTAATACAGGCACAAGCCCCCTGGCCATCGTTGCTCTGATTTAAGCTCCTGGATCATCATCCATAGGCCTATTTGATTTAATTTGGCCCTATGGGATGAAATTCATATATGTCCCCCATTAAAACCCTCAGAAAACACAAAAAATTAGTTAAAAAGCCTGCGAGGAGGGTTTCATTGTATGTTTTGTGGTTTTGGATTGTCGGAGGGTGTTTGCAGAGGAGGATATGACGTAAGAGGTAAGGTTACAGAGGTGGAAGCAGGAGAATTTTGAACCGGAGCGGGAAAATTTTGAAAAGTGTCGCGGAGGACAATCTGTTTTTGAAAACCAAAAGTGGTTTATCGCATGAGGAATGGGAAGTAAGTGGTTTTAGGTGGGATTTGTGCGATATGCATCAGGATGGGACACATGGTGGGGAAAAACCACCTATTTCGCATGGGTCGTGAAACAGTAATCCCATCACAATTTTATTTTCGATATGTGATGTTGGTCGTCGGATCCTTGGATGGGAGATCGACGGCTATCGCACACTTGGGAGGCGATAAACAGTTAGTCAGGTTGGCAGAAGTGGAGGAAAGGTGGCAAGGTTTGGTTGGATGGTGGGTATAGTGGGATGTGGGGCTCGCTTTTAATTTTTCAAAGGCTTAAGGGCCCTCCTATAAGGTTTGGTGGTTTATGAAATGAAAGGGACAGAGTCTTTATTTACACGGGGAAAGGGCCTAGGGATAGTGGAGGATCAGGGTTTTATGAGAATGTAAGGGGCCTGGGGCTAAGAAGAAAAAGGGGCTTAAGGCCTATCTTTTATATAAAAAAGCAGATTATTGAATATAAAACCAAGTTTTATAAAAAGACGCGATAGGCTTAAAATTTGGATTTAAAACAATGTAAAAGTGAAATTTTACATTGTAGAGGAAAAATGATGAATGGAGAATGCTTCATGAGGGTTTTTAGAAAAGGAAGAAATGGGTCTTTTAGAGGAAAAAGGCCATGAATGAGAGTGAGGGTAAGGTAGTGAAATGAGGTTAATAGGCCCAGAAAATGAATTCTTTTTGGAACAGTGAGGTGAAACTTAAAGGGTAGAGAGGGAGAAATTTATTGAAATAGTTTGACTTAGGATGATGAAGGCAGTGAGATTTCTAAAACTCACAATATTTCAAAAATTTTGTTTTTAGAAACCTAGGACCATTGTTTAGTCATCTTTTGAGATCAGAAAAAATTACTGATGACTATGATGGACTGTAGATTTTCTGTGGTGTAGATTTTTAGATTCAAAACTCAAAATGACTAACAGTGGCTCCACTTGGGGAGGGAAGCTTCATTTTGGAGGTGTCTAGAACTTTCAGTTTATCAAATCTTTGAGTTTTTGAAGACTAGTGCCTCTTCCATTGGGAAGATTTTTCCCTTCTTTTCACTTGCTGATATTTCTTTTGAAGTGATGATCTTAATAATCTGCAACATAAGATTCTTTCAACAACATTTCTACCTACCCAACCTGCTTGTCCTAACATTTTTTCTTCTTTGAGTGCATTTGAACTAGCAAACTTGTTGGGGTTCCTATGTTTTGGCCATTGACAAAAACCAAAACATAAGACAACATCAAACCACTTTGGGATTCAAGGATCTAGCCCTCCTGAATCCAGAGAGGGATCTCTATATGAATGAGTTTAAAGATGTGATCTTTAAAGCCTGAAATGTGATATTAGGCTAGTTATGAAGATCATGGGTTTGTTTTGTTTATTTTGGTTGGGCAAAGACATGATGAAGGTGAAGGAAGTTCATAATAAAGGGTGAATATGTATGCAAATGAAGGAATGATTCGGCTGATAGACAGGGCAAAAAAAAACTTAACCCATTAGGCTATGGAGTCATAGGAGGATTTTAATTGGATAGCAAGTTTCAAGAAGGATAAATGGGGCAATTCAGTTATGTCAAAGGATCTCTTAAGTTTATTGTATGGAATGAAACAGATAGGAAATGGAGAACACAAATGAAGAACAGTGAACAGCCTGAGATCAAGTAAGTGCTTTAAAACTATCTTGCTTTGGCATGTACTTAGAGAAACAAAACACAAAATTATTATAAGATCAAGAAAGTGATTTTAAACTACCTTGCATTGAATTAATTTAAGTTAGAAATTTTTTTAGAACAATTAGAATAGCTTAAGATCAGATGAGTGCTTCGAAACCAATCTGCTTTCAGCATATTCTAAAGGAAAACACAGATAATCATCA
This sequence comes from Pinus albicaulis, assembly GCA_034641835.2. Classification (NCBI taxonomy): domain Eukaryota; kingdom Viridiplantae; phylum Streptophyta; class Pinopsida; order Pinales; family Pinaceae; genus Pinus; species Pinus albicaulis. The sequence goes on from MU968317.1 coordinate 32,452,201, forward strand.
CAAAGAGAAATCTAGATCAGGAAAGTGCTTTGAAACCAACCTACTTTAATATACTCTTTCAAGAGAACTTTAAAATGAAGAAAATATAGAAAATAAAGCTTTCAGTAAGAGTAGGGTAATGTTGAGAGTAAGTCCTAGCTCTATGTTTGCTGCTCCTTATCAGAGAAAGTGAACAAAGTGAAAACATTGAAGAAAATAATAATTGACAGTGAGGAACACATCACCATTAACACAAATCAAGATCCCATGAATCAACATCTTGTATTTGATGTTCAAACTAGTTACAATTAGCAAGCCTGGTGGGTTTCTACAACTTCAAACTTCTCATATCAGCTTATGTATCTTCAAAGTGCACACAGGGCATCGGTAACTTCAGAGAACTATTACATACAGTCAGATGTCCAGAGACAAACATTGGCTCATATTCTACAGAATTATTTATAGAAGAATGAGGAGGTGGGAGGATTTCCCAGGGGTCAAGTATCATTAATTATGTAATCAATGCAATTCCTGGCCTTTGGGAACTAGGCAAGGCATGATGCGGGAATGTAATCATTTCTAATTCTGCTTCGTAACTCTGTTTCTGCCTTTCAAGCCCTAATGATCGAAAAAGATCTACTTCTGGGCTGTTCTTAATCATTTAAAATAGTTTTGCCGACAATTAGAGATAAGATCTTTTATTTTCATTAATTGTTCAACTATCTTTAGGCAAACACCTCTTGTTCTGGTAGTGACTAAAACTTCTTTGATTCTTGTGACACTGCAGGTGTCCTTAGGAGATGGAGAGGGTTCAATTGGCCTCTGCTTATGGTGGTGGAGGCTTTCTCGGCTCGACAGATGTCTTCGTCTTTCCCTAAAACACCTTTAATTTACTTGAGATTTGTGTTTTAGGTCTTCAATCTCTTGTTCTGGTGTGTTATGTCTTCGACACTGATACTCTTTGATTGGTGCTTGATTTACTGTGTTTTTCTGGTATGCAAGGCTGCACAGGGGTGATATGGCATCAATGCCTTATGAGACACCGATGAAATGTGAATTTTAAACCCTACGAATGAATTTCTCTGGTGAATCGAAGGCGAGAGAATCGTCACCCTCTGCCTTTGAATTTTCTTCAGATATAGCAGAAAAAATCTTTAAACCCTGCAAAATACAAAAAACATTTATAAAATCCTACATGTATGGGTTTACCGCATCAGAAGGCATGTGGAGTGAGTGTGGCCATTGGATGGCATCATCCAATGGTCGAGATTGATCAGAGGAGGTCAGAGGAGAACGGAGGGGGAGATTAAATGAGAACCGTGGATCGCGCAAAGATCGACGGTCGGGAGTGAGGGTGGAAATTCAAAGAGAATGAGTTATTTTATTCGAAAATAGGAGAAAAATGGGCTAAAACCTTCGTTTTGACAAAAAGGTGGCAGAAGAACGGGTTTGGGAATGGGAGACACGTGGGCCGTCGGATGAGATCTGCCCACGCAATCAATGGTGGAAATTGGGCACTGACCAACCTTATAAAACATGCTTGGACTTTAAAACCTTTTAATAAAACCACGCTGGATAATTTACCGGGTCCAGATTTGATGACTATGTAGGGGAACAATAAAGATCCGCCCCAAAAATGTGCCGCGTGGATGCTGATGTGGCACTGGGACCACTGGTTGCCATTGTGGATGAGGGGATCAGGGTGATTGAGTGTGGGCCGTCGATCTGCAAATCAGATCAACGACAGAGATCCTTTAAACACCATGCCTTACCCTGAGTTATCGCACGGGCATCTTTGGAGAGCGATCACCGTTCGATGAGCGGCCTCAGATCAGACGGTGTACGTCAATATCACACCAGGCTCATGTCCTAACTTTAACGCGCGATGTCCGAACTTTAACATGCGATGAGGGCGGTTTTTCAACAGTGCTCAAGGCCACGCATCAGGCGATGAATGGAATCGCTACTGATCGGGAAAAAACCGCCTTCCACTTGAAAGTCGTGCGATGGATTCCGCCCGTTTTTTCTTTTAATATAATGAAAAAAAACATTTAAACCTGAAAATTAATTATAACAAAGGTTTTGGTCGGGAAAACTTATATTTATGAAAATGGATTTAGCGCCTGTGTGGGGCCTTTGGGTGCATGGGAGATAATATAACCGGGTGAGATAGAATGGAGGGCTAATCGACATGGGGCGATGCGATAAGTGCGTGGATTGCCAGGGCATATGGAGGGGAAGGGTTAAAGACTTAGCCCAAAGGGGCTTAAGTCTATAATACATAAAAAATGTGATTTTCATAGATTTTCGATGATTGTTGGGGGTTTCGATAAGGAAAGAAAGGGTCTTAAACCTTATCAAAGGGATTTTGATGAAGGGGAAAGGGGAAAAACATGGAAATGAGGGATATTAATGGGAAATGGAGGGATAAAAATGAGGTTAGTTTTGGAAGAGGGGAGAGGGGGAAAATGGTGTTTGCAACAGTATTTTGGCTTTGAAATTAGCAAAATTTCCGAGTGTGAAATGAGAACAGTAATGAAGGTTTGGACAGAGGCATGAGGCCTTCAAGAGTCTTCAAGAGATAAATTTTCTGCATAAAAACTATTTCTTGAAGGCTCCAACAATGTTTTGGCAACCTTTTGATAGAAAAATTTTTATAGGTGGCCAACAGTGGCTCCACTTGGGGATGATGCCTTCCTGAAGGCATCAAGAACTTCAGAATTTCATTCTCTGGGAGGCTGATCTGTGCCTCATCCATTGGGCTGCCTTCTTTGCTGGAATGATCTTACTTTTCTCTGAAAACATGTTAGCAGCCATGAAAAACAATGGATCTTCATTCAACAAGCTTTCTACCTACCCAATCCTACTTATCTAGCATTTTTTCTTCATTAGAGTGCACTTGGATTGGAAAACTCTGTTACAAAATTTTATTCTTTTTGAAAATAGGAAATCTAATCTATTTCTACTCCTTATTTCTCCATGAACTCAGATTAAACAGTTGAGCCCATATGATTCTCTACCTAATCTACTGTCTATTGGGATTAAACTGTCCAATAGACTTTATTCTCTAAATTCTACAACATAAATTTAAAAGCATTCAAGTCAGGATTGAACAGTATAACTTGATGTTGGTCTATGGCATAAAATCAAGCTACACATAGACATTATTTTGCACAAAACTTTTAAAATAGAGTGTTGGGAAAAATACTGAGAGGGGGGGGTGAATCAGTATTTACTGCATAATCAAATCTTTTTACTTTTTCATTCCTTAAAACCCATACGCTACTTTCCTTCAGTAAACTAGCGTATATACGCGGATCCCCTTTATGAAACTAGCGTATACACAGAGATTTAGATTTGTCATGAAATCTTCACTTATATTATTCCATCATTCATTCTTCAGATGTTCAATAAACAGTAAACATGTGCAGTAAGAACAGAATAAACCATCACATAAAGAATCACACATGAACACCAGGATTTTTAGGTGGAAACCCAAATCGGGAGAAAACCACCGCTGCAGTTGCTCAGCCTTCAATATTTTATTATAGAGAAAAACATCTTACAACATATGTGCTGGCGCAGACTTGACCAGCACGCAGGCACCCACCTGCGCTCGTTTACCAGCCTCTCCTGGAAGGGAGCTCCAACCCCCTGACTCGTTTACCAGCCTCTCCGGGAAGGGAGCTACGACCCCCCGATCTCGTTTACCAGCCTCACCTGGAAGGGAGCTACAACCCCCTGACTGAAGGCTACAACCCTCAGCACCACCTTGGACCACGTTTCATCAATTTTCACACTGGATCCAACCAACTTCAATAGAACTCAACTTGCAGGCCACATTTCATCATATTTTCACACTGGACCCTTTCCATACTTTTAAGCACAAACATACATCACCAACAGATATTTATCAACACAGATCAGATAGCAGAAACACAGCAGAACAGATCAGATATTTCATACCCTTTGCTTCAGCAAACCCTAGTTTGCATACGCGCTTTCACTTCACCGATGTCGCGTATATACGCGCTTCCGTCCACACAAACCAGCGTATACCTCAGTGTATATTTTATTGCGCATACGCGCTTTCTCTTCGCTGAAGCCGCGTATATACGCGCTTCCTCCGCGGCAAAGTAGCGTATAGATCTTCAATCATTACAGAGCAGCATACTTCATCAGATCAGATATTCAGTTTAGATCTACCCTTTTGCTTCAGACAGATGTTCGCCTAGATGCTCGCCTCATCACAGATCTAAGCCTTCCATAATCAGATCTAGCAAATACAAGAGCAATTCAGATCTAGATCCCCTTCTTCATCATTGGTGCATCATACATTCAGATTTATCTTTCAAGTGTAACCCTTTCCATTCAGATATACTTCAGAGAGAAGTATTCATTCAAGCTCAGACATCTTGCACCCACACTCATGATTTGCACAATGAATTTCTTCTCCTTATATAGGTTTACCCTTTTCAATACCATGAGCCCCTTTTTTCAATACCATGGGCCAAAGCAATACCATGAGCCCAAAACTACCTGGACGGGGTCAATTAGGCGGATCATTACCCAATACCATGGGTCAATACCATGGTGGTTACCCTTGGTTTTGCACTTTTTGAGCGCTTTTGCCCATACGCGACTTGGCACGTTATTTTCCACGTGCATACGCGACTTCCCCTAGGCCAATCCGCGTATACAAAGAGACATACTCTTTTCATCATATTTTGAGCACATTCTAAATTCCTTTCTTCATTGCCTTCTGTACACACTGTAGAAACATCATATTTTCTTCATCAGGAACATATTCTCTCAAGCACAACTTCATCAAGTAAGTTGTCATCATCTTCATCAAGTGGGTTGCCTTTCAAGGACAACACTCAGCATCATATTGTCAACAAACATCAGATTTACATCATTTACCAGGTCCATCAAGTCAAGAATAACTTCATCAGGTGGTTTGCCATCAAGTACAACACATGTCAATAGTCACATGTCTTCATCTTCATTTAGTGGGTTGCCATCAAGGACAACACTCTGCATCATATTTCCAACAATCTCCCCCTTTGGACTTGATGGCAACCACGATGGTGTTTGGTTACCACAGCAGATAGATACTATGTCACTCTCCCAAATATGTCACATCATTATCTTCTCTTTATTCAAACACCATGTCACTCTCCCCCTTTGACATCAAGGGCAAAGGGTGGATCAAAAACCAACATTCTCCCCCTTTTCTCCTCATGTGGAAGAAAAATTTTGCAGATCTGATATGTGCTGAAGTGGCCAAGCTCCCCCTGAGTTCATGCTGAATCTTCAAACATATTTTTCAGTAAAGTACATGACTCTTTCTATCACCAAAGATTCATACTTACATCAAATATCCAACCAAGTGGATTTACATATGAGACTCAAGTACCCAACCAAGTGGGTTTACACATTTCAATTCAGCTACCCAACCAAGTGGGTTCACACAAATTGACTCAGCTACCCAACCAAGTGGGTTTACAAATTTGACAAGTTCATACATGACTGAATATTACAGAATTTACATCAAGGGTCTCAACATGACCTTTTCATCAAAAATACAAATATGACTTTTCATGACCAATACCAAGAAGACCTCAAGAGAGATCATATAACAGAACCATCATAATGCCAACAATGCATTATACTCAGCAATGCTAATGCTCCCCCTGAATCTGTGCATCCATGCATCCTTTTCATATGACTAAGGCTCCCCCTTAGTTTGTGCATCCTGAACATTTTCACCAACGAATCATCAAGGTATCTTCATCAAAACATTAGAAACAGATTTATGAGAACTGGAACATCACCAGAGATACCAAACAGCACTGCAGCTGTGCTGAAGAGAGCTGAACCAACCAAAAATTGTCAGCAATCAGTCATACGCGGTTTTCTGTGCATGAACTCGCGTGTATATTGTTGATCAAGTTTGTTAGGTCCGCATTCTGGCCATCTTCTAAAATTAGTGCAGATTTGTTCTTTTGACCGGGTGTAGCAACGACTCCCCGTCTTCTCGTCTTAGATACCAACGCTCGCGCAGGTTTGGTAAAAATATCGCAATTTGTTCTTTGGAGGGAACATACTCCAACTTCACCGTTTGCTCAAGCACTTGTTCACGTAAGAAGTTGTATGGTCCCGTGATTTGGCCGATTGGCTAGCCAAATGATGATGTAACATCAAACCAAGCTTTGGAGCCCAAGGACCTAGCCTTCCTGGACTCAGAGAGGGCTCTCTCTATAAGTGCAAAAGATATCGGTGTGTTTACTTGCGATGTTCTGATATTAGGTTAGTTATGAAGTGTGTTTTTGGTTTTTTAGTTTTTAAGTTTTTGAGGGATGAAACTGATCAAATACATAAACTGGATAACAAGATGTAGATAAATTGGGCTATGGGGTCAAACAGGTCAAGGAAGCTATGAAGTGATGATGTAAAGCTGCTGTAGGGCCGATTTGATTCACAGTAGAAGGGATCTCTGGGCAAAATGGATTAGATGGACAATAAGTTGGTGAAAGACAAGGGATTTCAAGTGCAAACTAGTTAATAGCAGACATAAACATGTAATAGCAAGCCATTGATCATGCTAGGAATAACTATAAGCTAATCAATACATAGAAATCAAACATTCCAACCATACATAGAGGTATAAGATCCTCTAACTTCGGGAAAAGGCTATCAGACTTTGGGGAAAACACATGAGACAAACTAACAACTCATAAACTATGCTGGAACGCCTAAACATAGTCTCTAAGTCATTGGGTACTTGGACAAATAAGTTTTCATAGTTTTAGGCAAAGGGCTAGATCGGGACTAGGCCTCCTTGGTTCAACAAAATGATCAACAAATCAGTCAAAGAGAAAGTTTTATGGACAAAACTATGGGCAGTTGATAGGTAGGTAGGGCAAACCATACATCCTACTCAACATACATGGAACTGATGAATAAAACTTAGCAACAATACCTTAGGTTACTAAAGAGCAGCTAAGAATTCTTTAGCATAACTAAGGGAGAAGAAAACATCAAGCTATGAAGATTCATGGATTTTGAGGTGCCTCCATGGGCATGTCTCAAAATCAATCTTTACTGATCTATAGCAGCAAGAAAAATGAATTATGAGTGAAAACTAGAAGACAAAACACATTAAGAAGCACTATACCATTCTACCATGTCAAGGAATCCATCAACAAGCCTTCAACATTCTTCAAAAGCATCCAAGAGGCAGTCCAAAAATCATAACTCAAGTGTATTCTTCAAAGCTCATATGACCAATGCATTAATTCTTCTCTCAATTTCAGCCTCTGATTTACAATGAGAACCATGGAATAAATAGGCTTGAGGGAGGAAAACCTCATGGAGCAACTAGCTATCCCATTGGCCAAGTCAAAATATCTAAACTTGTCCTTGAGGCTTTGCAAAGCCCAAGGCACAAAATATCCCATAAAATATCTAAAAAACTGCTAAAAACGGAAATTATATTGACTTTACATGATTTTCCAATGATAAAAATAGCCTAACGCACATTTGGGAAAAGCAGATTTTTGGAGTTCAAAAATTGCAAAAATACTTCATATTTATGCCTGAAAAAGGTCCCCTGACTTGCTGGATGCAAATGGAAGCCTTCCTGATGTCGAAATGAGGCTCATGATGGCTCGTTGGAAAGATCTCTGTGTCTGCTTTCCAACGCAAGTGGAATCACCTCAATCTGATCTCTGAAAGTCCCTCAAAACTGTACCTGTGCGCAAAAACCCAGAAAATAGCAGGCTGCTGATATGGCGGGCAGAATGTGCAAAATGAGGCTGTTTTTTGCCAATTTGGAGGGGCGAATGATCTTCAAATGCCCTGAAAATCGCTGGAGACCTGCTCATGGAATTATGGCATCCATCGGTATCATCCTCCTCCCTTGAAAAATCCTTGAACTGAAACGGCGCAATTATGAGTTTTTGACTAAAAACCCAAAAAATGCCGAAAAACAAAAAGTTGCCGAAATAGGCTCAAATTGGCATGCATGACCCTCAAGGGTCCATAGCAACATGCTCGAAAGCTCATGCCAAAATATCAAGGGCTGATATGCTTTTCTTTCTTCCGTGTTGGGCGCTCCTTAAACCGCCGTTTCCCGATTTATCATCTCCATGTCGTTGCTCAATTCGGTGTACCACGTCTTTCAAAGACCATCCTCCTCCGGTTCCTCGCTTCTCGCCGATCTTCACCACCGTCATGTTGCTTCCCGTTGTTCCTTTTTTGGGAGGCATTTTTGACCTCCAATCTGTATGCTTGCAGAAGAAACCAACCGGCTTTTTAGTGAATAATGCCTCATTGGATTGAAAATGGCCACTATACTGCGAGACAGATATGGACACCGGGATTGAAGGTGGATGCAACAAATGTTTCTTTGAATAAGTCACCGTACTTCTTAAAAACAATTCTTCAACTTCCGTATGCACTTCTACCATGCAAACTGCAACAATGGTACCATGTCTAAAAGATGGGATAACTGCTTTGTAGATTCCCTGTGTACTGTTTTGAACAATCACCCCTCTTGTGATTTGGTTAGGCCAACCTACACTGGTAATTGTGTTTTCAAAACAAAACTCAAATATTAAAACCTTGCTCTTCAGGTCATTCACCTTAAAAATACCTCTGTTAGCAGATTTCTGTGAAGACCACATAGTGGAAAGAAGGAGACCTTTTGGTTAGGTGAAGTGTTAAGGAAAACACCTTTCACTTGTAACTCTTGAGAAGTCAATCGCCACCTTTATACATCTGGCCTCAATGTAAACTTGATCATCAACAAATGCCCAATCATCAACAACCCAGCCTTCTAGAAAATAGCCCTGTTTCACCTTCAGAAAACTCTGTCCAACAATCTTCAGAATGATATAATGTAGTGTAATGAAAAGGCAGGCTTAGTTTAGGTGTAAAATCAGTGCAACAGTGGTTTTTAGGAAATATACTCTCTGTTTGTGAGCTTAAGAGATCAACATAATACCTACACCTCTGTTTTAATATCAAATGCAAACACCAAGCATTCTACCCTTTAGACAGTGGCCATTTTCACTTGTGAAGTTTTGAGAAATTCAACATCACTTTGGTGCTTCTGCCCTTAATGTCGAAATCTAGCCATCAACAATCTTTGCTCCTTTACTATGTCATTATCTTTAAGTCATTAACAAGTCTTCAACCCGTACCTCTCGTCTTAATCTTAACTTTACACACCAATAACTCGCCTTTACTCAGACAAGTACCTTTGGAAGTTCTCTGTCAACCAACCGTCAGTAGTGAAATATAGTGAAATAGGGGCAGATCTCTAGAAGAGGCTTGTTGTGATAAGTGTTTTGGTACCCTGTTCTTTAGAAATGACCTCCCCTCGAAACATATCACAACAACAGTTTTTCAATAATGACACCATTCAGTGGAAAAAAAAAAGAATTATGCTAGGTGATATATCAGTGCACTATGCTCTTTAGAACACCCTCTTTTGTTTGTGAGTTTTTAAGAGAGCCACCCAAATACCTATACCCCTGCTTTAATATCAAATTTCAAACACTAACAAACTGTTCTTCAGAAAAAGGCTCCTTTCTTTGTGAAGTTTTAAGAGAACAAAAACTGCTTTTGTACTTCTGCCTCCAGAGCTAGAAAAACATCAATTAAATCTGCCCTTCAATGTAACATTTACCCTTAGAGCCTCCTTGTCAATCAGCTTTTCAACATGATAATGAGGTGAAGAAAGAGGGCAAACCTAGTTTAACCATATATAGTGCTTTATGAGGGACACTTTTCTTGTGAAGTTTTTTAAGAAATCACTGGTATACCTTTGCCTTCAAAGTTCAGATTTGACCACCAACAAACTATTCTCTAGAAAAATACCCTATCCACCCTTAGGATCTCTGTCAATAAACTTACAGCAGTGAAATGTAGTGAAATAGGAGGGGCAGTTTGTTACAAAGGAGTGCTTGTAAGATAGGCAACAGTCATTCTGCTCTTGAAAACTCTGCTGTCAATAGATACAATGATTTGAAAACGATACAAACTGGTTCTCAACCACAAAACCCCGTATTTCAATCACCTCATATCACTGTGTAGGAAAACTGCTTTTGTTTTTAGAAAAATAGCAAGGTCCGGGATTTTCAAACAGTTTTGTCACTTATCAACACCTTGCACATGATGGGAGTTCATAAAAATACCTCAAATTTGATGGATGCCCGCTTGAAAGGATGAAAGAAACCCTGGATAGTCTGGAAAGCTGCGCGGCAACCTCTGGAGAAAACCCGTCGCGCAGGAGAAAGGTTGTCGGGTGGACTTGTCGTGCGGTCGGGCGGCCACCTACAGGCACGTCGCGCCCACCTTGTCACCAAAAAATCACGAACCGACCAGTAAAAATCGTCGGCACACCGAGAAGCGACTTAATAATTTTGGCCTTCCTGTTCCGATCTGGGCGCGAGATGGCTCAGCTCGTTGGAAAGTCGTGGATTTCTACTTTCCAGAAAAACTTGAATTTGTCATTTGGTGTCCATTTGATCCTTAAAAAATTTATTTTCCCAACACTGGTCAAAACTGGTAAATCCTGGTGCAGAAATGCATCGAGCTGTTTGTAGACCATTTTTGAATGCCTTCCCGGTGTCGGAATTGGGCGCGAGATGGCTCGCTGGAAAGATGTGGAAGTCTTCTTTCCAGAAAAAACTTGAATTTTTTCATTTGGTGTCCATTTGAGCCTTCAAAAACTGACTGTCCCATCACTGGTCAAAAATGGTGTATGCTGGTGCAGAAAAACATAGCGTTGATTGCAGGCTACTTTTGGATGCCTTCCTTTTGTCGGAATTTGGCCCGAGATGGCTCATCGGAAAGCTATGGAAGTCTGTTTTCCATAGAAACTTGAATTTTTTCATTTGGAGTCCAATTGAGCCTTCAAAAACTGACTGTCCCATCACTGGTCAAAATGATGAATCCTAGTGCAGAAATTCTCCCGTGACATCTGTATTTTTCACATTTCTCATAAACCATGATACCTGTGTAGAAAATGAAGAAGGTTTTTCTTCTTGAACCTATGAGGGACAAAAACCTCTCTCAATTTTGTAAATTTCATCTCTGTTTGATCAGAAAATCATTTTGAAACAAACTGCCCAGGTGCTCCTTAACCCTAATTTCACTGTGGCAGAGGTATGATGATTCAACAGCCAAGCAATTTTACTATCCCTTTGTATTTTCTATGATGAGATATTTGAGCTTCTTTTTGAATGTGGGGGATGGCATTTTGACAAATTCTTGGCTTCCTTTTGACCATGATGGCAGAGTTTGTTTTGAGATCAAGACCCCTTTTGTCAATAGAACCATTTCATGACTGAACATATGTTCACTGTTTTTCTCTCTTGGCGATTTTTAGCAAGGAAGGGCTATTCATAATGTGCCAAAAAATTGAAAGCTTTGAACACCTATTTCTTGAAAAGCATTTCTTTGGATCTTTGGCATGTGATTTTGTTTTGCTGCTTGAACCTTTTCTTCAAGGAAAAGTCTTCTTTTTGGTATCAATGGCACACATATATTCAATATTTTCTCTTTTCTACTGCAGGTACAATCTGACAGATAGTTCTTAAAATAGGAGTATCAATACCTTTACATTATCATCACTATCATTAATCTGTGAAATGACCTTTCTTCCTTTTTGGCATCCTTCCACTGCTTTCTTGTATCAATCAGTTTCAGCACCCTGCAGTAGTTTCGGCCCTCTACTCATGCATGGAGGAGGCTCTTCATCAGATAAGGTGTCCGGAGACTTTTTGACCACTAGTTTCGACACAGCCTTTTTCTGAATGTAGTGGTAGGAAACCTCTTGAAAAACATCAGTCTTAGCATCTTCACTTGCAAGCATCATTGTGTGTCAGCAGAAACCCTAGCCAGAGTAATACTATTTCCCTGTACTGTCCTAAGGCTGATTTTAGATATTTGGCTTGTTCATCTCATGATTGATTACTTTGACAAATAGCCTTTGTGACTATGAAGGTCAGTGCTTTCTTGAAAAACCAAGACCTTTCTCCTGCTTGTGTAATGGCATTGGTTACCATCTGTTCTATCTGATTTTGAACAAAACAGGCCTCTTATGATTTGGATGTTTACTGATGACAGGTCCTTCTAGAGTTCAAAAATCCATATGGTTTGCAAGTTTGAAATGAACTCTTTTTTTTAGGCCAAACTCCCCCTTCCTTTGAGCTTATCATATTTCCACTATATTCCTGTTATGGTCAGCAATTACATTCATGAAACCTGAAGATATTGTTTCATTGTTTCAGTAAAGGCAAACCTGGACTTCTGCAACCTTCTGAGTCAACACTGGCCTGCGCCCTCTGCTTATGTATGAAGGAGGCACCCTAACCCTCTGCTTGTAATTGAAGGAGGTTGTGGGCCTTGACAATTTACCATTTTGCTGAGACAGTGGCGACCCTTTCTTACTGTGATTTTCATGCTGGAAAGAGCTGTAAGGTCCTGATGAGTGACCTTTGTTTTGCAGCTTCATCTCAGGCTCATAATACATTTAGAAGCAGCTGTTCTTCTAACTGTGAACTCAAACATTTAATCCATGAGATGAAATATATTTCCTGTCTTTGTAGAACCATAGAACACAGTGAAAAACCTACTAGTCAGCTTGGGAATGGGCTTCATGCAGTGCTGAGACCTAGGGAATATGAGTGGCGTGACTTAAGGCTGTTTGTCAACTTCATTTGCAAATTAAGGGATCAGTCATGGTAGGTCTGCTGCAGATGAGTGATTTTTTGGCTTTTCGATGATTGCCAAAGGTGAAATGTCCTAAACGCCACTTCCTAACATAGGGGAGACTTTTGAAACAGATGTGGATTTGCCTTTTAAGGCTGATGGGCAGACCAATAAGGCTGAGGTCAGATAGGATTGTTGACAAGGAGGCTGTGGTTTTGCTAGGGGTGGACTGAATAGGTAAAAAGGTAAAAAAAAGTTTTGGGAGGGTTTTCTGGATGACATATTGACATAAGGAAATCAGTTTCTAGAAAACTTAGCTGAAGATATAGTCATCACTAACATGTAAAAAATACTGATGGCTAACAGTGGCTCCATTTGGGGAGGGCAGCTCCTCGTCAGGAGGTGTCCAGAATTCAGATTTTTTGGCTTATGAAGACCAGTGCCTTATCCATTGGCGCAAAATTTACCCTTCTGTTGATGTTATTTCTGAAAAATGACAGCATGGTTAACATCAACGATACTTCTACCTACCCCACTATCTTTCCTAACATTTTTTCTTCTCTTTGGCGCATTTGAACTAGCAGCCTTTTGACAATGCATATTTTTTCTTTTTGCAAAATGAAACTATCTATTTCTACTCTTATATCTGCCGGGAGTTCAGATTAAGCTGATGAACTCCTTCATTTCTCTACCTAACTAGATCGACCGTCAAGATTAAGCAGTTTGACAGGATTTCATTCTCTAATCTACAACATGAAATTGAAAAATGATCAAATCAGGATTAGGCAGTCTGATTTGTCATGCATTTGCGGCATAAAAGACAAGCCGCACACAAATGTTATTCTGCAATAAAAGGAAACTAGACAAGCGGGCTTAAGATGTACAATATATTTTTCACCCCTCGCTTCTCTCTTTGGTTCTGTTTTAGGCATGTGGAACCAGAATCTCTCCCTAATCTAAGCTCTGTTGATAAGTCAATCTTACACAATGTTGACTATCTTGACACTCACTAACTTATCAGCAAATAAATTTAAACATGCTCAGCTATGATTAGGCTAGATAGCTGAACAAGACATTGAAGTACCAGCAGCGGCATTTAGACTTGCTCGCTTTCCGAAAGACTATTTTTTGGAACATGGGGCCTTTGTTCTATCTTCACTTGCCCTTTTTTCTGCTTTTACTGTTTCTTCAAACAAACTACAAATGAAAAGGTGCTCACAGGCTAAGCTTATTTTCTATTGTTGTCTTTCTATCCTGATCTAATCTGTGCACAATAGACATTTTTTGGTGAACTCTGTTTTCCAATGCAACCAGTCAAGTAGATGCTCACATGGGTGATTCTGGTTTAGTTCTTTCATGATGCGGAAATAATGAAAAGGCCACTCCCGTTTGGTTTGTTTCTGGATAGTAGAGCTTAAGTTTTTTCTCATTCTTGGTAGCAACTTGTTTATGATAGAACCCACTACCCCTACAGATTTCTCAAGGAAAAAAACAAATGGATCTTGGAATAATACCTGATCTAGAGGTTTTGAGATATAGGCTTCATTCAGGACTACTCTTTCTTCCACTTGGCTATATTTGGGACCCCCCTGGTAAAACAACTCTTCCTCATGATCACTCGAACTGTCAGACTCATCATGTATTGCAGTGTATTTTTCAATCCAAGCTGATGTGTTTTGATTAAGTGGACTGAAAACTGTGTGGAGGTTATTAGTTTGGTGAGCAAGGATACATTGTGATAGTAAATTATCTTGAAAGGGTAGTGAGACAACTCTCATGTGTTTATCAACCTCTTTTTCTTCATCTGCAATTTGTGACTCAATGGAACTTTGTGGTTGCAAATCTAGAGTTAAGGAAGATTCCGTGTCCAAAATGACTTCCTCAACTATTTCAGGAAAAGGCCTCTCATTTACAACATGCTCAAGAAATTCATCATCTTCCTCAAGCTCATCATCAAAGCTGAAACACTGTTGATCTCCAATTATGTGAATGTTATCTCTGATGGATTGAAGTGAAGTAGAGAAAAGAGTCTGAGACTCTTCACTTACTTCCAAACTTTCAAGGCTATCCTCATCAGTGTCATATATGACCTGTAATGCTTGCTCACTTTTTTCAAGTTTATGAAACCGAGCTTCCTCCCAAAAATCAAAAGCTGAGTGTTCTGCACAGTTAGTGTCTGTTTGGAAATCACAATCATCAACATATTGATCAAACCTTGGAGAATCATTAACATAAGAAATGTCATCAACCATGCACATTGGACTATCGGATTGCTTTTCTTCAAATTGATCTACACATCTATTTTCTGATTTATGACATGCAAGATTAACAGGAGAAAGATCAGAAAACTTTTGGTTATATGAAGTTTCAGAGGTCGTTTGTATGTTTATAAGTTGATCTATTTCCTCTTCAGTTAGAAAGGGAGGCATTTTCATTTCTCTAAAACAATCTTCTTTCTCTTGGGAAATCTGATTTGAAGGATGAATGTATTTTTGGGCTTCACCTATGAGAGATGATGAATCATCACTTATGCCCTTAGAGAGATCCTGTGGGTTTTCTTTCATTTCTGGCTTATTTTCATCTTCAACCAATTCTTTGTGATATTGAGGATAGTTATCATGTAATTCATGAGTTTTTTCTGATAGATTATTAGGGGGCCAGTTTTCTTTTATGAACTCAAATGACTCCCAGCATAAAGGTAGAGATCCTACAGGTTTTGATTCTTCTTCCATTTCAGAATCTGTGATTTCGAAATGGCTGATAGTGTCTTTGGAGCATTCCTCTAGGTTCTTTATTAGGCCTAAGCATTTGACCTGACTTGAGTCAAAGGAATACAGGTTTTTGTAGGGTTGAGTTACTTCTAGTCTTAGGTTTTCCATGACTGCTTTAGGCATGAGGTTATGGGAGGTACCAGAATCTAACATGGCATTATGTAATATCTTGTCCCGTATGTTCAAGCTTACATAGGAAGGAGAAACAAATCCTTCTTGGTATTGACCTTCTATTTCCGGGCCCAATAAGAGCTTGGGTTTGTTTTCAATTAGATTTAAAGTATCTGCCTCGCTCCCTATGTCAAAAACTTTGAAAATTTGAGATCTATACCTATCTACAGTTATTAGCTCAGTAAGGGGTATGGTAATTTTTATTTCGGAAACTTCCCCTTCAAAACTAAAAGGAGTTTGTAGTTTGGGCAAATTTGTTTCAGCTTTTTCGGACATGACCTTTTCTATGCTCTTAATTTGCTGACTCTGATTTGGGACTTTGTTTGACACCGTTACTTCGGGGGTTTTTGTAGAGGTGCTAAGAGTATCTGAGCTAAGACTTGTTTGAATAGCTTTATCCTTGTTTTGGTCAATTTTCTTGGCCACAATTTTGTTGCTATCCATGGCTTTTTTAGGGATGGTGTCAGAGGTTTTAGCAGTGTCAGGGCTACCCTTCTTGGAGTAGTCTTGGTTTTTTCTACTTCTAAGGTTATACTGCCTATGAGCTTCTATAATGGCATTCTGAAAATCTATGGCAGGATCTTCGAGATCTTAATCATTGGTTTCTTCCTGACTTGGATAGCATAACTCTTGCTCTTCTGCTGTGAGGTAAACCTTACTCTCGTTATCAGAACCTATGAGGTTCCAATGATTTTCATCAATGGGTTCAGTATCCTTATCCTCTTTATCAACATAATTCTCATTGAAGGATGGTCCGATTTGCTGATCATTTCCTCTTGGTTTATTTTGAGACCGACCTTTTCTAAAGCCTTGGTTCTGGTTTTGAGGGTTTGGTTGGTTGTCCCTAGGAGGCATTCTTTCACTCATTTTTTCCCACATCTTTGTCATGGATTTGACCAAGCCATCTATTCTAGGATCTAGGGAAGGAGATGAACTGGATACCTCATCTCTATATGGGACTTTTCTTTCTAATCTAGTCCTAGCTCCTTTTTCTGCTAAATTGGCTTCTTGTTTTATGGCTACTTGTTGCATTTCCTCTAGGGTGGGGGGATCCTTGTCTCTCAGATGATATGTCATGTCTGGATCAAAACCCTCGGGGAATTTTGCCAAGACTAAACCAAGTGGGGGTTTGAAGTGAGGTGGGAGGGCGTTATACACATTGTTGAACCTAGTGCAGTATGCCTGGACACTTTCCCCATTTTCCTGTTTTAGGTTGTTATATTTTGACAGGATTTGAATAGGGTTCCTTCGGACTTCCCACTTGTTCGCGAAGACTTGGCAGAGTTCTAAGATGTTGTGGATGTTGTTTGGAGGCAAGCTTTTAAACCATGTTTTGGGTTCTCCACCCAGGCTTTGGGCGAATATTCTCATTCTGACGATTTCGTCGTGTACTTCCATGTATTCAAAAGCATCACTAATCCTACTTACATGCTGTTGAGCTGTGGTGGTGTCTTCTCCGGTAAAGTGTGGGATTTTGTCTTGATATTTATTTGGGAGAGGAGCCAAGGGCGGTGGCAACACCAAAGGTGCGTACCAGGCTGCCATGACTGGAGGTAATGGATGATGTGCAAGATGAGGATTAGTAGGCTGAAATGAAGTGGTTTGAACAGTGGTGGTTTGACCAGGTGTGGTGGATGAACTTAGACTAGTGATCTGGTTTTGAGCAGATCTGGGATGATAGGAGCCAAATTGATAAAGAAGCTAGAAATCAGGAGGAGTGGTGGGTGAAGCTTCTCTAATAGTACTCTGTGGTGGGTCTAGGGGTTCAAGATCGTCAAAGTTTACCTTACTATATGATTTGCTTCTGGGAAGAGCTTGTGATGACTCTAGTTCAAAAGGTGAATCTAGTAGGATAGTGCGATGTTTAGGTACAGATCTTGCTCTACGGATGGATCTACCAGTAGCTAGATGGTCAGTTTCAGAAGCTTGCCACAGAATCTTTTCCGGGTCATCTACTATGATAGGGGGATTTGGGTCTGGATGGGCTCTGGTATTGATTCTTCGTGAAGCCAGATTTTAGATCCAGGGTTTAGAGAGAATGGTATTGGTGAATGTTTTGGATGAGTGATTTTCTAAAATTTTACTAAGGTGAAGGATGGTCAAAATAAAAGGGATGGATTAGTGGAGTCGCCAGGTGGAACTGGGTTGTTGTTGTGAAGATAGCTATGGTCCACCACCAGTAACTAATCTGAGAATGTTTTTGGATTTTCTGAGTTTTATGTGCAGCCTATGGTTCAAAGTATCCTAGACTTGTTTCAACACTTTGCTAGGGTGATGAGAACAAAAAGAGTTTACTCTAAATGGGTCTATGGACTGCTTGCTTGTTTATGGTACCTAAAAGACCAAAGAGTCTATAAGAGTTTGCTGGACTATTATGTACTCAGTGTCCCACCATCTCCCACTATGTTAGTGAGTGATGGGATAGGTCTATCGGATAGTAGCCTAGAGTTTGGTGAAATAGTAAGGCTTACTAGAAGTTAGTGGAGTCGCCAGGTGGAAAATCAGTTGTTTTGAGGTATATTTGTATGGTCCACCACCAATACTAACAAAAACCAATCTAAGGGAGTATTTTTGGGGTTTTTTGAGTTTTATGCGCCTATAAGATTTGGAAAGGTTTTCTATAACTGACTCATCATTTTGCTAAGATGGTGAAGGAGCTATTTTCTACCTTTCAAACAATCTCTAAGTTTACTAAGCTTGATTGAGACTTCAGGAGTTACTAAGTTGTACTTAGATTGTCACTAACTCGGAAGGTCCTACTGTGAGCGTCACTATGTTAGTGAGCAGTGGGATAAGTCAATCAGATAGTATTCTCAAAGGTTTCTAAAGATGAGGGAAACTAAGCTTTTAATCACTCAGAGTCCCACCGTGATCGCCATTATGTTAGTGTGGCGATGAGGTGGTTAAATAGGATGGAATTCTAAAATTTGGCAAGGTAGTAAGGCCTACTGGAGGCTAGTGGAGTCGCCAGGTGGATTTTTAGTTGTTTTGAGGTATATTTGTATGGTCCACCACCAATACTAACAAAAACCAATCTAAGGGAGTTTTTTGTGGTTTTTTCTGAGTTTTATGTGCAGCCTAGGATGTAAGAGTGTTATAAACCTGATTCATCACTTTGCTAAGATGGTGAAACAAAGAGTTTACACTAAATGATTCTAGAGGCTGATGGTTAAAAAGTTGAAGGACTAAGGAGCCTATAAAAGTTTGCTAGACTGTCATGTACTCAATAGGTCCCACCGTGATCGCCATTATGTTAGGGTCCCGTGATTTGGCCGATTGGCTAGCCAAATGACGATGTAACATCAAACCAAGCTTTGGAGTCCAAGGACCTAGCCTTCCTGGACTCAGAGAGGGCTCTCTCTATAAGTGCAAAAGATGTCGGTGTGTTTACTTGCGATGTTCTGATATTAGGCTAGTTATGAAGTGTGTTTTTTGGTTTTTTAGTTTTTAAGTTTGTGAGGGATGAAACTGATCAAATACATAAACCGGATAACAAGATGTAGATAAATTGGGCTATGGGGTCAAACAGGTCAAGGAAGCTATGAAGTGATGATGTAAAGCTGCTGTAGGGCCGATTTGATTCACAGTAGAAGGGATCTCCGGGCAAAATGGATTAAATGAACAATAAGTTGGTGAAAGACAAGGGATTTCAAGTGAAAACTAGTTAATAGCAGACATAAACATGTAATAGCAAGCCATTGATCATGCTAGGAATAACTATAAGCTAATCAATACATAGAAATCAAACATTCCAGCCATACATATAGGTATAAGACCCTCTAACTTCGGGAAAAGGCTATCAGACTTTGGGGAAAACACATGAGACAAACTAACAACTCATAAACTATGCCGGAACGCCTAAACACAGTCTCTAAGTCATTGGGCACTTGGACAAATAATTTTTCATAGTTTTAGGCAAAGGGCTAGATCGGGACTAGGCCTCCTTGGTTCAACAAAATGATCAACAAATCAATCAAAGAGAAAGTTTTATGGACAGAACTATGGGCAGCTGATAGGTAGGTAGGGAAAACCATACATCCTACTCAACATACATGGAACTGATGAATAAAACTAAGTAACAAAACCTTAGGTTACTAAAGAGCAGCTAAGAATTCCTTAGCATAACTAAGGGAGAAAGAAAACATCAAGCTATGAAGATTCAGGGATTTTGAGGTGCCTCCATGGGCATGTCTCAAAATCAATCTTTACTGATCTATAGCAGCAAGAAAAAATGAATTATGAGTGAAAACTAGAAGACAAAACACATTAAGAAGCACTATACCATTCTACCATGTCAAGGAATCCATCAACAAGCCTTCAACATTCCTCAAAAGCATCCAAGAGGCAGTCCAAAAATCATAACTCAAATGTATTCTTCAAAGCTCATATGACCAATGCATTAATTCTTCTCTCAAGTTCAGCCCCTTATTTACAAAGAGAACCATGGAATAAATAGGCTTGAGGGAGGAAAACCTCATGGAGCAACTAGCTATCCCATTGGCCAAGTCAAAATATCTCAACTTGTCCTTGACGCTTTGCAAAGCCCAAGGCACAAAATATCTCATAAAATATCTTAAAAACTGCTAAAAACGGAAATTATATTGACTTTACATGATTTTCCCATGATAAAAATAGCCTAACGCACAGTTGGGAAAAGCAGATTTTTGGAGTTCAAAAATTACAAAAATACTTCATATTTAGGCCTGAAAAAGGTCCCCTGACTTGCTGAATGCGAATGGCAGCCTTCCTGATGTTGAAATGAGGCTCATGATGGCTCGTTGGAAAGCTCTCTGTGTCTTCTTTCCAACGCAAGTGGAATCACCTCAATCTGATCTCTGAAAGTCCCTCAAAACTGTACCTGTGTGCAAAAACCCAGAAAATAGCAGGCTGCTGATATGGCGGGCAGAATGTGCAAAAAGAGGGTGTTTTTCGCCAATTTGAGGGGGCGAATGATCTTCAAATGCCCTGAAAATCGCTGGAGACTTGCTCATGGAATTATGGCATCCATCGGTATCATCCCCCTCCCTTGACAAATCCTCGAACTGAAACGGCGCAATTATGAGTTTTTGACTAAAAACCCAAAAAATGCCGAAAAACAAAAAGTTGCCGAAATAGGCCCAAAATTTGCATGCATGACCCTCAAGGGTCCATAGCAACATGCTCCGAATCTGATGCCAAAATATCAAGGGCTGATATGTCTTTCTTCTCTTTCCGTGTCGGGCGCTCCTTAAAACCGCTGTTCTTGATCATCATCCTTATGCTGTTGCTCAAACTGCTGAGCTGCTGCTGTTCAGCACTATCCTCCTCTGGTTCCTGCTTCTGCTGATCTTCACCACTGTCATGTTGCTCCCGTTGTCTTGCTTTGGAGGCATTTTGACCTAACTATGCTTTGGAAGAAACCAACTGCCTTTTATGAACAATGCCCTGCTGGATTGAAAATGGCCACTATACTGTTTGGACAGATATGGACACTGTGGATTTGAATAAGATGCAACAATGTTTCTTTGAATAAGTCACCTCTGTACTTCTTAAAAATAGTCCTTCAACTCTGTATGCACTTCAGCCATGCAAACTTTCAACAATGGTACCATGTGTAAAAGATGGGATAACTGCTTTGTAGATTCCCTGTGTACTGTTTTGAACAATCACCCCTCTTGTGATTTGGTTAGGCCAACCTACACTGGTAATTGTGTTTTCAAAACAAAACTCAAATATTAAAACCCTGCTCTTCAGGTCATTCACCTTAAAAATACCTCTCGTTAGCGCATTGCGGAAGACCACATAGTGGAAAGAAGTTGTATCTTTTGGTGTGGTGAAGTGTTAAGGAAAGTACCTTTACTTGTAACTCTTGAGCAGTCAATCGCCACCTTTATACATCGTCTCAATGTAAACTTGATCATCAACAAATGCCCAATCATCGCAAATCCAAATTCTCTTCTAGAAAATAGCCCCGTTTCACCTCGTAAAACTCGTCCAAACAATCTTCGCAATGATATAATGTAGTGTAAAGAAAAAAGGTGCTTAGCTTAGGTGTAAAATCAAAGGCAAATGTTGGTTTTTAGGAAATATACCTCTCGTTTGTGAGCTTAAGAGATCAACATAATACCTACACCTCTGTTTTAATATCAAATGCAATCACCAAGCATTCTGCCCTTTAGACAGTGGCCATTTTCACTTGTGAAGTTTTGAGGAATCCAACACCACTTTGGTACCTCTGCCCTTAAAGTAAAAATCTAGCCATCAACAGTCTCTGTCCTTTACTATGATGTCATCTTTGGAAGCTTTCTGTCAATAAGTCTTCAACCTGTACCTCTGTCTTAATCTTAACTTTACACACCAATAACTCTGCCTTTTACTGTGCTGTTACCTTTGGAAGTTCTCTGTCAACCAACCTTCAGTAGTGAAATATAGTGAAATAGGGGCAGATCTCTAGAAGAGGCTTGTTGTGATAAGTGTTTTGGTACCCTGTTCTTTAGAAATGACCTCCCCTCGAAACATATCACAACAACAGTTTTTCAATAATGACACCATTCAGTGAAAAAAAAAAAATTATGCTAGGTGATATATCAGTGCACTATGCTCTTTAGAACACCCTCTTTTGTTTGTGAGTTTTTAAGAGAGCCACCCAAATACCTATACCCCTGCTTTAATATCAAATTTCAAACACTAACAAACTGTTCTTCAGAAAAAGGCTCCTTTCTTTGTGAAGTTTTAAGAGAACAAAAACTGCTTTTGTACTTCTGCCTCCAGAGCTAGAAAAACATCAATTAAATCTGCCCTTCAATGTAACATTTACCCTTAGAGCCTCCTTGTCAATCACCAACATGATTATGAGGTGAAGAAAGAGGGGCAAACCTAGTTTAACCATATAGTGCTTTATGAGGGACACTTTTCTTGTGAAGTTTTTTAAGAAATCACTGGTATACCTTTGCCTTCAAAGTTCATATTTGACCACCAACAAACCTTGCCCTATAGAAAAATGGCCCTATCCACCCTTAGGATCTCTGTCAATAAACTTACAGCAGTGAAATGTAGTGAAATAGGAGGGGCAGTTTGTTACAAAGGAGTGCTTGTAAGATAGGCAACAGTCATTCTGCTCTTGAAAACTCTGCTGTCAATAGATACAATGATTTTGAAAACGATACAAAGGGTTCTCAGCCACAAAACCTCGTATTTCAATCACTTCATCTTGCTGTGTAGGAAACTGCTTTTGTTTTTTTAGCAAAATAGCAAGGTACGGGATTTTCAAACAGTTTTATCACTTATCAACACCTTGCACATGATGAGAGCTCATAAAAATACCTCGAAATTAGTGGATGCTCGCTTGAGAGGGTGCAAGAAACCCTGGACAGCTTGAAAAGGGGCGCGGCAACCTCTGGAGAAAACCCGTCGCGCCGGAAGAAGGTGTCGGGTGGATTTGTCGTGCGGTCGGGCGGGCACCTACAGGCACGTCGCGCCCACCTACAGGCCCGTCGCGCCGAAGAAGGAAACCTTTATAAAAATCTGCCCAGGCACGTCGCGCCAAATCCCAGGCACGTCGCGCAAGTTTGCAGTTCATTTTGAAGGCCTTCCCGGTGTCGGAATTGGGCGCGAGATGGCTCGTTGGAAAGCTGTGGAAGTCTACTTTCCAGAAAAACTTGAATTTTGTCATTTGGTGTCCATTTGATCCTTCAAAAAGTGATTTTCCCAACACTGGTCAAAACTGGTAAATCCTGGTGCAGAAATGCATCGAGCTGTTTGTAGACCATTTTTGAATGCCTTCCCGGTGTCTGAATTGGGCGCGAGATGGCTCGTTGGAAATATGTGGAAGTATGATTTCCAGAAAAACTTGAATTTTGTCATTTGGTGTCCATTTGATCCTTCAAAAACTGACTGTCCCATCACTGGTCAAAAATGGTGTATGCTGGTGCAGAAAAACATAGCGTTGATTGCAGGCTACTTTTGGATGCCTTCCTTTTGTTGGAATTTGGCCCGAGATGGCTCATCAGAAAGCTATGGAAGTATATTTTCCATAGAAACTTGAAGTTTTTCATTTGGATTCCAATTGAGCCTTAAAAAACTGACTGTCCCATCACTGGTCAAAATGATGAAACCTAGTGCAGAAATTCTCCCGTGACATCTGTATTTTTCACATTTCTCATAAACCATGATACCTGTGTAGAAACTGAAGAAGGTTTTTCTTATTGAACCTATGAGGGACAAAAACCTCTCTCAATTTTGTAAATTTCATCTCTGTTTGATCAGAAAATCATTTTGAAACAAACTGCCCGGGTGCTCCTTAACCCTAATTTCACTGTGGCAGAGGTATGATGATTCAACATCCAAGCAATTTTACTATCCCTTTGTATTTTCTGTGATGAGATATTTGAGCTTCTTTTTGAATGTGGGGGATGGCCTTTTGACAAATTCTTGGCTTCCTTTTGACCATGATGGCAGATTTTGTTTTGAGATCAAGACCCCTTTTGTCAATAGAACCATTTCATGACTGAACATATGTTCACTGTTTTTCTCTCTTGGCGATTTTTAGCAAGGAAGGGCTATTCATAATGTACAAAAACATTTGAAAGCTGTGATTTGGTATTTGACATTGTCTTGTTGCTTGATCTTTCCTCAAGGAGACAGTTTTCTTTTTTGGTAGCAGTGGCACACATATGTTCAATATTGCCCCTATCCTACTGTAGGTATAGTCAGACAGAGAGTTCTTTGAAACAGGAGTACCAAAATCTTTGCATCACCAGCACTAGCATTCATCTGTGAAATGACCTTTCTTCCTTTTTGGCATCCTTCCACTGCTTTCTTGTATCAATCAGTTTCAGCACCCTGCAGTAGTTTTGGCCCTCTACTCATGCATGGGGGAGGCTCTTCATCAGATAAGGTGTCTGGAGACTTTTTGACCACTAGGTTCGACACAGCCTTTTTCTGAATGTAGTGGTAAGAAACCTCTTGAAAAACATCAGTCTTAGCATCTTCACTTGCAAGCATCATTGTGTGTCAGCAGAAACCCTAGCCAGAGTAATACTGTTTCCCTGTACTGTCCTAAGGCTGATTTAGATATTTGGCTTGTTCATCTCATGATTGATTACTTTGACAAATAGCCTTTGTGACTATGAAGGTCAGTGCTTTCTTAAAAAACCAAGACCTTTCTCCTGCTTGTGTAATGGCATTGGTTACCATCTGTTCTATTTGATTTTGAACAAAACAGGCCTCTTATGATTTGCATGTTTACTGATGACAGGTCCTTCTAGAGTTCAACAATCCATATGGTTTGCAAGTTTGAAATGAGCTCTTTTATCAGGCCAAACTCCCCTTTCCTTTGAGCTTATCATATTTCCACTATAATCCTGTTATGGTCAGCAATTACATTCATGAAACCTGAAGATATTGTTTCATTGTTTCAGTCAGGGCAAACCTAGACTTTTGCAGCCTTCTGAGTCAACTCTGGTCTGCGCCCTCTGCTTATGTATGAAGGAGGCGCCCTAACCCTCTGCTTGTAAATGAAGGAGGTTCTGGGCCTTGACAATTTACCATTTAGCTGAGACAGTGGCGACCCTTTCTTACTGTGATTTTCATGCTGGAAAGAGCTGTAAGAACCTGATGAGTGACCTTTGTTTTGCAGCTTCATCTCAGGCTCATAATACACTTAGAAGCAGCTGTTCCTCTAACTGTAAACTCAAACATTTACTCCATGATATGAAATATATTTCCCGTCTTTGTAGAACCATAGAACACAGTGAAAAACCTACTAGTCAGCTTGAGAATGGGCTTCATGCAGTGCTGAGACCTAGGGAATATGAGTGGCGTGACTTAAGGCTGTTTGTCAACTTCATTTGCAAATTAAGGGATCAGTCATGGTAGGTCTGCTACAGATGAGGGCTTTTTTGGCTTTTTGATGATTGCCAAAGGTGAAATGTCCTAAACGCCACTTCCTAACATAGGGGAGACCTTTGAAACAGATGTGGATTTTCCTTTTAAAGCTGATGGGCAGACTAATAAGGCTGAGGTTAGATAGGATTGTTGACAAGGAGGTTGTGGTTTTTCCAGGGGTGGACTGAATAGGTAGAAAGGCGAAAAAAGTTTTGGGAGGGTTTTTTGGATGACATATTGACATAAGGAAATTAGTTTCTAGAAAACTCAGCTGAAGATATAGTCATCACTAACATGCAAAAAATACTGATGGCTAATGTATGATACTTGATGGGAATGTGCTTGGTCTTCGAATGCATAACATGATTCTTTGAAATACCGATGGCACTTGTATTGTCACACTTAATGGGGACAGGAGGTGTACATTTGATTTGAAAATCTTGTAAGGTTTGCATCATCCAAAGGAGTTGAGTGCAACAAGATGCAGCAGCCACATATTCTGCTTCTGCTGTAGATAAGGCAATAGAGTTTTGCTTCTTGCTAAACCAAGATACTAACCGGGGTCCCATATAGAATGCACCACCACTAGTGCTTTTCCGATCATCAACACTTCCAGCCCAATCTGCATCAGTGTAAGCATGAAGAGTAAGATTAGCATTCTTCGGATACCATAGACCAAAATCTTGAGTTCCTTGTAGATATTTGAAAATTCTTTTGACAACCTGAAGATGAGACTCTTTTGGATTAGCTTGGAATCTTCCTACAATCCCAACTGCGTGCATAATGTCTGGTCTAGTCCCAGTGAGATAAAGCAGACTTCCTATCATCGATCTGTATTCTGGTTGATTCACTGTGGGAGAATCATCATTAGAACTGAGACTGCATCCGGCTATCATTGGTGTACTTACAGGTTTGCATTCTTCCATGCCATACTTCTTCAGAATTTGCTTAAGATATTTTGCTTGTGATAGAAATATACCATCTGCAGCTTGATGCACTTGCAAACCAAGAAAGAATGTTAGTTCCCCAAGTAGAGACATTTCAAATTCTTGCTGCATGACAGAGGAAAATTTTTGACTCATAGATTCTTCGTTACTCCCAAAAATGATGTCATCAACATATACAACCACAATCAATAGTTTGTCATTTTCAACTTTTGTGTATAAGTTTCTATCAGCAGACCCTTTTGAAAATCCTTGTTGATGAAGATATTTGTCAAGACGATAATACCAAGCCCTTGGAGCTTGTTTGAGACCATATAGAGCCTTTTTGAGTCTACAAACAAGATTTGCATCATTTCCCAAAATGAATCCTTCTGGTTGTTATATATATACTTCTTCTTCAAGATCACCATTAAGAAAAGCAGATTTAACATCCATTTGATAAACTTTGATGTGTTGATAACTTGAAAAAGCAAGAAACATTCTTATGGCTTCAAGTCTAGCTACAGGAGCAAAATTTTCTTCAAAGTATATACCTTCTTGTTGAGTATACCCTTTGCAAACCAGTCTAGCTTTGTTTCTTACAACATCCCCATTCTCATTTAACTTATTCTTGAAAATCCATTTAGTTCCAATGACATTTTTGTCATGAGGTCTTGGAACCAAATCCCAAGTGTCATTTTTTTCAATTTGAACAAGTTCGTCATCCATGGCTTGCCTCCAACATTCATATTTGCTAGCGTCATTAACATTGTGTGGTTCAATTGTGGATATGAGTGCCAAATGATTAGAAGATCCTACAAGAGTTCTCCTTGTTCGTACACCAGATTCTTTGTCACCCAAAATTTGAGATTCGGGATGATTCTTTTGAACATATCTGGATGGAGCTTTTTCAGATAGATCATCTTCAGGTTCTTCATTGGATCCATTGTCTATATCATTTCCATCTGATGTAGAAGGCCATATGTCGCTATCATCTTCTTTTTTTGTTTGTTTTTCTTCTTTAGGAGCTGCAGTAGACTCATCAATAACAACATCAATACATTCAACAACCTTTTGAAGCCTTTTATTGTAACATGTGTATGCTTTGCTTGAAGATGTGTAACCAAGAAATATCCCTTCATCTGATCTAGGTTCAAACTTGCCAAGCTTTTCATCATTATTTTTGATAAAGCATTTACTTCCAAAAACTTTAAAATGCTTCACAGTGGGAGAATTACCATACCATAGTTCATATGGAGTTTTGTCACTATTTACCCGAACATGAGCCTTGTTGAGAATGTTAACAGCTGTAAATGCTGCTTCACTCCAGAACATGTTAGAAATGCCAGAATCAGCTAGCATAGCTCTAGCCATTTGAAAAATTGTTCTATTCATTCTTTCTGCTACACCATTTTGTTCTTCCTTAACTTGTGAAATCTGAAACACCTTCAACAACAAGTCATCAGCAACAATCTCTGCATGATCTGTCCTCATCTCTGAGTTATAAGACTTTCATCTCAACAACGAATGCTCTTCATCATAAAGCTACCAGGATTCATCCATAATCTTCAACACAAGAACCCATGCATCATTTCATTATCATGAGTATAACCAGAATAATGCTAACAGTGCAATCATCAGCAGTCAGACTGATGCTCCCCCTGGACCTCTGCTCCAGATCTTCAGCTATCTGATAAATTTTCTCATCATCAATGCATACGCGGCTGTGTCAGCTGTAACTCGCGTGTATACGCGACTTTGTTTCATAGAACCCGCGTATGGAAAGTGAGATATAGAAGATTTCACACCTTCATCTCCTCCTGCAAATTTACCTTCTGTTCCTGTCTTTTCTTCACACTAGATGCACTGTCAGAAATACATATAACCAGAATAATCAAATCAACCATGAGAGTCATCATGCATTGCTCCCCTTGTGACGATACATTAATAGATCTCATAATGTATCTCACATCATTCCTGCAGTCAATAAGAAATGTCAGCTTCAGAAGCGGATGACTGCAGTAGGGTCAGAATTCCCTACGTTTCCAATCGGTCCTCCTTCTTTTTCCAAATTTGCTTGAGCTTTCCAACTGTGTGCTGAAAATTGTCCACTTTCCCAGATCTGTTCATCCTGCATTCTTTTTCTACATGTCCATACTTTTTACAAGCATAACATCTCATGTGGTCAGAGAAATAAACATAAGAATCATAATGAGTATTTCTATTCTTCCTCCTTTTACAATCAGCTGCTTTATGTCCATACTTGTTACATGAAAAACAATATCCTTTGAAGAAACCAGAGTACCTTTCTATGTAGGAACTGTTTGATTGAGGCAGAAATGATCTGCTCCTGCAACTTGCTGCAACATGCCCATAATTATGACATTTGAAACATTCAACATTATTGAATGATTTCTTTTGAGATTTCATCATTGTTGATTGACCTTTTGTCTCTTTCAACACTTCAGGTTTTGCATTGACTACCTCTGAATTTTTAGCACTTCCTTGTGAACTAGATTCTCCTTTAACAGTTTCATGAAAACCAAGACCAAGTTTGATAGAAGGAGACCTTTGACTACTAAGAATATTATCTAGAATCTTAGTACTATCTTGAAACCTCAAAAGTCTAACCTTTTCTTCTAATTTACCTTTGAGAATATTTACCTCAACCTCCAAGTCTTGACATTGCTTTGTCATGCTTTCTTCTTTCCTTCTTCCATCTTCTACTTGATCCTTCAGATTTAGAATCTCTTCTTTCAACCAATTTTTGTTTACTTCACATGTTTTTTGCAGCTCTTCATTCTTCTTCTTTGATGCTTCGAGATCTACTTTCAAGGATGTGTTTTCTGCTTCAAGTCCTGCATTCTTCTTATTTGATTTATTCAAGTATTCTTTGAGGGAAATGATTTCTGCTTCAAGTCCTTCATTCTTCTCAGTTGATTCTTCAAGTTCTGCTTGCAGAGAGATGATTCCAGCTTGATATCCTTTACTTCGACTGTATACATCATCGAACATCCTTTTCAGTCTAAAACACAAAGCTTTGTTAGCAGATTCCCTCTCATTAAATTTTCTTTGTTGATCTTTGATAACTTCTTCTAGATCCACAATTTTTCTCTCCCTATCTTCATCATTGTTTGTACCACTAAGATCTTTCAAGGGATGACCCCAATCACTATCTGATTCATTTTTGTCAAATTCAGCTATCTCCTTACTTTGAGTAGCCTTCTTCTTTGCCATGAGCACTTGTAGAGCTTGGTCAGAATCTTCTTCATCTTCACTTTCACTATAATAATCCTTGCATATACAATTAAGTAAAATACAAGAGCAACGATCAATACCTGTTTCATCTCCTTCAATTTCTGCTATACATGATTTCTGAGGCTTCTTCTTTCCTTGAGTAACCTTCTTCTTTTGCTTCTTTCCAATTGCGACGGATCTCCTTCAAGCGATCAAGCTTCTGCAGAAGGACCACCCTCTGATACCAATTGTTGGGAAAAATACTGAGAGGGGGGGGTGAATCAGTATTTACTGCATAATCAAATCTTTTTACTTTTTCATTCCTTAAAACCCATACGCTACTTTCCTTCAGTAAACTAGCATATATACGCGGATCCCCTTTATGAAACTAGCGTATACACAGAAATTTAGATCTGTCATTAAATCTTCACTTATATTATTCCATCATTCATTCATCAGATGTTCAATAAACAGTAAACATGTGCAGTAAGAACAGAATAAACCATCACATAAAGAATCACACATGAACACCAGGATTTTTAGGTGGAAACCCAAATCGGGAGAAAACCACCGCTGCAGTTGCTCAGCCTTCAATATTTTATTATAGAGAAAACATCTTACAACATAAGTGCTGGCGCAGACTTGACCAGCACGCAGGCACCCACCTGCGCTCGTTTACCAGCCTCTCCTGGAAGGGAGCTCCAACCCCCTGACTCGTTTACCAGCCTCTCCTGGAAGGGAGCTACGACCCCCCGATCTCGTTTACCAGCCTCACCTGGAAGGGAGCTACAACCCC
Source organism: Pinus albicaulis (assembly GCA_034641835.2). Classification (NCBI taxonomy): domain Eukaryota; kingdom Viridiplantae; phylum Streptophyta; class Pinopsida; order Pinales; family Pinaceae; genus Pinus; species Pinus albicaulis. Next base: position 32,482,668 of record MU968317.1, read on the forward strand.
CTGACTGAAGGCTACAACCCTCAGCACCACCTTGGACCACGTTTCATCAATTTTCACACTAGATCCAACAAATTCAATAGAACAACACTTGCAGGCCACATTTCATCATATTTTCACACTGGACCCTTTCCATATTTTTAAGTTCAACCGTACATCACCAACAGATACATATCAACACAGATCAGATAGCAGAAACACATCAGAACAGATCAGATATTTCATACCCTTTGCTTCAGCAAACCCTAGTTTGCATACGCGCTTTCACTTCACTGATGTCGCGTATATACGCGCTTCCGTCCACACAAATCAGCGTATACCTCTGTATGTATTTCATTGCGCATACGCGCTTTATCTTCTGCGAAGCCGCATATATACGCGCTTCCTCTGCGGCGAAGTAGCGTATAGATCTTCAATCATTATAGAGCAGCATACTTCTTCAGATCAGATATTCAGTTCAGATTTACCCTTTTACTTCAGACAGATGTTCGCCTCATCACAGATCTAAGCCTTCCATAAACAGATCTAGTAGATACAAGTGCATTTCAGATCTAGATCCCCTTCTTCATCTTTGGTGCATCATACATTCAGATTTATCATTCAAGGTAACCCTTTCCATTCAGATCTACTTCATAGAGAAGTATTCATTCAAGCCTCGTACATCCACTCCACACCATCTTCGTACAATGAATTCTTCTCCTTATATAGGTTTACCCTTTTTCAATACCATGAGCCCATTTTTCAATACCATGAGCCAAAACAATACCATGAGCTCAAAACTACATTACTTCCGATGGTATTCCTGGACGGGGTCATTTAGACGAATCATTACCCAATACAATGGGTCAATACCATGGTGGTTACCCCTGGTTTTGCACCTTTTGAGCGCTTTTGCCCATACGCGACTTGGCACGTTGTTTCCCGCGTGCATACGCGATTTCCCTTAGGCCAATACGCGTATACCAAGAGACATACTCTTTTTCATCATACTTTGAGTACATTCTGAAATCCTTTCTTCATAGTCTTCTGTACACACTGTAGAAACATCATATTTTCTTCATCAGGAAAATATTCTCTCAAGCACAACTTCATCAAGTAAGTTGTCATCATCTTCATCAGGTGGGTTGCCTTTCAAGGAAAACACTTAGCATTATATTGTCAACAAACATTATATCATATCAGATTTACATCATTTACTGTGTATATCAAGTCAAGAATAACTTCATCAGGTGGTTTGCCATCAAGGACAACACATGTCAACAGTCGCATGTCTTCATCTTCATTTAGTGGGTTGCCATCAAGGACAACACTCTGCATCATATTTCCAACATAGAGATGGAAGGCTTGAGATCTGAAATTTGAAAGCGTTTCCTTCCTCTTTTCTGCAGCTCTGCTTTGACTCTTAGTTGAGCTGTCTTTTCTTTGTCAATTGGTTCAGATTTTAAGTTGTTTAGAACCAGATTTTTACATCTTTTGACTCATAATTTGAAACTGATTTGAGTCATTCTTTCTCTAAGACTTTAGGTTCAGAATTTGAGCATGTTTGAACCTTTAATTTCTATCCTAAACTATCTACTGATAAGCCAAGATTAAATAGTTTGGAAAATTGAATTCACTACCCTATCAGCAGAAAATTTAAAGCTAATTAGTCAAGATTAAGTTGTTTGACTGACTATAAGTGTGTTTTTCAGGAGTGGCATTTAGGCCTGCACACTTTCAGAATTTATTTCTCTTTTGGTATGGGGATATACCTTTATTGTTTTTTACAATCTGCCCTCTTTTCTATCTTTTATTGTTTTTGTTTTTTTTCTTTATGAAACTGAACAAAGCAATGGTGTTTACAATGGAAATGAAAGCTTTAAAATTGAAATCAGTAGTAGTAATTCTTGAGCATCGTGCCATTGACAGGACCCCCAAACAGATCTGTGCCATCTAACTCTTGCAGAAAAAAGGAATTTGGACCAATGGTGGACTGAATCATGTAAGGACCTTGCCACAAACTATGAAATTTGCCATGTTTACCCTTATCCTCTCTTCTGGAGTCCTAATTGAGTACCTTGTCTCCAATATTGAAGTTACAAGCTTTTTTTCTCTTGTCAAACAACTTCTTTATGTTCTCTTGCACCTTTTGAGCTCTGTTGTAGACTTCTTCCCTTGTCTATTGGAGATGTATTGTTTTATTGATCCTCCTTATCATGTTGTCCTCTTCTGACTGTATTTCTTGGATTAATTTTATCACTGGCACACCTAGGCTAGTAGGAAACAATGCATCTACTCCATAAACAAGCTGGTAAGGGGACATTCCAATGAATTTCTTTGTGGTCAACCTGTCTGCCCACAAAGCATGCACCAACTTGTTATTGCATGATTTTTTATTTTCCTCTAGCAACTTCTTAATGATGGTCACCAAACTTTTATTTGAAGATTCTGCTAACCCATTACCTTGAGAGTAATAAGAAGTGGAATGACCGAGTGTAATATGATACTTGTGACAAAAATCAATCATATTTTTGGAACAAAAAGCAGCAGCATTTTCAGTAATAATCTTCCTAGGGCAGCCAAATCTAGACAAGATATGATCTTCAAGAAATCTTATAATGACAGAATCTGTGGCATTCCTAGAAGGGATGACCTCTATCCATTTGGTGAAGTATTCAGTGGCTGTGAGAATCCATTTGTGTTGGGAAGATGAAGCAGGATGGATTTCTCCTATGAAATCTAGGCCCCATTGTTGAAAAGGAGCTTCAACAGTGATAGGTTGCAATGGTAAAGGGAGGAGTTTTCTTTTGCCCTAAAAAATTTGGCATTTGTGACAGGAAACTATCATTTTATGGACATCTTGAAAGAGGATGGAACAGTAATAGCCAACTCTAAGGATTTTATTGGGTGTGGTTTTCTAGTAGAGATGACCTCCACACTCTCCTTCATGGAATTCATGCTTGATCCTCTCTGCATCAGCTTTAGGAAAACATTTAAGAAATAAACCATTAGTATTTTTCCAATATAAAACTTCATTTAAAATGCAATAGTTCCTAGCTTTCAACTTTAAAAACCTTGCCTTTGTTTTTGATAAATCGGGAGGAGCATTAAGATTTGTAAGCACATACAAGATATCAGTGTACCAAGGTGAGTTTTGAAACTTCTCTTCCACAGTGGGGGCATGTAACTCTTCCTGTTCCTCCAGGGCATATACCATGTTAATGTCAAGGGCTTGTAGATTAGATTCAGCCATTAATTGAGCTAAGCCTTGACCTTTAATGAGTTTTTTGGGTTTGATTTCCAAATCATACATTAATATTGTAGCAATCCATTTGCCCCTCTTTCCATATGGGTCTTGTGACAAGATGTCTTTTACCACTATATTAGGCACATATGCAATGATGTGGGAATGAAGAATATACATCCTGAAGTCCTTTAAGGCCTTTACCAAAGCGTAGGCCTATTTTTCTATTATGTTATATTGCAAGGGTGCATCCCTTAAAGCCTTGCTAAAAAAAGAAATAGGTTGTTCCTGTCCCTCTAGGTTTTTCTGCAACAGGACTGTAGCTACAGTATGATCTGAGGCAAAGGAAAAAATAAGGAAATCCTTCGAAAAGTCAGGGATGATTAGGAAAGGTGCTCGGGTGAGTGCATGTTTTACCAATTCAAAGGATCTTTTGGCTTCTACAGTCCATTTCAATCCTAATTCTTTCTTGAGCATATTAGTCATGTTTCTAAGGAGCTCTGCTAAGTTGGGAATAAACCTCCTCAAGAATTTAATCTTTCCAATAAAGGACTGTAATTCTTCTATGTTCCTTGGTTGGCTAATCTGTAGTATTCCCTCAACTCTTTTTGGATCTATTTTAATCCTTTCTTCTAATATGATATGGCCAAGGAGTTTACCTTCTTGTAGGCCAAACACTGTCTTTTTGGGATTTAAAGATAATCCAAACCTTCTGCACTTTTCAAGGACCTTTCTTAGATGTTTAAGGTGTTCTTCATCAGATTTGGAATAAACTGTTATGTCATCAAGTTAAATTACAATGAAGTGCCCTATCTCCTCTGAAAATGCAATGTCCATGGCCCTTTGGAAAGTGGCCCCAGCATTCATTAATCCAAAAGGCATTTTCACATACATGAAAGTGCCCCAAGGAGTGGTTTGGTCTTTTGGGAGTACTAAAACTTGGTTGTACCCTGAAAAACCATCTAACAGAGAAATCCTCTTTGAACCAACTACCTTTTGTAGGATGTGTTCCATTTTGGGTAAAGGGTAATTTTCCTTTAGGGAGGCCCTGTTAAGGTTTCTGAAATCAATGCACAATCTGATTTCTCTTGTCTTTTTCCTCACAGCTACAAGGTGAGAAACCCAATCCGAAAACATCACAGGCACTATGATTCCTACCTCATACATTTTCTTGATTTCCTTTTCTACTAGAGGCAGTTGTATTGGATTAATTCGGCACAGTTTTTGCCTAAAGGGTTTTTCGTTTTCTTTCAATGGGATCTTGTGTTGGATGATTTTTGTGTCGTAGACCATTAAGTCTTCATAGCTCCAGGCAAACACATCAACAAATTCTTTAAATAAGTCAATGTATTTCTCTTTCATGTCTACTGGAAACGACCTAGCTAATTTAATCATTTTAGGCTTATCCTCGGTGCTTATGTTGCCTTCCTCGACATCAGACTCTATGTATTCTACAGTGGGTTTCTTTGCTACGTCGTTAAAATAAAATAGGTCTGCTAAAGGTGATAACCCCCTAGGTATGTTCTTGTCCTCTGACGGCAATACCTCTATGTCTTCATTTTCTACGTCCTCATACTCTTCAGTATGAGTTCCAATTTTTTCAGTTAAGATGTTGATTTTTATCGAACTAGATATTTTATATCCCTCAGGGGATTATTTGTTGAGGCAATTCTCATTCGATTTAGAATGTGAATCAGATAACTCAAATTTGTTCCTGCCAAGCAGGAAATCCTCTATCTACTTGTCGCCCTCAAAGACCTGCCAACATTGTTCAGTATCTGGCACTACAGGTCTATATTTTGTTTGAATGATGATCTGTTTATCACCAGGTGATTCTTGACATGAACTAGTAGCGCAGGCCAGTCCATTTGCAATTATGTTTTGACTCCTTAGGACAAACAAGAGCTCATATTTTGTAAACGTGTTCAGGAAATCTATGGCATTATTTTGGTATACCCTTAGTCTAGGATGCTTAACGACATACTCTCCATTTAGGTTTTTGATGACTAATTCTGAGTCTCCCTGAACAATTATCTACTTGACTCCTAGTTCTTTCAATAGACGCAATCCTAGGATGAGAGCCTCATACTCTGCGATGTTGTTAGTGCATTTGAAATGTAACCTGAAAGCATGGCTTTTGGAGTAATTGTTTTCAGTGTCGACCAACCATACCCCAGCTCCTGCACTCATTTTAGTGCAAGACCCGTCAAAGTTCATGCACCATAAGGGATTTTTTGTAGGGTTAACATCGTTTTCATCCCTATTGCCTTGTTCATCATTATGTTCTATTCTGAGATCCACAACATGTTGTGCTGGGTCTCGTTCCTTAGGATTTTCATGGAGTTGAGCACGAGGGGTAGTCTGTTGTTTTCCATCTTGGATTTGTTCACTCTGTTATGTTGTTTCGGTGCACTATTCAACAGTTTCTCTCTCTTTTTCTTCCATATCTAGAACTGCCATCATTTCTAGATTAGGGGCCTCTAACTGGTTATTTGAGTCGCTGTCTTCTGGCTCTAACTCCTTTGTGGATTCATTATTTTAAAGGATAAATGAATCCAGGTCTGTATGGACAGATTAAATGGGGGAATTTTCAGGCTTTTATGAGCTACTAACCATGAATCTCATGTGTGCCTCTCTGTATATTCTTCTAAGCTGGGTAAAGACAGGTATAGTGGCATATGTCCCATCCATCTGTATTGTACCTTGCAGCTTGGCACCCCATGATCTTGACAACAAAATTCCATACTTAAGAGGCATATCAGCCACCACAACATCCATAACCATGCACTTGGCTGGGATTTGAGTCAAACTCACACAAAGGTCTTTGATTAGGCCAAGGCACTTCACTCTGCTAGAATCAAAATAATATAAATCCTTGTAAGGTCTGGTTATTTCTAGCCCAAGCCTTTCCATTATTACCCTTGGAATAAGGTTGTGCGAGGCTCTAGAGTCATGCATAGCATTATGTAGGATTTTTTCATGAACATTTAAACTCACATAAAAGGGAGGAACAAGGCCCTCTTGATATATACCTTCAATCTTAGGACCAAAAATGAGCTCTGGCTGGTCATCATTAAGATTGACTGTATCATTATTATCCTCAATATTTAAAGCCTTAAAAATTTGGGTCCTATATACATTCTGGGCAGCTAACTCAGTCAGGGGAACAAAGATTCTGATCTTTGAAATTTCCTGCTCTAGGCTAAAAGGAATTTGGTTCTTTGTAGAACTTGTCTCAGCGTTACTAGTTGCCAGTTTATCAGCAACATCAACTTGCTGATTTGTTCTATTCATATTTGAAAAAAATGGTCTTAACAGGAGTACTACCTGAAGTGGCAGTACTACTAATGTCCGCACTCTATTTTTCATTGTTTTGAGTGCCTTTCCCCCTACCTTTATCAGAATTCATAGGCACTATTTTCTCCTTTTGTTTGACAATTTTTGGCTTGGTTGTAGTGCTGTTTTGTGAAGATTTGTCAGAGGTTTTGGTGTTGGGAGTTTGTTGACTAGTTTTTCTTCTAAGGTCATATTCTTTTTGAGACTCTATGATGACAATTTCCATGTCTTGAAAATAACTTTCATCATCATCTCTTTTATCATCATAAGGTGTATAAAGACCTTGTTTTCTATCATAATGAATCTCAAAGTCATCATTATCTACCCCCATCATGTTGATATCATCTTCCTCTGTTATCTCATATGTTTCCTCAACCTCACTTATATAGTTTTGATGAAAGGGAGGAGTGATCTGTTGATCATCTTCCCTAGGTCTGTTTAGAGGTTAGTTCCTTCTAAAATTTTGATTCTGGTTCTGGTTTTTGTTTTGAGGAGCAGCTTGGTTTTGACTGGCTTTTTCTCTCTCAAGGATGCTCATTTTCCTCATCATTTCCTCCATCATTCTCTCAATTTTTGAGTTGGAAGTAGAGGGTGTATATTCCTCTCTAAAGGACACTCTCTTTTCATTTTTCATTCTTGCTCTCTTCTCCATCAAATTTACTTCTACAGCAAGAGCACCTTTTTGCATTTCTTCAAGAGTTGCAAGATCTCTCTCTCTCAGCTGATATGTCATCTCAGGGTCAAACCCTTCAGGAAATTTGTTTAAAGCTGAGCCTTGTGGAGGTTTTAGATTTGGGGCAAGTGCATTATATACACTATTAAATCTGGTACAATAAGCTTTTACACTTTCCCCCGTGTCTCTATGGAGGCTCTTGTAATCATAAAGGACTTGGAGAGGGTTTTTCTTCACTTCCCATTTGTTTAAGAATGTCTGATGGAAGGCTTGGAGGTCATTGATACTATGAGGGGTTTGTTAGTCATCAATATTTTTCACTTTTTGGTGATGACTAGTTGTAACAGCCAAGTTTTCTAGCAACCGATCTAAAAAATTGTCAAATTTGCCAGCTGGAAAACACCCATAAAATATTTTTTCCCTCTTACCTTTCAGTATGCCCATGACGAGATGAAATCTCATTATCAAAGTCCTATCTAGCCTCAACCATACTAGTTTTCCCATCAGCTCCAAAGAAACAATCCAAATCTTTCCAAAAAGTCTCCCCTAAGTTAGGTAGTGGCGCTTTAGGCATTTCTCCCTTGGCAAACCACTCTAAAGCCAAAGAACCTCTGCCTGCTATAGACCAGTCATAACAGAACTTCCCATCCTGCAAATAAAGTTGGTTATAGCCCTAGGTCATGCCACTAACACACCCTCAAGTCTCAGCAATACATGTACCATAGGTCAAACTGATTTTAGGTGTTTTTATGGTGTTTTAATGGATCTTTCAAGGACAGAGGCATACCAGCTGTTAGCCACCTATAATATTTGTTATACCAAAAGGTGGCTAAGAGTTTTTGAGCCTCCAAGGAAAAAATTTATCACTAAAAATTTTTGGCTCTTGAAGGCTCCTTGAAGACCTCATGCCTCTGTCCAAAATCTTCATTACTACTTCCATTTTATACTCAGAAAAATCTGTTGATTCCAAATGAAAGACTGCTGAAAGACCTTCATTTTCCCCCTTCTAAAAACTTCATTTGCTTCCCCTTTTCTCCATATTATTCCTCTATTTTTATGAGTTTCCTTCTTCCATTCATAAAAATCCACTTTATAAGGTTTGGCACCCACTTTTAAACCTTACTGAAATCTTCAAATTCCTTTGAAAACATTGAAAAAACCACAAAAGTTCATGTTTTTATGACAGGCTTTAGCCCCTTTGGCCAAAACCCCCCTAACCACTTCCCCCACATGCCTTCGCCCTGGAACCACGTGCTAAGCCCCTCACGGCGCTTATCGCATCGCAAGATTTCAATTTGCGCAAGTCTTTTGCCATGAACGAAAAGTTCCGATGCGATTGAACATTTCTGTTTAAAGACCCCGATCGCATTGTCATTTTCATATTAAATGTGGGCCCACCTCTGGCGCTTATCCTTTCTCTTTTTTTTTCCTTCCCAATCACTTTTTTCCCTTGTAAAATATAAAACCCACCTTTCTGAAGTTTTGGTCTAAAAAACCAAAATCACATGTTAAACATTAAAATGGGTTGATTAAAAAGACCGACGTGCAAATCGCATCCGAAAATTTCAAATGGGTTGATCTAAAGGACCTGCATCAAAATTTCTGATGCAATTGGGTCTTATATCCATAAACCCCCGGTCTTTTGTTTTCTTTGTAAGACCAAGCACAAAGGCCGAGTCTCTTATTGCATCGGAAAAAGTTTAATGGGTTGATCGAAAAGCCCTAGGCCTGAAGGCCCGACTCCGATAAGCCCATATATACATAAGCCCGGCCCTATCAGAGTTCTATATAAACAGGCCCTGCAATCAGGTGCCAATCGCATTGGAAATTTTTCGTGTTGTGGTTTAAAGTTTTTACCACCGCCAATTGCGATGGCCCGATCGCAATCGCATCGCAACTTTCTCCGATCGCGCAATCGCGTCAGCCCTTCCTCCGATTATGACTTCCCTCTGATTCGCTCCTCGCTGTTGATTTGATCCTGAGATCAAATGGCCATCGCCTAATCGCTCCTGCCCTTCGCCCGATCGTGCAATCACGTCGCAATTTTCCCATCGCATCCACGTTTTGTTCCGCCAATTGGCCTCTCCCTTGATTTGTCCTCCACCGTCGATCTAATCTAGAGATCGACGGCCTCCGCTTCATCACATCGCATGTTTTTATCAACCCATCTGTTCGCTACCCCTGATTGTGATCCCTCGATTGCGACCTTCTAATTCAATCTGGACCGCCCACGTGTCCAGATCGGATGATCCACAATCTTTTCACCCTGTCTTATTTCTTCTCCCCGCTCTCCTTTTTCTTTTTTGCACAAATATCCACCATAGGATGCTTTCATCCAACGGCTACGCTCCTTCCCCCGCCTTCTAAAGCAGTTTATCCAAAAAAATGTAGGATTTCTTTATAATTTTATGTTTTATGTAGGTTTTAAAAGGTCTTCGTCGTTATATTGAAGAAAAGCCGGGAGTTGGGAATGACAATTCATGTGCTTTCGGCCCATAAAGAGAACCATTCACAGGGCTCCATTCAAACATTTTATCAACGTTCCATGGGCACCGATACTATAAATGCCCTACGTGGCTCTTCACATTGACAAGACACTGCGTTTTAACGCGATTTCAAAAAAGAGTATAAGTTTTGAAGAGCAGAGTGCAACAAGGAGAAGATTAAAGACAGATCTGGGAAATTAAAACTAAGAATAAATTATCAAAAGCCTAATTCCCTGGATTAAAGCACAGTCAACAGAAAATCATAAATGTTCACTGACAGAAAGGCTTCCACCGCTTCAACTGAGGCGAATTGATTCCTCAGCTACTACAAGAGCCACCTGCTGCCTCAAACCATTCAAAACAGAGGCTGAAGTCATTGATTAAGGAAATATCTACCTCTAGTGCTGCCATGAAGTTAATTATGCCACAGGAAAACTTATGCAACAAATATCTGTAGAGTTACTCCACATTATGTAGAGCCTGAAAGTCAACAAGGCTCCCATCGAGCTTTGATATTAATTGTAAAACAGTTAATATAGAAAACCACCTGTAAAATTCTTCATCAAGCCCCTCAAAAGGCCCAGAAGTCTTGAATCTGTATTAATTACCTTAAGAGATCTTTTATCAGATCTCACCTCCTCATCCTTCTATAAATACCTCTGTAGAAGATGAGAAGTTGGTTGGTTGGTTGTTGTTTGATCACAAGCTGTAATATTGAAACTCTCTGAAATCAATACATAGTACTTTGAAGTTGAAGAACAAATTGAAGTCTTGGAGGTCTTGATGATGTTGTTGCATGCTTTTTCCTGAGAAGGCTTTATCATTGGATCCATGAGCTTGGCTGTTGGTGAAGTATTCTGAACTGTTTTATGTTTTTCCCCTGTTTTCAATAGGTTCCATAATTTCTTACTACAGTAGGATAGAAATTATTAGGCTAAGAAATGACTCCTGGAAGCACCTTAGACCTATTCATCCTTCACTGTTTTATGTTTTACTCTGCTGAAGTATTTTAGAGGCTTTAAAATTTCTCTTTAATCTTCATGCTTGTTTATTTCCTTAATAGTTTGAACAGTTGGTTTCAACATGATTTATGGTTCTCCCTGCTTGTCTGCTGCCACTTAAAAACTGTTATTGAAGTCTCTCTTTGAAGTTTTTTTCTTACAGTGAATCAGAGAGGCCTGTTTTGATCTTTCCCTTTGTCCTCACTTAAAAAATTGGCTTAAAGGTCATTATAATTATGATCATAGATGTTTTTAGGTGTTCCCTCTTCTATGACTATGATTATCAGTAAATATTTTATGTTTCTAAGTCCTTTAGAATAAAATATTTGAGGAAATAGGGTGTTCCCCGAATCTTAGATTTCATTTTAAAAGTTGTTTTGAAATCATTGTTTGCCTAAAGGTGTGATTTGTAGAATTTATGGTTAGCCCTACCTATCAAAGAGCTCTTTATTTTCCAAACTATGCTTTCGAATTCCATTTGTTGAGAATTAAAACTCTCTTTCCAAATTATTAATGTTCATCCCATTCCAAAAACAAAAGGATCCCGTGGTTAAGTTAGATTTTCCCTCTGATATCCCATATCCTTTGATGAGTTTGTTATGACCTTTTCTTGACTCCATTGCCCAATGAAACATATATTTTACTGTCTTATATATCTTTCCTAGGCCTTTCCTGTTCTTCTGTATCATTCCACCAAACAAACAAATAATAAACACCTGTACTTAATAACTAGTCTAAAACCAATACTAGAAGCACACAAGATAAACCTTTGCAAAAAAAACTTTTGAGAGATCGCTCTCTGAGAACAGGAGGACTAGATCTTGGAACTCTAAATATTGGTTCTAATGTTGCCTTGTCTTTTGATTTTCCAAACTATCAAAACACGGGACACCAACATAATGGCGATCATGATGGGACACTGAGTTCATAGTTGCCTAGCAAGCTCTTATAAACTCATTAGTCTTTCAAAAAACCATATAAACTCAGAAAAACCCAAAAATATTTCAGTTTGGCTTCATAATAAAAATGGTGGTGGATCCATAAAACATTTTACCTTCAAAAGAGCTAAAAATTTTCCACCTGGTGACTCCACTGACCTCCAGTAGGCCTATTACCCTTACAATCCTTGTAGATTCCCTTGAGAATGCATTGAGCAAACCCAATCATGCTGTTGGTGGACAACGAACGTCAAAATATTTCACCTGGCGACTCCACACTCTGAAACTCCCAGAAGACCAAATGACTCCACTGGTAGAAGACCCTAAACTGATTGACCAGACACAGTGACCTCTTTCTTGATTTACAAACATGATTCCAAGAATAGAACGAAGATATCCGCCAATGAATAGAGATAAAATCCCTGGGTTTCCACATAAGATGCCCTAGGTGAATTGGGATGACAACCTTCCTGTTTTTCAAGGTGAAAAGTTTGATGACCCTTTATTACATCTTATCAAATTTCACATAAATGTATGGAGGTTGAAAGTTGAATGGCATGAAGACTGCCTAATGAAAATGTTCATGTTAACCTTAGAAGGAAAAACTAGGGATTGGTATGAAGGCTTAAGATCTAGTAGTTTGTTTTCTTTAAGATACCTTGAATATATGTTCTATGAGAAATATAAAGAAAACAAGACATCATTAACAATAGGTGCAATATATTATGATCCATCACAAAACATCACCCAACATATTATAGATAATGAGGAAGCTTTGGAAGAGATGCATCCTGAAGATCTTTTAACGACCATTCATGAGTTTAATCTCCTATTGAAAAATTTTAAGAACATAGATGAATCAGTTGAGGAAGAGATGATCCAAGAAATAATGGGCATTCCTCAAGATATCCCTGAAAACTCAAATATTTATTCATCATCCCTTATAGTCGAGGCTCAAGAAGACATCCAACCTCAAAATAAGTCTTCGCAAGAGACAGAGAACTGTTGTACTCCTGTTTAAAGGAACATAGAAACATCTTCCCCTTTGATAGAAAAAGAGATAGATCAGACTATTAATAAACAGCCAGTCTCTGAAACTTTTTTCAAAACAAACACTCTTGCCCATTCACATAGAGAACTTTGTTGTACAGATTTAGAAAGTTCTTTTATAGATCAGAATGCAGAAGGACCTGCTGATAACCCAGTATGTTTGATTGGTAGTATTACTTATATTAGTGATTCTCCTAACTTTGATATATCTAGCGATGATGCTTCCCAAATAGAAGTTAATTTTGCAGGATCATCATTAGCATATTTATGGGAGGAAGATCAGTTCCTTCAAAGAAGCAATGAGCCGGTGAAGACTATTTATGAAACTGATGATGAAAGTCTTCAAAGCCTAGAAGTGAGTGAAGATTCATTGGATATTTGCTCCGTTTCATTTCAGATCATCAGTAATATTTTCCATGTGATTGGGAATCAGTAGACTTTCAACTCAAAGGATGAGGAGGAAAGAAACGAAGAAATTTTTGGGCAGGTGGAAATCAAGGAGCTTTCTCTTGAAAAAGAGGAAGCAATTAAGCATACCCTTGCTCAAGAATATAATAACCTCCTCATAGAGTACAATCCACTAAACCAGAGTATACTAGGGCTACAAGAGGACAACACTGCCAAATATGATGAGTCCTCCAGTTTAGATGATGATGCTTCCAAACCAATTTCTGAAGATATGCTCCTCAAAGTTGAAGTCTTGGAAGCAGATAATCCGCCAGACATAGAAGACCAAAAAGAAGAGAATATTCATCTTTTCTTTGTTGATCCTATGGAAGAGTGTGTGGAAATCCTGACTAGCGCAAATTATCAAACAGTGACCCTTTGCAAGAGCCAGAGACATGAAAAGCTGTCACCTTCTGTGATAGCCTTGATATTGAAGGTTAATCTTCAATATGTTCTATGGATACCTCTGACAAGCAGCCAGAGTTTCTACTTCTTTTTGATATTACTCAGCTGGCTGCATTGGCATTTTTGTATCATATGATAAATGTAAATACTCCATGTTTAGAATAGGTTAGATAGGAATGTCAATAAAGCTTAGTCCTGAGCATGGAGTTAGTGGATTGTCTTCTGCTTTGAAGGAAAATCAAACATTCAAAAATACAAAAACAAAGAAAAGAAAGAAAAGAGGGCAGATTGTCAAAACAAGAAAGGTATAAGCCCCATACCAAAAAAGAGAAACAAATCTGAAAGTGTGCAAGCTCAAATGCCACTCCTACAAAACACACTTCTAGTTAGTCAAACAGCCTAAACTTGACTAATTAGCTTTAAATTTTCTGCTGATAGGATAGTGAATTCGATTCGCCAAATTGTTTAATCTTGGCTTATTAGTAGATAGATTAGGATATAAATTAAAGGTTCAAACATGTTTAAAATCTGAACCTAAGTTTCCAAAGAGAGATGACTCAAATATGTTCTATTTTCTTGAGTCAGAAACGAAGATATTCTGGTTCTAATCAGCTTAAAATCTGAACCAGAGAACAAGGAAGAAACAACTCAAAAAAGAGTCAAAACAGAGTTGTAAAAAGAGAAGGCCATGATGAAAAACTTTCAGATCTTAAGCCTTCCATTTTGATTTAATTTTCTGCAAAATAAATGTCTATGTGCATGTTACACCATTTTTTGGTCATCTAACCTATTATCATTAGATGGACCCAAGTACACCATGTAAGACCAATTTTACCCTACGTAAAATTGCCTTCACTATGTTAAATAACTTAATAAACCACATTTATTAGGTTGTTTATGGTCCAAACAGGAAACCCCAAAAGGAAATATTAAAAAAACCTATATTTGTTTGATTTTCCTCATGGAATAATTAATTAAACCATAATTTAATTATTATTCCCAGTCATGTTTAACCCAAAATCAAAGAAATTAATTAGATAAACCTTTATTTATCTTATTATTTTCTAGGAATAATTATTTAAACCTTATTTAGATGATATTCCTTGTTAAATATGACTAAATCACCCACAAATAATTAAATAAATCACTATTTATTTAATTATCTTTCAACCACCTCCTTAAATAATTAAATAAATCATTATTTATTTGATTATCTTCTAACCACTTCCTTAAAAAGATAAATAAATCATTTATTTATTTATTTTTAACAAATTAAGGGATTTGACCCAAGTCAAATACCTTTTCCTCCAACAAATATAATAAAACATTCCATAAAAAGTGGATCTAGATCTGGTTAACCCATGCACCAAGATCTAGAATGACCCAATATTTTGTTATAAATAGGAGGGTTTTTCCTACCATTCTTCACCTTTTGTTGCCTATTAGATCACTCTGGATCTATACACTTGGTCCCATTTTTCCATCATTTGCTGTGTGAGCTCCCATCGAGCTCTATTCTTTGCATTGGGTTTTCTACACCAACAAGAGAGAGAAATTCTTAGATTGAAGTGCCGAGGACTTCCAAGAACCTATCCCAATTTGAGAGAATGACACGCCTTCTTGTTTTCCCCTCCTGTGCCCAATTAATATAAAATTCTCTTTTTTCAGTAATTGTTTTTATTCTTTTATGTCTATTGGTATGTTGAGGTAAACTCTGTTTTTATCAAGTAATGTATCTTCCATTTATAGATCCGTTTGTGTACTTCTTCTTGTCTAACTAACTGCATCCCAAGATACGTTCACTTTTTTGTTAGGAAGCATATTACAGAATAGTGGTTCCGTACACTTTGATAAAGGATTCATACTAACAAATGGCGACTCCACATGGGTTTTAAATTACAACCGCTCTCGTTTTTCATATTCCCGCATATCCACTACTGCACTTAGGGTTTCTTTTCAACTATTTATTTTTCCTATTTTCATGTTGTTTTTCTCACCTAAAACCCTAAAACATTAAAATTTTTAACTTCAAGTAGGAGTTTTCGGCCCTATTACAGTAAGCACACTGTACCAATCTAGATTCTCCATAAATTTTCCGGGAAATGCTACTGGTAATAACGTAACAATAAATACAATTAAAGCCTAATGGGCATGGACTGGACCTCCAAAAACAGACTTTTTCGTTCTTTTCTTGTATTAATCTTATTATCAAAAAAGGTCGTAAATCCGCGACCACAATTTTTCGGTTTTCTCATAATTTTCGCCTTTACTGCTTTCAGCTATTTTCCGCCTTCGTTCTCAAACTCTCATTTAATTTAGTTTTGATTTGTTTTTATTACCTAAGGGTAAAAAATCTCCTTGTGTGGGGGGGTGTGCTCTCTCTCTCTCTCTCTCTGTTTTAGTACTTCACTTTTTTTTAAATAGAGTTTCGAGTTTTTCCTACCTGTTCGCTTTTCGAGATCTTCCTTTTTTCGATTTTCAACTTCCCGCATCCATGAATCCAGCTCCTTCTTCCTTTCGGCACCCACCTCGTCGCTTTTGAGCTGACCGCGTGAGACCCTCTTTTTTCCGGCCCCACAGTGTGTGTGGTGTGTGTGTGTGTGTGATCCTTTCATGAAATAATTGCCTTCATCTCTTGTCATCGATCCCACTCTTTCGCTAGTTTTTATACTATAGACCGCCCCTGAATCTTAGATCTATTATTCTCTTCAGTGTGTTTTGCCTAGATTTTTCCTTTAGATTTCAGGTTTTGAGAGACCCCGCCTTCTCAAGTTAGATAGATGCACAAGTTTAAATGTTTAATTTTCTATTTCAACATTATATACTCTGATTATTTTTTTACTAAAAGAAGACACCTTTTTTTTTTTTTATTAAGCTCTCAAAACGGAAAGGGTTTGAAATTAAAATTAATCATCGCCACATGACTGACTTCTATATGAAGAAGTGTTTTCTTCCGTTAACAATCACCGAAAAGACTCTAAAATCATCACATTGTGACTTTTTCTCATTTCGACCTTCTTACTTATTTCGTCTTCTACCCTTGTTGAGTTTCTTCCTATCATCAGCCATTTCTGCGTTTTCCCGTGAGACTCTCTGTCACCCTGGCTTCTGGCTGAGCTGACTGCTTCCGCCCCGGCCGTCGTCGAAGGTCCTCCCTGTGTCCGCACTCCGACCCCTCCCGTACCATCGGGGTTCTCTCCTCCGGCTCCCTCCCTCTGGCTACCGTCACTATGTCCATCTGTGTGGCTCAACACCGGTGGTGCTCCATGTCCACTGCTGACGATGACAATGGGGAACCGGCTGTGCAGAACGACGACGCCCCGCCGATACCCGGCTATCAGCATATCACTGTGCTCCCACCCTCCACTCAGAATCGCTGGATTACCGACTTTATTCACATCGAGACAGTTATTGGCTTGGCGCAGCACCAAGCTCCTCCCATTATCCCTAGGCTGAAGGCCTTGCCGGGAGAAGATCCGCCAATCATGCCCCACGTTTACTATGGTGTTCCTCCACCCATATCGATGACT
Source organism: Pinus albicaulis (assembly GCA_034641835.2). Taxonomy (NCBI): domain Eukaryota; kingdom Viridiplantae; phylum Streptophyta; class Pinopsida; order Pinales; family Pinaceae; genus Pinus; species Pinus albicaulis. Next base: position 32,499,754 of record MU968317.1, read on the forward strand.
CTCCATTCGGCTCTTCGTTTGTTCCAACGCATTGCCACCGTTGCTTCTAATGGAAGTAGACTCGTGTTACCCTGCTCCCATACCACCTTGCGACCATTGCCCAAGCCTTTTTATCTTACTTCCATCTCCCTCTCCGATACGATACTGCACGGAAGCCTTACTCAAGAAAACATCTTCAACCCGCCTTTCTACCCATGTTCAGAATGGCGACGGAGACAAATTTTTATGTCAAGCTCCTCCCTTCAAGATCGGATCTATATGGACTGGTTCCTTTGTTCTCTAGCTCCCATTGGCAAATATGTCGCTCTCCCATTTCCCTCAAACCGAAGAGCTACCTCCAAATAGCCTGAAATATGACTCGATCTACGCCACTGTTATGTTTATACCATTCTTCCCGACCTCCCAAAGGCTCGTGGCGCTGTAACGTTCAGTGATTCATTCCCTCATCGACGGTGATTGCTGGGAGTCTTTCCCAACCGCCATGCTCAACCCCATGGGCCACGGTCTCCCCCCTGCTATGAGCAAAATGCTGCCACCCCAAGTACTCTTCCTCCCTAGTTATTGTATCTGTGTGTGATAATGTAGCAGTGGCATGCTCCTCCTTTTCGCCCAACTCTCATGCACTTTTCTATCAAGCTTCAACTTCAACTACTACCTCATTCAGTTGTACCGCACATAGATTCCAAGAGGCGCGTTTTCTCTTACCTCTCCTTTATTTTCAACTCCCAAGAATAAAGCATCTTGCTAAAATTCTCTTCAGGGCAAATTATTTCAGTTAATGCCAGTAGTAACTAACTCTTCTAGAAGAGTGAGAGGCAAATCCAAAATCAATTTTCCCGCATCATGGACCTAAATCTTCAGGATTTCTTGACTTGACATCATAACTAGGCATCAGAGACCAAATTTTAAGCTTTGCTAGGTTTTGTACTGTATCAGTTTTAGCTCGTATGCGTTTACTACACCCAATGATACCTTTTACTACGACAAGTATAGATGTAGTTCTGTTTTTCATTAAAGGAAAAATATGCCTTCATGCTTCCTCAATGCAAGGCATTACCAAATCCAAATTGCAGCTATCATCTCTTTTCTCCTTCTCGCGCCAAGTGATTCGTAAGCACGAATCTACCTGGCAGCGGTTCACTAATTTCTCCTCTATTTCTTTACCAGTCTGATTGCATCCCCGCGACGTAATCTTCCGACCTAATCTCTTAACGCTAACCTCTCGACGCCTAAATCTTCGGGTTCCCGCTGCCATCTGCTCTCCCGCTTACTTTACCCTGCTCTTCTGTGCCTGCAGGCTTCGACATCCGCTGTGGCCTCATACACCTCACCTAAAGTTGAGGTTCATACCAAGACTTTAAGGGATCATTACGCTTCAAAATCGCCGTCAGTCGGTGCCGCTTATCTGTATAGGCATAGTAGATGATTTGGCGCACTGCTGGCCATTTGGCGACCGTGGAACTTCCAGCTTGTGCTCTTCCCAGGTGAATAATATCACCGTGGGTGTTGCAGATCCTGCCGATGACTGTTGATTGAGGCGATGTCACCAACCGGGAGTACCTTCTTCTCCTTCCGCTTCTTCCTGAATGCTCTACCACGCGGAATACCAACCGCTCTCCGTATAATTGATGAGGGCATCTACTCAGGTAGTGGATGTCTGATTCGTTTAGCAGCAACGTGATCTCCCTAACTGCCCTCCTAGCGATCACTCTCTCAGGTTGGACGCCACCGCCTAGCTCTACTGGGTCTTCTTCCAGAATTGTCCGTATCACCTTGCTGTAAGACTGCTTGTACTACCTAGTCATCAATTTCCTAGATTTAAAATTCTCTTTGGGCTGTTTGCCACTCTCCATATGTTCATTACCCGATCCACGGTTTTTCGCAAGATGTCTTTCCTTGTACTGAAATATAGTCACCACCACCTGTTTGGATATATCATAGAGCTGCATCTGCACTTCACCAGACGCACCATCTCAATGTAACATGCACCCATTGATTCTGCATCCGTTCCTCTTCCTATGAAAGATTCCTCTTTGCCGGAACCTTCCTCGTTCTTCCTCCTCCTATCCTCTCGACCCCACTTAATTAATGTCAGCATGACAAATCTGCTCTTCGTCATTTGGCACTGTCAAATTTCCAACAACCACGCCTCCGCTAACCGCCTCCAGTCTTCACTCATGAAATTGCATTCATGAGTTTCTTATCCTCCGCACGGTTCCTCCAAGTCTTTAGCTATTTCAGGGAGCTATCCACCTGGCTACACTCCCCTTCCGTCGGGACAGAATTGCTTTAAAGCCCCATCAGAGTGTCCACTGCAACACACACCTCTCTTCCTAACTCTTGACCTTGGATTCCATCCGTCACATCTCCAAATTTCAGAACTCCACCTGAGCAACACCTAAAATTCTGAGAATGTTTCACCCTCAGTTCAACTGACCCTATGACTTTCCTCCTACGCAAATACAAGTTCTCGAGCTACCCAACAGGACTCTACTTTATTGCTTAATTGCCTTGAAAGTAAGAAGGCAAAGTCAGTAGCATCAAAGGACAAGGGCCTGCCTCCACCTGTTCCTCCTTGGTCAAAGCATACCTAACTAGCAGTTTTGTAGGTGATGCTGTCGGCCACGCCACCTATACCTATCTAATTGCTTCTTCAAGCCTGCTAAGAATGTCAATGCTTCCCTGATCTAGCTGGTCCTGAGCCTCCGTTCTTCCACCATGCATCAGAACTCCAAAGACTACTCACACTCAAAACCACCCCCGTGATTTTGTGATTCTTATTTTACTATTGGGCTACCTATATTTGTCCTTTCGCCTCAAGGACTCGCCTTCCTCTAGCCACAGAACAACAACTAGGCCAGCGCACGTCCACTCTCCTCTATTTGTGATTTATCAAATACATCAAAATATTGCATCAGTCTCCACTAGATTCCTCCATGTTGTATTGCATGGTTACCCAAGATTTTCTACCTATCATCATCATGAGACCTTTATCTGATATCACCTCTGTTTGCCTCACTACCTTTCCAACATCATCTCATCTTCTTCCAAATATCTGGTGAGATCCCATCTAATTAATTTCAGTCAATTCCTTTGTGTGATTTGTTGGTGTGATAAACTCTTCCTATGATGATGTGATCTGTCATGCCATCTCCACCAGTGGCCTTTCCACTACCTCCCATATTCTATCAATGATGATTTAATAATATGAGTAATCCCCACTCTGACTCTCATCTATCTCCCATGACTGTCTCATGCCTACACCACATCCATCTCAAGCATTTAATTAAAACCTAAATGTCGGGTAGCACTGGATTATATAACGTAGAGAAGCACTTTCCGCTATAACTTCAGTATCTCCGTGTCATGCCTACTTAGTACTACTGTCTTCCACCTGCAGAACTCTTAGATTCTATAATTACTTGCATCACTTAGGGATGATTACTATCATCTCCCCGCCTACATACAGAACAAATTTAAAATTTTTGTAGACATTATTAGCCACTAACCTATGTTTTCTTACCTATATATCAATATTTTCATTCAAAATTCCTTGTTTTTAATAGTGGATACTAGTAATGCACCTCGGCACCCTAGTGCTTTCCATTGATATCCTGCAGTAATAAAGAGATTGCAAATCCTCCCATTCTCTTTCAAATCGTAAGATAAATTGGCACAAGAAAACGCGCTACCACTCTTCATTGAAGTAAGTGACTTTTTCAGGCGATTCTTGGCATTGACGTTACGTTGAAATCGACAGCGCCCAACCAGCAATCTCACCAGACCGGAGAGAGGTCACACGACCGAGCAGAACTTTCTCACCATCCGATGCTTGTTGTAGGCCTTTTCCACACCGTAACTGTAGAAATAAATAAATCTTATCGCGCAGCTAGATGTCTTCCAAGACCGCTAAAGTTGCATTGTAAAATTCATGGGAAGTAAGCGCACTACCAGTGCCCTTGGGACAGACCGCAAGTCACCCGCCCTTTTTAATGAAGGCCATTTCCCTTGTTTGCATATGACCAAAGCCCATGATATCCTTTGGTCTTGTTCTGACCTATTATGTATGTGTCTCTTACGTCTTTGAAGGACTTGTTATAGAAAATTTTGGAGTAATTGAGATATCTCTTTTCTGAGTCTCTGTACGTGTACTTCTATCTTATAGTGTACATAATTTTAGTAATTTTTTTCAGATGTATGTTTTATTTTTTCAGGGATAGCTAGCATCTTTTTTGTAATTTCATCCTACTAGATCTATTTTTTCCAAGAAGGATCACTTCAATTCTCCTTAAAATTGGAATTTCCTCACTTACAATTTGCATTTGGAGTCACTACTTTGTCTCCATACTTGTCCATGTATACCATTGGGCTATGAGGAGTTACCATTCAGACTTCAGTTTCTCTTTGTATGGTCCTTTACTGGGTTCCATCAGGTGGTAGTACTTAATGCAGCTGCCCTGATTAGGAGCATCTAAGTTGAATCATCATAGCATTCATGGGTCTATCCCTTGTGTCCCTGAATGCCATGTTCCCCCATCTTTTCTGGCTGCCTAGTCCCTCTCTGTGGGTGCCAGCTATTAGTGGCCTCCCGCCCCACTCTGCCCCAGTCCTCATGATATTGCACGTCATTGTACATTATCTATGCCTTTTATCTAACAAGTGTGTCTTCCATTCTGCCACTAATTTCTTCCATTTCTCACCATCATTAGTGTCATCATTCGTCGTTTATTATTTTTCTCTGTGCCTAGTGAGGGATATCTCACAGCCTTTCATTCTAATATGTGACTGGTTTATTATCAACTGCCCATTCCGTGTCAGTCTAGAGGCGTGTACCTTGAATGAATATTTTCTCTAATTTCTGTTCAGACTTGACTGCAAAGCAGACTTACTCTGACTTGGGATCACTGTTTTCCCACTCCAAATGCCAAGATGATCGAGATCCGTATACTTGATGGTTCGGCTGATGCGCAGCTGTTCTCGATGATCTCCCGTGCAGTGAGATGGCCCCAACTCATGAGGGGAGGCCCTGTAGGCAGGCCCCCCACATGCCTCCGATGACCTCCTTCGTAGCCTGATGCAGCCTCCAGATATTTGATGTTGGCCCAGCCACTTCAGGTAATACCTTTTGATTTAGCACGTACATTTAGGAGTTTTCCTATTTATAGCTAGTATTTGGGTTGTATTTATCTTTATAATTGTAGATATTATTTGTTAAATTGATAAAATCTGTGTATAGTATGTATGTGGGATTTCCTTTCATTGTATTTATTTGCTCATGATAATGCCGCATCATGCGGTTCAGTCTATGCCTAATAGACAATAATTTATTATTTTGTATTTGTCTCGGATGTAGTATAGGTGTATTCCCCGCTGGCTTTCAAAGACAAAAATTTCTTTGTGTGAGACTGTTGCACTTGAAGTTCAGCCCTTCCTCGTGGTCAAATTTTCCAACATTAATTATTCTCGTGATTTTCTCTCAATTTCCTTTATTATGACCGCGATTGGAGTTCTTGCTAACGCATTGGTTATACGTATTTGTTTCTACACTCGCATCGGGTGAATTGTTATACCTATTTTTTTATTATCTGACGTATTACATTATTGTATTTAATCTAAGTAATACCATGTACACCAATTTTACCCTGCAAAATTGCTCTAATATCAAAGCAAATAACTTATTAAACTTCACATTTATTAGTTGTTTTATCCAAACAAGAAACCTAAATGGAGATGAACAAATCGAGTATTTGTTTGATTTTCATGGAATAATTCAATTAAACCATAATTCTTAATTATTATCTTACTATAGCTAATTAAAACAAAGAAATTAATTAGATAAACCTTTATTTGATTTTAATATTTAGAATAATTATTTTTACCCCATTTAGATAATATCTTGTTAAATATGACTAAATCACTCCATTAAATAATTAAATAACTTCATTATTTATTTATCATCTTTCAACCACTTTATATTAAATTAAAATAAAATCAAATACTTGATTATCTTCCAACTAATTTCTTTAAAAGATAAATAACCATTTATTTATTTTATTTCGACTAATCAAGGATTTAACTGCCATATTTTTTCCAACAGTTATAATAAAATATTTTAGCTAAAAAAGGTAACTGTAATTTGGTTAACATTATTTTTAATTGGTTGCACCGGCAGATTTAGAATGACCCAATATTTCCGTATATAAATAGAGGTTTTTTCCTATCATTCTTTCTACTTTGTTTGGTTAGATCAATTTGGCGCTACACTTGGTTACATTTTTCCATTATTTTTTTCTCGCGGTGAGTCTCTACTGAAATTTTATTTTTACTGGGTTTTATGACAAGAGAGAGAAATTAGATCTGCGGTTGAGGGACTTCCATAACCATCCCACCGGAGGAGAATTGATACGCGTTTGTTTTCCAGTGCCTCCACTAATATAAAATTATTTTGTACTGTTCTTGTCTTGTCTATTGGTATATGGAGTAAACTCTGTTTTTACTACTTGTCTTTCCATGCATAGATTTGGTTTTCGCGTTCTTCTTGTTCCAATCTAACAACCAAGATATTGTATTTTTACTTTTATAGTTAGTGATGGCTAGTTACAAGAAGTAAAGTGGTCCTTTTTGCTAATTTCCCATAAAGCGATCTAGTAATTTTAACAAAGGTATAAATATGTTTTTATGCAACATGATTACAAAGAAGTTTCAACAAACTTAACTTATTCTGTTGTTTTTAAGTTTCCTCGCTTGCAGAATTTAGAGAATAAAAAATCGCTTTTTATTTTACTTAATTTAATAGTACAGTGATTAGGTAGGAGGAATTTATATAGATTAAATCGCTAATTTGGACCCATAAAGGTTAAAGAGGAAATAGATTATATTTTTTTCAGAAGCAATAAAATATTTAGAGAGTTTTCAACTAGCGGCACTTAAATAGTTAAAAATGCGATTTAGAGATTGCAGGAGGCGCTTCGTCGATGCGCATCTTATTGTTTTCATGGCTGGTTAAAGTATCAGAAAGCAAAGAAGATCATCTCAATCAAAAGAAATGGAGAAAACCTACCGGATGAAATCCATCATCATCTAGAGGAATGCAAGTTTGCAAAGTCTTTTTATGCTCTTCAAGAAGAAGTAATCATCCTAGTATTTGTCGCGCATAAATTATATTTGCTTATACCAAAAGGTGAGCAGATTTTTGAGCCTTCCATGAATAAATTTTATTACCAAAAATTGTTGGCTCTTAGCTTTCGCTCCCTTGAAGCCTGCGTCTCACCAAAATTGCCTATTGGATTATTTCCATTCTTTATACTAAAATTACCCCAAATGGAGGATCATGAAAGTATCCTCATTTTCTTTCAATATCTATTTTTCTTCTTCCCATTTTCTCCATATATTCTTCATTTTTATGAGTTCTTCTTCCATTCATGTAATCCACTTTGTATAAGGTTTTGGCACCCACTTTAAACCTTTACAAAACTCCTTCAAACTTTAGTTACTTGAAAAACTACAAAATTCATGTTTTTGGCGACAGTTTTAGCCCTTTAAATAAAACCTCTAACCACTCTTTTCTACATTTTCAGTTTTCACTTGAATACGTGCTAGTGCCTTCACCTACATGACAGATCATTAAAGATTTCAATTCATAAGCATCTTGCTACACCTAGGTGCTTCCATGCATTAAACATTTGATGAAGATCTTGATCAGACGTTACTTTTAATATTAACGTAGTCATTTCCCATAAATTTTTTCATTCTTTTCTTCATTTTTTTCTTCACGACAATTTTTTCATAGAAATATACAAAACCCAATTTTTCCGTTTGGTCAAACCAGTATCATTTTTGCTCCATATTAAACAGTTGATTAGTGCCATCTAATGCGTTAAATCGTGACGTAGGAATTCTCTGAAGGAATACACGAAAGGACTGACAAAAGCCAGATGGAATCGGGTCTTATATCTGCAAGCCCCTGCCTTTCTTTCTGAAAGCATCTGCTGCAAGCAATGTAAAGCCCTAATGCTAACGGTGCGTATTTAACGGGCTGATCGTGGAAGTTCTGTGTCCGGGCGTCCACCCGATGTCATTGCTATACATAAGCCTGGGCCATCGATTATATACAAACTCGCGAACTGCACCAACGCATCGGAATTTTTTCCGCAGTTATGCTTAAAGCGACATCGTTGATTATGATGGTCTGACGAATCGCATCAGTGAATCTCTTTCTCCGATTACGTTGCAACTGCGTCGCGTCTTCCTCCGATTTCAGGCGATTTCTCCGATTCAATTCTGTTACTGATTGTGATCCTCGCATCAAATGACGACGCTTAATCAAGCCCCGCTGAATCTGACGCGCATCAGCCGCATTCTTCTTATCGCATCCACTTCCTCTTTGTTCTCCACATCAATTTCCTCGCATTTTCCTCCACCGCTGCATCTTTTAATCTAGAGATCAGTGCCTTCGTCATCTGTGATCGCAGTTCTGACTGACCCATCCGTTCTCATACTTTCCCGATTAGACCCGGGACATGGACTGATTAATCCACCGCCCACGTGGTCTAGATTGAGGATCTTACAATTATTTTTCACCTCGTCTTATTTCTCTCCCGCTCTCCTTTTGCCTGTGTAGACTTCATAGGATGTTTTCATCCAATAGCTACGTCTTTCCTCTACCTTCTTTGTTTATCCAAACAAATGTCTGATTTCAGCACCTTATGTTTTATGCAGTGCCTTTAAAGTAGTCTCATTGCCATATCAAGAAAGCACAGATTGTGAATGACGACCCCATGTTTTCACTCCATAAAGAGAACTACTCCATGGCCCATTCCAAACATTTCACACGTCACATGGCCTGAGTACTATAAAGGTCCTACTAAGTTCCAGATATTGACAAGACACCGCGTTTTAACGTATCTGTGTGTGAGAGAGTTTTAGCAGAGTGCAATAGTTGTTAATATTAAAGATAGGATCTAGAAATTAAAACTAGCAACAAATTATCAAAGTTTTTTCCACTTTCATAGATTTCAAAATAACGTTGTTCTCTTCAACAAAAAATACAATAAATGTCATACCGGTTTGCAGAGTTTCCGATCATTTAACTGAAAGTAATTGACTTCAAATTATTACAGAGCTTCAATTCACAATTCTCATAAAACTATCTCAAAGTAACAAAGAGGCAGTTTTCGGAGTCATCGATATGAAATATCTTCTCCAAATAATGTACTAGCATTTAGGCGCAAAAAGCACTACACAGAAAATTACGCAACAAATATCCAGAGTTATCTACATTATGGAGAGTTCTCAAAGTTATCAAGGTCTACTGAGTTTTGATATTAATTGTAAAACAAGCAATACAGTAAAACCACCTCAGAAATTCTTCATCGAGCTCCTCAAAAAAGACTCCATAAAAGTCTTGAATCTCGCTTACCTACTCTAAGAGATCTTTATCAGATTCCACTCATCTCATAAAATACCTTAGTTAATATGCAAATTTGGTTGGTTGAAGGTTGCTCTGACTAAGCAAATGTACTATTGAAACTCTTCTAAATCAATACAGTCCCTGCAGCTGAGCACACTGGAAGTCTTGAGGTCTTCATGATGTTGTTGCATAAGCTTTTTCCTAGTTTAATCTATGACTGATCCATGAGCTTGGTTGTCAGGTGAAGTATTCGAATTGTTTTTTTTATGTTTTCTCTCCGTTTTCATTATGTTCCCATAATGTATTTTTCAAGGTATTGATAGATAGTATTGTGGTGAAGAATTTTGAAGGTACCTAGATCTGTTTCATCTTTCATCGTTTTATAGGGTTTTTAACTTTCTGACTATGTTTATTATTTCTGGGTTAGGTTTGAATAATGGTTGAGCTCTGCATGATTTATGGTTCTCCCGCTTGTCCGTTGCCACTTAAAATTCATTATTACCACTTTTGACTTTCTGTTTATGTATGAACGGTAGTGCCTGTTTGATCTACCTTTATCCTCACTTTGGGAATAAGTTGTATTTAAAGGTACTATAATTATGATCAAGGTGGATGCCTTTAGTGTTCTCTTCTATACCATGATTATCAAAGTTGTAAATCTTTATGCAGCTTTTAGCCTTTAGAATAAAATATTGAGGAAAATAGGTGTTCTCGAATCTTATATTTATCTCTAAAAGTTTTTGTAATCATTGTTATTTTAGTATGTGATTTATAGAATTTATGGATAGCCCCATTTATCAGATGAGCTTTTATTTTCAAAATGTTTTTCTAATTCCCTCTTTGTTGAGAATTAAAACCCCTTCCAAATTATTAATGTCATCCGTATTCCAGTAACAAGACTCATAGAGAAAGAGTATTTTTCCCTCTCGATAACCCATCCTTTGACAGTTTGTTATGACCTTTTCTCTGATTCTCCACGGTCATAATTGTAATAGATATTTAACGTCCCATATCTTTCCCAAATTTTTTCGTGGAGTTTTTCTTCTGTATCATTCTAACCTTGAAAACAAACAAGAACACTCCGTACTTAATAAATAGTCTAAAACCAATACCTGAAGCACACAAGATAAACGTTTGCAAACAAAACTTTTTAGAGATCCTCCTTCGAGAACGGGAGGACTAGATCCCGAACTCTAAAGATTGGTTCGATGTTGCCTTGTCTTTTGATTCGTTAAACTATCAAAAAAGGGGACACCAACACCAAGATCCTTAAGACAATACTAGTCTACGAGAAGAGAGCTGCTTCGTCGACTTATTCTGATGGCGAGTAGAGTTTTTAATATTTTGCGATCATAGTTAAAACCTCTAAAGGACAAGAAGGAAAAATAACACTGCCAAAAGTTAATGATATGACATGATCAAAAAACTTCCTTTATCTATAAGCGAGGGTTTGAAGACCACAAACTCCTTCATTTCATAAGTAGATGAAGAATAAAAGCAAATTCTTAATCTATAAGCGTAATGTGCCAGAAATCGCTTTGAATTTTTTCACTAATCAGGAAAAGACAAAATTTGGTTACGTTATCGCCAACTAAGGAAGTCATAAAAATGATGATTAAAGGCGAGGAAAAGTTAGTGGATTTAAAAATGATTTGCATGAGTTCACTATTATTTGAGTTACAATGTGAAGCTAATAGGTTCATCATCATTGACGGCATTTCAAACAGATGGTCAAAGAGTCAAAAGTCTACCAAACTAACTTCCGCCATCAAGGTGTATGAGGAGCCACGACAAGATGATTCATCAAAACACATTCATTTGATTGATGACAGAGTTGAAGACATCAATTTATCAAATAGACCTCCTTCATCTATAAGGTACGTAACAAGGATTACCTTAGGGTCAATCGATTAAGAGACAAATGGTATGCGAGAAGACAAGCAGTAAAGCTCAATAAAGAATATAAAACAAGAGAAAAGGTGATACTACAAGATATCAAAGAAGCCGACCATTCCCATTATACATTCTCTTCGTTGATATTTGTTGAAATGAATAAATTCCTGCCGAGGGGTATAAATTTTAAAGTTGCTTAAAAATCATCTCCTCATGAACATGTTGACAGCGGTTCCTCGTTTCCTTTAAACAAAATGATTGATATGGTTGAGAGATGAGTCATGACATGTGCCTAAGAGTGATGACTTTTCAAAGGGTAATTGCCCTTCCTACTTATAGGCATGTTCTTTTCAAAATGACTCATCATAGGACAAAAGGAAATTTGAGCTTTAATTCTTCTTAAAGGGTAGTACAAATGAATATACACCTCATAAATATAAAAGAAGGTTTTCAGGTAGGCTATATTTTCAGAGGCTAAAAAAATTCAAAGTAAAATGAGATACTTTCACTATTTGTACAGCAAATTTTATGAAAAAAGGTCAGCAACACCATTTGTAGTATCTCCCAAGTAAAAGGAGAGGCTTGCAAGAAGTTCCTTGATGAACAGAACGGTGTTATGAGTGAATGCACCAATTTTTTGTACTTACGGGAAGAGGAGCTTTCTAAAATACCTAGAAGTAAATCACAATCAATTTTAAAAGATTGGTCATATTCTAAAATGGCAAAAGAGGTTTCACTACTCATTGATATGTTTTGAGTGATTTTCCTATGTTGAAAATATCATTAAAAAGATAGTATATGTAGTTTCTTGTTTTAAAAGCACAAAGGAAAATGTGTAGTAGAGAGTTTTGGAAAAGTCTCTAAAGAAAGTCTTTTTCTCATCTAAACAAAGTCCTCTTCTTTTTATAAATTTTCAAATGTTCAATTTAATTTTGTTAAGAGGTTGAAAGGTTATTGCAAAATATTTGTTGTTTTCAAAACGTCTTGTAAAGGGTGTGTGTAGGGAGTTTAGCTTCTTTCAAATTTCAAAAGCCTTAAGGACCGCTGTACAAGGCGAATTTCCTTTGCAGTACTGAATTAAAACACAAGAAACTCCCTCAAGGTTCACTCTACCAAAGAAGAAGCTACAGATTGCGCATTTTCTGGTTGCTTTGGATTTCCGCTGGCGCGCTTCAGGTAGTGATTGCATGTAGCAAGTTTCGTGGCAAATTTTTCCATAGGACTTCCATCGCCATGATGAGCATACGAGACATGTAGTAGCACGCTGTGCACCGTAGGCTTCGGGCTACGATTTCTAGAGTGACCTGACAAATCTCTTGAGCTGCTCTCGGCTCCAACGCGGTTACAAGGAGACGTATTTACGCATCCAACGCTTCCAAAAGATTTAGCCGCTACTTTTCTGTTCACTACCACTGTATGCATGAGAAATTCCTTGCATGGTCTAGAAATTGTTGGAGTGTGGAAAAGTTAACATTGTTCCACGGCAGTAAAATCATGAAGTTCCGGTTTTTTGTTAGGGAGAATGGTGCTTTCATTTGCTATTCGTAAAATTACTGTTGGTTTGTTCTCGCCTAACATTGTCATAGTAAAGTAGTGGATTTATTACCGATGTCAAAACCGCACAAATAAATTTTAAAATAAGTGAGTGTAGTGAGGTAGGTGTTTTGAAGGAAGAAAAAATTAGTATTTGTAGAATAAAGCAGTTTTTGAAATCTAATTTAGTAGTGATTGACTTTGTATATGCTCTGCCAGTTGTAAAGTCATTCGTAGTAGTGAAGAAAAAAACTATTGTTTTCTTCTTTTGTTATGTTTAAATGTAAACTTTAGCTAATGAAAAAGTAAATTAGTTCAAATATATTGTCTAACTGCAGTGTGAGACAGTGAATACAAGGGTCAGGTCTTTTGGCGTCTGAAAATCGGAAATCGCTTGGGGTTTGCTCTTCCTAACACCGTCATGTTAAAAGAAGTATTTTTTTGATGACAAAGGACTCAATCTAACGCCCTCAAACAATGCCAACGGGTAGAGCATCATTAGTAGAGGAAGATAGGTTTTGGAAAAGTAAAACGTTGGGCCTATTTTCAACAATATTATTTACCCTACAAGTGTTTTGTCACTTTCCAAAGTTTTCCTCGGGCAGTAAAGAGAAAAAGCTGGCTCGCTTTCAATTACAAACAAACTCTTAGTGTGTGTGTAAAGTCACATTGCCATTTGGAGGTGTTTGTCAAAATTGTGAGGAAAAATGTAAAGGAAGACAAGGGAGGTATTTTGATTGGGAGGAGTTTTGTTTTACTGCCTAAAATACAAGGATGTCCCGTTGTCTCAAAATAGCCAGAGCCATGTGACTTACACAACACAGTAACTACTGGACCATGTATCTTTTGTTGACTGAAGCCATTATTAAATTTAGTTGTTGATTGGCATACAAAGGAGGCAAGGTTACAGGAGTTAGACTCCACAGCAAAGAAAATTATTTTTCCTAATAATGAAACAAATTTTCCTTGATCAAAATAATAATTTGGCAAAGAAGACAAATTTTTGTTTGAAAAACATTTTGAATCTCAGGTGTTTATTTTGGTATCCATAACAAGATGCTCTCTGTACAGTAATAGAGGGTTTGCATAAGCAACTTGAGTCATTTCCCACTGCAAATATTTTAATGCCTACCCACGCTCTAATTCCAATTTCACGAGGTGTGACGTTTAGATTTTTGTCGAAAGGGAAGTGCAAAGAGTGTGTTATGCTTTTTCTTTTGACAATATTTTGCACTTGAGGTTTTGAGACAAGAATCTCTCCAGCTTGGCGTGCCTGATTTTGCCTCCCAAGATCTACCCCGCGTCACCAAAATTCTCTGCGCCGAGGGAGAAACGGTTTGGGAACAAAGCATTTGACCTGATGGATTATAAACCCTTCTGGAAAGTCTTCCGAGCACAGAGAGCATACAGTCCTCTATTTTCTCCCTCTCGCATCTTTATGTGATGTCAGGCGCACGCCCTCCTCTGCTTAGTTGGTCATCATGAAGTACTTTAATTTAGAGGGAAGATTCTCCGACGATGGTCATTATCGTACTGCTCATGCATCTTCTTCTTTACCTCAGGCCGTATCGCTAAATCTTCCTTGCACAAGAGCACAGAAAATGCACTCAATCTAGAAGAAGCTTCCTTCACGAGTTGTAACAATAGTTTGTTCTTCCTCCTATCACTCCTCTCATCAAAATCATCATTCTTATCGGCTAGAGTGAGAGAGGTCTTGAATTTTTTTCACTCATCCGATTTCTCCACTGGCCCTCCAAATTCATACACTCCCTACACTCTACTTATCATCCTCACTCCTTTCTTCTGAGATCATTCAGTATTTGGAAGTTTACTACAAAACAAAGAAAGAAAATGGTATAATATATACAGCGACCAGCAAGAGGAATAAGGACATGAGAAAAGAAGAAAGGTTGAACAAACATGATGCTGATGATGAACAAGAAGGGGAGGAGGAAGAAAATAACAACATGGATAGTGATGAGGGTGAACAACAACATGACAATGATGAGGGTGAGCAGCGACTCCACATGATGGTGAACAACAAATTTTTAAGGAGCATTTAGGAAGAAATGACAATGATGAGCAAGGGCAACAAATGATGATACACAAATGGCCTCTCAAGAAGAACATCAAACTTCAGAAAAGAAGAGAAGCAAGGTGACAAAGGTAAAGGGCCATGCCCTCTTCTCCTAAAATGTTAAGTTCTCGTATTAACAGCAAGAAAAGAGTGCCTAGAGTGGTCACTCTAAAATGTGGGGATATAAATTCTATGAAGTGAAAATTGAAGTTAAAGAAGTCTAAGATTGATTTTACAGAAGGTAAGAGCACTAAAATCGTGCCACCTAGCCAAGGAAAGGGTAAAGGAAGAAGGCAACGCTTGTAACAAGAGAGTGTATCATTATCATCCCAATCCAAAGCTGCATGATAGTGATAATGAGGCCTAGACTTAAGAAAACCTCCTTTAATCCATAGAGAAGGCTACCCATGTCTTCTGAAGGATGATCTTCGAGGGCAGAGCCAGAATTCCACTCACTTGTGTAACCAAAACAATAGGCAAAATGAGTGTCCATATGGTCGCTTAATGGTAGACAATGAGCACTGGGTACAAGAAGGAGGGCTCTAAAATTCAGCGTTGGAAGAACTCATGGGTGATTTTAATCAGTGGAAGGTTGGCGACTTGCCTTGTAGCTTAAAGAGGCTAAGAACCATGGGAGCCAGCCACCTTCCTCTTTATAGCTAAAAAAAAAGAAGAGGAGGCCAGTGCCTTCCACCTATCCTCCACCCATTTCGTCTTGGAAAACAAGCAGATGGAGACGGTTAGGAGACATGGTTTGAGAGAGTAAATTACCACTGGAACAATTGAGAAGGCACAAGGATTTAGATCAGTATAACGATGGGTATTATAGTAAAGTTAAATTAGTTTGTCGGCTAGTTATACGCTTCAAGAAAGTTCGAGGCTAAAAGGGGAAGTTACCTAAATACGCAGCGAGGAAAGACACATCGATTCCTCTCGATTTTTTTATCGCCTGCAACATGTTGGTGAGAACCTCTCAGTGAATCATGCCCACTAATTTTGGGCAATTTTTGACATTTGTTTGGTAATTTTGGTTTTCTTGTCCAAAACCTTGCTGTAAATTTCAAATGCATTTCAGTTTGGGAGTGATCATCAGCGAGGAGAATAATATCACTGGATACCGATAATTTGTGTGAGAGCACAATAATTAATGATTTTCGTGGATATTTCAAGATCATTTTCCCTGAAATGGCTTTGGAAAAATGCTCCGCTTTTTCTAAGCATCGTTTCTGCGGTCGACAAGAAAGCTTATTTTTATTTTTACACACAGCTCTGCTTAGAAAATTTGTGCATCATTCAAAACTAAGTTGTTCCAGAAATTAGACACTTAGATTACTCCAACGAGCTATCATGAGCCTCAGTTTAACATCGTGGAAGGCCGCTTATGTTACCTGAAAGAAAATCTGATGTGAGTACTTTTGAGTATTTAAAAATGCTAACTTTGTAACCACTTTTTCCTCATGTGCGTTTAGCTATTTTCAGACATGAGAAGTTATGAAAACAATTTATTTCTTTAGAATTTTTTAGATATTTTATGAGATATTTTGTGCCTTGTGCTTAAGTAAAGTTCTCATGACAAGATGGATATTTTGGATAGGCCAATGAGAGTGCAACGAACTAAGAGGTTTCCTAATTTGAGCTATTTATTCAAGGCTTTCATTGTAAATACGAAATTGATGATAGAAGCAATATATGGTCATATGTTTAAAGAAATACTTTGTTCTATGTTTGATAGTCTCTCTGATGTTCTGACAGATGGTGACTGTTGTTGATCTCCCATGACTTAGTAGAATGGAGAAAATTTTCTTTGTTTTGCTTCCTATTTTTCTTAATTCATAAATCATGTTTCGTTTTGCCATAGAATATAGAGAACAAATTTGAGACATGCCTAGAGTACCTCTTCAATTTTGTTTTTCATAGTCGGCGTTTTCATTCTTTAGTCATTAAAAGAATTTGATTTCTTTAATAACTTGTTGATATTGTTTGTTTTATTTAATGGTTTATGGCGATAGGTATTAGATTTCTAAAGTGAAAATCTGTTTCAATTACGGATAGCTACAGTTCATCCATATGAAATTTCTTGACTCTCCATTGGATTGTTGGCTTATTGAACTGTTGAGGTCTGTTCTTGATCTTGTCCTTTTGGTTTGGTGATCATGTGATCTTGTTGAAGTGTCTATGACTTGAGTACTGTGTTTAGGCGTTCATTGCTGTAGGTATTCTTGAAAGATTGTATGTCTTGGGTGTATTTCCTGTTCATATGATTTTATAGGTTAGAGAGTTATATATCTCTACGTGCGGCTTGAATGTTTATTTCATGTATTTCAATAATATAGTTATTATTATTAATGGTTTTCCACATGTTATGTTTCAAACTATTAAACTATTTATACTTGAAACTTTCGTTGTTCAACTATTGTCTATTTTATCGCATTTTTCCTTAAGATCTTCTACTTCAATCAAATCACTTTTCCAATGTAAATTTTTGTAATGCCAATCATAGCTTTTCTTGACCTTTAGACTCCCATAAAATTACGATTCACATTTTAATGTATCTTTAATTTTGATTGTTTTATCCTCGTAATCCTAAAACGAAACTAAAAACCTACTTAAATCTACAATAGGTTTAAAATCAAATATAATAGCAATATTAATGCATATTCTTTACACAAATGTAGAGATTCTCCTTCAGTCTAAAGCATAGCTAGGTCCTTGGGCTTCCATTATTGGTTTGATAAGCACGCTATTTGGTTTATTAATCTGCTGGGACCATCAATGGACTTAATATAATATGCATCATTTATGGACTTTGTCGCACCAGTACCCCAAAGTAGGAACTCCAAAATCCTCACCAAAATTGCAAGAGGAATTCAGTTTTCGCGCTACCAACTAGCAAAATGATGATTCAAGCAGTAGGAAATCCTTCCTAAAACCTCAAAAAAGTAGTCCATAAAACCATTTAGAGTGGCAAAACTCTTTTGTTCACACCAGCAAGTGATAAACAGTGTTTAGAATATTTTGAATAAACCATAGGTCGTGACATGTGCAACTTAAAACTTGCAAACATTCCTGATTGGAGCTCTTCGTATTATCGGCAGCACCATAGCTGATTTTATTAAAACAACTAAATTCCCACCGGTGACCTACCTGCCTTTATAATGAAAAATCCATGTGTACATCAAAAATTATAAACCATGACGCCATAACTCATTCCAAAAACTTGCTTGTGGTGAAATCTCCAGACTGGTGAAAATCTGGCATAACTTAGTGATTCAGAAACCTCACCTCGTAACGGAAAATAAGTGGTTTCTTGCCAAGAGAAACCATTAGCTTGTCCATATGTAAACTGTAGCAAACTGCTGAAACCGCGCATCTACTCTTCGTTAGAAACCCCACCAAAGCCGCTATAACTTTTTCCCAAAGCATTTTTGAGAAAGGGTGGTGACCATGTTCTCATAGAAATCCACCTAATGCAATTCCATTTAGTTCATCCTTTTATTTTTACTATCTTTCAATAGCAAAACCCCAGGAGAGTTATCCATCTGAAACATCTACAAATACCATCCTTCATGGCAATTTGCATTCAGAAATCAATTTCAAGGAAGAATCACCAGAGGTCATCCGGGCACCAAATCTCATCATAGTAGATGACCAAGAGACATTCTGCAAGTTTACAACCGGAATTTATACGATAGGCCCAATTGGTAGTAAGCAAGATCCTAGTATCAACATCTCAATTAAGACTTTCACTTAAAATTAAAACCATTTTTGTAGAAGCAAGTCACAAATTAAGATAGACTTGATCATCTGAGTTCTAGATCCATTAAAAGAGTCCTAGTAGAGAAGCCTTATCTACCACCTCCCTAATTCTCTTACGCCAATACTTGCCTCTGCATTATCCTGTATCCGGGATTAAAATCGATTAACGCTTGCGTACATCCGCTACACCTATCCAAATCATTTCTAATGCTCAAACTACTCTCTGTACAACTCATTAAGCCCCTTGTTTGTGTATCACCGATTAGCTCCTGCCATGGTGTACTGGTACGCACCCTCTTGGTGTTTCTGCACAACTCAATATGCCCCTTTACAAAATGACTATCGTCATAAAATCCTATTGATTTTATCGGAGATGAGAGGACTTACCACATTCAACAATATAGATAGGATTAGAGATGCTTGATTGCTATGGAATATGGCAAGACGACCACCGAATGAGAATGTTCACCCAAAGTCAAGGAGAACCCAAAAATGGTTAAAGGTTTCAACTCCAAACAACATCGAAACCTTCCCAGAATTCAACAAAGTCTTCATAAACAAGTGGAAATTCGAAAGAATCCCATTCTAAATCCCCATCTCATAGACGAAACGTAGGGCTGGTGAGTGTCCAGAATACCATGTCTAGGTTCACAATGTGTGCATACGTGCCCCACTCCTTGTACTTCACCTCCCCGCCTGGCTTGGCCTGGTGGCACCTCCTGTGGGAGTTTTATCCGCATTGATGAATTCATCACTTGAGACAAGGACCTCCTTACCTTAGAGAAATGCAAAGGAGCCATAAGAGGTAAGCCAACTTCTAGTAGGCAGTGTGGAAAGAGCCCACTAGATCCTAGGAATAGGATGATTCAGTCGTATCCATGGCTTAAAATGCAGGAGAAGATATTGAGTGAGAAGACCCTCTTAGGACAACTAGCCAAACCTTCAAGCAAACTGTAACTAAAATTTGAAGGAACAACCTCAAAAACAAACTAAGGGAAAATTACTAAATAAACTAGGCCACCATTTTAATGTGAAAATTATGTGGAAGAAGATGATAGGGATATATAGAATCTATCATGAAAATTAATTTTGAACTTACAGGCCCGATAATGAGAGTGAGGTACCTCATGGGTGTTGCGCTGCAACAACAATAATCTTCTCTCCGACCAAGATGAAACCACCATGAAGATCCCGAGGATCCCCATAGATTTTCGTAATGTTATATTAAGGGAAATTACAAAGCATGCACCTGTATGTAGTGCACCAAGATAACTCTACATATTAGTAGTTTTAAACACTATTAAAACCCTCGATAATTTATTCTTAAGCAGGAAAAAGAAGGTAAAATCCAAGTAGCAATGGAAAATGACTTAAAATTAAAGACAGTGAGGTTGCTCTAAACTAATCCCCACCCGCATATCTGGTACTTCCACAAATACCCCAGGTAAGATGTAGGGTAAAAAAAATCCCTAAAAGCCACAAAATCAACATAGAGAAGGCTGCTATGGTCAGGTGCCGAAACAACATGTCTCCTAAATACAACTACCTTTTGTTTTCTATATGTGAAATCACAAAATAGATATCAATAATTAGCGTTCTTACTGCCTACCTTCAAGGTTTTATAAATCCCAAGTGTTAAAGTCCCGAATCTAGGGAGTGATGCGAACACCCCATCTATTGGGGACACACTCCCCGAAGTGTTACATCCCGAAAATAGAAGGGAAATTCCAAGAGGGAACCAACCTTCCCTTTTACATTAGTCTAAATATCCATGAGCAAATCCTTCACAATGCCATGCTAGACTCCGAAACGTCACATAATCTTATGCCGAAGGTTGTAATGGAAATATTAGGCCTAGAAATCACAAGACCATACAAAGACTTATATTCATTTGATTCTAGTAGAGTCAAATGTCTAGGCTTGATCAAAGATCCGTGTTTTAGTTTGGCCCAAATACCTGCAAAACATCTGATCATGGACATAGTGGTAGCAGAAATTCCTCCCAAGTACAGAATGCTTCTATCCAGATCTTGGGGAGCCAAGCTCCAAGGAAATATTCAACTCGATATGTCCTACGCCACTATTCCCATGTTTGACCAAACAAGAATACTCTATCGATAGTCACACATGAAGTACATGATCAGTAGCCAAGAGAGGCCAGATAACATCCCAATGTATTCCTTGTATTCTGACATGAACTCATTTATTCTGCACACTGACGAGGACATTGAAGAACAGTCAGAAGAAATTGAAACAAACTTAGACCCACCACATCAGCTGCCCCTAGTTCTCTATGACGAAATAGACACTCAAAATTACCATGATCATGAACAACTATGTCTTGAGGAAAGTAAGTATGTTCCTTCTGAAATAGGAATAGAGCAAGAAGCACAAACCATTATGTACTATCAAGAGAATTGCTCGAACCTTAGTCAAACATCAGCAGTGACATCAGGAAATTTTTTTATAATAAAGGCATTAGACGACTTAAATATCACAAACCTTTTCGGAACTCAGTAGCAGGGAAGCTTAATGTTTTTACCATACCTCAAAGATTTACCATCGCATAACTCTTCCACTGCAAGTGAAACCTTGACTGTATCCATAACAGCTCAAAACCCAGAAAAAATGCCTAATAAACTTCTTATGAGTGAACATGATAGCTGTAGTCCAAGTATACCTGAGTTACCTGAATTGGCTAATATCCTGTCATTCCATCAAAGACTTAGAACTGCTAGAATTGGAAATCTCATGCAGAATACTACCTCATGCAGAGAAAAAAATGAGAAACACTATGCCACTACCATCACTCCAAGAAACAACTTTGACAAAAGAAAATACAAAATATGAACCAATCAGTAATAATCAAAGATAAAATATCTGGTCATAGGGTATGTTTTGATTTTAGAAACACTAATGCACATCCCTATAACAGAAATTTTATCCTTCCTACCCAAGACCATGATATGCCGATGATAAGTGCTTTTAATCATATGCCTTTTCAAGATGATGCTTCAGGTTATAGCCAAATGATTCCCTTGCAAAGTAGATAGCTCAAAGAATTTTTTCAGTATGCTGGAAGTAGTTCCAGTTTCAGACTCAGAATTGCAAAATCACCGGATATCAAAAACATGCTCCTAAAGGCCATGTTTCCAATCCTGAAATTCTGCATTTTAACATACCTTGATGATGTCATTATTTATTTCAAAAATGACAAAGAATATATGCATTACTTAAAGAATATGTACAGTAAAGGAAGGAGTGGAAATCAGAGCTATAAAGAGGTACAACGGGAAGATACGGGTTTGTTCAAAGATTCATGCATAAATCCTTATGTCATGTTTACAAGAGAAAACTTTCCCAATTTTCCTTTCAAGAACTAGATGGGCCAAGAATGGTAGGAGATCCTTACGAGGATAAGATGCTTAAGTTTCACCATTTCCAAGATTTCCGAGTTTAAAACATTTTCAATCATTGTATATACCATTGTTTGAAAAATAGATAAAACAGAAAAGTAAAAAACAATAGAAAAATAAGAAAGAGGGCAGCTTGAAAAATAGAAAAAAGGTCCCATGTTCAAAAAATAGTCATTCAGAAAGTGCGCAAGTTTAAATGCTGCTACTAGTACTCAAATGTCTTGTTCAGTTATCTAGCCTAATCATAGCTGAACATGTTTTAAATTTATTTGCTGATAAGTTAGTGAGTGAAAAAGATGGTCAACATTGTGTAAGCTTGACTTATCAAAGAGAGTAGATTAGGAAAAGATACTGGTTTCACATGCTCAAAACAGAACCAAAGAGGAAAGCGGGGATGAAAAACAAATTGTGCATCCTAGCCCCGTTTTTCCTAGTTTCCATTTTATGCAAAATAATATTTGTGTGCAGTTTGTCTTTCATGCCGCAAGTACATGAAAAATCAGACTATCTAACCCTGATTTGATCATCTTTTTAATTTCGTGTTTTGGATTAGAGAAAAAAATCCTGTCAAACAGCTTAACCTTGACAATTGATCTAACATAGGTAGAGTAATGAAGGAGTTCATCAGTTTAATCTGAACTCCTGACAGATATAAGTGTAAAACTAGATAGTTTCATTTTTCAAAAAGAAAAAATATATATTGTCAAAAGGGTTGCTAGTCCAAATGCACCCAAAGGAAGAAAAAATGTTAGAAAAGATAGTGGGGTAGGTAGAAATATCATTGATGCTAATCATGCTGTCATTTTTCGGAAGTAGCATCAAGGAAGAATGAAATTTGCGCCAATTGGTAAGGCACTGGTCTTCATAAGCCAAAGATATGAAATTCTGGACACCTCCTGAAAAGGAGCTGCCCTCCCCAAATGGAGCCACTGTTAGTCATCAGTATTTTTCACTTGTTGGTGATGACTAGTTATAACAGTCAAGTTTTCTAGCAGCTGATCTAAAAATTTGTCGAATTTTCTAGCTGGAAAACACCCATAAACGTTTTTTTTCCCTCTTACCTTTTAGTCCGCCCATGACGAGATGAAACCTCATTATCAAGCCCCATCTAGTCTCAGTCATACTAGTTTGCCCATCAGCTCCAAAGAAATAATCCAAATCTGTCCGAAAAATTTTCCCCTAAGTTAGGTAGTGGTGCTTTAGGCATT
Source organism: Pinus albicaulis (assembly GCA_034641835.2). Taxonomy (NCBI): domain Eukaryota; kingdom Viridiplantae; phylum Streptophyta; class Pinopsida; order Pinales; family Pinaceae; genus Pinus; species Pinus albicaulis. The sequence goes on from MU968317.1 coordinate 32,523,046, forward strand.
CCTCCCTTGGAAAACCACTCTAAAGAAGAACCTCCATCTACTATAAACAAGTCATAACAGACCTCCCATTCTGCAAATAAAGTTGGTTACAACCCTAGGTCGCGCCACTCATAAACCCTCAAGTCTCAGAAATACATATACCATAGGTCAAAATGATTTTAGGTGGTTTTACAGTGTTTTAAATGGATCTTTCAAGAACAGAAGTATACTAGCATTCCCAAGAGACAGTATTTAGTTCCACATGAGAAGACAACTGCTTCTCAATTTGACTTTGAGCTTGGCATGCAGCTACAGAGCAGAGAGTTTTTCATTAAGCTCTTGTGATCACAGTCAAAGCATGAAAGGACAGTGAAAGGAAAAATAACACTGTTAAAAGCTGATCAGATGGCATGACTAAAAAACCTCCTTCATTTCATAAGTAGAGGGCTGAAGACTAAGAGTGCCTCCTTCATCTATAAGCAGAGGGCCAAAGGTAAACTCTATTTTTAAGTTTTTCACTAATTGTAAAGACACATTTTGGTTATAGTGAGACAGCAAATAAGGGTTTCTAAAGTAAAATGATGATTAAAGGCAGAGGAAAAGCATTTAGCTTTAAAAATTATTTGCATGAGTTCACTGTTATTGAGTTACAATATGAAGCTAATGTGTTGATCATCAATGGAGAAATATTATCGCGCAGATGGCCAAAGGAATCCAACTGTCTTAACCTCTAACTAAATTCTGCCATCATGTATAAGAGAAGCCACTATCAGTATGATTCATCAAACATACTTCATTTGGTTGAGACAAAGTTTGAAAGGAAACCAGACATTTGTCAAAATATGCCTCCTCCATCTATAAGCAGAGGGCCAGTGCAGTAGTTGACTTTAGGGATTTCATTGATTGAGAGACAAATCGTAAGAGCAGTAGGAGACAGTTGAAAGCTTCTGAAAAGATCCATCATGTCAAAAGCAAAGGGAAAGCATGAGTACTATAACTATAAAAAAGGCTGGCTTATCTCCTATCAGAGTTTGCTTTCAAAGGCAGTGTGGAGCCAAGAAGTGTACAAACAGTGCTGAGGGGTGTGATTTCCTTAAAAAGCTACAAAAAACTCATCTCCTTGATAAACAGGCTTAACATTTAGTCCATGTTCCTTTAAAAACAAAACAGAGTAGAAAGGTGGTTGAGAGATGGGTCATGACACATGGCCAAAGAATAATAATTGTTTTTCAAAAGGTCCTTTCTTCCTATTCATAAAAAATTTCTTTCAAAAAATCATCATAATAGACAAATGCAGTTTGAGTTTAGTTTTCCCAAAAAAGGCATTGCAAATAGACACACAGGGTCATAAAGGTGCCAGAAGGATTATGGTATGTATTTTAGATGCTGGAAAAACTTGCAAAGGCCAATAAGGCATGTCACTATTTCAAATGAAGGCATTTTCCTTATGAAAAAGGTCAAAGGCACCTCACTGTTTCATTCTGAGTAAAAGGAGAGGTTTAAAAGAAGTCCCCTTTTTATAACAGAGAATGGTAAAGCATGAATGAATGCAACTGAGTTTTTGGCACCCACAGTCAAAAGAGGAGCTTAAAAAACACCTAGAAGCAGAAACTGTCAACCAAGTTTAAAGAGATAAGTCATCTCCTTGCAAAATGGAAAAAGAGGCTTCACCACTCATTGATATATTTTGAGCAGTTTTCCCATTTTGAAGGTTTCATTAAAGGGTTAGCAGTGGCAGAGTTTCCTTTTCTAATATTAAAACACAGTGAAAAGAGTTTTACCCTTGGATGTTTTTTATTACAAGAAGAAAAAGTCATATCTATCAAAACTGGCCAGAATGCATGCACAACCTTTCTGCCAACATTATTTAAAAGTATGGGCCCCTTATAGCACATTTAAAATCACTTTGGTTTTCAAAATGAACAAAGGAATTTGTTTCAAAGAAGAAGCCTTCAAAAACCCTCACTAGTCAAACTCAAGGGTAGTTGGATTTTTACATTCAAAAGGATAAGGGACCGTTGCAAGCCCTTTTGAATTTCTCAAAACGTAAACCAACACTCCTATTGCTATTCACAAGACCGGAGAAGAAATGTTCGGGAAAATTCATAGAATTTTTTGGGCTTGAAGACTGCGTGGCGTGCCTGTAGCATTGCGCGGCGCGTTCAAGAAAGATTTTTCCAAAGGGTTGCACTGCTACGCGCCGTGCCTGTAGCGGCGCGCGGCGCGCCTATGGGCGCTGGTCACGACCGCCTGATAGTGACCTGACAACACTTCTTCGTGTGGCGCTTTCCCTTATCAACGTGTCGCGCACATGTTAATGGTCCAAACACCTTCCAACAAGCTTTGAAGCCGCTCATTTCCTCAAACAAAATGCCACCATCAATCTTCAAGGTATTTATGTGCCTCCTTGGTATATTCAAAACTGTTAAGTGGTGGAAAAAGGGATGAAACTCATGGTGTAAATCACAGTATTGAGTTTTTAAGGAGATATGTGTTTTATGTTTGAAACTCGAAATTGCTGTGGTGTTGTTTGCCCAAGGTGAACATAGTAAAAATGGTGGGTTTTTATTAATGTAAAAATCCAAATAGACTGCCCTCAAAATAATGATAAAAGATGGAGGCACTGTTTAAAGGCAGAAACACAGTATTTGAAAAAATGAAACATTGGGCCTATTTTCAACAATGGTAATCATACATATATTACTTTGTCACTGTCAAAGGTCATCTCTGTGTGGTGAAGAGAAAATTCAGGGCTGCCAATTTGTCCATAAAACAAAATTTAGTGTGTGAAGCTGCCATTGCCATTTGGAGGTGTTTGTCAAAATATGTGTGAGAAAACAGTGAAGACAAGGAGGGTGTTTGATTGGGAGGATTTTTTTGCCTTTGTCTAAATGCAAGGCTATCTTGTTTTCCTCAAAACACCTAGAGCCCTGTGACCTTACACAAACACATAAATCACTTGACTGTGTATGCATTTTAGATGACTATGTGCATGTTATTAAAATTATTTGTTGATTGGCATACAAAGGGGAAAGACAGTGTTTTGGAAGGAGCAGGGACCTAATATCAAAGAAAACATTTTACACAGCATTTGAGGTAGATTTACCTTGATCAAATAGTGATTGACAAAGAAAACAGATTTTTGTTTGAGAAAACATTCTTGAACACCTTTTTGAGGCAGTTTGGTTTTGCAGAGAGCATCCAGAACAAGATGCCTCCCAGGCCGAATAGTAGGAGTGGATTGCATAAGAGATATGAACCTATTTCCACTGAAGAAGTGAATGCACACCCATCATTCTTGTTCAATTTCCATGAGGTCAGGTGTTTAGATTTTTTTCAAAGGGTGTAAGAGGTGAAGATTTTCTCTCCTTTGACACATCTTTATGCTTTGAGGTTCCGAGACAAGCTTTTCCAGTTGGCGGGCCTTGATTTCAAATTCTCCCCAAGATCCATCTCCAAGGCCACTAAAATCCCCTATATTGGTGAGAAATGGTTTAAACAAAGCCATTTGGACTCAGATGATTACAAGCCCTTCCTGAAGCTTGAGCACAGAGAATCATGTCCTTATATTTTCCCTTTCTCATATATTTTAGCCAGCTACGCCCCTCTCATGAAGATTATCATGAAGTACTTCACTTGTGAGGGAAGATTCTCCCGAATCTATGCCTATCACATTCGACTGCTCATGCATTTCACAAGGACCAAGCTGCTAAATCTTCCTTTCTTCTTGCACAAAAGCATTGAGAAAATGGCTTCCACTGTTCAGAAGAAGCCTCCTTCACAACAAATAGCCTGTCTCTTCCATCACTCTCTCATCAAAATCATCATTCTTCATCAGCTTGAAAAGAGAGAGGTCTCTTGGGATGTTTTCATCACTCATTTGGATTTCTCCACTGTCCCTCCAGTCCATACATCCCTTACACCTCCTACTCATCATCCCTCACCTTCTTCTAGCAGACCTATTCCTAAAAATCTTAAGTTTACTATAGAACAAACAAAGGAACATGAAGAAGGAGAAGAAAGTGACCAACAAGAGGAAGAAGGACATGAGTAGAAATAAGAAAGTGTTGAACAGCAGCATGAGAGTGATGATGAATAGCAGCAAGGGGAGGAGGAAGAAAGTGTTGAACAGCATCATGACAGTGACGATGAGCAGCAACAAGTGGATGAGGAAAATCAACACAATGAAGATGATGAAGGGCAGTAGCATGAAGAACAACAGACTTATGATGAGGGTGAGACAAAACAACAACATGAAGATGATGTACAAAGATAGGAAAGTGATGAACAGGGGCAGCCAAAAGATGATACATAGCTACTACATCATGATGAACAAGAACAGCATGAGATTGATAGACAGGGGCAGCCATAGCATGTTACACATCATCCACAGCATGAGGGACAACAACCTCAAGAAGAAAAGGGACAAAAACATGAAGATGTACAAAATAGTGAGGAGGACAGCCCTCAAAGGGAGATGCAAAAAGGCAGCCTAGCTATCCTTGAAGAGAGCCAAGACATTGGAAAAAATGAAGGGAAAAGTGACAAGGGTAAAGAGCCCATGGAGCATGTGCTAGCTGCCTCTCCAAGGAAAGGGGCCATGCTCTCTTCTTCGAAAATTTCCAAGCCCTGGAAAACAAAGAAAAGAGTGCCTAGAGTTGTCACTCCAAATGTGACAAGGGCCCTTCGAAGTAAAGGAAAATTGCCAAAGAATCCCATGATTGATCTGCCTAGGAGGAAGAGCACTAGAATAGCCACCCAAAGCAAAGGGAAGGGTAAGGAAGAAGGTAGTCATGAACAGGAGAGTGCATTCGACATCATCCAAATCCAAAGCGATGATAGTGATAATGAGGCCCGGATTCTAGAAAGCCTCTTGATCCATAGAGAAGGCCAAATTGATGCATTGAAAGATGATCTTCATAGAGCTATGAATTTTAATCAATTTCTGCAAATTCAAAATAGGCAAATGAGCGTCCATATGGCTGTTTACGAGACACGGGCGACCAAGTACAAGAAGGAGGCCTCCAAAGCCCAAGCGAGGTTGGAAGAACTCATGGGTGAGTTCGATGAAAGTGAAGGCAAAGATCAGCCTAGGCAAAAGAGGCCAAGAACCATGGGGCTTAAAAAGGCCCTTGAGAAGCAAAAAGAAGAGGAAAATGCCCTTCTCCAATCCACCCCTCTCACTGCATTGTTCGAACAGGAGATAGAGAACAATAGGGAGGCATGGCTTGAGAGAGTCAATGACCACTTGGAGAAGAAATTGGAGAAGGCAAACAGGGATTTAGACCTTCAAAGGAGAATGACGGGGCATTATAAAAAGTTAAATCAGTTTGCCCGGCGCAAGTTGAAGGCTTCTCAAGAAAAGCTCAAGGAGGCTAAAGGGACGCGCCTGACATAGAAATTGAGGAAAGACACCTCAGGACTTCGGATTTTGGCCTCTGCTTCACAAAATGTTGCTGAGAACCCTTGAGGGTCATGCTCGCCAATTTTGGGAAAATTTCGACATATTTTGGTTTTTTGTCATTTTTGGGTTTTTGGCCAAAACTCATGGGCTTCACCATTTCAGTTTGGGGGATCATCAAAGGATGAGAATGGTATCATTTGATGCCATAATTTTAGGAGCCCATACTCAATGATTTTCAAGACATTTGAATATCATTTTCTCCCCCGAAATGGCGAAAAATGATCGTTTTTCTACACTCTGCCCGATCTATCAACAAACCTTATTTTTTGGTTTTTTTACACACAGGCCTGCTTTTGGAGGACTTCCAAGCACCAGATTTGGAAACTTCTAGTTGCTCCAGAGAGTATACACTCATATCTTTCCAACAAGCTATCATGAGCCTCGTTTCAACATCGGGAAGACTGTCAAAAGTTTCCGGCAAGTCAAGGGACCTTTTGCTGATGTATTTTTTGAGTATTTTTGTAAAAAATGAACCTTTAAAAACTGCTTTTTCATGATGTGTGTTTAGCTATTTTTTCACATGAGAAGTTATGAAAAGTCAATTTATTTCACTCTTTTAGCATTTTTTAGATATTTTATGAGATATTTTGTGCCTTGGGCTTTGCAAAGCCTCAAGGACAAGATTAGATATTTTGGAAAGGCCAATGAGATTGCAAATTGAACTAAGAGGTTTTCCTCACTTGGGCCTATATATTTGAAAGGCTTTCATTGTAAACAAGGCTGAACTTGATGAATAGAAACAATATATGGTCATATAAGCTTTGGAATAAATACTTGTCTCATGCTTTTGGATAGTCTTTTGGATGTTCTTGGATGATGAAAGAGGATTGTTGTTGGATTCCATGACTTGGTAGAATGGTATAGTGTCTCTCTCTTTGTTTTGTTTCCTATTTTTCATTCATAAATCCATGCTCTTGCTTGCTATAGGATAGTAGAGAAAAATTTTGATACATGCCCTTGGAGACACCTCAAATTTCCTGTTTCTTCGTAGCTTCCATGCTTTTCTTCATTCTTAGTCACATTAAAGAATTCTTGATTGCTCTTTAATAACTTAAGGATATCGTTGCTTGTTTCATTCATGGTTTTATGCATGCTAAGTATGATTTACAGCATGCCCTGCTTACTCATGGTTAGCCATAGCTCCATCCATGAAATTTCTCTTTGACTGATTAGATTGTCATTTGTTGAACCAAGGAGGTCTTTTTCTGATCTTGCCCTTTGCCTAAGACGATGCAATATTATTTTCAAAGTGCTCATTAACTTGAAGTGTTGTGTTTAGGCGTTCCAACATAGTGATTTAAGTTGTTTTTCTGTCTTAAGTGTATTTCCCCAAAGTCTGATAGCCATTTCCCAAATTTAGAGCGTTATATATCTCTATGCATGGCTTGAATGTTTATTTCTATGTATTGATTAGCTTATAGTTACATTTCTCATGATTAATGGTTTGCCCTACCATGTTTATGTCACCTATTAAACTAGTTATGCTTGAAATCCTTTATTGTTCACAAACTTGATGTCCATTTTACTCCATTTTTCCCAAAGATCCTTTCTACCTCGAATCAAATCGGCCCTTCAACAGCCTTGTATCACCATCTAATAGCTTTCTTGACCTTTTCGACCCCATAGCCCAGTTGATCTGACATCTTTTTACCTATCTTATATCTTTGATTAGTTTCATCCCTCACAACCTAAAAACCAAAACCAAAAAACCTACTTCATAACTAGCCTAAAATAAGAACACAATAAGAAAACACACATATATCCCTTACACAAATAGAGAGAGCCCTCTCTGAGTCTAGGAAGGCTAGGTCCTCGGGCTCCAAAGATTGGTTTGATGTTACACTGTCATTTGGCTTGCCAATCAGCCAAATCACGGGACACTAACAGAAGGATCCTCATTGATTTATTGTATTATTCAGCTGTATGTATGCATATCTTTAGCCATAATGTGTTATTTCAGATCCAGATCTGTAGATCCACTCTTTTTGTACTCATTCTCTCAATAATCTCTTGTCAGGTTATCTTCATAAGGTGCAAAAGGAGCTAGATCTCTATTTTCTCAATATTTTAGTAATAAAAATTGAAATATATGGTTTCCTTTCATATTATATTAGAAACCCTCATATAATTACGTTGTGTTTTCTTCAGAAAATTTTGTTTAGTCTAAGTCATGGGATTTGAGTGCTTTTAGGCCATATTGACACCGGGAGATCTGTTTAACACATCAAAAAGGATTTTTTTTTGATCCCCTTCTGAATATGAGTCTCATAATACATAAGATAAGGAATCCAAGTGCTATTTTTCAAATTTATAGCGTAATTTTCTGAAATTAACGTTTTTATGGTCCATATTGCTGCATTTCCCCACTTTGGGATAATCTAATGGGTCATAATTTTGCTGCTGCAAAAATCATATGATGGCTATGTGTTCTACACAAATTTTATGAGTTAATTTATCACTGCTACTCCAATTTGTGTTTTAGTATTGCTGCATCCCCATTTTGGGATATTACATAATCTCTTCACAAGTTTGGAGAAAGTGTATGATGTATGGTGCAAAGTGAGCATACCTTACATAAGATATCATCTACCCAAGACCTCCTAGGGAGTGGCCATCATCAATGCTGCTTATGGCCTCAAGTAGACCATGAATTCTAGAAGGAAGAATGCCCCTTCTTTGAGAAATGTCTTGCACATATATGGTTAAGGAATGCACATATTCATTATATAAATCATTATTAAACCAAATAGTATCCTTACCATACGCTTTCCCCCTACAAATGGAGTGGCTCATAGATAAATCCCCTCTCATTCTGAAAGAGGAAAAAGGTGGTTGTGATAACTCTCCCAAAGAGTTATGTATCTCCTCCATCTCCACATGATCCATGCATCTCCTCAAATGCTGATATATCTCCTCTTCAAAGCCTTCCCAAGTGTACCCCTCCATGATGGTGTGGTATGCTCTCATAGAATGAGTGTGGCTGAAGAGAAAATATTCATGAGATGCTTGTAGTAACTTCTCCTTGAGCTTGGAAGTTCTAGATAAGAAGATCCTATCATGATAGTAGATGGCCTCATCTTTGACTGAATATCCCTCCTCATGTAGCTGGTCATCCAATATCTTACAAGTAAAAATATCCTTGGAATAATCCACCAACAGTTGGGATTTCCAATATGGATCTATCGTCCATAGTTATAGCGCTGATGATCTATCACATAAAACATCTTTCATATGGTTTTCCTCCTCTTTGATATCTCTCATGCCAAAGATGCAAGTTGAAAGGTTTCTATCCTTCCCATGCTACTCTTGCCACAGTGAAAAATATGAAATGGGAGTGGGTAATGATGATTTTGGGAGAATGCCTCTCCTCTCCTTAAGTATACCCAAGACTCTCAGTGTTGTACCAAGTTCTCCCAAGGTCCTCACCTCTCTGGAATCAATGAGTGGTGCAACCACCTTTGAAGCATCCCTCATCATCTCCTGATCTGGTGGTCTCCCCGACGGAATGCCTTCATGTAATGAGGCATCAATATCAAGAGTAGACTGTATATATGAATTTATAGCCTTGTCCTTGCCCTCACTGTGCAAATCAGTCTACCTCTTTTGTGCATCAACCTTTTGAAATAGATAGGGGTGTGTGCTCCTCATCATATGATGCTGGTCATCCTCCCTACCTCCTCCTTCCATCTGCATGGTTTCACAATCTATCAATAATGGCACATGCTGTTCATGGGTTGTGCCATGATCTCCACATATGAGATATTTTGGGATTCCTTGTGAACCTACAAGAATCCCTCTTGTGGTAGCAAGGGATCCACCTTCCTCTCCATGAGGTGCTAGATATGCTTTAGATATGATAGCACTGCTACCCCTAGCCTTATCTCCTTCTTCAATATGGATGGGCAGCCTTTCAATAAGAGGATCCTCTTTTGAAAAGAAGATCTCCATGCCATTCTTTCTAGGAGTATGAGATACAGATCTTGCCTCTAGCAAGGTATTATGCAAGATACCAACCTCTTCAACAATTTTCTGAAGTGGAGTTGGGTTTACAGATTCCTCCAACATATGCAAAGGGTTTGTTTAGCTCCACCAAAGGAATTTCAGAATGTTTCTCATCAAAAAATTCCACCATTATCCTAGTGAACTTTGCATAAGAAGAAGTATTTTCATTTCTTAATGAAAAAAACTCAAATATCCACCAAGCATAGGCCTTATCTCCAAAATGCAGCACTGCAACTTTGATGGCTTCAATCTCTGAAACTTGGTGTTGATGCAAATAGGTGTCTAGCTCCTCCACCCAAGCCCTAGCTGAACATTTAGGTGAACCATCAAAAGTATATAGAAAGAATCTACCCACATCATGTTGCTGGATTCTTTCCTCCTTGATTTTGCAAAACTCTTGGAAGTTGATGTGATCTTTGAACCTCTTAGTCTGAACTTCATATTCTTGCAGGTAATCCCCAAGAGTCTCCTTCTTAGGCATTTATTCTTCTTCCATCTCCCTCATAGTAGATCTGGGAATATGACTGCGCTGTGAATCATAATGTGTGGCTACATGCTCACACTCATCATGCAAAAATCTAGGGCTTGCTTCAGATTCAAACCCCTTTGGAGATTCCTCACACATCTCCCTTCTCATTTTCTTGATATCTCCATGAATGCCCTGCATAGTTTGAAAAAGAAGCTTTGAGAGCCTCTCTTCCTTCCTTCCTCCAAATAATGGAGTCTTCTTTTTGTCTTTTCTGTAAATCTCTTCTTCTTCTTATTTTCCTGATAGCATAATGGCTAAGATCCACAGGCTGAGCCAAGATTATGCTCTGATACCACTGTAGTATTCCCAAATGGGGAAGCAGCAATATATGAACACAATAATGGAAAGAGAAGTGATAAATCAACACATAAAATGTAGGAAGATCATATAGCTATCATATTAATATCATAGCAACAAATGTATACAGATCCTTGAGGAAATAATCACTCAAGTTAGGAAAAGCAAGCCTCAAGAGAACATGTACATAAAATATGAAGATCACTGCTACACAAATAATGCCCAAGACTATGAAAACGTAGTTTTATTAAGTAGAACTGTTGCTGGAAAGTGTCAATACATATATTTGAAACTATATGGCTCATACAATGCCGGGAGTAAAGATATAAGCTCCCAAACACATTTTCAAGACAACTCGGGAAGGATTTCCTGAAATATACAAAAATACAAAAATGTTGGAATGCATCCCTAGGGCTCAATAGCAGCTGCAAATTAATAATTGGATGGAGATGAATGAATATGATACATATAATGGATATATAACCTCCAATATATCCTTCAAGTGAAAGGCTGATCCTAACACTGAAGATATCACCCTCCAAATCAAGCACTGAAACCCCCACTGCAAATGCTCACTGAAATAATGCAGTCAAAAAGGGATACTACGCTGTAGATGATGGGAAATATTTTTCCATAGTGCAAAGATGTGAAATATGCTCCAGAATCTTCCTCACTGATCTCCCAAAGAGAATAATTCTTCCTTCTCTAAAAAACTAGCTCCGGAAGTGGGTTTCTCAACCCTCCACTTGAACATCCTGTAACACAACACAATCCTCTACAGAAACTGCACTGTAGCCGAAGACTGAAGCTTGGCCTTAAGAATCAATGTGGAAAATGAAGTGCAAAGCTCCCCCAAGAGGTCTCTCAAGAAAGGAGATGGGATTTCCACTCGGGAACACCCGGTGCTATAAACAGAACAACAATCTCAACTAAACGGCTAAAGAATGCAAAATCGTCATGCAGACCATAAAATCAATAATCAATAACATGCCTCACTATGGCTTCCTTGCCCTCCTTATAAAAAAGTGTGAGCCTTCTTACCTTGGGTCCCACTCATTAGGGTTTCCCCCCTCAAGGAATCTTCCTCCCACTATCACTGCATTGTCTCTATTGATGAGCTACTCCATCCATACCAGCGCTGTTGACTTGGTCAAACTTGACCTTGTCCACATGTAGTTTCCCCTGTTCACACATGAGGGTGCTAGATCCAGCTATTATTATGATCCCTTTTCACATCAAGAGGGATTTTATCCCTGTTTAAGATATGTATGGGCCTCCTTACCCATTTATTCATCTAACTAGGTGTTGAAAACAACATTAATATTCCCATTAGTTGCATGCTAATTTAGGAATATTACAGGCTACAACAAGTCGAGCTCGAAACGACATATATGTTCTAGATGAAGTAACTAAAGCATGTCTACTAGCTAAAGAAGATGAAATCTAGTTATGACACAAACGAATGGGTCACATAAACTTTGACAATATTTTCAGGATAAGAAAAAAGGAAGCAATATGAGAAATACCAAAAATCTCAAAACCTTCCAACACACTATGTGACACCTGTCGACACACCAAGAGGACAAAATTAGAATTTAAAACAAAAGTACACTTTGCATCACATCCATTTTAATTGATACATATTGATCTATGTGATCCTATTAGAACAAAATACTTAGATGGAGAATTATATTTCATGTTAATGATAGATGACTATACCAGGATGACAACTGTCATTTTCCTAAAGAAAAAATCTAAAGCATTTGAGTGCTTTAAGATATACAAGGAGTTGGTTAAAAATGAAACTGATTTGAAAATAAATTTTCTAAGATCAGATAATGGCGGAGAATTCACTTCCAAATTATTTCAGCAATATTGCGACGAAAATGGAATAAAAAGACAATTTTCAATAACACGAACATCAGCAAAATGGAGTTGCTGAAAGAAAGAATAAAACCGTACAAGAAATGGGTAGAACAATGCTGAAGGACTCAAAATTGGATGAAATTTTTTGGGTTCAAGCAATTGATATGAAAATATTCATTATCAACTGAAGTCTTCTCAGAAATAATTGCAACAAGACCCTATATGAATTATGGAAAGGAAAACCGGTTAATGTAAAATATTTCAGAATCTTCGGAAGCAAATGTTATATTAAAAGAGAAGATTAAAAATTGAGTAAGTTTGAATCACGTGTTGATGAAGGTATATTTTTTATTTACTCACGCAAAAGAAAGGCCTATAAATGCTAAAATCTAAGACAAAAATGGATAGTGGAGAGCATAATTGTTACATTTGACGAAGATGGTGTTCTAACGAATAATGATGAGGATCTAGAATCTTTGAAACTTGAGAAAGAGGTTGAAAAAGACATAGATAAAATTCTAGAACAATAAGAAACTGTCAACCAGGAAGAAGTAAATAATGATCATCAAGATATATAGGAACAACGATAAGAAGCTCCTCTAAAGAGAACAAAAGAATGGATTCAAAAGAACCATACATCAATTCAAATCATTGGTGACATAAATGAAGGTCGACAGCTTCGTTCATCACAAGAAGCTCACATTGCGTTTCTAGCAACCTTTGAGCCTATTAGTTTTGAGGAATCCAACCAGAATGAACATTGGGTTGCGGCTATGAATGAAGAATTGGATCAAATCGAGAAGAATAACACTTGGAAATTAGTTCCACGACCAAAATATAAAAATGTCATTGGCACTAAATGGGTGTTAAGGAGCAAACTGAATGAATATGGATAGGTTACCGGAAACAAAGCAAGATTGGTTTGAAAAGGCTATGCACAAGTGGAAGGAATTGATTTTGATGAAACATTTGCACGAGTTGCCAGAATGGAAGCCATCCGGGTGTTTCTCGCCTATGCATGTTCAAGAAAAACCAATGTCTACCAAATGGATGTTAAGTCAGCATTTCTGAATGGTGAATTAGAAGAAGAAGTTTACATTGAACAACCTAAAGGTTTTCTACTATTTGAAAAAGAAGACTATGTTTACAGGTTAAAGAAGGCTCTATATGTTCTCAAGTAGGTTCCCAAAGCATGGTATGCTCATCTTGATGGATATCTACGTCAATAAGGGATCAAGAAAGGTACTACTGATAGCAATATTTATGTACAAATAGATAAAGATAATTTAACAATCGTTGAGGTATATGTGGATGATATAATCTTTGGTAGCAATGATGATTGACTAAGAAATAAATTTTCTACAAAGATGAAAAGTGAGTTCGAGATGTCTTTACTTGTTGAGTTGAAATACTTCTTAAGGCTTCAAATATATCAGCAAGAGAAAGGAATATTTATATGTCAAGCCAAGTACATCAAGGAAATGCTCAAGAAATTCAAAATGGAAGATTGCAAACCCGTCCCTAATCCGATGGTAACAGGCTGCAAATTGAGCATACATGACTCAGCTAAGGATGTGGATCAGATATTGTATAGATCTATGATTGGTAGTCTTCTATATGTAACAACCTTCCGGCCAGATGTTATGCAATCAGTTGGACAAGTAGCAAGATTCGAGGCAGCACCAAAAGAATCACATATTATTGCCGTCAAAATAATTCTTTGATATCTAAAGGGCACAATAGAATATGGCTTGTGGTATCCCAAGGGTAACAATCTCATTATTCAAGCCTTTATAGATGCAGATTGGGTAGGAAGCATTGATGATCGTAAGAGTACTAGTGGAGCAACATTCTATCTAGGTGGTTGTCTCATATCATGGTTGGGTAGAAAGAAAACCTCAATCTCGTTATCTACAATAGAAGCATAATACATTTTAGCGATAGCTTGTTGTACTCAAGTCCTTTGGATGAAACAAACTTTGCAAGATCTTTAAGTACAAGTCAGTGAGCCTATTCCCATCTTCTATGATAACACCAGTGCCATCATCATCTCCAAGAATCCTATCATGCATTCAAAGACAAAACACATTCTGATCAAATATCATTTTGTTAGAGAACAAGTAGCTAAAAGGAATATCAAACTTGAATATGTTGGTACAAAAGAAAAAATCGTTGATATATTCACTAAAACTCTACCTCATGAATCATTTGAATATCTTCGCCAGAATCTTGGGATTCTCCCAAGTTCTCATTAGATTTTTCTTATTCAGAAAATAAAGGGGGAGTGGAAGTGTTTACAGGTCCGCAGGATGGTTGTGTGTCAGGGGGAGTTACCCTTTTCCATTGATGTCAAAGGTGAAGAGAATGTTGTAGGAAGAGGTGTCATGATTGGAGGGGGAGTACTTGTGTTTCCATCAATGCCAAGGGGGGATATTTTTTATTAGTGATTGTCACTGATGTCAACCCAAGTAGCACCAGGGGATACCCCAATATTGCATGGTAATTTTGACCTACCAAATTACTATATTCCGAATCAAGGATATTTTCCATGGTTTCTACTTGTTTATATTTTTCCGTTGATATATGGAATGCCATTTAATTCTTCACAGTTTGAGAGATATTCGTGTTTGAAGTTAGTAACCCAGTTAGTGGGCTAAAAACCCATGGGGTTGTGGCATGACACTAATCATTGGTTGTGGTCATTGAATAGTCAATAATTAATAATTTTTTGAGCTCCCAAAATCCCTCCAACGTTCACTTGTTGAATTCCCTCTCAACCTAAGGATTTATATAAATTGTGACCCTCATATCCTCCTCATGTAAGGATTTCTCTACTATAAACATGTCGTTCATGGAATTTTCGCTATAAATATTTTTCTGTGAAGCTTCAGATGCTGAAACAAAAAGCACACTTGGAAAAAACCCTCATGAAGCTCGTGCCTAAATTTCAAGTCTTGGTTTGCTATATTTTTGGAGATATGATCTGTGGAATTTAGGGTTTTTGCAGGCTTTGGAATTTCATCTCAAAGAGGTGACTTTGGGAAAATATTCATAACTCTCTCTGTGAGAAGAGGATTGGAATTTTGTAAAAAGTGTCAAATAATACATGGAATTTAGTTTTATGTGTATCAATTCCAGAGTCGAAAGAGGAAAAAACGCCATGTGGCATGCCGTACAAGTTCGCTCTACTGAACTAGTCCATAATTAGGTCACTGTGATAGATTGGGCATAATGTTTCCTTGAAGAATCCAAATCGGGTCATAACTGTGGAATTGGAAAGAAGACTCAAAGGGCTACTATAGAACTGAATATCACATATTGGGGATCTGAAATTGCAAATATACATCAGATTCACGGTCGAGTTCCTTGAAAGCAAGAAAAAGGTAGATCATGTGCTGTCAAGGGCTGCAAAGGAATAGACTTTATAGGGCAGAAAAATAAAGCAAGGTGCAGCAAAATGATGCAGTAGAGGTAAGATCTAGGTAGGTATCTTCTGTATATGCTTGTTCATCTCTTAATCTCATTAGGTTCTTTGTATTGTAATTTGTTTTTTTTGTTTAGCACTGACATATGCTCTGTAGGATGAGTTATGTTTTGCTATTATCATGTCATGGGTATTTCCTTGAATAATTTTTGCAGGTATTATATATTCATCAAGATAAGACTTAATGCATGATCTAATGTTCTGAAGAGTGAGAAAGGGTAGCATGACAAGATCAACAATCAAGGTGCAGAACATCAACAAGAAGTTCACCAAATGAAGTCTTCAAGTGGGAAACACTGCATACAGTCATTGTAAAGGTATCATTGTAAAAGCATCATTGTAAAATTTGTACAAGTGTCTATCTTCCAAGAGTTGAAGAGGAAATGTTGGGAGGTCTAGGATCGTTATTAGGTGGTTGCATCATAGTTGGGGTTATGGTGTAGTGTGTCTTCTTCTTCTACATCATTCTATATCATTGTAAAGTGGACCATTTTCCATGGTACGAGAGTCCATTCTTCTTTTATTCTTCTATAGGGTGGTAGGGTGGTGCTAGGCTGGTGCATGAAGTCACTAATAGGTTCAAACCTGTGAAACAGGGTGGTAGGGTGGTGCTAGGGTGAGTTGTAGCTCATTCGGTGTTGGGGCATCCGTTCAGTTGACTACTGAAGAATATCGGGCGTTGGAGCATCCATCCAGTGGGAGATAGAGAAGAATTCTTTTCTAGATTCTAGAAATTTGGATATTTCTTCTCAATAGAAGTTGAAGGTTAAAGAATTATTAGAAAATCATTCAGGTAGTTTTTTCTCAGAGGGGGTTTGCACCTTAAAAACTGTGTGCATTTGTGTTCCTTTTGTTTACTGCTATCATTGTAAAAACACTGATAATAATTGAATATTAACTAATGCTCTGTGTTGTGGCTCATTTGCAATATCATTTATTTTAATTTTTAATTTTTCAAAAATACAAGAAAAGGGAAAAATATGAAAATCTATGTTAAAGTATAAGTTTCTCATACTTTAACTCAAATATGTAATATTATGTATAAGTTTAAAGTTCAATACTTTAAACTATTCATGAAGGTGGGTCCTAGCACTCAGTTAAATAACGAGCAAGTTCGTGAGCGGGATCCAAAGATTTGTTTGGCAAGAAATAAGAGCCGCAACCAGCGAGCACATTTAACACATGGTTTAACAAGGAGGGTGCCTTCGCAGTTGACTGCAGGGCCAATCAAGATCTATGGCCAGGATTAACTGTGGGGGCATGACCCCAATGAGCTCGCCATACCTTTGAGCCTCCTGAAGTGACGTAAGCCCCTGGTTGGTGACAGCTATCTATCATGTCATGATACCGTTTAATGGTCTTTTAGCACATCAACTTAGCATTTAATTCATAAGCCCCGTGCCACCTATTTAAAATTGGTTCCTCTTTTCGCAAGGTTATTGTTGTTTCTCTGTACTTGTCAATTCGATTGTGCCCGTGCCTTTCATTGTTGTCTGCCACCTTGTCATTGTTCGCCACCCTAAGCAGAATTATGGCCAAGCGTTCATCTCTGTCTGGCTCATCCAACCATATTCCTCTCATGGACACTAAGAGGGATATCCGAGACATTCTCTTCTCTTTAGATCACCTCCAATTCTATCAACAAATTTTTCTGAATGACAAAACAAGTCCAATTTTCTCTGCCATGGCCAAAATAGGTGTACTGTCTGAATGTATTCCAAGAACGCACCTTTTTCCTGAGTTTGTGCACTGGCTAGTGTCATTATGTACCCAGGCAAATGAGTTGTCATGAATTGTCTAGGAGAGAATGTCTTGCAAGTATCAGCCATGTTAATTCGTCAAGCCCTGTGTTACCCAGATTTAGAATCCTATGTCCAATTCACTGATGATTCATTGATAGCACATTATGATAGTCTTGTAGGTCAAGAATTCAATCAGTTTGTATTTTTCCTAAAGCTAGATACGAAGCGGTTTGTACCTGACAGCAAAGAATTCTCCATGGAATTTTTCGACGCAGAAGTCTGACCGGTGTTGAGGTGTATTTCAAAGATATTGGGAAAAGAAGATGACAGCCTAACTGACAAATCAGTTCTGGGAATGTTTGCATTGATGATGAAGCCAGGGGTAGTGTTGGATATTCCTTCATATTGGCAAGAATTTATCAACACTAAACTCTTGAGTTTATCACTCACTGGGGCATTCAGGTTCCCCTCTCTTATCATTTACCTCTTTTTATATCAAAATGTGAAAGAATTCTTGCATTTGGGGTTAAATATCATGGATGTAAATAAAAAGAGGCAGTTAGTAGTGTTTTGGACTGATGTAGTAAGAGAAGAACAAAATGAGGAGGGTCCGTTTGATTTTGAAAATCATTTTATTTCTACTACATATAAAATTTTGAATGGGGTTTCTCCCCCATGCTTCCTGCGAAAGGCTTAAGAGTTCTTGCAGTTGGGAACAAATTGCAAGTTTGAAGATTGGTATGTTTATGAAGATTATTCAGAAATTAGACTTTATGGGGCTGGGGTAGAACCATATAGGCTTCCTATATTTGTGCCTATGAGATTATTTGCTTTAGAGTTCATTAGGAAGAGTTTAAATGTTGACCAAATACATTATGTACCTATGAAAAAGGGTCATATGTTTAAGCTACCTATGTCTGTGGGTCCGTTTATAGTCAACATGAGACAAGCAGCTGATGAATTCAATATGATGTTAGATGGAATGCACTTGATGTTAGGAGATAAGTGGGCTTATGACCCCCATAAAGTGATTTCAAATAGGAGAATTGAAAATGGTTATTTAGAATTTGTTCATGAAAGCATACCTAACATAGAGAATCTAGAAAATAAGAGTTTTACAGGTTCTTTTGGCTCAAATATATAGACTCCTATCATATCTGAGAAATCTAGCAAGAGAAGTAAAGAGGCAGCTGTTGGTTTAGAAGATGAAGAGCAGAGAGCCTAGAAGAGAACAAAACTTAATGAAGACATAACAGTTGCTCAACCTGGTTTCTCACTTCAACTAGGAGATGAGAAAAATGTCCCAACCTCACCAAGAAGACATGGATATGCTCAGGAGCAAGTACCCTTGCTTAAACAAGTATTTGCTTAGATTGCTAAAAGAAATCAAAAGATGAAGGCTAGCATGGAGGCACGGGCTAAGTATCAAATAACTCTAGATCAAAAAAGATTGCTGACTACCATTTATCTTAAAAAATGTCATTTTAAGATTGCTCTTTCTCATCCCTTTGATATGACTATAGGGTCATCCAATAATTTCAATACTGTAAATCTAACTTTTAATGTAAGAAAGATTCATTTGCTTGATAAAGTAAATTTACATATGCAAACAGGTCAACTGATAATCATTGATTTGACCAAAACTAATGCAATGGTTCTTAAGGCTGAGAACATGCTAGGAAATGTCATCAAGCAACTGAAATTGGAGAAATCCAACTCCAGGGCTTTGACAATACATAATGAATAATTTAAGAAGATAATTGAAAAGATTGTAGTAGATCCAAATGGCAGTTTTGTTGTGCAGAAATTGCTACAAAGTGCAGAATTAGAGATTTCTATGTTGAAGAAAAATTTGAAGTTACCCACAAGGGAGCATTCTATGTCAGCAGAGGTGGCAGAAGTGGAAAGTGAGAAAGAGAGCCTTCTTCAGCAGCTCTTGCAAAAAGAATATGAAATTACCAAGTTGAAGGAAACTATGTTTTCATTACAGAATCAAATTTATTCTCATTCCTGCACTATCATTTTTCCATCTGGAAATGATGATCCAGCATCACAGATATCTCAATTGAATACTGAACTGAATATGGCAAAGAGAGATCTCAAAAGGGCGTAGAATTATCTGGAGACAATAACAAAGATAATGCAAGCCAAAGATGGGGAAATTAATAAATATAGGATAAATTTCCAAACAAATGATGCTGAGATTAAAAGTCTAAAGGAAAAATTGAAGGGAAATATATCTCCGATACAGGCTAAAGACATCATCTAGAATGATATCATTGAAGAGATGAAAGCAGTTTGGGGTTCTCTGACTATTGTATCAGAAGAAAGAAGCATTATCAGAGATTTCAAGGAGCAAGTTATGGCAGACAAGCAGAATACAATTAACAGAGCTATTTGGGCAAATAAATTTATTGATTTCATTGATTCGAAAACTGATTAAGAGTTAGAGGAGAATGAGATTAAAGATAGGATTCTACATGTTGTAGAGATTAACACATTAATTGTTAAAAATGATTGCAGGAAGATCACTGGGAATAAGTTGACAGAGATTAAGGAAGTAGTAAACAAGTTTGACAATTTGTATGACAAAAGAGCCACGGCAGGATTGCCATCATGCTGGGGCCTTGGAGGCAATATTTTATCATTGGATTCCAATGAACCGCTACTAGTATTGGTAAAAAGAAAGGTGGATAACACTCATGAGAAGACTCAGATTCTGAAAGGAGCAACAATTATTAATTTTCTTCAGAGGCATTTTCAACTATTATGGTTGGTGAAAACCTTGTTTATAGAGAGGCAACCATTCAACAGGATCACTGCCTTTAGGCTAGAGTACCACAGGCTGATTAACTCACCTAAGACAAACATTGAAGTGTGGAAGAAATGCAGATCCTGGATGACTGTTATACCTAAGGATCCCTCAACTTCAAAGAAAGATAAGTCAACAGATCAGGAAAATACAGCAACAGCGAGACCAATTCATATTCAGCAAATAGATTAGGATTTAAGTTTTATTTTATCTCTGTTAAGAGAATGTAATTGTAATAAGACATTTCAATGATATAGGTAGTTTAAGAAGTTTCAAGTAGTTTGAGCAGTTAGGATTAGTTTCAGCAGTTGCAAACTGCTTTACATTGTATTTAAAGAGAAAGAATTGAAAGGAGATGGTTTTGAGTTTTGGACCTTTATACTACTACAAATTTTGTACTCAATTTTTTGATGATTAATGAATGAAGATCAAGATTCTTGCATCTGTTGTTATTGATATGTTTTCCAGTTTCCATTCTGTATTTTCTTTCTATGAATAAAATGAAGTAATGAAGCTGCAGGTTTCTTTTTACATATGTGAATAAGAGTTAAATATCCTTAATGGGAACTCCTTCATTTTAACTATTCCACTTTCATAAAGTTTCCTCTAAAGTTTAAAGTGATAGATTTTGTTTATCAACATATCAGTTTGGGCTTCCTTCCTTCATGTTCTTCTTATCACTCCATTTAATATCAGCAGATAAAAGCATTGTGAAGCATTTATTGCATCAGATTCTTGAGGGTTTAATAATAAATTTCTGAAGGTGATTAAGAAAAGAATTCACTACAGAATATTTAAGACACACACATATATATATATATATATATATATATATATATATATATATATATATATATATATATATATATATATATATATATATATATATATATATATATATATATATATATGTATGTATGTATGTATGTCTTGAGCATTGATTCCTTACCATAGCCAAGGGATTATTTCTTAGGATACAACATTTTTTGGCGTCGTTGTCGGGGACGAAAAAGAAAAGTTCATTCCCTGGGTTTTGTTATATTTCCTCTGGTTTTTCAGAGAGGAGGAAATATCAGGTTGTGTTTTTATCCATAATTCTGGCATGTAAATGGCCACATACAAGGTCAGAAACCTCGCAACAGAAAGAACCTATTTTGTCAAATCCTGAGAAATTGGTTTCTAGAAAAGCTCAGAAGCCAATTTCTTTTTCTACACCTAATGCTACACTTCCTACACTTGGAAGTCGTTCACATAACCCCTCATCAAAGGATATTTCTTGGAGACTCATTTTCTCGAAACAAGAATCCTTTTTTCCACTAGTTCATTTTCAAGAACCAAAGTTAGAAGAACAATCTTTTGAGTCTGTTTCATTCACATTTACAGAAGCTCAACCAAATACAGTTGCTGGTTCTTCTGCTATTGTCCATCAACCCCTTCCTATATCAATTGTTTCACCCCATTCATCCACATCCACAACTAGTTCACAAACCCCACCTACTCCAGGAGCGGTTAATCAAGGCATAAACATGGCAGCCCATGCTTTCTTAATGAATAGGTATGCACCGTTAATTATTCCACAACCTATGAATGTTATGCCCCAAGAATACCTCAAGTTAATTCCTCATTTTACTGGTGAAGATGAAGTAACTGCAAAACAACACTTGCCATTGTTTTGCACTTTTGTTGAGAATTTAAATGTTGAACATCTTGATGTAGTGATGAGACTTTTTGTACAGTCTCTGAATGGAGAGGCAAGAAAATGGTTTAAAGGTTTTCCAAATGGCTCAATTAATAATTGGGAGGAATTAGAGACACAATTTACCCAAATATGGGGTGAAAAAAGAGATCATGGTTATTCATTAACTGAGTTTAATGCAATCAAGAAAAATTCTAATGAAAACATGAATGATTTTATTAAAACATTCAACAAATTGTATAATAGTTTACCCACAGAAATGCAACCTGCTCCTGTTGGAGCAAGGGTTGTTTTTGCTGGATCTTTTGAGTTAGATTTTAGTTTCAATTTAAGAGATAGGATATCTCCTACTCTTGAAAAAATCCAAACTAATGCTTTGGAGATTGAAGAAAATATGAATGCTGCTGGGAAGATAGAAGAAAAGTAGTCAGTTTAAGAGAGAGGCAAGGCCAAAGAGGAATCATCACAGGATTAGAGGATTGATGACATAACAAAGGTTATCAAGAATTTGTCAAATAAATTAGTGAAGATGGAGCTAGATAGTAAAAACTCTCAAATGCTTTCACAACAAAATAAAGGATTTTTCAATCCTCAATTTAGAAAGCAGCCCCTACAAATTTTGCGGAGGGAGAGAAGAGATCAAGATCAAGTTCAGGCACCACTGTATATAGAAGCATCACCTTCACAGTCAGTTGAATACAATAAAAAAGAAGTTGAAGATCAGATATCTGCTGTTTATATGGAAGATGATGAGGAAGAAGAAGAATGTGAAGAAGATTGTGCCGAAGCTGAGGTATCATTTGAACAAGAAGAGATGGATCAATATTGTAAGCAATTCACATATTTTATGCAAGGAGAGCTGCATAAGAAGTATTATTTAAGATCAAGAAAGATATCAAGGACATAGGATGATGAAGAGAAAGACCAAGAGTCAGTCCCTTCTCCAATGGTGACTCCACAACCAAAGAACTCAGTAAAACAATAAGATAAGGGGAAACATCCTATGAATCCAATAGGTGGAATTGAAAAACAACAGGTTGAGACTTCCCAAAATAAGTCTATTGATACTAATAATTTGGAGAAGGTTGTTACTGTGCCTGAACAAATTGCTAATCCTAACAAAAATCAAGAAGAACGTGAGAAGATTATCAAACAAAATCAAGTTTTCAGTCTATCTAAAGAGCTAGAAAAGGTCAAAATCCAAGTACCCCTTCTTGAGCTAGCTAAGACACTAGTTTACAAGAAGGAGATTAAAAAATTCATTAATCTTTCTCAGTCTGATGATATTGGTGATACTGTGAATTTGCAAGAGGAAAAACCAGTGGTCACTTTTGGTCCACATGTGGAGGAGGTAGTGTTAGGGTCCCGTGATTTGGAAGATTGGTAGACCAAATGACAGGGTAACATGGAACAAAGCTTTGGAGTTTGAGGACCTAGCCTTCCTGGACTTAGAGAGGTATCTCTTTATTGGGTGCAAAGGATGTGTTCTTTTTGCTATAGGGTTTTGATTTTAGGCTAGTTATTAGGTGTAGGGTTTGTTGATTGTTTTGGTTGGGTATGATGGTCAAGTGGAATAGGTGGAGTGAGAGGTTGTCAAATCCATTGGGCTATGGAGTCAAGTGAAAGTCAAGGGTGTCTAAATGATGAAACAGAGTGTGTTGCAGGGCCGATTTAGCAAGGTTAATGGATCCTTAAGGTGATTTATGAGGTGTAGTGAAAATTAAGTTTGGGAAAAAACTAAGAGGTCTTAAACATATATAGTTTAAAGATAGAACTCATGAGGTAGGGCAAACTATTAAGCTCAATGAAAAATATTTAAACTGATAAACATATAAGATAAACATTCCAGTGAAACATAGAGAGCATAAGAGCTTCTAACGTTAGAAATTCACCTTCATATTTTGGGAAAACACATAAGACAATACAAATAACTCAATTTATGGAGAGGGAACTCCTAAAAATTATATATCAAGTGATTGGGAACTCTGAAACAAGTTTTTAAGCATGGACAAAGGGCAAGATCGATAGAGACCTCTTTGAATTAACCTAACAATCAATATTTCATAGAAAGGCTTCAAGATAGGGTTTTGAAAAATTCAAATAAGCAGGGCATACCATGAATCATAATTGTAAGCTAGAATACTAACCATACATGAAACAAAAACATGTTTTTGTGGACCTAAGGAGAAGTCAAGAATTCCTTAAGATGGCCAAAAGAGAAAACATCAAAGCTATAAAAAACAAGAGGACTGAGGTGCCTTAAAGAACATGTCTCAAACTATACTTTTCTATTTAATAGTAGCCAAGAAACATGAAACATAATGATAACAAAGGAAAATATAGAAAAATTAGGAAGACATCACCATTCACCAAGCTATGGAATCCTGCAAACAAGCTTCTCTATCATCAAGCCAAACAAGCCATCCATCCACCTCACAAAACCAATTTCTTCTCCAAGCTCATGAAACCATGTATATTGCTCTTCAAGCTCATCAAATGCCAAAAAAATACATAGGGGCCTCATGCTCTATTTATGGAGCAAATGAGGACTAAAACCCTAAATGTGGTAGGAAAATGTCAAATATAGTCATAAATATCATTTATGGTCAAGATACCATGCAAGGCCCAAGGCACATAATATCCTAAGAAATAAATGCCAAAATAGCTATTTGCACCTAATTCTAGCTTAATTTGCCTCAGAAAACTCAAAAATATCTATTTTCAATAAATGAGTGTGTTTTGTTGACTTTTGGTCCAAAACACACTAGGCAGCCTCTGTGCGTAGTGCCACTTTAACAGAAAATAGGGTCTGTTCCAGTTGAGTTTTGGACCCATTCCCAACACGGGATTTGGCTCTGTGATGGCTCATTGGAAATAATGATGAGTATAATTTCTAGAAATGCTTGAGTTGTTCTAAGTGGATGCAATTTACCTGTCCAAAAATCAAATCTCCCAACACTTCTCTGTGTGCAGCGCCTGGTCTGAAAATGAGGCAAAAAGGTCAAAGTTTTGATGTTTTTTGACCTTTTGGGGGGTAAAAATGCTCCAAATGATCTAAAAATTGGTGAGAATACTGCTGATTATGTGAGGAATCCAAAAATGCAAAATTTTTGAGTTGAGGATGCACCAATGTTGTGCGTAGCACCTAGGGTGCTGCGCACAGAGGGGTCAAAATTTGGAAAAAAAAAAAATTGTTCAATTTGCCTCAAAATTTGTGGAGAGGTCCCTCAACAGGTCTTGGACACCTGTTGAGAAGCCTCAGCCAAAAATCCAAGTTCGTCATTCACTTTTTCCCTTTTTAGGTCTTCTAGCTCCATGAGGGCCTTCTTCAGTTTGGCACAAGCAAGCATGTTTTTCCTTGCATAATGCTTGGTCATTTTCTTTTGTAGAGCAAGGTCCCTTTTCACCTTCTTGAAATGCTTGTGCTTCTCCTTGTAATACTGAATGACACCTTGTGCCATGTCAAATTTTCTTTCCCACTCCTGAAGCTGTGCATCTTTCTCCAAGAGAAGCAATCTAATGGTCATCTCCTTGTCCTCATTGTCACTGTCTAGATCAATGAATTGAGGCACTTGAGAAGTCTTCTTGATCCTTTTTCTTCTCCTTACCTTTACCTACTACTCACCTTTGTACATCTTTTCCTTGCCTTTTTCTTTATGCTTGATAGCTGGAGGAAAGATGGCCCTTTTCCTTTTTGAGGCAGAAAACACATCTCTTTTGCCTCTGTGGTAGGTGCATGTGAGAGGAGTGACGAGGGTGCCTTGATATTTGATGAAGTCACAAGCCTTTTCATCTTTGTCATGGATTTCATAAGTCACTTTATGCTCCATTGGGTCACTGATTTCTTGACCTTGAGCTTCATTATCATCTTCATTTCCCTCACTGTTTTTCATACTGTCTTTTTGGCTTTCAAACTGATCACTACCCTCCTCACTTGCCTTATTTTGCCTCTGTCCTTCACTGAGGTCCTCTTCTTTGTCACTTTCTACACTGTCACTTTGGATTTCTTGGTCATTCAGAGGCTGATTTTTGTCATGATAGTCAAGACAGCATGACTATTTTCTTGTTCATCACTGACTGTCTCATTTGCACCACTACCTTGGTCATTGTATCCCCATTCAAACTTTGTTTCAGCCTCATAATCTGCCTTCTCTTGGTCTTCAATTTATTCATTTTCATCACTTTCATCTTCTTGATTAAGCTTTGTACTTGCCTCACTGTCTTTATCATTTTCATCACTTTCATCTCTCTCCTCATTGCTTCTATCATCATATTTTTCTTCACCTAACTCTGATTCCGCCTTACTGTCCTTTTCCTATCCACTGTCATCTGTTTGTCCATCAGAGCTACTGCCATTGTTATCACCTTCATTGGATGCACTAGGAGGAGAAACAAGAGGTAAGTTTCCTAGTGGAGAAGGCATAGGTGGAGATGAGGGAGGAGTGGAGGTAAGTGGATGTGAAGTGGAAGGCAAAGTTTTTTGAATGAAGGCTTGGGGATTTTCAAACACATCATGTGAGATAAAAAATTCCCAAGGGATTCCTTGCTCCTCCAGCTGGTGTAAAACAATCATCTTAACCAAGGAGTGGTGAAAAAGGCTCTGCATTTGGTGGGAATGACTCCTCTTTTTGGCCAGTAAATCCATTTTTTCAATGCTCCGGTAGAGATAGTATGGTAGATTTATCAATATATCCCTGGTGAAGTGCATTAGAAGCCTTATGTGATAAGAATAAATCCTAGAGTACCTCCCCTCACAGGTGAAGTACTTCATAATCTGCCTCATCGGTAGGGCATACCTCTCTAGCAGGTGGGAGAAGGGGAGAACAGCCTTGCAGCCTTGTTGACAGCTAGGTTTGAGGTAGGGCTCATTATAGCTCAAGTCCAATTTATTTTGTTTAAACCATATCTAACCAATATCTGGTATTCCTGTGGCTTTAGCAATGGATTCAGATGAGAGTTCAAAATTCACCCCTGCTAGGTTGACTTGGTGGTTTTGTAGGCTGAGAATGAACAACCTAGTCAAGTCTGAGTGGCTTTGGACTTGTTTAACCCTCTCACAAAACTGATAACATCCAACATCTTGAAAACATGCAAGGATCATGGGAGAATATGTGATTTGAATGGTGTCTAAGGGCTCAAACCAATTAACCCTTCCTCCCTTGTGCTTTGGCTTGATGTGCCTTTGGTCCTCATCACCGCTGGTATGGATTTCTTCTTCAGACATGGCGACTGATTATAAATTTGAACAAAGTGGTTTGTTGCTTGATGAGGGATTTTGGGTGTAGGGAGGGAAAATGAACGATGTGAGGGCAAGTATTAGCAAATGAGAGCAAGGATGAATCATTCAAGGAGTGTTTTCAGTTTTTAGAGGTAGGTCTATTGTCACTGAGTGTCTTTACACTTATAACAACCTTTCTCTTGGTAATTCCTTGCCCTAGAGGGTCAAAATTTGATTTAAATGTAGCTTAGGGTTTGGTCACATTAGACCTTTAAATACCTTCTTGATTTATGAAAAAACTACTTGGAAGGTGAGGAAGGAAGTCACCAACCTTGTCTAACCCTTTGCAAGTGCTCGGAGGCAAAAATTTCTCTTTTGGGCACCTTTGGGAAAATTTGACAAAACATTTGTAGGAGTGTAGCGCCACCCAAATGCACGTTCAGTTCGAGTCAGGCTGGCAGGTCTGTATGCAGTGCCTGAGGTCTTCTACGGGTGGGTCGGGCTGGTAGATGGGCCTGTCGAGCCTGTCAGAGTGCAGTGCCGGGTGAATGTGTGGGCAGGTCAGGCCATTCTGAGCCTATGCGTAGTGCCTGCACAGGTGTGTAGTGTCGCCCTCCTAGTGCGCAGCGCAGTGTAAATTTACACTGTGGTCAACTCGTCTGTGTGCAGCGCTAACGGCCAGGTGCGTAGCATTGGCCTCGGTGCGTAGCACTTGAAATTTTTCAACCAAACTTGCAGAAAACCCCAAGAAATTTCTTCAACGGTTCTTTCTCCTTTTGCAATGACAAATGAGGTGGGGGAGGAGATCAAGAAGACCTTTATAGTCTTTTAAAAAATAAATTTATGAGCCCAAACCCACTTTCTAAGGTTTATTTCTCTTTACTTTGTCTCACTGTGCTTTTTGGCTCTTTTTGGTCTTGTAGGTGGCACAGTTAAAAATATGTCCCTTTTGCCTTGCTGAAGCATTATGATGTCACTCCTTGGACTGGAAAACTTTTTGAACAAGCTAAAACTATGCCTCTTATATATATTTGGAAAAATAAAACCCTTTCATGATTTTTAACACTTATGCACAACAAACTTGTGATCAATTTGAGATTTTTTCCTTTGCTTCAGATTCTGTCCTCTTTTTCTGTGAAGTAGTGAGGAAAAACCTCTTGGTGGGAGAAAAATCCTAGCAGCAAGCATCAACAACAGTTTGGTATTTTTTATATGTGCCACCATTATTTGAAACATTCTTGCTTTGACCTTATCAATCTTCCTATAGGGAAACACTTTTGATAGTCTTATAAAAGTGTCATTCATGTTTAGCCATCTTTTGCAGAATATGTCTTTGATAAGAAAACTTGTGGAGGCTTTATTGCTCTTAGGTCAGCTACTTTTTTGTTCCTTTGATCAGTTTGAAAATGATGCATGTCCATAGAGGTAAGTAAGTTATTCAAACCATTTTTGTGTCTTTCCTGGCCACTTCTATTTTTGTAGGTGCCTACACAACTTCTACATTTTGATCACTGTCTCTTTTGGAGTTGGACAAATCATTTTATCAACCATGAACCTAGGCTTGTCATAGTTGCCTCCTTTGGAAATTTTTTTCCCTCATGCTTGCATCCTTTGATCATTGGAAAATCCTCTGAATATTCCTTTGAGAAGTCAAACCTTGAACTGATATTTCTAGCCCTTTTGCTGATACCCTTTATCATCTTTCTTCCTTTGGTGCAGTGGAGTATTGGTTTTTCTGTTTTCCTCCATTGACCCCTTTAAGACCTCTGATTTTACCTTTTGATGAGGTGGAGTTAGTGCCTCTTTGAAAAACCATAGAGGACAGTTTGAAACCCTTTGAAGCCATCTATTTTTATGAAGTAGGATCTTTTTCATCATTTGACCATTTTTGTCCATCTTCCCAAACTCCTAGGTTTTAGGGCTGCTTAGGAAAAAGTAAATAGTGTTGTCTTCTAAGTTCTCTGAAACTTCTCAAATTCATTCATCATTTCTATAAGTCTTCTATGTGCACTTGATGGATTTTGAGGTGACCTATGCTCTTGTAACCCTAGTACTGATTTATTGCTTGGTCAAAAATAGTCACAAATCCTGATTCTCATTAAACATATGCTTGCTGCTTTCTTCTTGCTATGAATGGTCTTCTTATGATAATTTTCTCTTTTAACTTACCCATTACTAGTCTGATGGTTGTTTGATATTCTTGCAGAAATGTGAGAAAAGGGTAGATGTCCCCTTGCAAGATTCATGCTTTAGGCCAAAAATCCTTCCTTGAATAACCTTTTTTATTATTTTGGACAAGATCACTTTTCCTTTTATTTCTTTGAATTCAATTTCTTCATACAGGAAAAACAACGTTTGTAAGGCACCAAATCCACCCTATGACTTTGTGAAACCCTAGGTGACCTAGTGGAGGCTTTCTTGGACTTGGTTTTTGGACTGAGACCTAGAATTTGGGATCATCAAGTGTAAGATAGAGTTTATGATAAACTAATGTATTGAAGATCCAAAATCCAATGTACTTGATTTATCTAGAGAGTCTACAGAGATAATTTGACACCATCAGTGTTTGGGAGTATTTTGGGATACACAACAAGGTTGTTTGATTGATGGGCCTAGGTAGCAGTGGGGGGAGGTTTCTAGGAAAAAAAAACAGAGGATTTGGGTCAAAGATTACTGGATATAGAAAAAATGAGTGACATAAGCCTCTAATGGGTTTTCGGGGACTGGTAAATAGAGCTAGACATGATGGAAAGATTAAATAGTGAAAAATTATCTTTAAGGATGATGAAGGCAATGAGATTTCTAGAACTCACAATGTCTATAAAATTTGTTTCTAGAAATCTAGGGAAATCATTTAGTCATCTATGAAGGAAAAAATTACTAATGACTAATAGGTAGATTGTTATGTTCCCCCATTTTATATATCACTGCTTCTTCATGATTTCATTCTTCATAATTGTATGTTGGACTCTGGTGCATCACATAATCTCATGCCATTATTTGTAATGAAAGGATTGAATTTACAAATTACTAAACCCTATAGAGACCTATATTCATTTGATTCAAAAAGGTTGAAGTGTGTTGGGCTTATCAAAGACTTGGTGGTGTCCGTGGCCCAAATTCCAGCCAAAAGTATTATGATGGATGTAGTGGTTGCAGATATTCCGGTTAGATTTGGTATGATTTTGTCCAGATCTTGGGGAGCGAAGCTTGGAGGTGTTTTAAAACTTGACTTCACATATGCTATTATTTCTATGTTCAATGGGGAAGAAATAAGGTTATACAGAGAAACAAGATTTTTTAAAAATACCACAAAGAAAGATGCAGGAAATTCCCCTATCTATGGTCAAGAGAGGGAAGATCTTTCTTGTTTTATGCTGCATGAAGATGCAGAGTTTGCTGAAGACTCAGAGAAGAAGCTCTCTTTAGTAATTTTACATAATGAGCTGGGTTCAAAAAAAAATTGGAAGTGTTATTTTGATGGTGCCTATTCAAAATATGGCACAGGAGATGGATTTTTACTGATATCTCTAGAAGGTAATATTTTTCCCTTTTATTTTAAACTTGAATTTGAATCAAAAAATAATGTAGCTGAGTATGAGGCATTAATTTTGAGTCTTTAAAATTCTAAACAAATGGGAATCTATTGTATTTCCATTTCAGGTGATTCTGAGTTGATTATAAGACAGATTAAAAATCTTTGTCAAACAAAACATCCAAGGTTGAGATCATATAGGAATGAAGTATGGGACCTGATTGAGAATTATTTTTAAGCTTTGAATCTTCAATTCATTAAAAGAGAAGAGAACAAAATGGCAGATTCACTGGCAGTTGCAACTAGTACTTTCAAGCCACCTATAAATCCGAAACTAAGGTATGAGATTGAGTTAAGGCATAAACCCTCAATCCTTGACAATGTTAAGGACTAGAAGGTCTTTGAAGATGATGAGAATATAAACCATTTCCTGACAATGATTGAAAATTTTTAAGATAGTAAAATAGATCAAGACAGTGAAGAGACTGATCAGAATGAAGACTTGAAAAATCTTAAGAAATAAATAGGTGATTAGAAAATAATCCAGTTAAAATACAGTATATTTCCCAGAGGATTATTTACTCTTGAAAGATTTTTTGATTCAAATGATGTAGCACTGGATAAAAAGAAGGTACCTCAAGAGGGTGAGATGGAAGATTATAATCTGGGAACTCAACAGGAGCCCAAGGTTGTCAAATTATTCAAGGGTGTCCCTAGGAATTATAAAGAAAGGAACATTGATCTTTTCAAAAAATATATGGATGTATTTGCATGGTCCTATGAGGATTTGAAAACATATGATCTGGATATTATTCAGCACAAAATACCATTAATCGATGGGGTCAAGCCTCACAGACATAAACTTAGGCAGATTAATCCATTGCTCCTTTCTCCAATTGAAAAGGAACTGAAGAAATTTTTGCAAGAAAAAATTATAGTACCACTCAGATATTTAGACTGGATTTCTAACCTAGTTCATGTGAGAAAAAATAATCGAGAGATAAGGCTATGTGTTAACTTCAAGAATTTAAACAGAGCATCACTTAAAGATAATTAGCCTTTGTCTAAGATGGACTACATGTAGAAATTTGAATAACTGAGATATTATTCACCGATATTCTCCTAATCACACATTATTTTAGCTTCATGCATAATACAGAATCTCTTCTACCATTGATCATTACATGCGGAAATAAAATCAATTTCATGCACACATTAAAGCCACAAACAATCACACATATGAACACAATATTTAATGGGAAAGCTTAAAGATAAAAACCCCAACTATCTGTATATTATACATGCCATGGAGATCATGTAACAATCATAGTACAAAGCTCCTCACAAGCTCTCATGCATACTCTCAATTGCTACACACTATCAAGCTAGATCTAGCAGAACACATGCTCCAATCCTTAGCCACTTGATAGCCAGCCTCTATTGCGTTTTCAAAGCTATGGGATGGCTTCATTAAATAGATAACCACTTGTCCTGAACTATGCAATCCTCATGGGCTTACTCCACCTATCTGTGTGTTGCAAATAGCAACAGTATAGTCACAACTGATAGTTAACCTGCTCTTTCACCTATTTCCGCACTGGTTTCCACTAAAACTGTCCATGCACTAAAGTTAAATGATGCATTATTTGGTTGATTAATGAGTATTAATTAGTGAATTAATTAATAATTAATTCACACCACTCTCACTAATTGTATCAATCATTTAAACTAGATACAAATAGCTCAACTATGTTTAGATTAGCTAAACTGAATACAACTCCACTAACTTCCTCAATCAACTCCACCAAACTCTGTCATATGAGTTCTAACTGAAGTCTTCATGCAATAGCTCCACATAACCCTCAGGAATAGTGTAATTCCTTCTGTCAGCTGCATGTGCCACTTCTAGGCATCAAACTGAAGTGCTCCAAGAGAATAAGATAATGTTTAGAGTCTAAATATTATTAAGAGCTAATAATATTTGACATATCTATTTTTAGACTGGAAATCTAAAAATAGATTCCGCCCAGTATGTCTAAAAATAGAAGTCCATCTATTTTTCCAACTTTACCAACCATCCACAAATAGCATCCTGCAACTCATAGAATCATGATCCACATGTCTAAAAATAGACATAGTCTAAAAATAGACTTTGCGCCAAAAATAGCCTACGGGCCCACTTAGTGAAGGCGACTCCTTTCCACTAAGCTCATCATCTTGTTGCAATCTCAATACTATGTTTTAAATAATGTGACAGGAGCATATAGATTGTCTATGATGGATGGTTTCTCCGGGTACAACCAAGTAGCTGTTGAAAAAGAAGATCATAAGAAAACAACTTTTACCACACCTTGGGGAACGTTCATGTATGCTAGGATGCCATTTGGTCTTATGAACGTAGGTGCCACTTTTAAAAGGGAAATGGACATAGCATTTGTGGGTGATAAGTTTGTAGTCATATATCTGGATGATTTGACTAGTTTTTAAGGTTCAGATGATGAACATTTGGAGCATTTGCAGAAGGCTTTCTTGAAATGAAGAAAGTTTTGGTTGTCATTGAATCCCAAAAAATCCTTGTTTGCATTGGAGGAAGGAAAGTTTTTAGGTCATATAGTTTCAAATCACGGAGTGAAAATTGATCCAGTAAGAGTTGAAGCTATCCAGACAATTCCCTTGCCCATGAGTAAAAAGGATATTCAGAGGTTTCTAGGAAAAATAATTTTCCTGAGAATATTTGTCCCAAATTATGTTGAAATTGCGAGGAACATAATAGTTATGCTGAAGAATAGTTCTGAAGTAAAATGGGACAAGGATGATAGAGAATCCTTTGCTAGGATTAAAGAAGCTCTTCAGGAAGCTCCCGTTTTAATCAGTCCAGATTATTAA
The DNA here is from genome assembly GCA_034641835.2 of Pinus albicaulis. Taxonomy (NCBI): domain Eukaryota; kingdom Viridiplantae; phylum Streptophyta; class Pinopsida; order Pinales; family Pinaceae; genus Pinus; species Pinus albicaulis. The sequence goes on from MU968317.1 coordinate 32,556,556, forward strand.
AAGCCTTTTCAAATATTTTCATTTACATCGGCTACTACCATTGCTGCTGTGCTGTTGTAGAAGAATGAAGAGGGAAAAGAACAACATGTGGCATTTTTCAGTAAATTTCTCAGGGATGATAAAATTAAATATAAAATTTTGGAAAAACAGGTGTATGCTTTAGTTAAAGTATTAAAAGCATTCAGGACTTATCTTTTGCAGTCTCAAATAGTTGCTTATGTGCCTAACTTTGCTGTGAAGGATGTGTTGATTCAAAGTGATGTGGAAGGTAAAAGAGGACAATGGATAGCTAAGATCGAATAATATGACTTAGATATCAAACCTACCAAATTGGTCAAAGGACAAGGTTTGGAAAAGCTGTTGACAAAGTCAAATTTTCAAGCTTTGGAATTAATTTTCTGGCAGCTTTAGATGAAGCTACTGATGGAAGAAGTCAGAGTAGTGCAGGAACAACAATTAAATACAAGTTCCTGTGTTCTGATTGGTATAAGGATATTTTTCATTACTGATGTTTTTTATCTTGCACAACCTCACTGAACAGAAAAAAATACAGAGCTCTTAAGCTCAAATCTTAGCCATATGTCATAATTGATGCTAATTTATATTGGAAGGATCCTAATGGAATTTTGTTGTTGTGTTTGACAGAAGGTGAATCAATGGAAGTTATAAAAGAATATCATGAAAATCTATATGGAGGCCATTATATTTGGAAGGTCACTGCTCATAAAATCCTTAAATCAGGTTTTTACTGGGCCTCCTTGTTTTCTGATGTATGCAGACTGGTTAGAAGCTACCAGAAATGTCAATTGTTTGCAGAAAAGAAAATATTATCTCTTGTACCTCTTCTCCCAGTTTTTTTTGAAGAACCCTTTAGGCAATGAGGATTATATTTTATTGGGGAAATCAACCCCCATCAAGTGGGAAGTTCAAGTGGATTCTAACTTCCATTGACTATTTCACAAAGTGGGTTGAGGAAATACCTACTAGAAAGGAAAATGATCAAGTAGTAATGAAGTTTATGGAAGAAAACATCTTCAGTAGGTTTGAGTGTCCAATCAATATTGTAACTGAAAATGCCCATGTATTCAATTCAGTCAGATTCATTAATTTTTGTCAAACATATAATGCCATTCTATATCATTCTACAACATATCATCCTCAAGGGAATGGGCTAGATGAATCTTCCAACAAGACATTGGTTAATATCTTGAAGAAGACAATTAATGAAAATCAGAAAAATTGGGATTCAAAATTGACATTTGCTCTTTGGGCAGTAAGAGTGACTACTATAAGGTCTACATGTAAGTCTCCTTATGAACTGGTTTATGGTACTCAAGCTTTATTTCCTACTCATTTGGCTAGAACAGTGATCTCTTTTCTTCAAGAAGCACAAGAAGAGCCTAATGCATTAGTGAGAAGGCTAAACAAAGCTATAGAATCAAGTGAGAGTAGGAACAAAGTCAGAGAAAATTTGATCACCTACCAAGGAAAGATGAAGTCCATTTTTGATAGAAAAGAAAAAGAGATTCTTTTTCAAACTAGAGATTTAGTATTAAGATGGGATACCAAAAGAGAAGAGAAGGGAAATCATGGTAATTTTGATTCACTTTGGTATGGCCGATACAAGATTTTTGAGGCTAGATCAAATAACACATTCATGCTAGAGAATATTGATGGAGAAACAATGGAGCTACCTGTGAATGGGCAGTATCTAAAACATTATTTCCATAATTGAGATTTTATGGTCCACCATTATACATATTTGGTTTTATGATTGTTCATATATCATCAAACAAAATTTGACTCCATGCACGAAGTGAAGGCACTAATCTGCAGTTCTTAGTGTTTCGTGGTAAAAACACTATCCCCAGGTGGAGCCAGATGTTGTGGCTCATTTGAAATATCATTTATTTTAATTTTTAATTTTTCAAAAATACAAAAAAAGGGAAAAATATGAAAATGTATGTTAAAGTATAAGTTTCTCATACTTTAACTCAGAGATGTAATATTTTGTATAAGTTTAAAGTTCAATAATTTAAAATATTCATGAAGGTGGCTCCTAGAGCTCAGTTAAATAATGAGCAAGTTCGTGAGCGGGATCCAAAGATTTCTTTGGGAGGAAATAAAAGCAGCAAGCCACGAGCACATTTAACATATGGGTTAACGAGGAGGGTGTCTCTGTAGATAAACTCATTGACTGCAGGGCTGATCAAGATATGCAGTCAGGATTAACTGCGGGGGCATGACCCCAATGAGATTTCTGTACCTTTGAGCCTCCCGAAGTGACGTAAGTCACTGTTTTGTGAGAGCTATCAGCCATGTCATGATACCGTTTAATATTCTTTTGGCGCGTCAACTTAGCATTTAATTCATAAGCCCCACGCCACCTATTTAAAATTGGTTCCTCTTTTTGCAAGGTTATTGATGTTTCTATGTACTTGTTAATTTGATTGTGCCTGTGTCTTTCATTGTTGTCTGCCACCTTGTCATTGTTCGCAACCCTAAGCATAATTATGGCCAAGCGTTCATCTCTGTTTAGCTCATCCAGCCATATTCCTCTCATGGACACTGAGAGGGATATCCGAGACACTGTCTTCTCTTTAGATCACCTCCAATTCTATCAACAGGTCTGTCTGAATGACAAAACATGTCCAATTTTCTCTGCCATGGCCAAAATAGGTGTATTGTCTACATATATTCCAAGAATGCACCTTTTTCCTGAGTTTGTGCACTAGCTAGTGTCTATTATGTACCGAGGCAAATGCTTTGTAATGAATTGTCTAGGAGAGAATGTCTTGAAAGTATCAGCCCTGTTAATTCATCAAGCCCTATGTTACCCAGAGTTAGAATCATATGTCCAATTCACTGATGATTAATTGATAGCAAATTATGATAGTCTTGCAGGTCAAGAATTCAACTAGTTTTTCTTTTTCCTGAAGCCAGATATGAAGAAGTTTGTACCTGGCAACAAAGAATTATCTATGGAAGTTTTCGATGCAGAATTCCGACCAGTGTTGAGGTGTATTTCAAAGATATTGGGAAAAGAAGATGACAACATAATTGACAAATCAGTTTTGGGAATTTTTGCATTGATGATGAAGCCAGGGGTAGTGCTGGATATTCCTTCATATTGGCAAGAAGTTGTCAATACTCAACTCATGATTTTATCACTCACTAGGTCATTCAGGTTCCCCTCTCTTATCATTTATCTGTTTTTATATCAAAATGTTGAAGAATTCTTGCATTTGGTGTTAAATATAATGGATGTAAATAAAAAGAGGTAGTCAGTAGTGTCTTGGACTGATGTGGTAAGGGAAGAACAAAATGAGGAGGGTTTTTTTTATTTTGCTGATAATTTTATGTCTACTTCATATAAAATTATGAATGGGGTTTCTCCCCCATGCTTCCTGCCAAAGGCTCAAGAGTTCCTATAGTTGGGAACCAATTTTAAGTTTGGAGATTGGTATGTTTTTGAAGATTATTGCGAAATTAGACTTTATGGGGCTAGGGTAGAACCATATAGGCTTCCTATATTTGTGCCTATGAGATTATTTGCTTTAGAGTTCACTAGGAAGATTTTAAATGTTGACCAAATACATTTTTTACCTATGAAAAAGGGTCATATGTTTAAGCTACCTATGTTTGTGGGTCCGTTTATAGTCAACATGAGACAAGCAGCTGATGAAGTCAATATGATGTTAGATGGAATGCACTTGTTGTTAGGAGATAAGTGGGATAATGATACCCATAAAGTGATTTCAAATAGGAGAATTGAAAATGGTTATTCAACATTTTTTCATGAAAGAAGACCTAACATAGAGAAGCTAGCAAATTAGGGTTTTGCAAGTTCTATTGGCTCAAATATACAAACTCCTGTCATATCTAAGAAATCTAGCAAGAGGATTAAAGAAGCAGTTGTTGATTCAGAAGATGAAGAGCAGAGAGCTGAAAAGAGAACTAAGTTCAATGAAGACTTAGAAGGTGCTCAACCTAGTTTCTCACTATAACTAGGAGATGAGAAAAATGTCGTAGCCTCACCAAGAAGTCATGGATATGCTTAGGAGTAGGTACCCTTGATTAAACAAGTATTTGCTCAGATTATGGAAAGGAATCAGAAGATGAAGGCCAACATGGAGGCACATGCTGAGTATCAATTAACTCCAGATCAAACAAGGTTGATGACTACCATGGATCTTGAAAAAGATCAGTTTAAGATTTCCTTTTCTCATCCCTATGATATGACTGTAGGGTCATCCAATAATTTCAATACTGTAAATCTAACTTTTGATATAAGAAATATTCCTTTTCTTGATAAAGTAAATTTACATATGCAAACTTTTCAACTGATAGTGAATGATTTGACCAAAACTAATGTAATGGCTCTTAAGGATGAGAACATGCTAGGGAAGGTCATCAAACAACTGAAAATGGAGAAAGCCAACTCCAGGGCTTTGACAACACAGAATGAAGAACTTAAGAAGTTAATTGTAATGATTGGAGTAGATCCAAATGACAGGTCTGCTGTGCAGAAGTTTCTACAAAGTGTAGAGTCAAAGATTTCTGTGTTGAAGAAAAATTTGAAGCTACCTACAGGGGAGCACTATATGGCAGCAGAGGTGGAAGAAGTGGAAAGTGAGAAAGAGAGCCTTCTTCAACAACTCTTGCAGAAAGAGTAAGTAATTACCAAGTTGAAGGAAACTATGTTGTCATTACAGAATGATATTGATTCTCATTCCTGCACTATTATTTTTCCTTCTGGTAATGATGATCCAACATCACAGATATCTCAATTGAATATTGAACTGAATATGGTAGAGAGAGATCTCAAAATGGCACAAAATGATTTGGAGACAGTAACAAAGATAATGCAAGCCAAAGATGGTGAAATTAATAAATACATGACAGATTGCCAAATAGCTGATGCTGAGATTAAAAGTATAAAGGAAAAATTGAAGGGAAATATATATATGATATAGGCTAAGGAGATCATATAGAATGATATCATTGAAGAGATGAAAGAAATTTGGGGTTTTCTGACTATTGTATCAGAAGAAAGAAGCATTATCAGAGATTTCGAGGAGCAGGTTATGGTGGAAAAGAAGAAGACAATTAACAGAGCTATTTGGGAAAAGAAATTTATTGATTTCATTGATTCGAAGACTGATCAAGAGTTAGAGGAGAATGAGATTAAAGATATGATTCTATATGCTATAGAGATTAACAAATTAATTGTTAAAAATTATTGCAGGAATATCACCGGGAATAAGTTGAAGAGATTAAGGAAGCATTAAACAAGTTTTACAACTTGTATGACAAAAGAGCCAGGGTAGGATTTCCATCATGCTGGGGCCTTGGAGGCAGTCTTCTATCATGGGATTCCTATGAATCACTATTGGTATTGGAAAAAATCAAGGTGGATAAAACTAATGAGAAGAATCATATTTTGAAAGGGGCAACAGTTATTAACTTTCTTCAGAGGCACTTTCAGCTATTATGGTTGGTGAAGACCTTATTTACAGAGAGACCATCATTCAACAGAATCACTACCTTTAGATTGGAATATCACAGGATGATTAATTCACCTAAGACAAACATTAAGGTGTGGAAGAAATTGAAAGCCTAGATGAATGTTCTACCTAAAGATCCCTCAACTCCAAAGAAGGACAAGTTAGCAAATCAAGAGAATACAATAGCAGCGGGACAAGTTCATATTCAGCGAATAGATTAGGATTTAAGTTTCATTTTATTTCTTTTAAGAGAATGTAATTGTAATAAGACATTTCGATGATATGTAATAGGTATTTTAAGAAGTTTCAAGTAGTTTTAGCAGTTAGGAGTAGTTTCAACAATTATAAACTTCTTTACATTGTATTTAAAGAAAAATAATTGAGAGGAAAAGGTTCCGAGTTTTGGACCTTCATAGTACTGCAAATTTTGTACTCAATTTTCACTTGATTAATGAATTAAGTCAAGATTCTTGCATCTGTTGGTATTGATATTTTTCCAGTTTCCATTTTTTATTTTCTTTCTATGAATAAAATGAAGTAATGAAGCTGCAAGTCTCTTTTTAAATATGTGAAGAAGAGTTGAATATCCTCAATGGGCGCTCCTTCATTTTAACTATTCCACTGTCTTAAAATTCTTCTGAAGTTTAAAGTGATAGATTATGTTTATCAACATATTAGTTTGGGCTTCCTTCCTTCATGTTATTCTTATCACTCCATTTAATATTAGCAGATAATGGCATTGTGAGGCATTTATTGCATTTGATTCTTAAGGGTTTAATAAAAAATTTATGAAGGTGATTAAGCAAAGACCATTTGACATAACATTTCTGTGAAATATATATATATATATATTTGTGTGTGTGTGTTGAGCATTGATTCCTTACTACAACCAAGGGATTTTTTCTTAAGATACAACATTTTTTGGCGTCGTTGCTAGGGACGAAGAAGCAAAGTTCATTCCCTGGGTTTTGTTATATTTCCTCTAGTTGTTCAGAGAGGAGGAAATATCAGGCTGTGTTTTTATTCCATAATTTTGGCATATAAAAGGCCACATACGAGGTCAGACACCTCACAAAAGAAAGCACCTATTCTTTCAGGTCTTGAGAAATTGGTTTCTCGAAAATCTCAGAAGCCAAAAAAGTTTTCTACACCTGATGCTACACTGCCTGCACCTAGCAGCAGTTCACATAACCCCTCATCCAAGGATATTTCCCGGAAAATCATTTTCTTGGAACAAGAATCCTTTTCTCCATTAGTTCATTTTGAAGAACCAAAGTTAGAAGAACAATCTTTTGATTCTGTTTCATTCACTTTTACAGAAGCTCAACCAAATACAGTTGTTGGTTCTTCTGCTATTGTTCATCAAACCCTTCCTATATCAATTGTTTCACCCCATTCATCCACATCCACAACTGGTTCACAAACCCCACCTACTCCAGGAGTTGTTAATCAAGGCATAAAAATGGCATCCCCTACTTTATTGATGAATAGGTATGCACCATTAAATCTTCCACAACCTATGAATGTTATGCCCTAAGAATACCTCAAGTTACTTCCATGTTTAGTGGTGATGATGAAGTAACTGCAGAACAACACTTGCCATTGTTTTGCACTTTTTCTGAGAATTTAAATGTTGAACATCTTGATGTAGTGATGAGACTTTTTGTATAGTCTCTGAATGGAGAGGAAAGAAAACAGTTTAAAGGTTTGCCAAATGGCTCAATTAATAATTGGGAGGAATTAGAGACACAATTCACCCAAATATGGGGTGAAAAAAGATATCATGGTTATTCATTAACCGAGTTTAATGCAATCAAGAAAAATTCTAATGAAAACATGAATGATTTTATTAAAGGATTCAATAAATTGTATAATAGTTTACCCACAGAAATGAAACCTCCTCCTGTTGGAGCAAGGGATGTTTTTGTTGGAGCTTTTGAGTCAGATTTTAGTTTCACTTTAAGAGAGAGGAGATCTCCTACTCTTGAAAAAATCCAAACTGATGCTTTGGATATTGAAGAAAATATGACTGCTACTGGGAAGACACAAGAAAAGAAGTCAGTTCAAGAGAAAGGAAAGGCCAAAGAGGAATCATCAAAGGATCAGAGGATTGATGACATGAAAAAGGTTATCAATAATTTGTTAAATAAATTAGTGAAGATGGAGCTAGATAGTAAAATATCCCAAAGGCCTGCACAAAAAAACATAGGAGTTTTCAATCCTCAATTTAGAAAGTAGCCCTTGCAAATTTTGCAGAGGGAGAGAAGAGATCAAGACCAAATTCAAGCACCACTGTATATAGAAACAAAAACTTCACTGTCAGCTGAAGATGATCGAAAAGAAGTTTAAGATCAGATATCTGCTGTTTAAATGGAAGATGATGAGGAAGAAGAAGAATGTGAAGAAGAATGTGCTAAAGCTGAGGTGTCTTTTGACCAAGAAGAGATGGATGAGTATTGTAAGAATTCACATATTTTATGCAAGCAGAGATGCATAAGAAGTATGGTTTAAGATCAAGAAAGTGATCAAGGATGCAGGATGATGAAGAGAAAGAGCAAGAGTCAGTCCCTTCTCCGATGGTGACTCCACAACCAAATAACTCAGTAAAACAATCAGATAAGGGGAAACAACCTATGAATCCAGTAGGTGGAGCTGAAAAACAACAGGAAGAGACTTTCCAAAATAAGTCTATTGTTACTAATAATTTGGAGAAGGTTGTTACTATGCCTAAACAGATTGCTAATCCTAGCAGAAATCAAGAAGAAACAAAGAAGATTGTCCAACAAAATCAAGTTTTCATTCTATCCAAAGAGCTAGAAAAGGTCGAAATCCAAGTACCCCTTCTTGAGCTAGCTCAGACACCAGGTTACAAGAAGGAGATTGTAAATGTAATATTCCAAAATTAGCATGCAGCTAATTGGAATATTGAATTTTTATTTTGTCACAGAGCAGTTGAATAAATGGGTAAGAAGGTCTATGCATATTAAAAACAGGAATAAAATCCCTCATGTTGTGAAAAGGGATCATAAAACTAGCTGGATTGTACACTCCCCAGTGTGAACAAGGACAAATGCATGTGGAAAAGGTCAAGTTTGACCAAGTCAACAATGCTCATATGAGAGGAGGAGATCACCCGTACAGACAACACAGTGCAAGTAGGAGGAAGATTCCTTGGTGGAAGAAACCTTAATGTGTGGGGCCCAAGGAAAGAAGGCTCAAAATTGTTGAAAAGGAGGGCAAGGCAGCCATATGAAGACATGAATTGAATATTGGATTTTGGTTTGCATGACTATTCTACTTTCTCCAACTGTTTAGTTTAGATTGTTATGCTGCTTAGCACAAGGTATTCCTGTTTAGGAATCCATTCTCCTTTCTTGAGAGGCCTCTTGAAGTATGTTGTACTGTATTTCTCCACATCTAGGCTTGAGGCCAAGCATCATCCTTCAGCTATAGCGTTATTTCTGCAGCAGTATAACGTTGTGTTGTAGGGTGTTGTAGTGGGGGTTCACAACACCACTTCCTGCACTTATTTTTCAAAGGAGGGAGCTTCCATTCCTTTGGGAGATCAGTAAGGAAGGTTCTGGTGTAGAGTTCCATATCTTGGCACTTGGCCAAAGTACTCCCATCATCTACAGCGTAGTCCCTTGTAGGAAAACCATTGTTTTTGAGCTAGTTTCTGAGGAAAAGGGTCAACCCTTCTCCTGGAAAGATTGTAAGAAGGATCCTCCTTCATTTATTATATTATTCAACTGTATGTATGTAGAGCTTCAGCTAACTACATTATTTTAGATCCAGATCTACAGATCCACTCCTTTGTACTTACTCTCGCAAGAAACCCTTGCTGGGTAATCTTCATATTGTGAAAAAGGGGCTAGATCCATATTTTTCTTTGTACTTTGGATAAATAAATTCCAGATATATTGTGTTGGTGTCCCGTGTTTTGATATTTTGGCAAATCAAAGGACAAGGCAACATTAGAACCAATATTTATAGTTACAGTATCTAGTCCTCCTGTTCTCAGAGAGGGATCTCTCAAAATGTTTATTTTCAAAGGTTTATCTTGTGTGCTTATAGTATTGATTTTAGACTAGTTATTAAGTGCAGGTGTTTATTTTTTTTTGGTTGGGTTGAATTGATACAACAGAACATGAAAGGTCTAGGAAAGATACACAAAATGGAGAAACATCTGGTTCATTGGGCAATGGAGTCAAGAAGAGGTCATAACAAACTCATCAATGGATATGGGATATCAAAGGGAAAATCTAACTTGGCCACATGATCCTTTTGTTTTTGGAATGAGATGAACATTAATGATTTGGAAAGAGAGTTTTAATTCTCAACAAAGGGAATTCGAAAGCATAATTTGAACAATAAAGAGCTCTTTGATAGACAGGGCTAACCATAAATTCTACAAATCACACCTTTAAGCAAATAATGACTTCAAGACAACTTTCAAAATGAAATCTAAGATTCGGGGAATACCCTATTTCCTCAAATATTTTATTTCAAATGACTTAGAAAACATAAATGATTCACTGATAACTGCAGTAATAGAAGAGGGAACGCCTAATACATCTATGATTACAACTATAAAATACCTTCAAAACAACTGTTCAAGCAATGACAAAGGGAAAGATCGAAAAATACCTCTTTGACTAACTTAAAACAATGTTACTTCAAAGGGAGACTTCAATAATAGTTTTTAAGTGGCAGCAGACAAGCAGGGAGAACCATAAATCATGCTGAAACCAACTTTTCAAATTATTAAGGAAATAAACAAGCATGAAGACTAAAGATAAAGTTTAAAGCCTATAAAATACTTCAGCAGAAGAAAACATGAAACAGTGAAGGATGAAAAGGTCTAAGGTGCTTCCAAGAGTCATTTCTTAGCCTAAAAATTTCAAACCTACTGTAGTAAGAGATTATGGAACATAATGAAAACAGGGGAAAACATAAAATAGTTCAGAATAATTCACCAACAACCAAGCTCATGGATCCAATGATAGAGCCTTCTCAGGAAAAAGCATGCAACAACATCATCAAGGTCTCCAAGACTTCAGTTTCTTCTTCAAATTCAACAGAGTATGTATTTATTTCAGAGAGTTTCAGTATTACAACTTGTGATCAAACAACAACCAACCAACCAATAGTTGCTCATCTTCTACTGAAGTATTTATAGGGAGATGAGGAGGTGAGATCTAACAAAATATCTCTTTAGGACAATTAATACAGAGTGAAGACTTCTCGGCCTTTTGAGAGGCTCGATGGAGAAGTTACAAGTGGATGCGCTGTATTAACTTTTACAATTATGATTTAAGCTCCGTGGGAGTTTTATTTGATTTTGAGGCTCTGTGTTCTGTCTGGAGTAACTCTGCAGATATTTTCTATTAAACTCCTTTGGCAGAATTAACTTCTTGGCAGTGCTGGAGGCAGATATTTCTTTAATTAATAACTTCGGCCTCTGTTTTGAATGGTTTGAGGCAACAGGTGGCTCTTGTAGTAGCTGAGGAATCAATTCGCCTCAAATGCAGGTGGTGGAAGCCTTTCTGTCAGTTTAAACACTTATGACTTATTTTGGCTGTGTTTGAATCCGAGGAATAAAACTTTTGATAATTATTTTTAAGCTGTAATTCCCTAAATCTGTCTTCAATCTTCATCTCTGCTACGTTCTGTTCTTCAACACTGATACTCTTTTTAAATTCGATTTTGAACCACAGTGTCTTGTCAATGTGTAGAGCCGTGCTGGGCCTTAAAGGTATCAATGCTCATAGAGCATCGACAAACAATGGAATAGAGCCTGGCAGACGGTCTCGTTTAATGTAAAACAGGCATGGGAAACGTCTTTCCCAGCCTTCGGCCTTTCTTCATTATACAATGGAAAACCATAAAAAACACCTGCAAAACAAAACCAAAATTTATAAAATCCTGCGTAATGGGTTAAACTGCTTCAGAAGGCGGGAAAGATCGTGGGCGTTGGATGGCTGCATCCAACAGTGGAGATTTACGTAGAAAGGAAAAAAGGAGAGCAGGAGGAGAATAAGGCGGAGTGATTCTGGACCGTCTGATCCAGACACATGGACAGTCCGAATTTAATCGAAGAATCGCAATCGGGGGATCACAATCAGGGGTGGCGAGCGAATGGAGCGATTAAAACATGCGATGCAACTAAGCGCAAGCCGTCGATCTAAAGGTTAGATCAACGGTTGATAATGAATCGGGGGAATCGCAATCAGAGGTCAGGAATGAGGCGATGCGATTGCATGATCAGAGAATAGGCCGATGCGATTATGATGATCGGGGGATAGGCCGATGCGATTGTGATAATTGGAGAGAGGGCCGATGCGATTGTGATAATCGGAGAGAGGGCCGATGCGATTGCGCGATCGACCAATCACAATAGGCGGTAATAAATATTGAAACCACACCAAAGAAAATCTCCCATGCGATTAGGCACTCGGTTATGGGGCCTGTTTTATATAGAACTTCGATAGGCCCGAGCTTATGTATATATGGGCTTATCAGAGTCGGGCCTTCGGGCTGGGGCTTTTTAATCTACCCATTGAAATTTTCCGATGCGATTGTGCATCGGTCTTTTTAATCAACCCATTTAATATTTAACACGTGATTTGGATTTTTATAACAAAAGTTTGGAAAAGTGGGTTTTCTATATTTTACAAGGAAAAAAGGTGATCGAGAAGGAAAAAATAGAAAGGATAAGCGCCAGAGGTGGGCCCACAGGAGATATATAAAATAATGATGCGATCGGGGGGTTTTTCAATACAAATTTTAAATCACATCGGAGGTTTTTCAATACAAAACTAATCGCAATCGGAACTTTTGAACACATCACAAGACTTGCGCATTTGGATATTTCCGATGCGATTTGCGCGATCGGCTCTTTTCAATCCAACCATTTTCATATATAGCACGTGACTTGGGTTTTTAAGTCAAAACTTTGGAAAAGTGGGTTTTTGGCATTTTACAAAGGAAAAAATAGATCGGGCATGGTTTATTCAATGGTTTAAGCGCGGAAGGTGGGCCCACAGGAAAATATATATAAAATATGATGCGATCGGGAGGTTTATAATACAACCAGTGATCGCATCGGAACTTTTTAAAGCGACACGAAAAAGGACTTGCGGTCGCTTGAAATTTAGCGATGCGATAAGCACCGTGAGGAGCTTAGCACTTGGTTTTTATGGTAATGGCATGTGGGGGAAGTGGTTAGGGGGGTTTGGCCAAAGGGGCTAAAGCCTGTCATAAAAACATGAATTTTTATGGTTTTTTCAATGTTTTCAAAGGGATTTGAAGGTTTTGGTAAGGTTTAAAAGTGGGTTTCAAACCTTATAAAGTGGATTTTTATGAATGGAAGAAGGAAACTCATAAAAAATAGAGGAATTTTATGGAAAAAAGGGGTGCAAATGAAGGTTAGTTTTGAGTGAGGGGAAAGGGGAAAATGATGGTTTTTTAGCAGTATTTCTCTTGGAATTTAGCAGAATTCTCAGATTATAAAATGGAAACAGCAAATGAAGATTTTGGACAGAGGCATGAGGCCTTTCAAGAGTCTTCAAGAGCCAACAATTTTTAGCAATAAAATTTATTTCTTGAAGGCTCAAAAAGTCTTAGTCACCTTTTGGTATAACAAATTTTATAGGTGGCTAACAGTGGCTCCACTTGGGGATGGTGCCTTCTTGAAGGCATCAAGAACTTCAGACTTTCATTTTCTGGGAGGTTGATCAGTTGCCTCATCCATTGGGCTGCCTTTCTTTGATTTAATGATCTTCTTTTGCTCTGGAAATTATAATAGCCATGAAAAATTATGGATCTTTTATCAACAAGCTTTCTACCTACCCAATCCTACAAGTCTAACATTTTTTCTTCATTAGAGTGCACTTGGATTGGAAAACTCTCTTTCAACATTTTATTCTTTTTGAAAACAGGAAAAATGATCTATTTCTACTCCTTATTTCTCCATGGACTCAGATTAAACATTTGAGCCCATATGCTTCTCTACCTAATCTACTAATCTGTTAGGATTAAACAGTCTAACAGATTTTTATTCTCTAATTTCTAAAGCAGAAATTAAAAATCATACAAGTTAGGATTGAACAGTCTAACTTGATGCTGATATATGGCATAAAAACAAGCTGCACATAGATTATTATTTGCAGAAAATTAAATCAAAATGATGAAGGCTTAAGATCTAAAAAATTCAAAGCACTTCCTTCATTTTTTTACAGCTCTGTTTTGACTTTATTTGAGTTGTTTCTCCTTTGCCATCTGGTTCAGATTTTGAGCTAATTAGAACCAGATTTTTATCCTTTTTGACTCAGAAAACAAAACAGATTTGAGTCATTCTCTTTTTGAAATGTTAGGTTCAGATTTTGAGTATGTTTGAACCTTTGATTTCTATCCTAATCTATCTACTCATAAGCCAAGATTAAACAGTTTGGCAAATCGAATTCACTATCCTATCAACAGAAAATTTAAAGCTAATTAGTCAAGATTAGGTTGTTTCACTAAATAAAAGTGTGTTTTGTAGGAGTGGCATTTAATCTTGCACAATTTCAGAATTTGTTTCTCATTTTTGGTATGGGGCTATACCCTTTTTTGTTTTCACAATCTGCCCTCTTTTCATTCTTTCTTTGTTTTTTGTATTTTTGTTTTTTTTTCAAAGAAGAAAACAACAACTACCTACATGCTCAGAACTGAATTTTATTGACATTCCTATCTAACCTATTCTAAACATGGAGTATTTACATATTCATATGATACAAAAGTGCCAATGCAACCAGCTGAGTAATGTCAAGAGGAAGAAGAAAGTCTGGTTGCTTGTCAGAGGTATCCATAGAAAATATTGAAGACTATCCTTCAATATAAAGGCTATCACAGAAGGTGACAGCTCTTGATGTCTCTGGCTCTTGCAAAGGGTCGCTGTTTGATAATTTGAGCCAGTTGGGATTTCCACACACTTTTCCATAGGATCAACAAAGAAAAGATGAAGATTCTCTTCTTCTTGGTCCTCCATGTCTGGTGGATTGCCTACTTCCAAGGCTTCAGTTTTGAGGAGTATATCTTCAGAAAGTTTCTTGGAAGCTTCATCATTCTTGACAGAAAAGGAAAAATATTCTTCTTGAGAAGATGGTATATCATCAGTAGGACAGTCTTCTATTTGTTTCCCTCCCTCTTCCTCATCATCTGAACTGGAGGAATCATCATATTTGGCAGTGTTGTACTCTTGTAGCCGTGGTAAGCTCTGGTTTAGTGGACTGTATTCTATGAGGAGGTTATTATATTCTTGAGCAGGGGTATGTTCAATTGCTTCCTCTTTTTCAAGAGAAGGCTCCTTGATTTCAGCCTGTTCAAAAATTCCTTTGTTTCTTTCCTCCTCATCCTTTGAGATGAAAGTCTGTTGAGTCCCAATCATATGGAAATTATTACTGATGATCTGAAAAGAAGTAGAGCAAAGACCAAATGAATCTTCACTCACTTCTAGGCTTTGAAAATTTTCATCATCAGTATCATAAATAGTCTGTGCTGGCTCATTACTTCTTTGAAGGAATTGATATTCCTCCCATAAATCTGCTAATGATGATCCTGCAAAATTAATCTTTGTTTGGGAAGCATCATCACTAGATAGATCAAAGTTAGGAGAATCACAAATATAAGTAATACTACCAATCAAACATACTGGGTTATCAATAGGTCCTTCTTCATTCTGATCTACAAAAGAACTTTCTGAATCTGTACAACAAAGTTCTCTATGTAAATGGGAAAGAGTGTTTGTTTTGTAGAAAGTTTCAGAGGCTGACTGTTTATAAATAGTCTGATCTATCTCTTTTTTTGTCAAAGGGAAGGATGTTTCTATGTTCCTTTGAACAGGAGTACAACAGTTCTCTGTCTCTTGCGAAGACTGATTTTGAGGTTGGATGTCTTCTTGAGCCTCCGCTATAAGGGATGATGAATCAATATTTGAGTTTTCAGGGATATCTTGAGGAATGTTCTTTACTGCTTGGATCATCTCTTCCTCAACTGATTCATCTATGTTCTTAAAATTTTTCAATAGGAGATTAAACTCATGAATGGTTGTTAAAAGATCTTCATGATGCATCTCTTCCAAAGCTTCCTCATTATCTATAATGTGTTTGGTGATGTTTTGTGATGGATCATAATATATTGCACCTAATGATAATGATGTAGTGTTTTCTTTATAGTTCTCATAAAACACATATTCAAGGTCTCTTAAAGAAAACAAACTACTAGATCTTAAGCATTTGTACCAATCCCTAGCTTTTCCTTCTAATGTTAACATGAACATTTTCATTAGGCAGTCTTCATGCCATTCAACTTTCAACCTCCATACATGTATGTGAAATTTGATAAGATGTAATAAAGGGTCATCAAACTTTTCACCTCGAAAAATAGGTAGGTTGTCATCCCAATTCACCTGGGGCATCTTATGTGGAAACCCAAGGATATGATTTCTACTCATTGGGGCATATCTTCATTGTATTCTTGGAATCATGTTGGTAAATCAAGAAAGAGGTCATTGTGTCTAGTCAATCAGTTCAGGGTCTTCTACCAGTGGAGTCATTTGGTTTACTGGGAGTTTCGGAGTGTGGAGTCACCACGTGGAAGATTTTTAGCTCCTAAGGAGGTAAAATGTTTAATGGTCCACCACCATGCGTTTCTTGTAGAGCTGCAAGGTTTTCAGGAACTGAATTAGCTCTCAAGGGTGATTTGAAAACAGTTGATAATTTTATCTTAGGAGAGTTCCTAAGGATAAATTCTAGGTTATCAACTACTTCAGGTGGGTTTGGGTCAGGGTAGGCTCTAGTATGAATCTTTCTAGGAGCCACTATGCTATGTTTTTCAGACCCAGTTAAAAAGAAAGTTTAACCAAATATGACAAACTTTAAGAGGCTAACTGATATTTTTAGAAGAAGGAAAATTTTAATCTTAAAGCCTTCTAGCTGAGTTTGTATGATGATATTAAGACTTGGGGTCTTCCCAATGGAGTCTTAAGGTCTGTTTTTAGGATTGTGGAGTCACCAGGTGGAAATTTTAGCTCTTTTGGAGGTAAAAGGTTTTATGGTCCACCACCAAGTTTATTATGAAGCCAAAATGAAATGTTTTTTGGGATTTTCTGAGTTATTTTGGTTGTTTGAAAGAGTAATGAGTTTATAAGAACTTTCTAGGCAACTATGAACTCAGTGGTCCCACCGTGATTGCCATTATGTTGGTGTCCCGTGTTTTGATAGTTTGGCAAATCAAAAGACAAGGCAACATCAGACCCAATCTTTAGAGTTACAGGATCTATTCCTCTTGTTCTCAGAGAGGGATCTCTCAAAATTTTTATTTGCAAAGTTTTATCTTGTGTGCTTATAGTATTGATTTTAGACTAGTTATTAAGTGCAGGTGTTTATTTGTTTGTTTGGTTGGGTTGAATTGATACAGCAGAACATGAAAGGTCTAGGAAAGATACACAGAATGGAGAAACATTTGGTTCATTGGGCAATGGAGTCAAGAAGAGGTCATAACAAACTCATCAATGGATATGGGATATCAAAGGGAAAATCTAACTTGGCCACAAGATCCTTTTGTTTTTGGACTAAGATGAACATTAATGATTTGGAAAGAGAGGTTTAATTCTCAACAAAGGGAATTCGAAAGCATAATTTGAACAATAAAGAGCTCTTTGATAGACAGGGCTAACCATAAATTCTATAAATCACACCTTTAAGCAAATAATGACTTCAAGACAACTTTCAAAATGAAATCTAAGATTCGGGGAACACCCTATTTCCTCAAAGATTTTATTTCAAATGACTTAGAAAACATAAATGATTCACTGATAATTGCAGTCATAGAAGAGGGAACGCCTAATACATCTATGATTACAACTATAAAAGACCTTTAAAACAACTGTTCAAGTAATGACAAAGGGCAAGATCGAAACAGACCTCTTTGACTAACTTAAAACAATGGTAATTCAATGGGAGACTTCAATAATAGTTTTTAAGTGGTAGCAGACAAGCAGGGAGAACCATAAATCATGCTGAAACCAACTTTTCAAATTATTAAGGAAATAAACAAGCATGAAGACTAAAGAGAAAGTTTAAAGCCTATAAAATACTTCAGTAGAAGAAAACATGAAACAATGAAGGATGAAAAGGTCTAAGGTGCTTCCAAGAGTCATTTCTTAGCCTAAAACTTTCAAACCTACTGTAGTAAGAGATTATGGAACATAATGAAAACAGGGGAAAACATAAAACAGTTCAGAATACTTCACCAACAGCCAAGCTCATGGATCCAATGATAGAGCCTTCTCAGGAACAAGCATGCAACATCAACATCAAGGTTTCCAAGACTTCAGTTTCTTCTTCAACTTCAATGGAGTATGTATTTATTTCAGAGAGTTTCAGTATTACAACTTGTGATCAAACAACAACCAACCAACCAACAGTTGCTCATCTTCTACTGAAGTATTTATAGGGTGATGAGGAGGTGAGATCTAACAAAATATCTCTTTAGGACAATTAATACAGAGTGAAGACTTCTTGGCCTTTTGAGAGGCTCGATGGAGAAGTTACAGGTGGATGCACTGTATTAAATTTTACAATTATGATTTAAGCTCGGTGGGAGTTTTATTTGACTTTGAGGCTCTGTGTTCTGTCTGGAGTAACTCTGTAGATATTTTCTATTAAAATCCTTTGGCATAATTAACTTCTTGGCAGCGATGGAGGTAGAGATTTCTTTAATTAATAACTTCGGCCTCTGTTTTGAATGGTTTGAGGCGACAGGTGGCTCTTGTAGTAGCTGAGGAATCAATTCACCTCAAATGCAGGTGGTGGAAGCCTTTCTGTCATTTTAAACACTTATGACTTCTTTTGGATATGTTTGAATCTGGGGAATAAAACTTTTGATAATTATTTTTAAGCCGTAATTCCCTAAATTTGTCTTCAATCTTCATCTCTGCTGTGTTCTTTTCTTCAACACTGATACTCTTTTTAAATGCGATTTTGAACCACAGTGTCTTGTCAATGTGTAGATCCGTGCTGGGCCTTAAAGGTATCAATGCTCATAGAGCATCGACAAACAATGGAATAGAGCTTGGTGGACATTCTCCTTTAATGTAAAACAGGCATGGGAAACGTCTTTCCCGGCCTGCGGCCTTTCTTCATTATACAATGGAAAACCATAAAAAACACCTGCAAAACACAACTGAAATTTATAAAATCCTGCGTAATGGGTTAAACTGCTTCAGAAGGCGGGAAAGATCGTGTCCATTGGATGGCTGCATCCAACGGTGGAGATTTACGTAGAAAGGCAAAAAGGAGAGCGGGAGGAGAATAAGGCGGAGTGATTCTAGATCATCCGATCTGGACACGTGGACGGTCCAGATTTAATCAGAGAATCGGAATCAGGGGATCGTAATCGCGGGTGGCGAGTGAATGGAGCGATTAAAACATGCGATGCGACGAAGCACAAGCCATCGATCTAAAGGTTAGATCAACGATTGAGAATGAAATCAGGGGAATCGCAATCGGAGGTCGGGAATGGGGCGATGCGATTGCGCGATTGGAGAATAGGGCGATGTGATTGCGATGATCGGGGGATAGGCCGATGCGATTGCGATAATCGGAGAGAGGGATGATGCAATTGCGATAATCGGAGAGAGGGCCGATGCGATTGCGTGATTGGCCAATCGCAATCAGCGGTAATAAATATTGAAACCGCACCAAAGAAAATCTCCGATGCGATTAGGCGCCCGGTTATGGGGCCTGTTTTATATAGAACTTTGATAGGCCCGGGCTTATGTATATATGGTCTTATTGGAGTCGGGCCTTTCGGCTAGGGATTTTCAATCTACCCATTGAAATTTGCCGATGCGATTGCGCGTCAGTATTTTTAATCAACCCATTTAATATTTAACATGTGATTTGGCTTTTTATAACAAAAGTTTGGAAAAGTGGGTTTTTTATATTTTAAAAGGAAAAAAGGTGATCGGGAAGGAAAAAATAGAAAGGATAAGCACCGGAGGCGGGCCCACCGGAAATATATAAAATAATGATGTGATCAGGGGGTTTTTCAATACAAAGTTTAAATAGCATTGGAGGTATTTCAATAAAAAACTAATCGCAATCGGAACTTTTGAACACAGCACAAGACTTGCGCATTTGGATATTTCCGATGCGATTTGTGCGATCGGCTCTTTCCAATCTAACCATTTTCATACATAGCACGTGACTTGGGTTTTTAAGTCAAAACTTTGGAAAAGTGGGTTTTTGGCATTTTACAAAGGAAAAAATAGATCGGGCATGGTTTATTCAATGGTTCAAGCACGGAAGGTAGGCCCACAGGAAAATATATATAAATTATGATGCGATCGGGAGGTTTATAATACAACGGGTGATCACATCGGAACTTTTTAAAGCGACACGGAAAAAGACTTGCGCTCGCTTGAAATTTAGCGATGCGATAAGCACCGTGAGGGGCTTAGCACTTGGTTTTTATGGTAAGGGCATGTGGGGGAAGTGGTTAGGGGGGTTTGGCCAGAGGGGCTAAAGCCTGTCATAAAAACATGAATTTTTATCGTTTTTTCAATGTTTTCAAAGGGATTTGAAGGTTTTGGTAAGGTTTAAAAGTGGGTTTCAAACCTTATAAAGTGGATTTTTATGAAATGAAGAAGGAAACTCATAAAAAATAGAGGAATTTTATGGAAGAAAGGGGTGCAAATGAAGGTTAGTTTTGAGTGGGGGGAAAGGGGAAAATGATGGTTTTTCAGCAGTCTTTCTCTTGGAATTTAGAAGAATTCTCAGAGTATAAAATTTAAACAACAAATGAATATTTTGGACATAGGCATGAGGCCTTTCAAGAGTCTTCAAGAGCCAACAATCTTTAGCAATAAAATTTATTTCTTGAAGGCTCAAAAAGTCTTAGCCACCTTTTGGTATAACAAATTTTATAGGTGGCTAACATATTGTTTATTTCATATTGTTGTAGAAAACCTCTTACAATTATGCTGTGTGTGCTCCATAAATTATTGTATAGCTTAAGTCATGGGATTTCAGTGTTTTTAAGTTATATTGGGACCAAGAGATTTGTTTAACTCATCAAAATGGATTTGTTTTTGATCCAGTTCTAGATGTGAGTTGCATAGTACATAAGCTAAGGGATCCAAGCATTATTTTTTCTTGTTGTAATGAAGTTCTCTGGAATTAACGTTTTTATGGCCCATATTGTTGCATTTCCCCACTTTGGGATGACATAGTGGATCATATTTTTGCTGCTATAACAATGATTTGTTGGCTAAGTTTTCTACACAAATTTTATGAGTTAATTTATCACTAATAGTCTAGTATCGTGTTTATGTATTGTTGCATTCCCATTTTGGGATATTACAGTGGTATCAGAGCATAATCTTGGCTCAGCCTGTGAGTTCTAGCCATTATGCTATCAGAAGAATAATAATATAAAGAGAAGATAATTATGGAGAGAATGAGCTTTGTACCATCACTTTTTAGATCTAGAAATAACCTCTCCAAGGAGGTTAAGCAGATGAAGGAGAAGAGATGCAATGAAACTCCTAGAGGGTTTCAAGAAGAGGAAGGGCCATGCACTTCATATTCTCAAAGAGGAGAAGACAAGAGGCATGAAGGAAACTTGGAATATGAAATTCTAAGAAGGTACCTTGTAGAATACAAATCTCAACCTAGAGCTTTCAAATAAACTCTAGCTCTTCCTCAGTTTATCCAGCTAGAAGAAGAAAGGAGGCCCTACAAAAATGAGATGATGAGAGGCAATAGATTTCTATTGTCCACTTTTGATGGATCAATCACATGTGCAGCAAAGGCTTGGGTGATGAAGCTAGAAGCATTCTTCCTACTACATCCAGTGGTAGAGAGAGAGAGGCTGTAGAAATTGCAGCACTGCACCTTGAAGGTGGAGAAAGCACTTGGTGGTTCAACCATGTGAGTCATGCAAGAGTGTCTACTTTTGTAGAATTCACTCAAAAGGTGATCAAGAGATTTGATAAAGAGAAATTAGAGGAAGAGAAGCCCTCACGACCATTGTAAGAGGCATGCACCAGCGATGTTACAACCATGGAGGAGCAGCCTTCATCTTTAGCAGTTTGGGAAACCAACACATTGGAGGAAGGAACTCTTGTAGCCATACAAGATACCTCCAAATTTCAGCAAGGTATGCCTAAGTTTCCATCTCTTATAATTTCATCAAACCTTATGGAGGGATATACATCATTGCATACTTCTAATCTAGAGCAACATAGCTGCACTACACTATGAACCTTGAGTTATTAAAGGAAGGGATGAACTACATTCAACCTCTTGAGTTGAAGTGTAGAATTTCTGAAGATAGGATGGGTATGATCCCATGGACAATGGCTGACTATGACTGCAGCATTGTACCTTGCTTTGAGACAATACATGTATCCCCTTGCAGACCTACAACGCTATACATAAGCAGCAGTGAAAATAAGAGGACCCATTCCTTATGGGAGCATTCAAATGGCAGCTTCATTCATGAAACAATGGAGGAAAAGATGATAGATGGTAGACATCTTGGGATGATAAATATTTTCTCCTTTCTAGATGACACTTTCTTAATGATCATCTCACAGATCAAAGAGAAACTTCTATCTGCAGCAGATCCAGGACCTTATTGGTTTTGGAAGGCCATTGATGAGAAGAAGGACTCATGGAGATATCTCATTGGCGGTGCACTTCAACATATCATGGAGTGAAAATTTCTTCAACAGTTTGAGGAGGTTTTTCCCTCATCACACTTGGATCCTTATGGATTCAAGCTGGTCATTGGTGTGAGATCTTCTCTAGGAGATCTCTGAGGATTTGCATTTCAACATCCCATGAAATGCAAGAAGAAAAATATGATATGGGATGATGGTAGTCTTCTTTGGAGGAGCACCAAGATGGAGAATGGTAGGAGACATCCACAGGTGGATGAATGTATGTGGATGGAGAGCAAGAGGCTGGTGAGCCACTTGCATATTTATGACACCATGCAGCAAGAGGCATGGCTGCGTTAGCTACTCTTGAAAGAGTTTGGCCATCATATGAGATATCCTTTTTCCAAGGGTGTGTGGGTGGAAGAAACTTGGCAGGACACTTGCATCATATGGAAGAAAATATTTTTGGTGCATTATGTTGATATGATCTCCTTCATGTCAATCAACATATTTTCACCTCATGATTTGTATAATGGAGGTGTGAGGGGGCAACAAGAATTATTATTGCTGTGGCTTCTCTTGCGAGAGTATGGGCAGAAATTGTTCCATACTCATCACGATATTTCCGGAGAAATGTATGGCACATTCAAGGTGCAAAGAGGCTACCCTTCATCGTTGGAGGATAAGGAGGGGCTTCCACATAGTAAGAATATTTCCCCACATATCAGCATGATGGTGGATGACTTTGGCATGTGGGATGTCAAGGAAGGGAGTCATGGAGTGACAAGAGCCTTATCACTAAGGCCAACAACGCTGTCACTTGGGAGTATGTTTCTATTGATGGAGTGTTCCAAGGGGAGTGTGCATCCCTTCTTGTTGCAGATTTTTATGAGAAGATTCTCATGGGAGGAATCATCCATGGATCTCACTTTCAGCTTACTCTTTATGCATGGTAAGAAATGTATTTTTTTACTTATTGATTATTTCATTGAGTATATACTTCTTCTCACCATGTATGTATAGTGCATTGCTCCACAAGAGGGCAAGATTATTTATGGGTTTCATGGTAATTCTAGAGCCAAAATATATGATGGATATAACCCTTCTCTACATGACTTTGGGAAAGTGTGTTTTCATTGTACTCAGCTGATATATAATGTTATTTACCACCTCATGGTAGATGTGATAACATGCACAACTGTTATCTTGTTGAAAGACCACTTGCCACATGATGATCTAAAGCAGTAATTGGGAAGACTGCGCTGTATCCACTTGAGAAACCATTGGTATCATCCAAAATTACACATAACCTTCAACATTTTTCTGATTTGGATGCCAAATGATGATGATGTGCCATTCATTTTGAATGGGATGATTTGGGCCAGCATGATTCATGACATGGGAGAAAAGATCTTTGGAGATCTAATCTTCTTCTTGTCACTTGAGGGAAACCTTATTGCAGTCCAAGATCAGCATATGCTCTACACTTATCATAAGTGGAGAGGAAGAAAATGTGGGGTAGGCCATTTTGTCTACCAATTTCAGTTATTTAGCCCACCAACATTGCAGGAGCCCAAGGTGGAGGAGTTCTTTCATTAGTTGCCATGTTGGAGGGTGACTCATTTTGTATTGATGATAGCTTGGGAATGGAGGTTTCATAAGGGATTGATAGTTCCCAATGAATTTTAGACCCCATGCCTTGAGGGGACCTCTAGACAACACTTAGTTGCCTCCTTGAGTATTTCACCTTTTCATGATGATGGCCATTTGGGATGCTTACAAAATGCTAGCTTGTATGCTTGGGAGGGGCACTATGGAGACTTATTGTTGAGACAACATCATATTCCTTGGAGGCATTCATCATATGAGGATGCTACAGGAGGAGGAAAGGAGACTTTCCAGTTTTGTCCTTGTAGTTGCTTGAGGACAAGCAACATCTAGGAGGGGAGGATTGTAATATTCCAAAATTAGCATGCAGCTAATTGGAATATTGAATTTTGCTTTTGTCACATAACAGTTGAATAAATGGGTAAGAAGGCCCATGCATATTAAAAATAGGAATAAAATCCCTCATGTTGTGAAAAGGGATCATAAAACTAGCTGGATTTTACACTCCCTAGTGTGAACAAGGACAAAATCATGTGGACAAGGTGAAGTTTGACCAAGTCAACAACGCTCATATGAGAGGAGGGGATCACCCATAGAGATAGCATAGTGCAAGTAGGAGGAAGATTCCTTGGTGGAGGAAACCCTAATGTGTGGGGCCCGAGGCAAGAAGGCTCACAATTGTTTAAAAGGAGGGCAAGGAAGCCATATGAGGACATGAATTTAATATTGGATTTTGGTCTGCATGACTATTCTGCTTTCTCCAACTGTTTAGTTGGGATTTTTGTGCTGCTTAGCACAAGGTATTCCTGTTTAGGAATCCCTTCTCCTTTCTTGAGAGGCCTCTTGAAGGAGCTTGTACTGTATTTCTCCACATCTAGGCTTGAGGCCAAGCATCCTCCTTTAGCTACAACATTATTTCTGCAGCAGTCAAACGTTGTGTTGCAGGGTGTTGCAGTGGGGGTTCACAACACCACTTCCTGCACTTATTTTTCAAAGGAGGGAGCTTCCATTCCTTTGGGAGATCAATAAGGAAGGTTTTGGAGAATATTTCCATATCTTGGCACTTGGCCAAAGTACTCCCATCATCTACAACGTAGTCCCTTGTAGGAACTACATTATTTCTTGTGGTGTTGCAGTGTGAGGGTTCAGACCCTTGTTTTTGAGCTAGTTTCTGAGGAAAAGGGCCAACCCTTCTCCTGGAAAGCTTATAAGAAGGATCCTCCTTCATTTATTTTATTATTTAGTTGTATGTATGCAAAAATTTAGCTAACTACGTTATTTCAGATCCAGATCTATAGATCCACTCCTTTGTACTTACTCTCTCAAGAAACCCTTGCCAGGTTATCTTCATATTGTGAAAAAGGGGCTAGATCCCTATTTTTCTCTATATTTTGGATAAATAAACTCCAGATATGTTGTTTATGTCATATTTTTGCAGAAACCTTCTTACAATTACGCTATGTGTGCTTCAGAAATTTCTATATAGCTTAAGTCATGGGATTTCAATGTTTTTAAGTCATATTGGGACTGAGAGATCTGTTTAACTCATCAAAAGGGATTTTTTTATGATCCCCTTCTGGATGTGAGTCCCATAATACATAAGATAAGGGATCCAAGCATTATTTCTTCCTGTTATAATGCAATTCTCTGGAATTAACGTTTTTATGGCCCATATTGCTGCATTTCCCCACTTTAGGATGACACAATGGATCATATTTTTGCTGTTGTAACAATAATTTGTTGGATAAGTTTTCTACACACATTTTATGAGTTAATTTCTCACTGCTACTCCAGTATCGTGCTTATGTATTTCTGCATTCCCATTTTGGGATATTACAGTAAAATTCATTAATCTTTCTCAGTCTGATGATATTGGTGATACTGTGAATTTGCAAGAGGAAAAACCAGTGGTCACTTTTGGTCCACATGTGGAGTTGGTAGATTATTCTGTTCCCCCATTTTATATATCACAGCTTCTTCATGATTTCATTCTTCATAATTGTATGTTGGACTTTGGTGCATCACATAATGTCATGGCATTATCTGTAATAAAAGAATTGAATTTACAAATTACTAAACCCTATAGAGACCTGTATTCATTTTATTAAAAAGGGTGAAGTGTGTTGGGCTTATCAAATACTTGGTGGTGTCCCTGGCCCAAATTCTAGCCAAAAGAATTATGATGGATGTAGTAGTTGCATATATTTTGGCTAGATTTGGTATGCTTTTGTCAAGATCTTGGGGAGCGAAGCTTGGAGGTGTTTTAAAAATTGACTTCACATATGCTATTATTCCTGTGTTCAATGGGGAAGAAAGAAGGTTATACAGAGAAGCAATATTTGTTAAAACTACCACAAAGAAAGATGCAGGAAATTCCCCTATCTATGGTCAAGAGAAGGAAAAAATTTCTTTTTTTATGTTGCATGAGGATGCAGAGTTTGATGAAGACTCAAAGAAGCAGCTCTCTTCAGAAATTGTACATAATGAGCTGAGTTCAAACAAAATTTGGAAGTGTTATTTTGATGGTGCCTATTCAAAAGATGGCACAGGAGTTGGATTTACTGATATCTCCAGAAGGTAATATTTTTCCTTTTTCTTTTAAACTTGAATTTGAATCAAAAAATAATGTAGCTGAGTATGAGGCATTAATTTTGAGTCTTCAAACTGCCCAGCAAATGGGAATCCATTTTATTTCCATTTTTGGTGATTCTAAGTTGATTATAAGACATATTAAAAATATTTGTCAAACCAAACATCCAAGGTTGAGATCATATAGGAATAAGTATGGGACCTGATTGAGAATTATTTTGAAGCTTTGAATCTTCAATTAATTTGAAGAGAAGAAAACAGAATGGCAGATTCACTGGTAGTTGCAAATAGTACTTTCAAGCCACCTATAAATCCAAAACTAAGGTATGAGATTGAGTTAAGGCATAGACCCTCAATCCTTGACAATGTTAAGCACTGGCAGGTCTTTGAAGATGATGAGCAGATAAATAATTTCTTCACAATGATTGAAAATTTTGAAGATAGTAAAATAGATCAAGATAGTGAACAGACTGATCAAAATGAAGACTTGAAAAATCTTAAGCAATCAATAGGTGATCAGAAAATAATCCAGTTAAAATACAATATATTGCCTAGAGGATTAGTTCCTCTTGAAATATTTTTTGCTTCAAATGATGTAGAACTGGATCAAAAGAAGGTACCTCAAGAGGGTGAGATGGAATATTGTAATCTGGGAACTCAACAGAGGCCAAGGTTGTCAAATTATTCTAGGGTGTTCCTAATAATTATAAAGAAAGGTACATTGATATTTTCAAAAAATATATGGATGTATTTGCATGGTCCTATGAGGATTTGAAAACATATGATCTGGATATTATTCAGCACAAAATACCATTGAAGGATGGGGTAAAGCCTCATAGATGAAAAATTAGGCAAATCAATCCATTGCTCCTTACTCCAATTGAAAAGGAAGTGAAGAAATTGTTGCAAGAAAAAATTATAGTACCACTCAGATATTCAGAGTGGGTTTCTAACCTAGTTCATGTGAGGAAAAAGAATGGAGAGATACATCTATGTGTTGACTTCAGGAATTTAAATAGAGCATCAATTAAAGACAATTATCCTTTGCCTAAGATAGACTACATTTTACAGAAAGTGACAGGAGCATATAGATTGTATATGGTGGATGGTTTCTTTGGGTACAACCAAGTAGCTATTGAAAAAGAAGATCAGAAGAAAACAACTTTTACCTCACCTTGGGGAACGTTCATGTATGCCAAGACGCCATTCGGTCTTATGAACCCAGGTGCCACTCTTCAAAGGGGAATGGACATAGCATTTGTGGGTGATAAGTTTGTAGTCATATATCTGGATGATGTGACTATTTTCAGATTCAGATGATGAAATTTTGGAGCATTTGTAGAAGGATTTCTTGAAATGCAGAAAGTTTGTGCTGTCATTGAATCCCAAAAAATCCTTGTTTTCTTTGGAGGAAGGAAAGTTGTTAGGTCATATAGTTTAAAATCAGGGAGTGAAAATTGATCCAGCAAGAGTTGAAGCTATCCAAACAATTCCCTTGCCCAAGAGTTAAAAGGATATTCAGAGGTTTCTAGAAAAAGTAAATTTCATGAGAAGATTTGTCCCAAAATATGTTGAAATTTTCAGGAATATAATAGATATGCTGAAGAAGAATTGTGAAGTAAAATGGGTCAAGGATGTTAGAGAATCCTTTGCTAGGATTAAAGGAGCTCTTCAGGAAGCTCCTATTTTGATCAGCACGGATTATCAAAATTGTTTTCAATTATTTTCATTTGCATCGCCTACTACCATTGCTGCTGTGCTGTTGCAAAAGAATGAAGAGGGAAAATAACAACATGTGGCATTTTTCAGTAAAGTTCTCAGGGATGCTGAAATTAAATATGACATTTTCGAAAAACAGGTATATGCTTTAGTTAAAGCATTAAAAGCATTCAGGACTTATGTGTTGCAGTCTCAGATAGTTGCTTATGTGCCTAACTCTGCTGTGAAGGATGTGTTGATTCAAAGTGATGTGGAAGGTAAAAGAGGAAAATGGATAGCTAATATCCAAGAATATGACTTAGATATCAAGCCTACCAAATTGGTCAAAGGACAAGGTTTGGCAAAGCTGTTGACAGAGTCAAATTTTCAAGCTTTGGGAATTAATTTGTTGGCACCTTTAGATGAAGCTACTAATGGAAGCGGTCAGAGTAGTACAAAGACAACAATTAAATACAAGTTCCTATGTTCTGATTGGTATAAGGATATTGTTCATTACTTATGTTTTTTCTCTTGACCAACCTCACTGAACAAAAAAAAATACATAGCTCTTAAGCTCAAATCTTAGCCATATGTCATAAATGATGCTAAGTTATATTGGAAGGATCTTGCTGGAATTTTGTTGTTGTGTTTGACATAATGTGAATGAATGGAAGTTATAAAAGAATATCATGAAATATATGTGGAGGCCATTATAGTTAGAAGGTTACTACTCATAAAATCCTCAAATCAGGTTTTTATTGGCCCTCCTTGTTTGCTGATGTATACAGAATGGTTAGAAGCTGCCAGAAATGTCAATTATTTGCAGAAAAGAAAAGATTAGCTCCGCTACCTCTTCTCTTAGTGTTTGTTGAAGAACCCTTTAGGCAATGGGGATTAGATTTTATTGGGGAAATCAATCCACCATCAAGTGGGAAGTTCAAGTGGATTCTAACTGCCACTGACTATTTCACAAGGTGGGTTGTAATATTCCTAAATTAGCCCACATCTAATGAGAATATTAAAATTTTGTTTTTTCACATTGATGGGTGAATAAGTGGGTGGGGAGACCCATAAAACTATTTATGGTGAATAAAATCACTTCTCATGTGAAAGTGGATCATATTTTCAGCCTAATAAAGTACCACAAGGTGTGGACAGGGGCCAAAACACTTTGACTTGGTCAACCTTGACCAAATCTACAACGTTGTTATGGAGGAGTGGCCATCAATGAGGCACAACATAGTTTTAGATGGAGATGCCTTGTGTGAAAGAAGTGATTTCATTGGAGGTGGTTTAGGGTTTGCAAGCTCTTGTCTTATAAAAAATAAGGGGATGGAAGCATTAGAAGGTTGTTGATGATATGATATTTTTCTCAGTATATTGTCTGTTTAGACCTATCTCATTCTCTTGTTGTTTTGGCTGAGAATAATGTTTTTTATCATTGGGTGTTCCTGGTCGGGAATCCCATCTCTTCCCACTGAGTAGCTCTTGAGAGAGTTTGTATTGCATTTTACACTATTTGGCTTAGGGCCAAGCTACTTCTTTCAACTACAGTGTAGATCCTGTTGAGGGTTTGATTGTTTTTGCAAGCTGCAACAAGTGGAGATTAGATATTTCAGATCTAGTCCATTTCAGTGCTTGTTTTCAATGGAGGAGGGTTCTACTTCATTGGGAGGACAGTATTGAAGACATTGAGCATCGTTTCCATATTTTGGCATGTGGCCAACTGTATTTTCATCCCTACATCATAGTATAGATCCAGATCTACGTTATTCATGTAAGTGTATTTGTAGGGTGTTTCAGCACATCATTTGGAGAGTGATTTTCTAGGTGTTGGGGATCTACCCTTCACTTTGGAGATCTGTTGGAGAAGATAATTTGTATTGTTTATATTAGATCAGATCCACTTTCCAGATCTGATTATTTATATAGATCTATAGTCTTAGTTCTTAGATCTACATCTTGTACTTGGTGTTTTGCTGAAAACCCCAAGGGGGTTCAATAAAGGAGCTTGTATAGTGTATACATCTGGTATAGATCTAAATTTTTGTCCACATACTTGCTCTAGATCTGATGTGTAATCTACATCTATTGTAGAGCCAATAAAATAATTTTTTAAGACATTTTTATTCTTTATACATGGTTGTAGCACATCATTTTGAGGGTTTCTTTCATTGGAGACTTTTATTTTCTTGTTATGCATCTTATAGGCCAATTTTTACATACATTTTGCTGCTGTAATAAAAAATGAAAGGTGTCCATATTGACCTCCTGCTATTTCTAAGATGATTTGTGTTATTTTTCTATCATTCTGCATTGTATTGCTGCATTCCCCATTTGGGAATATTACAGTGGTATCAGAACATCATCTTGGAACAGCCTGTGCTTCCTAAAGAGCCAGTATGTCTTCTGAATGAGGAGTGCCTCTCACTAATAGAGGGAGGAGATATCTAGAAAGAAGAAACAGAAGATTTGACTACACTGATGAGAAATAAGACAAGGGTAAAACCCCTTTATTTGGAGAAATGAAAGGGAAGGAGATTTCAAGACTTCTTCTTTAGACTATGCATGAACTTAGAAGAGAAATCAAGGGAATGAAGAGGGAAAGACATGAAGGTACCTCAAGAATATTTTCACATGAATAAAACCCCAGTTGTTCATATTATGTGTGCAAGCACTCAGCTACACAATCAGATCTACAACGTTATACTATGCCCATATTTACTGCAAGAGAGATGGAGAAAGAAAATGCACCAAAGGAGGAGACTTTGAGTGATTATCTTCAAGAGTATGAATCTCAATCTTGGAGATTAAAGGAGCACTTGAACTTCCAAGAGTTCTTCCAACTCAAGGAGGAAAGAAGATCCAACAAGCACAACAGAAGCAGAAGAGGTAGATTCTTTCTGCCAAATTTTGATGGATCCTCCACATGCACAGCCAAAGATTGGATAGATCAGCTAGACTCATATTTGCATCTGTTAGACTCCGTTTTGTCAGAATGCTGCAATCAAATTCACGAAGGTTCAGTTCTCCTTATTTGCAGTCATTAAAGAGTAATTCTGCAGTTCAGGGTTTAGTTTTCAGAGCTAGGCTAGAGGAAGGTTCAGTAAATTTTCATTTCAGAAATGTCGTCATAAATAAGGCGAGATTGATTCTTCTTCAAAACCCTGTTTTGAAGAAGAAGTCATCAAATATGTTTTTATGATGAATATGTAATTTATTAATCTTGCAAATTCTCCAACTCTTCAAAAGGCAGCAGCTCAACTCCTATCTCTGCAAAAGCACAAACAAAAGAAAACAAAACATCATCAGCAATCAGAGACAAAGCGAAATCAAACAAAACAGAGTTTTTCTTCCAAATGACGGAAGGCCAAATTATGCAACACGCCCAGCTGTTGGGTGGAGTTGATGGTTATAATCTTGAAAGGAAACCATGTGTGGCTTGTAGCTGGCCAGACATTGGCAAGAAAAATTCATGCTTTCTCTCGTAGATAAGGCACAACATAATCAACCTTTTGAGTATGGATCCAAAAGTTTGTTAACGGAATAAGGCACAAAATTTGTTAATTTGTTAGTACATTCTCCTCAATAGTGAATAAAGAGAATGCAACCCCTCTATGAACTTGATCGAACTTGAGTGATGAGCTATAGTCAATAAAATTATTGGTTTCCCTTGAGTGTTGATATGCTAATTATGAGGCAATCGCAATTCTAACTTCTGCAAACCAATTCTTGCTTAACCACACAACAATACTGAAACTACTTGACTCCATGTTCAATGTACATAGAAGAGATTTCATACAACACCAGTTTCTGCAAAGCATATTCTCTGCAATTCGAGTTTGGACAGAGAGTTCATAACAAAGGCAATCACTCTACTTGTAGAAATCATGGACCTCATAGACGTTGCAGATCCTGATGCTGTTCGTGGAGTTCGTGGTTCACCAATTCAAGGCAAAGATCAGATTAGTGAAGTTGGAGGCCGAGGTCAAGTTTTGAAGGCCATGTGCAAGGTTTCATAGTTCTGGACTGGGTTGTGGATCTCGAGCGACCCACTTGGGCGCGAGCGACCCACCTGGGCAGAGCGACCCACTTGGGTGATTTTCGCAGTGTTAAATTACAACGTGAGCGACCCACTCAGAGGTGAGCGACCCACTTGCCAGCAGAATTCAGAAAGGTCGTGTTGAGTGCCCAGTTTCGTTTTAATTCGTCTCCAGCTGCCTGCAAACATGTTTTAACCTTTGCTCAGTAGATTTTTGTCATGGTTGTATTGATCTTGGGAAACAAGCATTGCGTGAGGAAGTTATTGATATGTTTTCTGTTATGACACTAAAAAGACATATGTTTTGGAAAGGGAATTCCAGAGACTATTTTTCTAGTGGATGATA
This sequence comes from Pinus albicaulis, assembly GCA_034641835.2. NCBI lineage: Eukaryota > Viridiplantae > Streptophyta > Pinopsida > Pinales > Pinaceae > Pinus > Pinus albicaulis. The sequence goes on from MU968317.1 coordinate 32,589,054, forward strand.
AATTAAGCATACAAAATTTGGAGCGGCATTCGAGTTCTAGAGTTGCAGTTGTGCATATTGATGGCACGGAAACTGTATTTTCCAAGTCAGTCAACTACCTGTTTGAGCTTATTCAAAGAAGTCCAGCGCCAGAGCCACTATGTCAAAATATGCTTCATGCTGAAATAATGCCTCGCCGATTATGCAAAGCTGCAGCTGTTACACTGGCCAGAAGCATACAAAAGCTTACATCAATCATTTGTTAAATACGCATGGAATGCTGTAACAACGAGTTTTATTCAAATGACAGGTGGAAAATTTACATTTAAAGACTGAAAACCAAAATTACAACGATGACATCGACCACAACAGAAAAATAGGAACAAATTGCCTATTTTGACATTCAGTTGCAATTTGAAAGATCTACGCTCCAGTTTGTGTCTTTGAAATGGCCAGCAGAGATTTTCGAACAGTTAAAGATCTGCGCTCCAGAGATTTTCAAATGGTAAAAATAACGTGGCAATCAAAAGTCAAAAGTCAAAAAGCAGACAACTATCCCAGCAAGGAAATTGAATTGGTGGTCTATTTTGGGGTCTTCGAGCTGCAGCTCATAAAGTCTAGCTACAGGTTCTATCAAATCATTGGTCTTCAACAAACAAATATAACGCTATTCCTTTTAGAGAAGAGTCTTCCTATTTTCATGATTATTGATGTAATCCCGTCTCCTTATTTTCAAATTGTAGTTAGCACTTCATAGTTTATTTAATGTATTAAATAATCATTTTTGTAAAGGGTGGGAAGAATTCTGAGAGCTAGTGTAGGAGAGAACAGAGCTTCATTGTACAGATTTTGACAGAGATTTTAATGAAGAGATACAGCTCTGTTTTTTTTGAGATTCTTGTGGCTTGAAATTTAACATTTGTGTCCTCTTTTGTTTCATAAGTAGCCTGTTATGTGTTCATGTCATTTCATGATCGTTTCCATTTGAACAAATGAAGTGTTAAGGTATAATTCATAATTTATATGCTCTGCCTTTAAGTTTGTTCATATTTGATGTTTTCTTCTGTTTGACAAGGATTCATCCTCTATGCCCTTGTCAACTTCTCAGCAGTCTTTCCATTCCGTTTATCTCAATTTAATTGTTAAATTTCTCGCTTACCTTGCCTCAGGAGATAATCTGTGTTTTTCATTTGATCTCTGCTCTTGATTTCTTTGCCTCACACAGCCCAGAAACCCAACATTTATTAAAAACCTTATTCACATCTGTTTACTAGCCTAAGATTAGCATTCCTTATCGGTCATCTCAGCCCCTTGAAGATCCTTTTGCCGAGATAGACCCAGAGAGAGCCCTCTCCTGTCCTCGTAGGGCTAGCTACGAGGTGAAGGTTGGTTTGATGTTGCCTCGAGTTTTGCCTCTTTCAGCCTGTGGGTGCATTCGAGCTTAACATACAGACTAACGGGGAAGTCCTCCCGTAAAGGAAATCAAGTTCAGATCTGATGCTGATGGTGAACAGCAGTCAGACACCGCAAGGCTGAAATCATTCACCCGGCGACTTCACACACTAAACAATCCAGACAATCAAATGCTTCATGGTGACTTCACTACAGGGAGATCAGTAGCTGTGAGATTTTCAAGATGGACCGGATCGCAAGAAGATACGCTCCCATGAGCCGAGATCACATCCCAGGTTTTCCGAATAAGATGCCCAAGGTGGATTGGTCGAGGAATCTGCCTACGTTTAACGATGATGGTAAGAAGGATGCTTCTTTACATCTGATTATATTTCACATGCATATTCGCAAGTTGAAGGTGGATTTTCCTGAAGATTGTTTGATGAAGATATTCCTAGCCACTCTGGAAGGTGAAGCCCAATCTTGGTATGAAAATTTTCCACCGGCATGTATTTACTATTTAAAGGATTTTCATGCTTTGTTCATTGAAAGATATCAAACGTCTTAATCATCATTAAATTTAGTTCATGACTGTTTCAAACATGCTCCTACTTTTATTGAAAGCCTTGAGAAATATTATGAAGATGATAATTTCATGGATGATGAGATCATGGAGGCTCTGTACGAGAATCCATTTCAGCGAAATGAAGAGAACCTAGAGGATACCCATCAAAATGCTCAGGAAATTTTACAGCAGAATCAAGATCAACAGGTTGAAGAATGCCATATGGCTGAAAATGATGAAAGGGAGAATGACATTTCAGATCTGCCCACAGAAGAAGACAACATGCAGATTGCAGATTGTGATAATGACCAGCCAGCTACTTCAGTTTCAGATTCAGATTGTGATGACCAAGCATATCTTGTGCTGAAACCCATCAAAGAGAACTCTACTGTTGAAATCATCTGGAATGCAGAAGACACAGTAATGGATCCAAATGTTCTCAGTCATACTGTCAGTCCGTCATTAGAACACAACCTTCATGAAGAAGCAATCCAGTCAGTTCATGAAAAAAAAAATGAGATCTTTGTGCAAGTAAGTGATAAAACTCCTTTCAATAACTCAGTAATAAATGATAGTTTGAATGCCCTGTCATATGAAGATAATTACTGTTTAAGCAGAAGAAAACAAAAAGCATTGTCTCCTTTGTCTGAAGATGAGATAGATCAGCTATTGAAAGGTCATGTTACAACTCAAGTAAAAGAAGATTTGCAGTGTGCAAATGGTCAAGAAGGTGTTGGTGAAAATTCTTCCTCATTTGAAAAAGATGACTATCTTGTAATCAGTTGTGTAGATCAGCAAACAGATAATTTTTTCTTTCACAAAGATGATAAGGCTGTCATGTTTGATAATCTTGAAAATTGTTTTTTGTTTAAGAATGACCTAGATCATGAAGTTGAGGAATATATGCTAGAATTTCTCATGGTCAAGGAACCTACAACCAACACTCAAATGGCAGATACCTCTCTGTGCATTGCTCTCCCTCAGAAATCAATTGTCCTTTCAGATCAGAATGGAGTGAATACTTGTATTTTTGCAGCTGGATCTCCAGATAAGCCAGTGCTTCAGGATTTTCAAGACCCCTTCAGCATTCTTATGCAAGCATGAGAAAATATAAATATTTCCTGGGTCATTATCATAAGCTTTGGTTTCAGTGGTTATTTTGAGTTGCCTACAGGTTCATCATTCTGCCTGCTCAAGGAGAGTAAGAGAAGAAATTTGGGGTGTAGCCATCTACTGGATTGGTTACATTGGAAGGCACATTACACATGATTGTACATATCACATCAGTATGCAGGTGGTTTCCATCATTATTTTAAAGCTTGATGGACTGCTTCCCTTTTTCAATAAGCTTTTGTTCTAATTCAGTCATTTCAGTTTGCATTGAAGTCAGTTTGAGTCAATTTTCTAGTTAATAAGTTGAGTCATTAGTCTTTAGTCTGTTTGTCAGAATAATGATTCCATAGCCCAATGGATGGAGGCATTTTCTGCTCTCCCAAAGCTCTGCAGTTCTTGGCACCTCCAAGAAGCGGCAGCTACCATCCCCATTGGAGCCAATGTTAGACTCCGTCTTGTCAAGTCCTCTGTCAGAGTCAAATTCACCAAAGTTCAAGCTCCTTATTTGCGTCATTAAAGAGTAATTTCAGCTCAGGGTTTAGTTTTCGTGAGCTAGGCTAGAGGAAGGTTCACAAGAAATTTTCATTTTAAATGTCGTTGATAAATAAGGCGAGATTGATTCTTCTTCAAAACCCCGTTTTGAAGAAGAAGTCATCAAATATGTTTTTATGATGAATATGTAATTTGTCAAAATGCCGACAAATTCTCCGCCTCTTCAAATGGCGTAGTTTCAGCAGCCTCCTGCTCGCAAAAGTACAAACAAAAAGAACATCATCAAGAATCGTAGACAAAGCGAAATCAAACAAACAAAACAGAGTTTTGCATCCAAATGTCAGAATGCCAAATTATACAACACGCCCAGCTGTTTGGTGGAGTTGATGGTTATAATCTTGAAAGTGAACCATGTCTGGCTTGTAGCTGGCCAGACATTGGCAAGAAAATTCATGCTTTCTCTCATAGATAAGGCACAACATAATCAACCTTTGAGTGTGGATCCAAAAATTTGTTAACGAACTAAGGCACAAAATTTGTTAATTTGTTAATGCATTCTCCTCAATAGTGAATAAAGAGAATGCAACCCCTCTATGAACTTGATTGAACTTGAGTGGTGAGCTATAGTCAACAAAATTATTGGATTCCCTTGAGCATTGATATGCTAATTATGAGGCAACCACAATCATATTCTAGCTTCTGCAAACCAATTCTTGCTTAACCACACAACAATACTGGACTACTTGACTCCACATTCAATGTACATATAAGAGATTTCACACAACACCAGCTTCTGCAAATCATATTCTCTGCAATTTGAGTTTGGACAAAGAGTTCGTAGCAAAGGCAATCACTCTACTTGGAGAAATCATGGACCTCATGGAAGTTGCAGATCCAGATGCTGTTCGTGGAGTTCGTGGTTCACCAATTCAAGGCAAAGATCAGATTAGTGAAGTTGGAGGCCGAGGTCAAGTTTTGAAGGCCATGTGCAAGGTTCCATAGTTCTGGACTGGGTTGTGGAGCAAGAGCGACCCACCTGGGCAGAGCGACCCACCTCGGCGCGAGCGACCCACTTGGGTGATTTTCGGCAGCTGTTAAATTACAACGTGAGCGACCCACTCAGAGGTGAGCGACCCACTTGCCGAAGAATTCGTAAAAGGCCGGTTGAGCGCCCGCCGTTTAATTGCCTGCACCGCCCGCAAACATGTTTTAACCTTTGCTCAGTAGATTTTTGTCATGGTTGTATTGATATTGGGAAACAAGCATTGTGTGAGGAAGTTATAGATATGTTTTCTGTTGTGGCACTAAAAAGACATATGTTTTGGAAAGGGAATTCCAGAGACTGTTTTTCTAGTTGATGATAAATTAAGCATACAAAATTTGGAGGGGCATTCGAGTTCTGGAGTTGCAGTTGTGCATATTGATGGCACGGAAACTGTATTTTCCAAGTCAGTCGACTACCTGTTTGAGCTTATTCAAAGAAGTCCAACGCCGTAGCCACTATGTCAAAATATTCTTCGTGTCGAAATAATGCCTCGCCGATTATGCAAAGCTGCAGCTGTTACACTGGCCAGAAGCATACAACAGCTTACATCAATCATTTGTTAAATACGCATGGAATGCTGTAACAACGAGTTTTATTCAAATGACAGGTGGAAAATTTACAGTTAAAGACTGAAAACCAAAATTAGAACGATGACATCGACCACAACAGAAAAATAGGAACAAATTGCCTATTTTGACATTCAGTTGCAATTTGAAAGATCTACGCTCCAGTTTGTGTCTTTGAAATGGCCAGCAGAGATTTTCAAACAGTTAATGATCTGCGCTCCAGAGATTTTCAAATGGTAAAAATAACGTGGCAATCAAAGTCAGAAGTCAAAAAGCAGATAACTCTCCCAGCAAGGAAATCGAATTGGTTGGTCTGTTTTGGGTCTTCAAGCTGCAAATTACAAACTCTAGCCACAAAGTTCTATCAAATCATTGGTCATCAACAAACAAATATAACGTTATTCCTTTTAAAGCAGTAGTCTTCCTATTTTCATGAATATCGATGTAATCGTCCTTTATTTTCATCGATTAGTTAGCACTCCTCATAGTTTATTTAATGCATTAAAAAATCATTTGTAGGGGGAGTTCCGAGAGCTAGTGTAGGAGAAAAATGTAGTTTTATTGTACAGATTTTTGGACAGAGATTTTAATTAAAAAAATGCAAAATTTCCACCTCCGAGATTCCCGTGGTATGAAATTTAACATTTGTGTCCTCTTTGTTTCATACGCTTCATATGTAGCCTGTTATGTGTTCATGTCATTTCATGATCGTTTCCATTTGAACAAATGAAGTGTTAAGGTAGAATTCATAATTTATATGCTCTGCCTTTAAGTTTGTTCATATTTGATGTTTTCTTCTGTTTGACAAGGATTCATCTTCTATGCCCTTGTCGACTTCTCAGCAGTCTTGCCATTCCGTTTATCTCAATTTAATTGTTAAATTCCTTGCTTACCTTGCCTCAGGAGATAATCTGTGTTTTTCTTTTGATCTCTGCTCTTGCTGTCTTTGCCTCACACAGCCCAGAAAACCCAACATTTATTAAAAACCTTATTCATATCAGTTTACTAGCCTAAAATTAGCATTCCCTATCGGTCATCTCAGCCCCTTGAAGATCCTTTTGCCGAGATAGACCCGGAGAGAGCCCTCTCCTGTCCTCGTAGGGCTAGCTACGAGGCTGAGCTTGGTATGATGTTGCCTCGAGTTTTGCCTCTTTCAGCCTGTGGCATATTCGAGCGCTAACAGCATCTACATCAAGTTTCAAAAAAGGAAGCCCTTAGGATAGCAGCACTACATCTTAAAGGTAAAGATTATGCTTGGTGGTTGTTTGAATAATTTTCATTAAAGAATGCAAATATATCTACTTATGCAAGATTCACTAAGAGACTAGTGAAGAGATTTGATGTAAAGCAAAATGAAACATCTTTGATTGAGCAAGAAAATAATGAACATTCAAAACCCTTGCATGTGTTGGAAAAATAAGTTATACCAACTCCAATTCAGATTTCTATTGAAGGGGATAAAAAATTGTGTGATACCTTGCCAAGGGCAATATCCCCACTGCATGAAGAGATTTCTTCTCACAAGGAAGTCATGGAGATTCCTCTTTCAAGGGAAGACCAAGATCTAAGCTCTCTAATTATTGATGAGGTATTCTCAAATATTGATGAGGAGAAAGAGAATGAATGCAGTAATAATGATGTCACATCAGAAAAAGGACCATCACCACATGGGGATTGGCATGAAGTTATTGCTTCAAGAGGAAGAGCTTTTACATATTTGCAAAAGGTTCCCAAGGAGCATCATGTGATAGTGATCATGGGTAGTAACACCTTGATCCAAGAAGGAGGAGAAATGATGGATCAACATCCAAGGATGAGGAGCATGAACCCTTGTTTATTTCAAGGGGTTTTTATTCAGAATAAGGAGACTGATTTATGCAGTAAAGGGAGGGACAAATCTATCCACTCATTTATACATTCTACTTCAGATTTTGATGTCTCTTTGCATGGAGGCATTCCTGTAGGGATACCCCCTGATTAGAAGATGAATAAAGAGTTCTCTAAAAATAGTGAAGCGTTGACATATTTGGCTGAGGAAGGAGCCTTGGGAGAAGCTACTACAGTGCTGAGAACCTTTGATGGGTTCCAAGGAGAGGTAAGAAAATATCTTCTATGGACATTACTATCTCCAACTCAACTATTTACGCTGAAAAATGATTTAGAAATATATGATGACATGAGCATGATGTCAAAGGGCCACTCCATAGTTTTGGAGCAACAAAAGATACTACCTCACATAAGAAATATTTCTGAATATGAAAAGAGGGTATTAACACTCTTGCATGCATGGGCTAAACTATGGAATTTTTGGAAGAAAGAGACCTTGCAAAAGGAGGATGACTTTCATGTACTTCAATCTTGTCTTGGGCAAGATTAGCTGCAAGAGAGGAAAAAAATATGGAGTAACAACACTCCAACATGTGATTTTGACATTGAGCATGTCAAAGAGGAGAATGATGATATGACATCTACTTCATTTCAGAATTCTACAACGCTCTCTTTGTTGGGAGGCCTAGATCCATATTGGGAATCCCAAATCTTGGTAGAATATTCCAAGAACCTCTTCACATGTAAGGTTATTGATGGGAAAATGGAAGATAGGAGGTATAAAGTTGTTTATGGAGTCATTACTTTCATGATCAGATCTATTTTACTAGAGACTCACAGCTCAAAGATAAGCTACTATATGCAGTTTGTGAGATCTTGCTTTCTACTCCCATTGATTTCATTAGAAAACACCATATTATCTTGAATGGATTAATGTGGGAAGGCTTTGAAGAGGAGTTATATCAGCATTTTCAGAGATGCATGAACCATTTGGAGATGGGGAGGATACATGTAATATTCCTTTTCAGGAATTTCTGCAATATCTCCAATGAGGACGCTGTATAAGGAAACCAGTGCAAAAATAACATAGACCAAGACTTGGATCCTCTAATATATGCTGTGTGTAGCTTAAATAAAAAATGGAATCAGAAAAAAATCACTTTAGCTACTCTAAACAAATCTCCCCAACTCATACATGCATAAAAGCACCCCAATCCCACTGCTTCATAAAATAGAAATGCCGGAGACTGCAAAAACATTATTTTTATTATGGAATCTATAGAAAAAGATATTTTAATACAGATATATAGCTTTCATTAAGCACCTCTTTTACAAGCACCTCAGAATGCCCCGATAAGGGTTTACGACAAAATAGCAACATAAAAAGTGGCTCTGCAGAAAATAACACTGTACCCAGCAACACTACATAAAGAAAAACCAAATATGATCTAAAATGGACAATCAATACAATAATTGGCCCAAGGCCTTCCTCAATAGATCTCCCCGAGTGAAAATAGACTCCTCCTCCTCTGAAACAAGCACAAATGGGTAGATGCAACCCCAGCTACTGCAGCTACTGTAGAAATAACGCAATCCTTGGAAGTGAATGCGCTGGAGAATGGTTTCCCTCAAGATAAATGATTAGAATTGAACTCAGGACCTCCTCCTTAGATCTCCCAATCAACTATACCAATGGTGAAGATAAAATTCCCGCATGAGAATTCCTTTACATTGAACAATGCTGCAACTCCAGCTAAACAGTTGAAGCTTGCAATCAGTCATAAGACTGAGACAAGATGAATGAATGAATGAATCCTTTGTTGCTATCTCCTCCTTCTTATCCTCGGTGAGCTTTCCCATCCCGAGCCCCACTCATGGGTGATGTGACTTCCTTGAGAAGTTTCCTCCTTCAAAACTGCGCTGCCATAGTAGCTTTCCCTCCTCTTGTGACAACGCTATTGACTTGGTAAAATATAGCTAGATCACTGCTTTGCCCCTCTTTCACACCAAATAGGCATTATTTTTTCCTCCTACTTCAATCCATTTTCACACTGGGATATGTTTTATTGTCTTTCTTACTTTTTATTTCAAAAATTGGAGTAGTTATAATATTCCAAGTAGCAGTGGCTAATTGGGAATATTACAATCCTTCCTGCTCAAAATTTTCTTGCCCACAAGCAACAGTAAAGAAGGATGCTGCAAGATATTCTCTCCCTCCCAAGTGGCATCCTCATCTAGTAGATTCCTCCATCGAATCAGATATTCCTTGATGACTCTATTTCTCAGCTAGCTCTCCCTTGTGTCTAAGATTGTTTCTGGCTGCAATATTAAGTGACCCTCATCATCAATAGGGGGGAGTTCCATGTTGGCAACTACATGCCTCCAAATGGCCTTCTTGAGGCAAGATACATGGAAGATATTGTGGATATTTCTCCCCTTAGGAAGCTCCAGCTCATATGCTGCGTTACCGATACATTTGACCACCCTGTATGGCCCATATAAACGTGGTTTGAGCTTTTCAACTCCCTTCTCCTTGAGTGTGGACTATTTTTAAGGCTGAGGAAAAAGGTAGACAAGATCTCCCACCTCAAACTATCTCTCTATCTGACCACGATCTGCATACATCTTCTGCTGGTGCTGGGCAGTGGCAGTGTTGTCTTTAAGTACCCTGAGTATGTCTTGGCTCTCCCGAATCCAATCCTTTTCCCTTGGAGCTTTACTTGCTCCAAACATAACATCAGTAAATGAGAGTGCCTAATACCCATATAAGGCTCGGAATGGAGTCATGCCAATGGAAATATGGTGAGTTGATTTGTAACAATACTCTCCCAAGTGGAGCCAATGCAACCAAGCTTTATGCTGCCCTACCACATAGTTCCTCAAGTAGCCTTATAGCCACTTGTTCGCTATCTCAGTCTGTCCATCGGTTTGGGGGTGATAGCTATTGCATGGAGTCAAATAAGTCCCCACTAACCGTAAAATGTCCTACCAAAAGCCACCCATGAAGCGACTGTCCCGATCACTCACTATGGTCCTTGGGAGACCATGGAGTCTTAATACATCTTTGAAGAAGAGCTCAACCACCTGTGAAGCAGTATAATGTGCAGATATGGAAAATAAATGAGAGTAATTTGCTAGTCTATCAACAACAAAAAATATACAGTCCTTACCCTGCACTGTCAGTAAGCCGGTGATGGAGTCCATAGAGATACTTTCCCACTTCCCATCCGGAATAGGTAGTGGCCGCAACAATCCAGCAGGGTGAGTGTGCTCTCCCTTATTCTGCTGGAAAATGGTGCATTCCTTGACATGCTGGAGCACATCCTCCTTGAGACCCTTCCATGAGAATCTTTCTCTGATAGATCTGTAAGTCTTTGTGAAACCTTGATGCCCGGAAAGTGGTGAATCATGTGAAGCCAATAAGATCTTCTCCTTGAGCTTATAATTCTTAGCCAAGAAAATACGGTCCTGGTAATAGATAACCTCATCCATCACTCGGAACCTCTCATTCGATACCACCCCATCAAGTATCTCACATGCAAAGTCATCTTTGAAATACTCAACTAAGAGTTGAGCCTTCCAATCTGCATCCATGCCCCTCAAGGACATTGTTGTGGGCCTCCTGGATAGTGCATCAGTTACTACATTTCTCTTCCCCTTGACATATTTTATGTCAAAGTCATAGGCTTGAATTTTTCTCACCCACTTCTGTTGTCTTTCCTGGAGCTGTCTCTATTCAAGGAAGAATCTAAGACTGTTATGATCAGTCTTCACTTTGAACTTATTCGCCACCAAGTATTTTCGGAATTTGGCTAATGCATGCATGATAGCCAACATTTCTTTATCATAGATGGGGTAAAACCTCTCATGAGGGAGCAACTTCCTACTCTCAAAGGCTATAGGATGCCCACCTTGCATCAAGACTGCCCCAATACCTTCACTTGATGCATCACATTCTAGCACAAAAGGTTGAGAAAAGTCAGGTAAAACCAAAACAGGAAAAATACTCATTACCTCTTTGAGCTTATCAAAATCCCTCTGTGCTGTAGGTGTGCAATGGAAAGCTCCTTTCCTTGTCAAGTCTGTGAGTGGTGCTACTAGTTGTGAAAATCCTTTCACAAACTTCCGGTAATAAGTGCATATGCCCACAAACCCTATGAGTTCTGTAACATTTCTGGGTTCAGGCCAATCTCTGATAGCTTGGATCTTCTCCTCATGTACCCTCACTCCATCTACTCCTATGATGTGGCCCAAATACAACATCTCTGTGAGGCAAAAATCACATTTGGAGAGCTTGGCATAGAATCGCTGCTCCTTGAGGATATGCAAAACTTTCTCAATATGCTGAAAGTACTCCTCCCAAGTGTGGCTATAGATAAGAATATCATCAAAGAAGACCAATACAAACTTCCCCAAATGACCACGAAAGATGTGGTTCAAGCAGGATTGAAAAGTTTCTGGAGCATTAGTCAATCCAAAGGGCATTACCAAAAACTCAAAATGACCATAGTGACATTTGAACACTGTCTTGGGGATATCTTGCTCTCTCACCTTGATTTGATGATACCCGGACCTCAAATCTATCTTGGAGAAGTATTTGGATCCCCTCAACTCATCCATGAGTTCATCAATCCTAGGTATAGGGTACCTGTTCTTCATAGACTTCTTGTTCAAGGCCCTGTAATCAATGCACATCCTCAATGTGCCATCTTTTTTCTTTACCAAAACCACTAAGGAAGAAAAAGGACTAGTACTAGGCCGGATGTGTCTTAGAGCTAGCAGCTCTTGTGTAGCTCTCTCAATATCATCCCTATAAGCCTTGGGATGCCTATAAGGAGTGGTGATTACTGCTTGGACCCATCATTCCAACTCAATGGTGTGTTCAAACCCTCGATCAGGAGGCCTCCCTGGTGGGATATCTCCAAATACTGTAGAATACTGGTCCAAGAGAGACTGAACATCTATATGCACTGGTGAATCCTTTCCCTTCATCTCTAATATATCCAGCTCCACTGCCCATTCAACATCCCCTCTACGCATATCTGCCTCCATCCTGTGTGCTGAAACAACCTGAGGGGGATATGTGTTTATACCCTTGATTCTTTGTTGCTGACCATCCTCCCCTCCTGTCCATTCCATATCCAAGGTTCTCCAGTTAGTGGTAAATCTCCCAAGAGTGATTAACCACTAGACTCCCAATATGACATTAGTTTCTGGAATATCTACCACAAAGAAGTGGTCTGTCAATGTATAGGTCCCCATAGTAATGGTTAGTGCTGAAACATACTTGGCACATTGCAGGGTCATAGCTCCTGGGACCAAAACTAATCCCTCAAACTCCTCCATGGGGATTCCTCTCCTGTGTACTAGTTTTGCATCAATAAAATTATGATTGGCTCCACTATCTATCAATACATAGAATCTTTGCCCCATGATGATGCCTCTCACCCTCAAGGTTAGATACTTTGGGACTCCTCTTAATGCTGCAACAACACCCCCCCTTGTAGCAAAGTCTTCCATGGATTGTACAACGCTGGCATCCTTCTTTGAGAAGGTCTTGACATGATGTGTCCCTCTTGTAACACATTTCCCCTCCAAATCCTAAACATGGATTTCCTCCCTTGGTCCTGGGTGAGCCTCTTGCTACAAGAAGGTTCTTGCCCTGGGCAAGATGTGTTGTAGATCTCTAGCTTTCTCCACAGCTTCAAGGAGTGTGGTTGGTTTAGTAGATTTGACCAACCATTGTAATGGTTCAGCCTTCCCATTCACAAAAATGCATACCTTCCTATACATAGTGAGGTTGGATACCATCACTGAAAGCTGCAAATACTCAGCAATGTAATCCTCAAGATCTCCCTCCTACTTGAGCTTGGTTATCTTGGCAAAGTGGGCTTCTGGATCCCTTAGATCAAACCTCTCCACTAACTTCTTGGTGAAAGCTGAGTATGAAGTGATACGATGGTGCCCAAGTGTGGCTAGTCCATGAAACCACCAATCTTGAGCTTCCCCTTCTAGGTGCAACGTAGCTATCCTGATGGCTTCTATCTCAGAAACCTTGTTGAGCTGGAAGTATGTATCTAGATTCTCCACCCAAGCCTTTGTTGTGCACTTAGGTGTCCCATCGAATGTGGGAAAGAAGAACCCTGCCATACTACACTGTAGGGCTGATCCTTGCATCAAGTTCTCCTCCTTTTGATGAGGATTAATCCTCCTTCCATCCTTGATCTGTCAAAACTCCTGAAAGCTCAAGTGTTCCTTGAACCTTTGATACTGGAGTCCATATTCTTCAAAATATTCTCCCAGAGTGCCCTCCTTATCTCCTCCAGTTATAAATGAAGGCATGGTGGAGCGTTTTGATGCAGCTGAATGCTCCATGCCATTTGCAGTGTTGGTGCTTGCCTCATGGAAAAACCCTAAAGAGTCCTCTTCATGTCTCATCTCCTTAAGATCCCTTGCAATGTTCTGCAGGGTTTGAAGTATGATATTGGAGATGTATTCCTTGTCCATGCTGAAGATAAATCTCCCCCCACAAGCTGAGCCAAGAGTAGAGCTCCGATACCACTGTAATATTCCTTTTTAGGAATTTCTACAATATCTCCAATGAGGACGCTATATAAGGAAACCAGTGCAAAAATAACGCAAACCAGGACTTGGATCCTCTAATATATGTTGTGTGTACCTTAAATGAAAAATTTCATTAGAAAAAGATCACTTTAGCTACTCTAAACAGATCTCCCCAACTCATACATGCATAAAAGCACCCCAATCCCACTACTTCATAAAATAGAAATGCCGGAGACTGAAACAACGTTATTTTTATTATGGAATCTACAGAAAAATATAGCTTAATACAGATCTAGAGCTTTCATTAAGAATGGAATCAGAAATGAGAGGTTAGACCTCTTTTACAAGCACCTCAGAATGCCCCAACAAGGGTTTCCAGCAAAATAACAACATAAAAAGTGGCTCTGCAGAAAATAACGCTATACCCAACAAAAATGCACAAAGAAAAACCAAATATGATCTGAAATGGAAAATAAATACAATAATTGGCCCAAGGCCTTCCTCAATAGATCTCCCAAAGTGAAAATAGACTCCTCCTCCTCTGAAACAACCACAAATGGGTAGATGCAACCCCAGCTACTGCAGCTACTGCAGAAATAACGCAATCCTTGGAAGTGATTGCACTGTCTAGGATGGAGAATGGTTTCCCTCAAGATAAATGATGAGAATTGAACTCAGGACCTCCTCCTTAGATCTCCCAATCAACTATACCAATGGTGAAGATAGAATTCCCGCATGAGAATTCCTTTACACTGAACAATGCTGCAACTCTGGCTAAATAGCTGAAGCTTGCAATCAGTCATAAGAATGAGACAAGATGAATGAATGAATGAATCCTTTTCTACTATATCCTCCTTCTTATCCTTGGTTAGCTTTCCCATCCCGGGCCTCACTCATGGGTGATGTTACTTCCTTGAGAAGTTTCCTCCTTCAAAACTGCGCTGCCCTAGTAGCTTTCCCTCCTCTTGTGACAACGTTATTGACTTGGTCAACTGTAGCTAGATCATTGCTTTGCCCCTCTTTCACACCAAAGAGGCTTTATTTTGTCCTCCTACTTCAATCCCTTTTCACACTGGGATATGTTTTATTGTCTTTCCTACTTTTTATTTCAAAATTGGAGCAGTTATAATATTCCAAGTAGCAGTGGCTAATTGGGAATATTACAATACATGACTCTATGGAGGAGTCAATTCAGCCACCTCTTTCCTCTTTTGGAAAGAGAAGAGATAGATCTATACACCACTCCATTTGTATGTGGAGAAATTTTGGTAAAGAATATGCTTTTGTATCTCATGATTCATTTGATTATTACTTGTATTCTTTTACCATGTATATGCAAACCATAGCTCCTAAGAGGAGTGTTATTCCATACAAACTTCATGGCCAAATTTGGGCCACAAACATTTCTGAACATGGCCACTCCCTTAGAGGACAAAGGGAGATATTGTATCATTGTGGGTGCATTCCAAAAGCACCAAACATATCTCACATTTTCAGTCATGGTGAGATTACTGGGGAAACCACTTACCATATCACTATCTGATGCATTCAGGAGATCTACTGCACTGGTTCTAGATATGGGACTCTGATCCACCTCCATCATTGCATTTTATTGTTTATGTATTACTGGTTTTGATCGCACATGATGATGATGCTCTTATCTTTGTTGGGAACATGATTGGAGGGATGACACATTGGTTGGATGTGTCCATTGGGGAAGAAATTTCCCACATTTATTCATGCTTCAAGAGGAGAATGGGACATTATATGGCTACTACATTACATCACTTGTTTCCTTATGAAGAGAGCCATATGTTTGACTTATGTATTTGGGAGAAGCCTCTCACATGGGAGGATTTTTGGCAAGGCATGTGTTGCTTGGATCATATTCAGTCAACACCTAATATTATCTACTATTTTCAAGCTTTTGAGAAGCTTATGGCAGCAAGAAAGTGGTTGGATGGCCACTTATTATATCATGTTTTGATACAACGAGGAGAAGAACAACGCTGGTCAAAATGGAGGCACTATTGTCACCATACAAGATGTCATATGACACGTAGTCCATATTTCTTTTGGAGCGCATATGGTGATGACACTTTGTTCACTATATGCATGGAGGATTGGGAAAGGAGGATTCCTAGAACCAATGAGGGGAATCACGAGATTCCAAGTATCTTTTGGCCTCATGAGGACTATATTATTGCATCCTAGGATCAAAAGCTCCAAATTTATCATAAATGGAGGGAGAGGAAGCGTAATTTGAACAATATTACCTCTCATTTTCAGCCATGCAGCCCCTACACATTGCATAAGAATGGGATTGGTGTCTGTTTCTATGAGCTACCAAGGATGGCTCACTTTGTTTGGATGATAGCATGGAGATTGGAGTTTCTCATTGGGGTTGAAGCACCCAATATTTATCATCTCTCATGCATTAAGACGGCCAATGGACAACATATAACTCTTTCCATATATCTCCCACTTCTTCATGATGAAAGCTATTTCGTTTATTCACCAAAGGAAAACTTGTATTCTTGGGAGGAGACATATCCATTGGATATTTCGCAATGTCCTTGTAGTTTCTTGAGGACAAGAAACATTTTGGAGGGGAGGAATGTAATATTCCTAAATTAGCCCATAGATAATAAGAATATTAAATTTTTTTTTGTCTCATTGATAGGTGAATAAATGGGTGGGGAGACCCATAAAATTCTTTATGGTGAGTAAAACCACTTCTCATGTGAAAGTTGATCATATTTTCAGCCTAATAAAGTACCCCAAGGTGTGGACAGGGGCCAAAACACTTTGACTGGGTCAACCTTGACCAAATATACAACGTTGTTATGGAGGAGTGGTCATAAATGAGGCACAATGTAGTTTTAGATGGAGATGCCTTATGTGAAAGAAGTGATTTCATTGGAGGTGGTTTATGGTTTGAAAGATCTTGTCTTATAAAAGGAAGGGGATGGCAGCATTAGAAGGTTGTTGATGATATGATATTTTTCTGAGTATATTTTCTGTTTAGACATATCTCCTTCTCTTGTTGTTTAGCTGAGAATACTGTTGTTTAGCATTGGATGTTCCTAGTCAGGAATCCCACCTCTTCCCATTGAGTAGCTCTTGGGAGAGTTTGTATTCCATTGTCCACTATCTGGCTTAGGGCCAAGCTACTTCTTTCAACTACATCGCAAATCCTGTTTAGGGTTTGACTGTTTTTGTAAGCTGCAACAAATGGAGATTAGATCTTTCAGATCTAGTCTATTTCAGTGCTTCTTTTCAGTGGAGCAGGGTTCTACTTCATTGGGAGGACAATATTAAAGACATTGAGCATCATTTCCATATTTTGGCATGTGTCCAGTTGTATTTTTATCCCTACAGTGCAGTATAGATCCAGATCTGCATTATTCCTATAGGTGTATTTGTAGGGTGTTTCAGCACATCATTTGGAGAGTGATTTTCTAGGTGTTGGGGATCTGCCCTTCACTTTGTAGATCTGTTGGAGGAGATAATTTGTATTTTTTATATCAGATCAGATCACTTTCTAGATCTGAATATTTCTATAGATCTGCAGTCGTAGATCTCATATCTACATTTTGTACTTGGTGTTTTGCTGAAAACACCAAGGGGGTTCAATAAAGGAGCTTGTATAGTGTATAGATCTGGTATAGATCTAACTTTTTGTCCACATACTTGCTCTAGATATGATGTGTAATATACAGCTATTGTATAGCCAATAAAATAATGCTGTAATTCATTTTCAGTCTTTATACATGGCTGCATCCCCTCATTTTGAGGATTTATTTCATTGGAGACTTGTATTTTCTTGTTATGCATCTTATGGGCCGTTTTTTACATACATTTTGCTGATATAATAACAAATGAATGGTCTCCATATTGGCCTCCTACTATTTCTAAGATGATCTCCGTTATTTGTCTATCATTCTGCATTGTATTACTACATTCCCCATTTGGGAATATTACATGGGTGGAGGAAATACCTACCAGAAAGGCAAATGATCAAGTAGTAATGAAGTTTCTAGAAGAAAACATCTTCAGCAGGTTTGGGTGTCCAATCAAGATTGTAACTGACAATGCCCAGGTATTCAATTCAGTCAGATTCATTAATTTTTGTCAAACATATAATGTAATTCTATCTCATTCTATAACATATCATTCTCAAGGGAATGGGCTAGCTGAATCCTCCAATAAGACATTGGTTAAGATATTAAAGAAGACAATTAATGAAAATCAGAAAATTTGGGATTCAAAATTGACATTTTCTCTTTGGGTAGTAAGAGTGACTACTAGAAGATCTACATGTAAGTCTCCTAATGAACTGGTTTATGGTACTCAAGCTTTATTTCCTACTCAATTGGCTAGAATAGTGATTTCTCTTCTTCAAGAAGCACAAGAAGAGCCTAATGCATTGGTGAGAAGGCTAGGCAAAGTTATAGAATCAAGTGAGAGAAGGAATAAAGTCAGAGAAAATTTGATCACCTACCAAGGAAAGATGAAGTCCATTTTTGATAGAAAAACAAAAGAGATTCTTTTTCAAACTGGAGATTTAGTATTAATATGGGATACCAAAAGAGAAGAGAAGGGAAAGCATGGTAAATTTGATCCACTCTAATATGGCCCATACAAGATTGTTGAGGCTAGATCAAATAACACATTCATGCTGGAGAATCTTGATGGAGAAATAGTGGAGCTGCTTGTGAATGGGTAGTATCTAAAACATTATTTCCAGCATTGAGATTTTATGGTCCACCATTGTACATATTCAGTTTTATCATTCTTCATATATCATCAAACAACATTTTACTCGATGCCCAAAGTGAACGCACTAATCTGCAGTTCTTAGTGTTTTGTGGAAAAAACACTATCCCCAGGTGGAGCCAGATGTTGTGGCTCATTTTCAATATCCTTTATTTTAATCTTTAATTTTTCAAAAATTAAAAAAAAAGTGAAAAATATGAAAATGTATGTTAAAGTATAAGTTTTTCGTACTTTAACTCAGAGATGTAATATTTTGTATAAGTTTAAAGTTCAATACTTTAAACTATTCATGAAGGTGGGTACTAGCACTCAGTTAAATAACAAGCAAGGTCGTGAGCAGGATCCAAATATTTCTTTGGCAGGAAATAAAAGTGGCAACCCATGGGAACATATAACACACGGGTTAACGAGGAGGGTGCCTTCACAGTTGACCCCATTGACTGCAGGGTCGATCAAGATCAACAGTCAGGATTAACTACGGGGGCATGACCCCAATGAGCTCGCCGTACCTTCGAGCCTTCCATAGTGGTGTAAGATGCTGGTTGGCGAAAACTATCAACCACGTCATGATACCATTTAACAGTATTTTTGCGTGTCAAATCAACATTTAATTCATAATCCCTGCACCAACTATTTAAAATTGGTTCCTCTTTTTGCAAGGTTATTGTTGTTTCTCTGTACTTGTAAATTCGATTGTGCCTATGCCTTTCATTGTTTTCCACCTCCTTATCATTTTTCACCAGCCTAAGCAGAATTATGGCCAAGTGTTCATCTCTGTTTGGTTCATCCATCCATATTCCTCTCATGGACACTGAGAGGGATATCCGAGACACTGTCTGCTCTTTAGATCACCTCCAATTCTATCAAAAGGTTGTATGAATGACAAAACATGTCCAATTTTCTCTGCTATGGCCAAAACAAGTGTACTATTTGCATGCATTCCAAGAACGCACCTTTTTCCTAAGTTTGTGCACTGGCTAGTGTCTATTATGTACCCAGGAAAATTCTTTGTAATGAATTTTCTAGGAGAGAATGTCTTGCAAGTATCAGCCCTGTTAATTCGTCAAGCCCTGTGTTACCCAGAGTCAGAATCCTATGTCCAATTCACTAATTATTCATTGATAGCACATTATGATAGTCTTGCAAGTAAAGAATTCAATCAATTTGTCTTTTTCCTGAAGCCAGATATGAAGCAGTTTGTACTTGACAACAAATAATTCTCTATGGAAGTTTTCGACGCATAAGTCCGACCGGTACTGAGGTGTATTTCAAAGATATTGGAAAAAGGAGATGACATCACAATTGAAAAATCAGTTTTGGGAATGTTTGCATTGATGATGAAGCCAGGGGTGGTGCTGGATATTCCTTCATATTGGAAAGAAGTTGTCAATACTCAACTCATGAGTTTATCACTCACTGGGTCATTCAAGTTCCCCTCTCTTATCATTTACCTCTTTTTATATCAAAATGTTAAAGAATTCTTGCATTTGGGGTTAAATATCATGGATGTAAATAAAAAGAGGCAGTTAGTAGTGTTTTGGACTAATGTAGTAAGAGAAGAACAAAATGAGGAGGGTCTGTTTGATTTTGCTAATAATTTTGTCTATTGCATATAAAATTCTGAATGGGGTTTCTCCCCCATGCTTCCTGCCAAAGGATTAAGTGTTCCTGCAGTTGGGAAGCAATTGTAAGTTTGGATATTGGTATGTTTTTGAATATTATTAAGAAATTAGCCATTATGGGGCTAGGCTAGAACGATATAGGCTTCTTATATTTGTGCCTAAGAGATTATTTTCTTTAGAGTTCATTAGTCATAGTTTAAATGTTGACCAAATACATTTTGTACCTATGAAAAAGGGTCATATGTTTAAGCTACCTATGTCTGTGGGTTCGTTTATAGTCAACATGAGACAAGAAGTTGACTCAAGTCAATATGATGTTAGATGGAATTCACTTGCTATTAGGAGATAAGTGGGCTTATGACCCCCATAAAGTGATTTCAAATAGGAGAATTGAAAATGGTTATTCAACATTTGTTCATGAAAGAAAACCTGACATAGAGAAGCTATAAAATAAGGGTTTTGTAGGTTCTATTGGCTCAATTATACAAACTTCTGTCATATCTGAGAAATCCAGCAAGAGGAGTAAAGAAGCAATTCTTGATTCAAAAGATGAAGAGAATAGAGCCGAAAAGAGAACTAGGAGGGAGCTGAAAAGAGAATTAAGTTCAATGAAGACTTAGCAGGTGCTCAACTTGGTTTCTCACTACAACTAGGAGATGAGAAAAATGTCCCAACCTCACCAAGAAGACATGGAGATGCTCAAGAGAAAGTACCCTTGATTAAACAAGTATTTTCTCAGATTTCTAAAAGAAATCAAAATATGAAGGTTAGCATGGAGGCATAGGCTGAGTATCAAATAAATCCAGATCAAATAAGGTTGTTGACTGCCATGGATCTTGAAAAATATCAGTTTAATATTGCCCTTTCTCATCCCTTTGATATTACTATAGGTTCATCCAATAATTTTAATACTCTAAATCTAACTGTTGATGTAAGAAATATTCCATTGCTTGATAAAGTAAATTTACATATGAAAACAGGTCAACTGATAGAGAATGATTTGATCAAAACTAATGCAATGGATCTTAAGGATGAGAACATGCTAGGGAAGGTCATCAAGCAACTGAAATTGGAGAAAGCCAACTCCAGGACTTTTACAACACAGAATGAAGAACTTAAGAAGATAATTGTAAAGATTGGAGTAGATCCAAATGATAGGTTTGTTGTGCAGAAGTTGCTACAAAGTGTAGAGTCAGAGATTTCTGTGTTGAAGAAAAAGTTGAGGTTACCTATAGGGGAAAATTCTATGGTAGCAGAGGTGGCAGAAGTGGAAAGTGAGAAAGAGAGCCTTGTTCAGCAGCTCTTGCAAAAAGAAGAAGAAATTACCAAGTTGAAGGAAACTATGTTGTCATTACAGAATCAAATTGATTCTCATTCCTGCATTATTATTTTTCTATCTGGAAATGACGATCCAGCATCACAGATATCTCAATTGAATACTGAACTAAATATGGCAGAGAGAGATCTCAAAAGGGCAGAAAATTATTTGGAGACAGTAACAAAGATAATGCAAGCCAAAGATAGGGAAATTAATAAATACAGGAGAGATTTCCAAACAGATGATGCTGAGATTAAAATTCTAAAGGAAAAATTGAAGGGAAATATATCTCTGATATAGGCTAAGAACATCATCTGGAATGATATCATTGAAGAGATGAAAGCAATTTGGGGTTTTCTGACTATTGTATCAGAAGAAATAAGAATTATTAGAGATTTTGAGGAGTAGGTTATGGTGAACAAGCAGAAGACAATTAACAGAGCTATTTGGGCAAAGAAATTTATTGATTTCATTGATTTGAAGACTGATCAAGAGTTAGATGATAATGAGATTAAAGATAAGATTCTATATGCTGTAGATATAAAGAAATTAATTGTTAAAAATTATTGCAGGAATATCACTAAGAATAAGTTGATAGATATTAAGGAAGCAGTAAACAAATTTTCAACTTGTATGACAAAAGAGTCATGGCAGGATTGGCATCATGCTGGGGCCTTCGAGGCAGTATTTTGTCATTAGATTCCTATGAACCACTATTGGTATTGGAAAAAAACAAGGTGGATAACACTCATGAGAAGAATCAGATTTTGAAAGGGGCAACAATTATTAACTTTCTTCAGAGGCACTTTCAGCTATTATGGTTGGTGAAGACCTTATTTATAGAGAGACCATAATTCAACATAATCACAGCCTTTAGATTGGAATATCACAGGCTGATTAATTCACCTAAGACAAACATTGAGGTGTGGAAGAAATGCAGAGCCTGGATTAATGTTCT
This sequence comes from Pinus albicaulis, assembly GCA_034641835.2. NCBI lineage: Eukaryota > Viridiplantae > Streptophyta > Pinopsida > Pinales > Pinaceae > Pinus > Pinus albicaulis. Next base: position 32,611,274 of record MU968317.1, read on the forward strand.
ACCTAAAGATCCCTCAACTTCAAAGAAGTACAAGTCAGCCAATCAAGAGAATACAACAGCAGCGGGACCGATTCATATTCAACAAATAGATTAGGATTTAAGTTTTATTTTATCTCTTTTAAGAGAATGTAATTTTAATAAGACATTTTGATGATATGTAATAGGTAGTTTAAGAAGTTTCAAGTAGTTTGAGTAGTTAGGAGTAGTTTTAGCAATTACAAACTCCTTTACATTGTATTTAAAGAAAAAAAATTAGGAGGAAAAGGTTCCGAGTTTTGGACCTTCAGACTACTGCAAATTTTGCACTCAATTTTCAGATGATTAATGAATGAAGATCAAGATTCTTGCATCTGTTGGTATTGATATGTTTTCCAGTTTCCATTATGTATTTTCTTTCTATGAACAAAACGAAGTAATGAAGGTGTAGGTCCCTTTTTACATATGTGAATAAGAGTTAAATATTCTTAATGGGCGTTCCTTCATTTTAACTATTCCACTGTCTTAAAATTCTTCTGAAGTTTAAAGTGATAGATTTTGTTTATCAGCATATCAGTTTGGGTTTCCTTCCTTCATGTTCTTCTTATCACTCCATTTAATATCAATAGATAATGGCATTGTGAGGCATTTATTGCATTCGATTCTTGAGGGTTTAATAAAAAATCTCTGAAGGTGATTAAGCAAATACCATTTGACATAATATTTCTGTGACATATATATATATATATATCTGTGTGTGTGTGTGTGTGTGTATCTTGAGCACTGATTCCTTAGCACAACTAAGGGATTGTTTCTTAAGATACAAAACTCTGAATGATTAATAATAATACTAATTAAAAGGAATATTGATTTACCCCCCCTCTCAGTATTTCAATAGTCAATGCCTTCAACTTGTGAAAATATTTTAGTAACCTGACGAGCTTTATGTTTATCCACTTTTCCATCTGGTCCAAAATTTTCTCTGTAAACTCATTGGCATCTGACAAGATTTTTTCCCTTTGAAAGAGGAACAAGATCCCAAGTATAATTTTCCAATAAGGAATGATATTCTTCATTCAATGATGTTGTTAGCGTTGTAATTTTTCAAATATTTTTTGAAGTATGGTCATCATTATCTAAATCTACATTTTCAGTTCGGTTGTAAGATGAAATTGTCGCTATCAAAGTAAATGGTGAGAAAAATTCATTTCTACCTTCATTAATTTCATTTCCCCTCTTTTACCTTTCATTTTTCCAAAATCCCCAAAGTCGCGCTTTGCAAGTTTTAACACTTACCTCCCGTGTTTCATAACAAAACTCTCGATTTGTGATTTGCATTATTAAATGGGCCCCATTGTCTGTCATGCCACGTCACCTTCGTTCTTTGCACACCGTGCTTCAAAAATTTTAACACTTACCTCCTGTGTCTCATAATAAAACTCCCGATTTATGATTTGTGGTAATAAATGGGCCCCACCATCTGTCATGCCACGTCACCTCCATTCTCATCACACATCGCACTTCGCAAGTTTTAAAAGTTACCTCTCGTTTCTCATAACAAAACTCCCGATTTGCGATTTGCAGTATTGTATGGGCTCCACCTCCTTGCCATTTCATCAACCTCATCAAAAATTACATTCCCTCCCACTTGTGTCTTATGTTTAAACATTCAAACCCTGATCTGCGATTGTGCTATATGTATAAAGGGTTTTTCTCCTCCCGCTCATCTAATAATATCTCCCGCTAATAAAATGAAACTCCACTATCTCTTTTAATCCACCTCCATCCCTATCACAAAAAACATGAAACCAAAGTAAGGGAACAACAACAAAGTTTCTCTGAAATATATTTCTACCATTACTGTCAGCACCAACACGTTTCTGTGACGCACCATACAACATTCAAGGAACATCCACACATCACTTTCATTGTTGCTTACACTTTTTATGGAGTTGGTTGCACCAGAACAGAGGAGGAGTCTTCCTATAGACTACCACGTCATACAACCACTTCAAATTGTTAGCCTTGATGCTGCTTATTTTGATTATGTTATATCACTTTTTATTAAATTTTTTGGATAAGCCTCATTTCTTGCACAAGATGGTAATAACTTCTAGGAATAGATTTACTCCTTTTTTGGAGATGAAAGTTTTATATTTTTGTATATATGTGACAAACTGATATGAAGTAAGGGTTCATGGTTTTAGAATCTTAACTCATATGATTAGTACTATTTTTAGTGAATGAAAGATACAAAAAATTCTGAGGACTTATTACCATCTTCTGTGTGTATTTTCAATTTCCACTTTAGATAGACCAGGAAAACAGAATACAGTAGCTGATTTCTTGTCTAGAATTCAGAATACTAAAGAAGATTCTCTTGTAGAGGATAAGTTTCCTGATGAATACTTATTTGCAGTAACTATTAAGACTCCTTGGTATGCAGATATTGCTAACTATTTGGTTACAGGGAAACTACCTTCACATTTATTTCCAAGTGAAAAACGAAAAATTATTCAGGAGAGTTAAAAATATTCATGGATTTCTAATGAATTGTTTAAAACAGGGCCAGATCTTGTGATCAGAAGATGTGTCAGGGAAGATGAAATGCCTGATATTCTTAAGGCATGTCATGATGAACCATACGGCGGACACTTTGCAGACAAAAGGACGGCCTATAAAATCCTCTCTTTAGGATATTATTGGCCTTCCCTCTTCAAAGATGCAAAACAATATGTCAAAAGGTGTGACAGCTGCCAAAGAGTAGGGAAACCTACCCTTTCAAATGAAATTCCATTGCAAACACGGGTACTCATTGAACCCTTTGAAAAATGGGCTTTAGATTTCATTGGACCTATTAATCCACCATCTAAGCAAAAGAAGTATATATTGGTTTGTACTGATTATGTTACTAAATGGGTAGAAACCAAAGCATTAGTATCTGCTACTGAAAATTCAGTTGTTCATTTTCTTTATGAGGATATTTTTACTCGCTTTGGTGTTCCAAGAGAAATTGTGACAGATCAAGGAAGCCAATTCACATCCAACTTGGTGGAGAAGTTGATGAAAGAATACAAAATCAAGCACAGAAGATCTACTCCTTACCATCCGCAAGAAAATGGTCAAGTGGAGTCTACAAACAAAGTTCTTGAAAGTATCATCACCAAAACTGTTCATCTTCATAGAAGATATTGGGTAGAAAGGCTTCCTGAAGCCTTGTGGGCCTACAAAACTACATGGAGAAATACAACAGGACATTCTCCCTATGAACTTGTTTATGGGAAAGAAGTCTTGCTCCCCATTGAATTCCAAGTCAAGACCTTCAAGATAGCAGTTCAGTTGGGGATGGACTTATCAGAAGCCCAAAAGCATAGAATGGAGCAATTGAATGAGCTAGATGAGATCAGACAAGAGGCAATTCTAAGAACTGATCTAGTTCAATATCAAAGAGCTAAATGGCATGACAAGTACATCAAAGAGAAGAAGTTTCAAGAAGGTGATTGGGCATTGATATTTGATTCCAAGTTTAAATATTTTCAAGGAAAATTTCAGACTCATTGGCTTGGGCCATATGAGATTGACAAGATCTTTAGCAATGGAGAGGTAAGAATCAAGACCATTGATGAGTTTCAAACTCATCTTATTGTGAATGGCCACAGATTGAAAGTTTATCATAAGCCACTCTCAAAAGAGGATTTTGTCAAAGTGTTTCAAGAGAATTCTGCAATCAGGCTGGTACAGAAGAATTCTTCTTCTCCACCAGCCTAGCTTTTGTTCTTTTCAATTTAAAAATAAAAAATAAAAAATAAATAAATAAATAAATAAATAAAAATAAATAAAATTGTATAAGCCTGAAAACCAATCACTGATTGGTAGTCTTATACAGAAAATATAGGGTGAAAATCAGGAACACCTGACACTCTATATTTTCCAAAAAAAATCGCTCTTTCATTTTACAAGTTTTGTGACCATCCACTCCATTCCATTCCACTTCATCCCACTTCATTTTCACTCCACTTCATTCCATTTCACTTCATTTTATTCCATTTCATCGATAAAATTCTTTTTCATGACCATTTCCATCTGGTCATTTGTCATCCGTTCATGTTCATTCATCCAAATAATAGCTGTGTCAGTTTCCGCAGCTGACATCTGTTTCCGCCGCTGACACCAGTTTCCGCAGCCAGAAGAAGATTCCGCAGCTACAACTCTGTTTTCAAAAGAATGTACAGCCAGATGTTATTTCCATAATCATGAAATTAAATGCAGGTGAGAGGACCAAAAATAAAGACATGGAGCATTCAAGATACCAATGAAGAGCAACTAATTGAAGACCAAGGAAAAAGGCAAAGATTCCAAGGTATGAGTAAAATTCATTTCAAATAGCATTGAAAACACATTTTTATATAGTTCTAAACCATAAGCTCCATCCATTATGTGCAATGATTATATTGACAAATTCTGTAACCCTTTCACGATCTCCATATGATCCTCCCGCATTCATTCTCAAACGGTTCCATAATTAAACCCCCGATCTTCACTCATACTCCGATATTCCATCGGTGACAATGAGACGTAGTTGATTTGACCACGGACTCTTACAGCCGCATAAATCCATAGCCGTTGTTTAAACGTGCTCACATTTATTTTGCAGCCACCAAATTTCAAAACACTGTCGGATGTGTTATACTCCTCCTATTGGTCTGTTAATCTCATAGCTGTATCTCTGTCGTGCTCACGAAACCCCTCTCTGTTCTATCTCACTCCATTTCGTTCTCTATTACGCTACAGCCTATATATCCACTCTTTGATATCTACCTACAGTCATTGTGCTCATCTCCGTGCACTCAACCGTTCTATTTCCATTGAACCCTCACGCAGGCAAATTTTTGAAGAGCAGAAAGAAGAATGGGTAAATTGCTAAGAGAAGAACCAGAAGGACCAAAGTTCATGGAGGGATATCCACAAGTAAGGGATATATTGAAGAAAGCAAAGTGGCTGCGGTTTATCCAAAAGTTCAGAGGTTATCATAAAGAAGTGACAAAAGCATTTGCAAGGTCATTCAATGGCCTAGAAGTAGAGATTGGAGACCTTAAGTTTGCAGTGAACGAGGCATCTATAGCATCTGCCACGGAACTTCCTCAAGAGGGTGAGCGTTGGTTTAAAAATAAAAGCATTAGTGATGAAGCTTGGAGAACAATCTTACGAAACCAAGGTATGGACATAACTATTTTTAAAACAGGAATTCATGTTCATGCATTGAAAGAGGAATGGGCTACATTGCTGCTAGTTGTTCAAAAATTCATTACCTGTGAAGGCCATTTTGGGTCCATGTATATGTACCATACCAGGTTGCTGATGAATTTTCTAGATAATAAAACTCTCAATCTCCCATATTTTCTATTAAATAGTTTGAAGAAGATGTCTGTGACTGTTCAGAAACATTTAGGGGATGTAGAACCACATCTATATCACCACGGTCTTGTAAAAATTTTGATTGGAAAAGAGTTGAAGGAGAAGAAGGACACATGGGAACAATTTTTGATTATAAATTTCTTTGAGGAACCTCGGGAAATTCTTGAAGGTAGCACAACAAGAAGGAGTAGGAGAAAAAGAATAAATGATGAAACTCAAATTACTCCTACTCAAGAAATTCCTGAAGGTAGCACATCAAGAATGAGTAGGAGAAAAAGAACAAATGATGAAATTCAAAATACTCCTACTACTATAATTGAAAGAACTGATAGGAAAGAGAGACTGTCAAAGAGGAAGAAGTGAGAAACCAAGGATAAAAATCCAATAACATCAAAAGAGAGAAAAAGTATTGAGGCTATACATCAAACCCCTTCTTCCGAAGAAGAAGATCATCAAGTGCTATCTGAAAGATTAGTTTATCTTCAAAAATAATCATCTATGGCCAAGAAGACAGAGAAAGGAAAACAAAAGCAAAAGGACAGTGGTCCACAGCGTGTAAGAAGAAGTTCTGGACTTAAGGGGAAATTGAGGAAAACACAAATGAAGGGACCCCATTTCATTGATTTGGGAGAAGAAACATCTGAACAATCCCCAGCTGACCATAGTCCATCTCACTCTCAGTCAGTTAGTGAACCTGGTTCATTTCATTCTCAGTCAGACATTGAGCAAAGTCCATCCTATTCACAGCCAGATGTTGATGTGAGCCCTTCTCAGCCAGATTTTGAGGACAACTCTCCTTCACGGCATTTTGGGGACAGCCCAATAAAAATGACACCTGATATAGACCCCAAGCAGCAAGAAGTATATGATTATATAGAATCTTTAGAAAAAGCAGCTACAGGTCCCAGTACTTCGTCCATTCAGCCTCACACAATACAAGATGATTTAGTCCAATCACTAAAACAGGAAGTCTTTGAGCTAGAGCTTTTAAATAGACACATCAAAAATGAAAATGAGACATTGAAGGAACAAAGTAAATTGGACAAAATCATTCATGATAATACCATGCTACATCTGGGAATATGGCAGAAGAAGAATAAGAAATTGAAAAGGAAATGCCAGAAGTTAAGCAGAGCACTAGTTAATATCAAATTTAGATGCTTAATGAAGAAGCCAAGGATGTTGGCAGCACCAAGGAAGAATAGGAGAGGTTTGGATGTACTGGCTGAAGTGTCAAGGCATATGAACTGAGGAAGGATTATCAAAATTTTGGTTGCATGAGGACATGCAACACCTTCATAGTGGGGGTATGTTGAGTCTCAAATCTGCATTTTTTCCATACACTTTTCTATACCTTTTTCATCCACCTGAACCTCCCAAGTTGTCAATATCATTGTATAATAATTGCAAAAGAGCATCTAACATGGTTTTTAACTATATTTTTGTGTCTGCTGTTTGATTTAGATTTTGCTCATTTAGCTGCGGAATCTTGCCACTTTCCGCAGCTGCTGCAACTTTCCGCGGCCATTTTGTGAAACTCTATGTTACAGGTGTCTTCAGGAGAAACGAGCCACATGGGCAAGTCAGAAATGATGTGGACATGGATCGTGTCCTATTGGCTCGAGCAAATTCATCTAGGGAGGCTACAGTCAAAGGTGGCCAAATGGAAGTCAACCGTAGAGTTCCACGGTGACAGGACTCTGTTTCGTATCACGTGGAGATCTATATGGCCATTTCTGAATTGCAGAAGACAAATCAACATCTGTACATGGCCCCATAGCCGAATTCAAACATCCACTCCTCATAGATTTACTCTCCAACGCGGCCATGATCCTAGATCTTTGGATGTAATGGTTTACGTGTTCTCCATCAGCATAAACTTCAGAGAATTAGTTATATTTCCTTTGTTATAAATAACGCGTTTGCATATGCATATTAGATTAGTCTCTGTTAGTCTCCATTAGCTTCAGATAGCTCTGTAATGTAATTACGTTGCCACTGTGTCGTAATATCACCTTTCTGTTATGAATGCATTTTAATATAAGAAGACTCTATTTCCAAACGTAATTCGTACTTGAAGATTATTGCCAAGGCTGGTGTAGAGGGCCCCTGCACTCGCCAAGGTTCTGTGCATTATTGTATAGTTCTTGTTTTATTTCTTTAAAGCTCATTGTGCCATAATCCATTCACATGTTTATACATTGCATCTTTCATGGTATATATACTTCATTTCTGTTTATAATCTTTCATGCTTTCCATTTTACTTCTGTCTTTCATGTTTTATGTTATTGATCACTGATCAGTGTTCTTGTTTCAGGTTATAAATAGGCAGCCCGGGAATTTGCATAACTTTTTGACTAATGACATGGAATTAATATTGTTCTGCTGCTAATTTTCTTTTCTTAGTTTCTGTTTAATTTCAGTACTGCTTTGTTTATTTCAGTTTTGCTCATTTGCTTCAGTAGTTAGATTTAGATATATTAAATTGCTCATAACATCTTTAGTTGCCTCCGAAAGCCACAACTGGACTGATGGTGAGGGATTGAATTATGGATGTGTAGTTTGATATTAGTTTCCTTTCTGTAAGTTAGATATATTAAATTGCTCATAACATCTTCAGTTGCCTCCGAAAGCCACAGCTGGACTGATGGTGAGGGATTGAATTATGGATGTGTAGTTTGATATTAGTTTCCTTTCTGCAAGTTAGATATATTAAATTTCTCATAGCATCTTTAGTTGCCTCTGAAAGCCACAGCTGGACTGATGGTGAGGGATTGAATTATGAATGTGTAGTTTGATATTAGTTTACTTTCTGCAATTTAGATATCAGGTTACTCAAGTTGTTTATGGTTACCTCCGAAAATCATAGTTGGACTAATGATGAGGGATCAGAAGATAAGTTGATGTAATTTGATTTAGATTTACTTTGTTGCAACTTTTGGATTTCTTTTAGCATAATTTCTTTTATGTTTGAATAGCAGCAAGAATAATGAGTTTCATGATCAGTAGTTTATTGTTTGTTTGATTAGAGTAGTGATGCAATTTTATTTCCTTTGAAGAATTAATTTTGTCATTGTGTGTTTTTAAAATTCTCTTGAAGTTTGGAAAATCATTAGAATGACATTGTTGTCTTGAATATTTGTCTCCATACTTTTCTTTTAGAATTTCACAAAAAATCCAAAAAACGAAAAAAAAGAGTAAGAGATAGGTTATCTTGCACATATAGTGCGCCACACTTCGTCAGCTTACGAATCCCGGATTGACAAATTAAATGCAGCAATTTAGGACACACTAAATTGACCAAACAACTGTCCTCTCGAATTGATTTACCAGTTTCAACTTCAATAGCTTCTGAAATTTCCCTTCTCCCGCTTCTTCTTGTAGGTTTATTTTCAGGTGGAGATTCTTTGGGTTCTTCAAAATGGTTCCTTACTAGAAATTTTTCCCAATTATCTCCCATTTTACTCAAATGATGTTCAATTAATATTTTGACTAAACCATGGTGATACAAAGTTGTTTCTAGAAATTGAACCCTTTTTTGAACGTTTGAGGCCATTCTTTTTAGACTATGAAGTAGGAAAAAGGGAAAATTAATTTCCTCATCTAAGAAGTGCATCATTAACTGAATATGGTAGACGTAGAGAGTACCAAATCTACCTTCACAAGAGATAATTTTTTGCAAAATGAGTAACATGTTCCTCCACTTATTCTTTAATGCTGAGCTAGGAATACCCTTTTTAAAAATGGAACATCCATTCTGGAGTCTTAAGCATTTGCCTCCATGCTTCGTTATGGAATTCCCTATTTTTGAACCACCTTTCTCCTTGTCTAGGTAATTTCGTTGCCTCTGCAATGAAAGCCTATGTAACAATGAATTTAATGTCTCTTATTTCAATCTTGGCTCCATTGAAGGACCATGCGAATGTTTTAGTCACCTCTTTGTGAAAACCACTGAATTTTTCCAAGAATTGCAACCACCCTGCTTGTTGTAACAATTCTCTAATTTGTGGATATCCCTCCAAGTACTTGGTTCCAACCGGTTCAGTCCTCACTATGAGACCCATAGCTTTTCTTCCAACCTTCAGTTTACTGCTCCTCTGCTCACGGTGAAAATGGCTGTTAAAGAGATGTTTCTACCCCAAAGATGTTTCCTCCGTTTTACAGAGCGGAATGGCTAAGTATTGGCTGCAGAAATGAATGATATGGAGTGGTTTTGAAACGAGTATAATGTGGTGAGGTGGTTCATATGAGTTGAAAGCTAACACAGAAGAAAAGACTACGGAGATATTTTGTGAGAAATTCAAAAATCATCATTAAATACTTTGGCCTAATGATGTGACTGACTAAATCACTTCAGTACTTTAACCTTTAAGTTTTAAATGATGATCGAATATGGTAATATGGAAGGTTTTTTCAAATTTTTTATGATATGGTTGATAGGCATGATCAACAGGACTAATTAAAATAACCTTTTTGAATCATATATGACTTAACTATGCTAAAATTTTCATTATTTGTCACCATAATAATTTCATACCTTTGCCTTTCCTTCGATTTTCTTTATGGTTTTGATATGCCTTGTCCTCAATCATTGATCTTCAGTTCCTCATAACTCCTTTGATTTTTCTTGTTGTCTTGAATATGCAGGATCAATTTGTTGCTAAATCAAATGATTACTGGATAGTGCCTTCAGGGTCTCTGGCTGCAGAATGTCTGACTGATTGCAGAATGTACCTGTAGAATTCTTGAAACATGAAATGGAATTGTTTGAAGCATGAATGGAATGATAGAATATTGTATGAAATGAGTTAAAAATGGATCATGGAATATGGTGTGATGGAGTATGAGTGGAGTGAGTAATGGAATGAAATGAATCACAACTATGAAGTGGAGTGAAAAAGTGACCTGCAGCTTCTGATCTGTATTATTCAATTGCAGAAAGAAATCAATCTTAAAACTCTGAGATGGAAATGAGGTGGACCATGGAATGAAATGAATGAAGTATGGATGAAATGAAATGGAGTATGGATGAATGGAGTGAAATGGATCATAAGTGGGATGTGAATCACTTATGATTTTATGATAGCTGCTTGCAGAGAAAAAAAAACAAACTTTGAAAAGATAAAGTGTCAGAAAGATTCTGATTTTCACTCTATCTTTTCTGTATAAACATGCTAATCAGAGATTAGTTTTCATGTTTATACTTTATTATTATTATTATTAATTTTTTTTTTTTTTCAAATATCTGACTTCAGAAAATTCAATTAAGTTGATGAAGAAGAAAAATTCTTATTCATTAACTTCATATCACTGTTTTCCTGGAATCTCTTGACAAATTATTCTCTTGAAAGTGGCTTGTGATACAGCTTCAATCTATGACCATTTACAAGAAAAGTGACCTTCTCTTCATCTATTGTCCTGATTTTTATTTCTCCATTATCAAAAATTCTTATAATTTCATATGGCCCAAGCCAATGCGTTTGGAATTTACCTTGAAAATCCTTGAACTTTGAATCAAACAAGAGAGCCCTGTCACCTTCTTTGAATCTCTTTTCCTTGATGTATTTGTCATGCCATCTAGTCCTTTGCTGTTGGACTATACTTGTTTTCTGAACTGCATCTTGTCTGATCTCATCCAATTCATTAATCTACTCCAATATGTGCTTTTGTGCCTCTGTTAGATCAAGTCCTAGCTGAAATTCCATTTTGAAAGTTTGAATCTAGAACTCTATGGGAAAAAAAACTTGCTTTCCATAAACAAGTTCATAAGGAGTATGGCCTGTTGTGCTTCTCCATGTAGTTCTATAGGCCCACAAGGCTTAAGGAAGCCTATCTGCCCAATCTCTTCTATGAAAATGAACAGTCTTCGTTAGGATCCCTTCAATGACCTTATTAGTAGATTCCACTTGACCATTTGCTTGTGGATGATAGGGAGTAGATTTTCTGTGTCTAATTTTGTACCTCTCCATCATTTGTTCCACTAGCTTTGATGTAAATTGAGCTCCTTGATCTGTAACAATTCCCCTTGGGACACCAAAACGAGTAAAAATATCCTCAAAAAGAAAATTAAATACAGATGCTTCAGTAGCAAAAGTAATGGTTTGGTCTCTACCCATTTAGTAACATAATCAGTGCAAACTAATATATATTTCTTTTGTCTTGATGGAGGACTAATAGGTCCTACAAAATCCAAAGCCCATTTTTCAAAAGGTTCAATTTGTACCTAAGGTTGCAATGGCATCTCACCTGAAGGAGAAGGTTTCCCTACCCTTTGGCAACTGTCACACCTTTTGACATACTCTTTAGCATCTTTAAAAAGGGATGACCAATAATATCCTAAATGAAGAATCTTATAGGCTGTCCTCTTATCAGCAAAGTGTCCGCCACAAGGTTCATCATGACATGCTTTGAGAATCTCAGGCATCTCATCTTCCCGAACACATCTCCTAATGATCAAATCTGGACCTGTCTTGTACAACTCATTAGCAACCCATGAATATTTTGCACTGTCATAAATGATTTTTCTTTTATCTCTCGCATTCATTATTGAAGGAAATTTTCCTGAAACTAAATAATTAGCAATGTCAGCAAACCAAGGAGTTTGAGTAGAAATTGCAAAAAGATATTCATCAGGAAATTGATCTTCAACTGGGGTATTGTCTTGGATGTTTTGGAGTCTAGATAGGAAATCAACTATTGTGTTTTGTTTTCCAGACCTATCTAGAATGGTAATGTTGAATTCTTGTAAAATCAATAACCATCTTATGACTCTACCATTAGTAATTGATTTGTTCATTAAATATCTAATTGCAGAGTGATTTGTGTGAACAAAAGTTTCATAGCCTGTTATATAGTGTCTTAATTTGTTTATGGCATGAACGACAACTAAAAACTCTTTTTCAGTTACAGTATAGTTTAACTCTGAAGGAGTCAAATTTTTACTGGTATAGTAGATGGCATAAGGAATCAGGTCTTTTTGTCCCAATACTGCTCCTAGAGCTGTATCTGAGGCATCTGTTGAAATATGAAAAGGTAACTTCCAGTTAGGTCCCCTTAAAATAGGTGCTTCTGAAATTTTTGTTTTCAGGGTCTCAAAGGCTAACTGGCAATCAGGATTCCACTTGAATTCACAGTCCTTGGTAAGTAATTTGAAAAGTGGAGATGTTATCTTGGTGAAGTTTTCTATAAACCTTCGATAATATCCCGTAAATCCTAGAAAACTCCTAACATCTTTTTGACAACTTGGAATAGATAAGTTAGAGATGACTTCAACTTTTGACTCATCAACTCTAATCCCATCCCCTGAAATGTGATGTCCTAAAACAATTCCTTCAGTAAACATCATAAAACACTTCTCATGACTTAGTGAAAGATTTTCTTCTTTACATCTCTTTAAAACTTTTTCCAAGTTTTCTAAGGCTTCTTCAAATGTGTTTCCATAAACTGTGAAATCATCCATATATACCTCTACACAATCATGTATTAGATCTGAAAAAATTCCTAGTACTGCCCTTTGAAATGTTGTGGGTGCATTGCATAGTCCAAATGGCAATACTCGGTAAGCATAGGTACCCCAAGGACAGGTAAATGTGGTTTTGTCTTGATCTTCAAGTGCTACTTGAATTTGGTTATAACCACTAAACCCATCTAGAAATGAAAAGTACTTTTTGCCAGCTAATGTATCTAACACCCGATCTATGAAAGGTAAGGGAAAATGATCTTTAAGAGTAGCTTTGTTTAATTCCTAGTAGTCAATACATACCCTCCATTTACCATTTTTCTTTGGCACAATTACCAAAGGAGAAACCCACTGACTATCTGAAATGGGATAGATAAAGTTGACATTTAATAATTTCTGCAATTCTTCTTTAACAATCTCCCTAAGATTTGGATTCATCCTTCTTTGAGGTTGTCTGATTGGTTTACAATTTTCCTCTATGTAGATGTGATGAGTACAAGTCTTGGGGCTTATCCCTTTCATATCAGTGTACTCCCATGCATATGCAGAAGAATGTCTCTGTAATATCTTGACTAGCTCTTCTTGTTGAGATTTCTCTAGGTTCTTGTTTATGTTTAAAGTTTTTCCTAGAAATATCTCAATTGTAGAGCTGCCAAATTTATCCATGGAATAGAGAGACATCTGCCTTGATGACAAAAACTCAATGTTGGATTCTTCTTTAAATTGTTCATGTTTATATTCCAAAGAGGATTCAAAGTTTTCCAAGGTATTCAGAATCTGGCTATCTTCACTAATTTCTGAAATTGTGAAGAGAGGTTGTAAGTCTTCTTCATCCTCTATCCATTGAGTATCATCTAATTTTGTAATTGTTCTTGCTGGAGGATACAAGGTAAATTTCTTGGTTGAACTACCATCAGAGATGTACATATCACCGGATCTACAACTAATGAAAGCATCAACTATAGCTAACCAAGGTCTTCCTAATATAATAGGGTGTCCTCCTAGATTATTCTTAGGAGTTAGGATCATAAAATCCACAGGATACTCCCAAGAATATAGGGACACTGGAATGTATTCTATTACCCCATCAGGTTTAATCACAGATCTGTCTGCTAATTGTAATAATGTGGGTGTAAAAAGAAGATTAGGAAGTTTCAGTTTATCCATGATTTGTCTACTCATAATATTGATTTCTACTCCTAAATCAATGAGTGTGTTTTGGATTTCAACTCCATTGATGCGAATTTTGACAACTGGATTTCCTGGGTCTAGATACTTTGGAATAGCAATCTTACCCATCATGATATCTGCTATTTTTCCTGCCAGTTGAATTTTCTTTGTCTCTCTTATTATTTTTCTTGTTTTCTTCATGCTCAAATCCTTTATTATCTTTTCTAAGATTGGAATTTCCTTGATGGCTTGCAAAAATGGGATCTTAATACAAACATTTCTCAGCTCATCTAGGAAATCATAATTAGGCACCATAATTTTTTTTCTACACCCCTATCAATTTGTAATCTTTCTGGAAAGGGAGGTGTAGAAGTGGATGTTGATGGCTACTCTAATATAGGAGTTGAAATTATTGGTTCTTTTTTTTTTTTTTCAATTTTTGGCTCTTGGAAAGTTGTGTTCTCTTCAAGAATTTTATTTACCTGTAGAGAATATTCCTCAGAATTGTCTTGCTCTTGTATGATTACAGAAGGTTTCCTCTTTTCAAGTATTCTTCTAGACCTAAGTTGAACATCACTAAGGTCTAAAGGAGTGATCAAATAAGTTTGAAACTGTTGGCATTCTATCATGTATGTGTTCTGAGGATTTTTATTGTTGGGGTTTGGTATGGGTTGGGCAGGAAACTTATTTTTTTCTGAGGAAATGGTAATGGAAGTGGTTGATTTTGATGTTGTGGATTTTGAGAACTTTGTTGAAATTTTTTTTGAGGAGGGAAATGTGGATATGGTGGATAGGATGGTGGATATTGATAATACTGAGAGTATCTTCCATAGGGATTTTGTGCTTCTTGCTCCCAAGTTTGTAATTGATTTTGAAATTGGGGCCAAGGCTTCTGCCAAGGATTCCAATTTAGTGGGGGTTGATTATACAACTGATCATGAAATCCTTGTGTTTGAGGTCCTTGCCAAGGCCTCCTGGAGAAAAAATTGAGAGATTCTGTGGAACTTGTAGGAGTATCTTCTTGAAAGACAGCTTTAATACTAGGAAGTGAAGGACAACTCTTGGTCTCATGTTTTTCTAAAAAAATTACACAATTCTCCACAACTTTGGCATCCAAAGGGCACTCTCTCAAGGCATGTTTCTTTCTACATTTGGGACAAAATATTGCTAAGGCATCAGATTCAAATTTTTGCTTGTTTTGTAACTTAAGGGTGTCTATCTGTTCACTAAGACTCCCCAATATATCAAATTTGAATTCATCAAGCATATGTCCTATTTCTGCCCTACTTACTTTCCCAGAAGCAGACTTACTTGCCCTTGCAAGAGCAGGGTCTCTTGGTCCTTTCACAGTTTTAGATTTCCCTCTTGAAAGGTTGATACATAATTCAACTATTTTAGGTAATGTGAGCTGAGATATATCCCATTTTCGCATCATATTAAGGATATCTAACCATTCATCCCTAATTGTTTTCAACAAGAGAGCTTTCAAAGTGTCTTGGTCTAAGTTTTCCATTTTTTCTCTTTTGATGTTTTAGTGAAATCTCTCCAATAAATCTTCCAAATTTTCATATTTTTTTTCTAGCATTTTAAACACTTCCTCCTTATGATTGAATAGCATACAATAATCCAAATACGTCTCTAGAAATTCTTGTTTCATGTCTTCCCATGTCCTAATAGAACTGTTGATCAAACTCATAAACCACTTCAATGTTGCTCCTTTCAATGTTGAAGGAAATAGTTTAAGTTTTTGAGCATCTTGTAAGTAGTCATAGGTTCTACATAGGACTTAAAATTCAAATAGGAAGGTTTCAGGATCTTCAGTTTTAAGTCCATAAAATTTTGGAAGGACAGAGGGTGAAATGTTTTTCATAGTTGTATTGGTTTCTTCATCTACTATAGGAACCCCAAAAGAGCTTCCCATTTCTCTTCTTCCTCTTCCTCTGCCTCTTTATGCATCTCTACCTCCTTCTCTTCTACCTCTACCTCTACCCCCTCCAAATAGTATGTGTTCTCCATTAAAAACTTCTCCTCCCCCTTCTTCTGCCATAGTTAATTCTTCTGTGGAAGTTGAAAGGTTTAAATCCCTAAGAGGGGTTCCTGAATCTTCTTCTAAGACAGGTTCAGTGGGTAAGGTGGAAGGTATTTCTGATGGAATATCTGATCTTAAGTCCTTTGGAAGTCTAGGATTAGTAAAGGATGGAATGTGGGTTTGAGTTGGAGGTGTACTGGCTCTTGGTCTTGGTGAAACAAGTGATGTTCTAGGAATCAAGCTTCTGCTTTTTATGAATCTACCCCTTGAGTCTCTTTCTCTACGCATATCATTGTTTTTGGGTGGTAAGAAACAAGGCTACCTAGCTACACTTCCCCGGAAATGGTGCCAAAATGTTTTTCTCAACTTAGTGTTCCTAATTGAGGTCATAAATTATCAACCAGGGTCAGTAAACTGCTGAAGTGTGGTGCACTATTTGTGCCTAGGTATCTGTTTCTCACTACGTTGTGTTTAGTGTTTTTCTGATTTTTTTGGTTTTATGTTTTTATGTTAAAAAGGAAAGCAATAAATTTTGATGAAGGACAGTTGTTGGACACACACTAAAAACAGAGAAAAACCTATTCTAGACTGTGCATGGTACTAAAGAACAGAAAATGCAAGGCTTGATAATGACTCCTAGTAAGGAAATAAATCACAATCATGAACTCAATAACTCATAGCTTGAACTCATCCAATTCATTCATTAGGAATATGTTGGAATAGTTTGAGAAAAGGAAAAGTTTAGTACAAATGAGGCTTTCCTAAGTACACAATCATCTTACAATATTACAAAGAATCTCATCCATGTCTAGAAGTTTATTGGAACACAATTGGAAAAATACTATTTGTAACTCAATAAGATTTCTAATTTGAATTAAATTTTCATGCTAAGATCAATTTATTCTACAGCTCAACTTGTCACCACTAAACCTCATTAGATATTTTCTATAATATTTTTGAGAAAAGGCTTATTTGTGAAATTGCAAAAGACTGCAGAACAATCAAGGCCTTAAACTAATATCACTAATTCCTTTCCAGATGATGATGTATTAATAGAAATTCAAAACAAGATTAGTTTGTAAATAATGAATGCCATGAAATCTAATTTTGACAGTTAATACTACTTAAAGAACAATGGATAACACTGAACTAGAATGCAATTGATCAAACTTGAAACACAGTGACCACAACTAAACTAAAATTCTTTTAACCTAAATTTGAAATACAGTGAACTAGAACTGAACTAGAATGTCACCAATCTAACTTAAAGTACAGTGGACAGAGTTATACTAGAGTGCCATTATCAAACTTGAAATATAGTGACAGAATTAAACTAAAGTGACATCTACCTCCAGAGAACTACAACTAGACTAAAGATGCAACTAATCACTAAAATGTCTCAGCTCTGTCTTATTCGGAATTAGTGGTATTTTGGAATAGTTTGTAGAACAGGACTGGCTGCGACATGTTATATAAATGAGCATGAAAGCATAGAATTCAAAAAAACACAACAAAGCTCTAAAACACCACATCTATGTCTCATCCGAAATTAGTGATATTTTGGAAGAGTTTATAAGATCATGACTAGCTGTAACAATTGATGTAATTGAGCATAAGAACGTAAAACTAACTCCTAAAATACTACAGTTATACCTCATTCGACATTAGTGATATTTTGGAAGAGTACATAAGAACGAGACTAAACTGTAGCATCCAATACAAGTGAATATAAAACGCAAAGTTCAGAAAGTCAATTGAGCTAGGAATAAAACGAGACTAAGTTACTTATCTAAATTATATGAACAAAGCTCCTCAGGTAGCAGGGGCTCTCTACCACCGGAGTAGCATGCAAATCTACTCAAGATTGACTCAGCTCATGCAATAAAATGATGTTTCTTTCATTAAAGGAGAATTTCTTCAAAACTAAGTATTTACGGTCTTCAAAGATCTAGCAACAAAACAAAATATAACCAACAGTTTCTTGGTCTCCCGAGTCATACTTATAATGAAATTACATAACTAATCTTTGAGAAAAATATGGATAAGTGTCTTTCCCACTTCTAATCAAATTAAAACTCTTATTAACAGTCTTGTGCTTTACTGCGAACATCTGTAGAGTTTGTGTTTTGATAGGAAACTGCTTCTCTTCTACGTGCATAACCGCTTGGAGACTTTAACTCAAACTTCGTGGGGATCAAGAGATGATGGGGAAGTATTTTTGATTTCACCCATATGCCTTTTTCTTTACAGTGACAACTGGAACCTACATAAACATGAGGATAGCTGCAGAATAGACGACTGGCTACGGAATGCCTGTATTCTGTAGCCGAGTCTTAGCCAAAAATTACTACACCAAAAAAATCACGAAAATATAACAAGTTAGTCATTATATAAATTTTTAAAGCAATTTTAATTAATCTTATTGATCATTTAAGCCTGTAATTGATGAGGGACAAATAAAATGAAGTAGAATGTGGTGAAAGAGAAGAACATCTTTGGGGCTCAACACTTGGCCCAATGCTGAATGGTGGAAATGAAGCCCAAAATATTCCTCTCGGATTTCTTCAACAAGTCCTCCAAGGAAGAGTGGGGAATTCCTGCATGAGAATACCCTTGTACTAAATAGTACAAAAAACCCAGCTAAACAGTTGAAGCATGCAATAAGTCATAAGACTCATACATAAACAATATTTTGAATGCTTCTCATGGTTGCCATCCCTTCCCTTATATTCTTGGTGAGATTCCTCACCCTTGGCCCCACTTATTTATGAGGTTACTTCCATGCAAAGACTCCTCCTCCAAAACTACGCTGTCTCCACTAGCTCCACTCTCTCATTTACATCGTCGTTTGATTTGGTCAACCTTGACTTAGTCTCCATGCACTGTATCCTTTCACACCCAAGGTGGTTTTATTCTGACTATATAAACTAATCTTCATTCACACAAGATGTGATTTATTCCTAATAAAGAGTCTTTAAGGGTATTTTTACCCCTTTATTCATCCAACAAGAAAGCAAAATGAGATTTTAATATTCCATTTAGCTGTAGGATAATTTAGGAATATTACAATCTTCCCCTCCCAAATGTTGCTTTTTCTCAAGCAACTGCAAGGGTACTGTAAAATCTTCAATGGATATGTCTCCTCCCAAATATACAAGTTAGCCTTTGGTAGATAAACCAAATAGGTGTCATTATGAAAAAGTGGGAGATATATGAAAAGATTTTTATGTTGTCCATTGGCATCCTTAAGGCATAAGAGATGGTAAATGTTAGGTGCCTCAATCTCAATGAGAAACTCCAATCTCCATGCTATCATCCAAACAAAATGAGCCATCCTTGGTAGCTCATTGAAAAAATCACCAATCCCCTGCTTCTGCAATGTATAGGGGTTGCATGGCTGAAAAGAAGAGATCAAGTTTTTGAACTCACGCTGTCTCTCTCTCAATTTATGATAGATGTGGAATTGCTAGTATTGGGCTGCAATAATATGGTCATTAAGAAGCCAAAAGGTACTTGGAATCTCATGATCCTGCTCTTTCGTTCTAGGAACCTCTCTTGCCCAATCCACCCCACATATAGTGAATAGAGTATCATCACCATATGGGCTCCAAAATAAATATGGACTAAGTGTCACATGGCATAATGGATGGTGAAAATAGCCCCTCAAGTGATAACAACATTGTTCTTATTCTAGTTGTCTCAAAACATGATATGATAAGTGGCCATCCAACCACTTTATTGCTGCCATAAGCTTCTCAAAATCTTGAAAATAGTAGAGGACATTAGGTGTTGGCTGAATATGAACCAAGAAAAACATGTCTTGCCCAAATCTCTCCATGAAGTGGTTATTCCCATCATTGAATGTAGTCCCAATAGGACCGTGAAACCCAAAGAGAGGCTTGCTCTCTTGTGGATCAATGTGCTGCAAATGCATGGTAAATAAATGCACATACATTATTAGTTGATAAATAAGCATTAAAAAAAACCTTTACCATATATTGTAGACAAGTTGGTGAAGAGGTCCATAGATGAAGCTTCCCATTCTCCATCAAAAGGGAAAGTGATTGTAACAACTTTGCAAGGTGGTTTTTCTCCTCCTCATACATAAAACAAGTTACATATCTCTTGATATGTTAATGCACATCTTCTTTGAGATCCTCCCAATAGAATTCCTTCATGATGGTGTGATAATACTCAATGGAATCTACATGTCCTGAAAAGAGTGCCTCATAAGCTACATGTAGAATCTCCTTCTTGAGCTTGAAGTCTTTAGTCGAGTAGATATGATCATGGAAATAGATGACTCCCTTAACCACTATATACCTCCCATCCATCACTTGCCCATCAAGAACCTTACATGTGAAGAGGTTCTTGGAGTATTCCACAAATAGTTGGGACTCCCAATATGGATCTAAGCTTCCCAACATTGACAACACTGTTGAAATCTGAAAAGAAGCACCTGTCACATCATAAATCTCCTCTTTGACATGCTCAATGCCAAAGCCACATGTCAGGGTGTTGTTACTCCACTTTTTCCGCCTCCCTTGCAGTTGATCTTGCCCAAGACAAGATTGAAGTACATGGAAGTCAACCTCCTCTTCGAAGGCATTTCCCCTCCAAAAATTCCACAGTTTGGAAAATGCATACAAGAGTGCGAATAGCGTCTTGTCATATTTATAAATCTCCCTCATGTGTGGAAGTATCATTAGATGTTCCAATGTTATGGAATAGCCTTTTGACACCATGCTTATGCTATCATGGATTTCTAGATCATCATTTTTGTAGAAATTTGAATAACTGTTAAATTATTCACCGAGATTATCATGATCACACACTATTTGAGCTTCATGCATAATACATAACCTCTTCTACTGTTGATAATCAATTTGCGGAAATTAAACAATCGCATGTGCACATTAAAACCATAAACAATCACACATATAAAAACAGTATTTTTGGGAAATCTTAAAGCTAAAAACCCCCAACTATCTGTATATTATAATGATAGAGATCATGTAAAAATCATAGTACAAACTCCTCACAAGCTCTCAGCACTATCTCCAATTGTTACACACTACACAAGCTCAGATCATGCAAGACACTTGCTCCAATCTGCTCCACCTGTTAGCCTGCCTCTACTGCGCAATCCAATATGGATAATCATGAGATCAAGGTTCAAATCCCACCAGTATGTACTACACAATCCTCATTGGCTTCTCCATCAATGTGTGTGCAAATCTCATGCACCAGTATAGTCAAAAATGATAGTCACACTGCTCTTTCACCTAACCTCTCCACTGGTCTCCACTAAAACTGTCCATGCACTGCAGTTAACTGATGTATTCTTTAGTTGATTTATGAGTTAATAATTAGTGAATTAATTAATAATTAATTCAAACCACTCTCACTAATTGTATCAATCATTTAGACTAGATACAACTATCTCAACTAAGTTAAACTGATACACAACTCCATTAATTGTCTCATCAACTCCACCAAACTCTGTCACATGAGTTCTAACTGAAGTCAACCATGCAATAGCTCCAATAAACCCTAGGAATACTATAATTCCTTCTGTCAGCTACATGTGCCACATCCATGCATCAAACTAAAGTGCTCCAAGAGGATAAGATAATGTTTAGAGTCCAAATATTATTAAGAGCTAATAATATTCGACATATCTATTTTTAGACTGGCAATCTAAAAATAGATTCTGCCCAATATGTCTAAAAATAGAAGTCCATCTATTTTTTTTCCGACTCGACCAACCATCCACAAATATCATCCTGCAACTCATATAACATGATCCATATGTCTAAAAATAGACATAGTCTAAAAATATACTTTGCGCCAAAAATACCTTGCGGGCCCACTTAGTGAAGGCGACTTCTTTTCACTAAGCTCCTCATCTTGTTGCAATATCAACACTCCCTCTCAACAAGATAAGGATTATCTTCAACCCCTATCATGCCCCTGTGGTATTCGAATTTGCTCCTGGTGAGCGCCTTCGTCAAGATATAAACATCCCGATCCTCCGTAGGAATGTATGAAAGTAACATGATTCTCCATTGCACACAATCTCTGATATGATGATACCAGATGTCAATGTGTTTAGATCTATCATGAAATACTGGATTAACTGAGGGTTTGATGCAACTCTAATTATCACAATAAATCACAGTAGGCTCTAAGTGTGAACCGAACAACCCGACCAGGATCTTCCTCATCCATATAGCCTCGCATGCAGGAAAACTCGTTGCCATATACTAGGCCTCTACTGAACTGAGTGCCATGGATCTCTGCTTCCTGCTGTACCAAGAAACTACTATTGACCCGATACTAAAAATCCCTCCAGATGTGTTCTTTCTGTCCGTTGGGCTTCCTGCCCAATCTGCATCCGTGAAGCCACACAGCTTCACCTCATCCGACTGTCTGTACCACAATCCATATCCCGATGTGCCTCTGAGATAACACAATACATGCTTGCCCACCTTCCAGAAGAGCTTGGTAGGCTTAACCATAGCTTGTGAAAGCTGGTTAACTGCATAGCATATATCGGGTCGTGTATTGACCAGATACATAAGCGACCCCACCAACTGTCGATAGACAGTGGCATCCACTACCTTCGCTGAAGTAGCATCCTCCTTCCTCCAACCACCAGGAAGAGGAGTATCAACAGGCTTGCAGCCATGCATGCTGAACCTCTCCAGAATCTCCCGGGCATACTTACCCTGAGAAACAAACAGTCCTCCATTGCGCTGCCAAATCTCCAATCCCAGGAAATAAATAATGAAGGAGGCTCTTCAAGTCCTTCATCTCTAGAAACTCTTTTACCAAGATCCTCCTCAGATATGGGTATCAACAGTTCATTACCCGTCAAAATAAAATCATCTACATAAAGTACAATGA
Source organism: Pinus albicaulis (assembly GCA_034641835.2). Classification (NCBI taxonomy): domain Eukaryota; kingdom Viridiplantae; phylum Streptophyta; class Pinopsida; order Pinales; family Pinaceae; genus Pinus; species Pinus albicaulis. Next base: position 32,634,232 of record MU968317.1, read on the forward strand.
TCAGCAACTTACCCTCCACCATAATCTGGTATAGGTTCGGATCCGCCTCACTCTTGGAGAATCCAAGTCCGATGAAATAACTGTCTATCCGTGTGTACCAAGAACGAGGTGCTTGTTTCAACCCATACAACGCTCTCTTGAGCCTACACACATGCGACTCGCTGTTGAAGATCTCGAAACCTTCGGGCTGCTCTATGTACACCTCCTCCTCAATCACTCCGTTGAGGAACGTAGTCTTCACATCCATATGATGAATGTGCCACCCCATCTGCGCTGAGAGAGCAAGAATCGTCCATATGGAAGAATACCTTGCGACAGGTGCAAAGGTATCCTCATAATCGATCCCCTCTATCTGTGAAAAGCCTCGAGCAACAAATCTTGCCTTTACTGCTCCACACTCCCGTCAGCTGCCTGCTTCAATTTGTAGATCCATCTCGAACCCACCACCGATTTCCCCTCCGGCCTTGGGACAATCTCCCATGCACTATTTTTGACAATCGAATCATACTCTTCCACCATGGCATCTACCCATGCGGGATCCTCCACAACTTCCTCGAAAGAGGATGGCTCTGTCACGATACACTTTCTCATAAGAGCCATGTATCCGCATACCGGTCAGGGTGGACTGTCCTTATCTCATACTTTGGTGGATGTAGGTGCTCCTACAACCTTCTTTGCATCTCGAGCGTCGCTTGGCTTCGTAATGCTTCGCTTCTTTGATGGTCAGGCGCCGCATGAGTGGTCTCTTCCACTCCATGAACCTCTCTTGTGGCTGATCCACATCCCCCGAGGCTCATCCTTAGGAACCAATAGCTCCTCATCTGCATGCAAGTGTGGCTCCCTCTCAAGCGAACACTTCATGGCTTTCTCCTCCTGAAATTTGATATCCCGTCCCACAACAGTCTTGCGACTGTCTGGAAAATACACACGATATTTGTGGGGTGTATCAGTGTACCCCACAAATATCCCAACCTTTGCGGTCGGCTCCAGCTTCTTCCTGGCATCCTTCATCACATGCATGTAGACAGGTGAACCAAAAATCCTCAAATGAGAAATATCAGGCCTCTTGCCAGAAAACGCCTCCTCCGGTGTACTCATGCCAATTATCTTGTGAGGACAACGGTTCTGCACATATACTGCAGTATTGAATGCCTCCGCCCACAAGTGAAGGGGTAGGCCCTGATCATGCAACATCGCCCGTGCAGCACCCATGATCGTTCTGTTCTTCCGCTCAGCAACCCCATTTTGCTGTGGGTTATGAGGTGCTATGAGCTCTCTTCGAATTCCTTCTGCACTACAAAAGTCCTTGAATTCGCCAGAGATGAATTCACCACCATTGTCGTTCCTAAGAGCCTTCACCTGCTTCCCCGATTCTTTCTCCACCAGCGCCTTGAACTCACAGAACTTTGAGTATGTCTCACTCTTCTTCTGCATGAAGAAGATCCAGCACTTACGAGAAAAATCATCAAAAAATATCACATAATACTTGTGCTTTACTGTCGAAGCTACTGAGAAAGGTCCACACACGTCTGTGTGAATTCTCTCAAGGATCGTCATGGCGCGACTATCCTTCTCGTGAAAGGTGGCTTTCACAAATTTTCCTAAGGTACATTCCTTGCATTGATCTGACTACACAAGAGTACCCTTAGGAAGCCCAGTAGAAATTTGCTGCAGTATCTTGAAAGCTCCATGGTGAAGGTGGCCCAATCTCCGGTGCCACAGCTCGCCATCATACCGGCTCACCACTCCTTCTGCCTTGCCTGCCATTGCTACACAGCCATCTAGCTGCAATTGATAAAGGTTCTTAACTCGAACCCCTATCCTCCGGGTCTCACCAGTTGCCTTACTGTGCAGGAAAGCCTTTCCCTCTCTAAAGACAACATCATATCCCTTGTCTTCTAACATTTCCACAGAGATAAGATTCTTCTTCAATCCTGGAACATGCATCACTTCCTTTAATCTGAAGGGTTTACCAGACTCCCTCTCAAAGGAAATAGTATCGATACCGGTTGCACTGTATCTACCATCATCGCCCATCTCAATGTGCACTCCAAGATCTTTCTCATCCAGATAAGTAAACAAATCTCGATCTCCTGTCATGTGAAAAGACGCACCACTGTCCAGAAACCACACTGATCATGCCACACTTGAGACCAAGCATGCGATCAACAAAAAATCTAGCTCAAACTGCGAGGCTAAAGCCTCTCCAGCTGCAGATCTAGCAGCCTGCTTATTTTTCTTCTTCTACGGACAATTTGTGGCATAATGTCCGTGTTGGTGACAGTGAAAGCACTTCACCTTACACATGTCCTACTTCTTGCCTTTCGCACTAGAATGAGAAGCTTTCTTGCTCTTCCCCTTATTTGGTTTGGCAGCCAAAGCGTAATTATTTTCATCAGAGTTCTTTGATGATGATCCGTCCCTGGTACTCTGCCTTATCTCCTCTTGCACAAGATCCGACCAAAGTCGCTCCCATCCTGCCAATTTCTCCCGACCATTGACAGAGTCCTGATAGGAATGCCAACTCTTCAAAAGCCCAAGGAGAGCCAAGCTCACCAAGTCCTCATCATCTACAGTCACCCCCACACTTCCCAGCTCATCCCTACATTGGGTGAACTTCGTGAGGTACTTGGGCATACTGTCGCCTTTCTCCATATTTATGTTTCTGAGTTTATCCTTGAGCGCCAACTTTCTCTGGTCACTCTTGCTTTGGAATAAATCTATCAAGGCTTTCTACATCAAGAATGGAGAAGCCTTACCATGCAGGATGGACACTATGTGATCCTTCACACCCTCCAATAGAATCCTTCGACACTTTGCTGTCTTCTTTTGCCAAGCCTCAATTACGACAACATCGCTAGAAGTAGGCTTTGGGACTTCAGCATATATGAACTCCTTCAACCCATTGTCATCCAACACCGCCTCCATCTTGTCCTTCCATGAAGTATAATTCGAGCTGCCTTCAAGGGCATACTCCAATCACAATCCGTTGAAAGACAACTCAACTTCGACACCAAGAAAACACTGCTGCAAATTCGAATTCCACCAACACAAAACTCAACCGCTTTAATGTTTTGCAATTGCTCCAATGATCAATATCGCTTTGATACCATTTATAAATTTGAATAACTGTTAAATTATTCACCGATATTATCTTGATCACACACTTTTTGACCTTCATGCATAATACATAACCTCTTCTACTATTGATCATCAATTTGCGGAAATTAAACAATCGCATGCGCACATTAAAACCATAAACAATCACACATATAAACACAGTATTTTTGGGAAATATTAAAGCTGAAAACCCCCAACTATCTGTATATTATAATGATAGAGATCATGTAACAATAATAGTACAAAATCCTCACAAAATCTCAGCACTATCTCCAATTTTTACACACTACACAAGCTCAGATCATGTAAGACACTTGCTCCAATCTGCTCCACCTGTTAGCCTGCCTCTACTGTGCAATCCAATATGGATAATCATGAGATCAAGGTTCAAATCCCACCAGTATGTATTGTGCAATCCTCATTGGCTTCTCCATCAATGTGTGTGCAAATCTCATGCACCAGTATAGTCACAACTGATAGTCACACTGCTCTTTCACCTAACCTCTCCACTGGTCTCCACTGAAACTGTCCATGCACTGCAGTTAACTGATGTATTATTTAGTTGATTTATGAGTTAATAATTAGTGAATTAATTAATAATTAATTCACACCACTCTCGCTAATTGTATCAATCAGTTAGACTAGATACAACTAGCTCAACTAAGTTAAACTGAACACAACTCCATTAACAGTCTCATCGACTCCACCAAACTCTGTCACATGAGTTCTAACTAAAGTCAACCATGAAATAGCTCCACTAAACCCTAGGAATAGCGTAATTCCTTCTGTCAGCTGCATGTTCCACATCCAGGCATCAAACTGAAGTGCTCCAAGAGGATAAGATAATGTTTAGAGTCCAAATATTATTAAGAGCTAATAATATTCGACATATCTATTTTTAGACTGGCAATCTAAAAATAGATTCCGCTCAGTATGTCTAAAAATAGAATTCCATCTATTTTTCCTGACTTGACCAACCATCCACAAATAGCATCCTGCAACTCATAGAACATGATCCATATGTCTAAAAATAGACTTTGCGCCAAAAATACCCTGCGGGCCCACTTAGTGAAGGCGAATTCTTTTCACTAAGCTCCTCATCTTGTTGCAATATAAACACTTTTCCAGCGTAAATAGCTGAGTGGGAGATAGTAATGTCCATATCAGAAAATTTCTCACCTCTCCTTGGAACCCATCAAAGTTTCTTAGTGTTGTTCTAGCTCCTCACAAGGTTCCTTCCTTAGCCAAATATGTCAATGTTGCACCATGTTGAGAGAAATCTTTATTCATCTTCCAATCAGGGGGTATCCCTGGTGGAATGCCTTCATGTAATGACACATCAAGGCCTAGAGGAGGTTGTATATGTGGGTGGACTGCTTTATCCTTGCTCTCACTGTGCAAATTAGTCTACCTCCTTTGTACATCAAAATTTTGAAATTGGTAGGGGTGTGTGCTCCCAATCATATGATGCCGATCATCCTCCCTATCTTCTTCTTTTATCTTGAAGATCTCAAAATCTATCAATGATGGCACATGCTGCTCATGGATTGTGATCTGAACTCTGTATGTGAGGTTCTTTGCAACTTCTTGTGAACATTCAAGAACATATCTCATTGGAGAAAGTGCTCCATCTTCCTCTTCATGAGGTGCTAGATATGCTCCTGATGTGACAACGCTGTTACCTCCAGCCTTATCTTACTTTTCAACATCAATGGGAGTTACCTTATCATCAATAAGAAGATTCTCTTTTGAAAAAGAGATCTCCATGTCCTCTTTTTCAGGAGAATGTTTTCTATGAAATTGGGATCTTGCCTCTAGCAAGGTATTCTGCAAAATTTTATTCCCTCAATAGTTTTCTGATATGCAGTTGGGTTTATAGATCCTTCCAACCCATGCAAAGGTTTTGTTTGTTTTGGCTTGACTAGATCCACCAAAGGTGTTTCAGAATGTTTTTCATAAAACATTTCCACCACTCCCTTAGTGAACCTTGCATAAGTAGATGTATTTGCTACTCTAATGGCTTCATCTTCTGAAACTTGGTGTTGCTACAAATAAGTATCAAGCTCCTCCACCCAAGCCCTAGCTGAACATTTAGGTGACCCATCAAAAGTAGATAGGAAGAATCTACTCTCATCATGCTTCTTGCACCTTGTGCTTCTATCATGGTTACTAGGTATTTTATCCTCCTTGATATTGCAAAACCCTTGGAAGTTTAGGTGATATTTGAACCTCTTAGATTGAGATTCATATTCTTGCAAATAATCACCAAGATTCTCCTTCTTTGGCACATCTCCTTCCTCCATCTCACTTTATATGACCATAGGCCTAGTAAAGCATTGTAAATTTGATGGTGTGGATGAATGCTCACACCCATAATATGAGGAACTGGAGATTTCCTCATGTACAAATATTGTTGAGGGATATCCATGTCTTTCCCTCCTTACCTCTTTGATGCCTTTCCTAATGCACTGCAGAGTTTGAAGAAGAATTTTTTAGAACTACTTCCCTCCTAATAATAATATTTTGCCTTGATATCTTTTGCAGATCTTCTCCTTCATATGGGAAGCCTCATTAGATGACATAATGGCTGAAGTACACAGGCTGAGCCCAGATCAGAGCTCTGATTCCACTATAATATTCCTATTTAGGAAAATCAACAATATAGTCACCAAAAACGTATTTTTCAAAAAAATATGCTATAAAAATCAAGAAAATCCCATGAATCCATTATTTTATACATAATAGCAACCAAATATACAAGGATATCAGAAAAAAAATCATTGTAGCTTAGTTAAACAGACCTCCCAAGCCCAGAAAAACCCAAAAACACTACAACCCCATGACTACTGCAACAAAGAAATTCTGAAGAAAGTGAAAAAAAAATTTAATGAGGGTTTATGCTACAAAAATATAGAAACAAATGGATCTTCTGATATATTACTCACGAGAGTTGAAAAACTGAGATCTAGTCTCTTTTACACAATTCCAAGATAACCCGACAAGGGTTTCTTGATAGGCATGAGAAAAAAAAAGTGTATACTATAGATTTGTGGCTGAATCATGTTGCCTAACTAAATATCTACATAAATAGGTCTAAAAATAAAAATAAATGGCTATAGCTCCTCCTTACTAGCTCTCTGGGTGAAAATATGATCCTTTCACTAGGAAACTAGCTCACGATCAGGGATTTTGACCCTTCCACTGCAACACCATGAAAAATAGCACAATTATTCAAGGAGACTACTGTGTGGATATAGGTGGCTACTTGGACCAATGCCGAATGGTGGAAATGAAGCCCAGAATACTCTTCTCAGATTTCTTCAACAAGTCCTCCAAGGAAGAGTGGGGAATTCTTGCATGAGAATACCCTTGTACTAAAAAGTACAACAAATCCAGCTAAATAGCTGAAGCATGCAATAAGTCATAAGAATAAAACATAAATAATATTCTGAATGCTTCTCATGCTACCATCCCTTCCCTTATATTCTTGGTGAAGTTACTCACCCTTTACCCCACTCATTTATGAGGTTACTTCCATGCAAAGACTCCTCCTCCAAAACTACGCTGTCTCCAATAGCTCCACTCTCTCATTTACAACACTGTTTGATTTGGTCAACCTTGACTTAGAATTCATGCATTGTCTCCTTTCACACCCAATGTGGCTTTATTCTAACTATCTAAACTGATCTTCATTCACACTGGAAGTGATTTATTCCTACTAAAGAGTATTTAAGGGTATCCTTACCCCTTTATTCATCCAACAAGAAAGACAAATGAGATTTTAATATTCCAATTAGCTGTAGGCCAATTTAGGAATATTACATTTTCAGTTTTAGTCTGCAATTCCTCATGTTGTTATGAGTTTTTATCAGTCCCTTGACATGTTCATGTGTTTTATCAATTTTTTTAGTCTTACAGAGTGAGCCTTCTTGGAAAAATATATATAATAACAATGGAAAGAGAATCACTCGTGAAAATTATCTCTTATGATATTTCAGTGAGAATGTTGTAAGACTAGAAATATCTTTCCCTTGATGAAATAGTGTTTAACTGCTACTTGTGTTAATTTCTACTAAATTCAGTAGATTTTTTCTTTGTAGACCTACTGTTTCTTCTCTCATTTTACATTTTCTTCTCCTCATAGGCTACAAACTCACCCTTTGCTACTACATCATGATCCAATACCCTCATTAGTAGAACTATGGATTTGAATGAAATCTCTTTTTAGTGAATAAGAGTTTAAACCACCTACCAATCTCATAAAACAAACATTAAATTTACTTAGAGTTTAGGATGTGCCTAGTTAGGTGCTTGATGCAGTCCAAGGGCTAATTCCAGTGCCAAAATCTTTTGGTGCGTCTGCTAGGAGACAGAGGCCTTGAAACAAAGTATTCTCCTGATTTCTCTTGTTTTTAATTGATGAATGTCAATTCTAAATGGTGAATAAGAATTGATGAATTGAAGATGACTAAAAATTAGTTCACTTGGTGACTCCACATAGAGGAAAAGGGGTTTCAAAACCTCCAAATACAAGGATAAATCAGATATCACCTACTGTGACCGTAGTTGTAGACCCAAATAAGATCATGAAAGATGCAAAAGGAAAATAGAGATAATTTAAGGCCACATCTCAGTCAGTGAAGAAGGTACACAAAAAATACATTCCAAAGCAAAAGGTACCCTCATCTACTTTAGAATCAAAAGAAGTTTTAGTTTCAAAAGATCTTGCTAAAAAATCTAAAATCAAAACTGCTTCCCTAGACGATAAACTAGATGTTGTTAATCTAAGCTCAACTAAAAGTTTTTCTCATTCCTCAATTGGTAAATCTGAAATTAGTAAATCTAAAGTAAGCACTATTTCAATCAAAGAGGAAAAAACCGAGTTATTAGTGTCAATAAGGAAACATAAAAGTTTGTTCTAACTGAAGGGGAGTTAGAGCTAGTATTGGCAATTGCACCTTTTCTTGATAGGGATGTTTTGACTGAAGAAGATTTTAAGACCATTTTAAATTTCCTCCAAAATCATCTTGAATACCGGTCTTTCATCACTCCTCAAAAAGAATATTTTCCTTTATCTAGAAATACAATTGTTGGGTCATCCTCTTCTCATCCACTAGAAGAGAGTGTTCTTGAAGGCCTCACATTCACCTTATCTGACTTCCTAGCTCATCAAATTAAATTTGAATTAACCTCATCCCCTCAAGAGAAAAAAATTGAATCTGATTCTTCTGTAAAAGGTGAAGTCAACCTATCTTCTATTCATCTATTTGAGAATCCACTATTTTCAATCCCCAAGGCTGAAGAGTCAGCTCAACATTTCCAATTTTCTGCTATCCTAAATCAGATTCAGAATCCACAAATTTTAATTCCTATTTCCCAAACAGCTACATTAATCGGTCATCCATCAACTGTACATCAACAAAATATGGCTCAAACTGCTCTTACAAGGATGCATCAAATAATAGTTGCAAGATATGTGCCACTTGCTCTTCCTCAACCTTTGCATCCACTCCCTCAAGGATATTACTTGAAATATCTTCCAAAATACATCGGGGAGGGAGAAGGATTTTCTGCTGAGGAGCATTTAGTGGCTTTCTATAGTGATGCTGACAACCAAAATGTCAAACATGAAGATGTCTGGTCAAGAATCTTTGTTCAGAGCTTGGACAATGAAACTCATAAATGGTTTAGAAGTCTGCCTCCAAACTCAATAATAGGAATTGATGATTTGGAAGAAATATTTGTAAAGAAATGGGGTGATAGGAAAGACTGTGTGTAATACCTTACAAAATTTGGAACTCTGAAGAAGAAACCAGATGAGTCATTGGCTGATTTTACCAAGAGGTTTAATAAGATTTATCAAAAAATTCTCGAAGAAATTAAGCCTCCTAAGACTACAACTATGATAAATTTTGGAAATGCTCTATATTCTGAGTTTTCTTTATGGTTAAGGGCTGAGAAATCATAGACATTGATTGATATGCAAGAGGCTGCAATTGGAGTGCAGTCTAATCTCATGGCTTCTAATAAGCTGAAAATGGAGGAAGAAAAGGAAACAAAAGAAAAAAAGAATATGCAAGAGTAAAAACCTACTTCTTCTAAGTCTCTTACAGTAGAAGAAAACATCAATCAAATTTCAAATTTAATCAAGGAGCTTACCTCTAAGATGAAAAAATTAGAGCTTGAAAACAAACTAGTTGTTAGAGCCAATCAAAATGAGGCAAATAAAAGTAAGACTCCCTTCAAGAGGCCTTTTCAGCCTCAACAAAACTTATAGCGCCCAAGAAGGAATGTTGTTGATCAAAATGTTCAGCCTCCTTTGAATAATTTTGCTGAAGAAGAGTAGCAAGAACATGAGGAAGAAAATGAAGAAATAAACCTTATAGGAGAGACCTCATAGTCAACTTGTTTGACTTTGCAAGATTATGAAGACCAGTCAAGGATTTATTTGTTTTCAGATGATGAGAATGTTCAACTTTATGCACAAAATGATAAAAAATAGCAAGAATCTCAAAACAAAAATTATCCTTTGAAGTTTAAAGGCCCTATTTAGCAACCTAAAAAAAAATTAGATTCATATAAACAAGCTACCAAATAGAAGGCCAAAGTAAATGAGGTTCCTCCACTCCAAAATTCTACCCCAATTGTCAAAATTACTACAGAAATTAAGGAATTAGTTCCAATTTATTTCAGTTTCAAATCTGAATTGAATAAAATCAAAATTCCGGCCCCACTCCTAGGAGTGTTGAAAAACCCAACATATAAAGAGTCTTTTAAAAGTATTCTTCAGCCACCTCTTGCCTTGGACTCAGTCAATCTTGAGAATGAACATTCCACTATTTATCTCAGCTGTCATGTCCAGGATAAAAATGATGACAACTCACTACCTTTCTATATGTCACTCAATATACATGAAAAATTGTTTCATAATTGTCTGTTAGATTCTGGGGCTTCTCACAATCTCATGCCAAAGAAAGTGATGGATGAATTGGGATTAGAGATCACCAAGAAATACCATGACCTCTACACCTTTGATTCCAAAAAAGTCAAGTGCATTGGAGTAGTTAAGGACTTGGTTGTTTCTCTTACCTAACTACCTATGAAAATATTACTGATGAACATTGTAGTTGTGGACATTCCTTCTAGATTTGGGATGCTACTTTCCAGATCTTGGTCTAAAAAATTGGGAGGCACCCTTCAGATGGACATGTCATATTCCACCATCCTAGTGTTTGGAGGGGAATTCAGAAGGCTGTATAGGGAAACCCAAATGGCTTACATCATTATTGATCAGCATAATCCTTCAAACCATCCCATATATGCTGAAGGAAAGGAATTGGGGTCATCAATACTACACCTTGTTGCTGATGATAACAATTTCCTGCCTGAAATAAGTGAAAAAAAACACTTTCAAGGTACAAATGAGCAACATTTAGAGGGAGGACAGATCTGGAAATTGTACTTTGATGGAGCCTCACCAAGAGAAGGATCAAGAGCTGGTGTATTCCTCTTTTCTCCTACTCAGCAAAGGGTAACTATATCATATAAACTAAAATTTTCTACCACTAACAACACTGTTGAATACGAGGTGCTTGTGCTGGGAATGAAGGCAACGAAAGATTTGGGAGCAGAGCAGCTAATTGCTTTTGGTGATTCATAGTTGCTGATAAAGCAGGTGAGAAACAACTACCAAGTAAAAAATTCCAAGTTGAAAAATTATAGGAATGAAGTCTGGGACTTGATTAAGCATGATTTTTCAGCATTTAATATAAATTTTGTCATTAGAGAGGAAAATAAAATGGCTGATTCACTAGCTATTGCTGCTAGTAATTTCAAAGTTCCTCTAGATGTCAAGGCAACCTATGATGTTCAAATAAAAAACAGACCTTCAATTCCTAACAACATCAAATACTGTCAAGTATTTGAGGATGACAAGGAAATTCAGAAATTTTTAGAGTGTGTTGAAGATTTTGCAGACATACAAATTGATGATGAGCAGGACATTGTTGAAATTCAAAATAGCATGCCTTTTAAGAAAACCATAGTTGGGAAGAATATTATAGATCTGAAATCAAACTATATTCCTAAAGGCCTAGTTCCTTTAGAAATATTTTTCGATAATAATAATGTTTTTCTCAAGCCTGAAAGTAAAGTTGATCGAGAGAGTACGATAGAATTTAACATTGGCACAGAAGATCAACCAAAATTAGTCTAAGTGTCCAAATTCCTTTCTCTTGAAACCATAACAAAATATATCAGGTTGCTGAAAGAATTTTCTGATATTTTTGCATGGTCTTATAGTGAGTTGAAAACAAATGATAGAAGCATAATGGAACACAAGATTCCTTTGAAAAAATATGAAAATAATGTAGCACAAAAAATTAGAAATATCAATCCCATGCTTCTCCCAATCATTGAGAAAGAAATCAGAAAATTATGGGAAGAAAAAATAATTCTTCCTTTGAGATTTTCTAACTGGGTATCTAATGTAGTCCTGGTTCGGAAAAAGAATAGAGAGATAAGAATTTGTGTCAATTTTCACCACCTAAAACAATGTTCATTGAAAGATAACTATCCACTGCCCAAGATGGATTATATTTTGTAGAAGGTTGTAGGATCCAAAATATTGTCAATGGTTGATGGCTTTTCAGGCTATAATTAGATTTCAGTTGACAAGAAATATAGAGAAAAGACAACATTTACCACACCCTGGGTACATTCATGTACAAAAAAATGCCAATTGGTCTGATGAACGCAAGAAATTTTTTTTAGTGGGCAATGGATATTTCCTTTGCAGGAGAAAAATATAGATTTGTAGTCATCTATTTGGATGGCATCATAATCTATTCAAAATGTAAAGTCATCCTTTGTTGTCCAAGAAGGGAAATTATTGGGACATGTTGTAACAAAAAGTGGCACCCGTATTGATCCAGGAAGAGTAGAAGCTATTCAAGAGATTGGTTTGCTAAGGAATAAAAAAAAATTGCAATAATTTTTAGGGAAAATCAATTCTTTGAGGTGTTTTGTTCCTAACATTGCAGAGCTGATCAAACACATAAATTTCTTGCTGAAAAAAGATGCAGAATTTAAATGGCGAGATGAAACAAAGAATACTTTTTCAGCAATCAAGTCTGCCTTGACTGAAGCTCTAGTTCTGATTAGTCCTAATTTTGAAAAATATTTTCTGATTTTTTCATATGCTTCAGAAGAAACAATTGCAACTATCTTGTTACAGAGGAAAAAAGAAGTTTTAGAGCAAGCTATTTCATTTTTGAGTCGTGCTTTAAGGGATGTTGAATTAAAGTACCACTTGACTAAAAAAAAGCATATGCACTAGTTAAGGCTTGGAAGTCTTTTTATTTTATGTGCTGCATTCAAAAATAATTTCTTTTGTGCCAAATATCACTGTTAAATATTTTTTGATACAGCTAGATACAATTAGAAAAAGGGGACAATGGCTGACCAAAATTTTGGAATTTGATATTGAGATCAGGCCAACTAAATTGAGAAAAGGTCAAGGCTTAGCTCGGTTGATGGTTGAATCTAACTAAAAGGATTAAATATGAACGTAGAGGCAGTTAAAGGAGAATATGGAGAAGGTGTTTCTAATTATCCTGAAATATTTCATTTAGATTGGTACAAGGATATAGTATACTTTTTTTAAAATTTCAACTGTCCCCCTGAAATGGAGAAGTCAAACATAAGAGCATTTAAATTGAGAGCTATTAAGTATTGCATTTTGGAATACCATCCTTATTGGAAGGACCCTATTGGAGTCTTATTAAGATGTGTAGATGAAGCTGAATCCGAAGAGATTATGACAGAGATACATGTAGGAGTGTGTGGAGGAAATTTGTATTTTAAAGCCACTGCAAACAAAATCTTGAGAGCTGGATATTATTGGCCAAATCTTCTCTCTAATGTTTTTTCCAAAGTCAGGAGTTGTGTCGAATGTCAGAAATTTTTTGGTAAATAGAAATTTCTACCATTACCTCTTATTCCTATTTCAACATATGTTCCTTTCCAACAGTGGGGGTTAGAATTCATTGGTGAAATTCATCCACCTTCACCGGGACAATGTAGATGGATTTCCACAGCTACAGACTATTTTACTAAATGGATTGAAGCTGTACCAACCAGGAATGCTACTGATACGGTAATTATCAAATTTCTATTGGAAAACATTATGTCAAGATTTGGTTGTCCATAGAAATTGGTAACTAATAATGCAATGGCCTTTAAGTCTACTAATATGTAAAGATTTTTTTAGCAATATGGAATTGAATTGACTAATTCCATGCCTTATTACCTTCAAGGTAATGGATTAACCAAGTCATCCAATAAAATTTTGGTGAGGATCATTAAGAAAATGCTGCCTAAAAATAAGAGAAATTGGGACACTTAGCTAGTACATGCTCCTTGGGCAGATAGGGTAAGTGGTAAAAAATCATTTGGGATTTCTCCATTAAGCTTGTATATGGTACTGATGCCATAATTCCTTTGCAATTATCTCTTCCTGTGATGAAGTTCCTACAAGATGAAGTTGATGATGAAAATCCAATCCAAAGGAGAATGATGCAGTTGATACAGGCACACCAAATCAGAGAATCATTGATGGATAAAACTTAGAAGTATCAGACTAAAGTCAAATATTTTTTTGAAAAAAGAACAAATAAGCAATTGTTTCAGGATAATGATTTGGTTTTGCGCTGGGATGCCAGAAGAGAAGACCATGGAAAGCATGGTAAGCTTGGAAATTTGTGGTTTGGACCATTTAGAATTGATGAAGTTTTGGAAAACAATACTTTTCTGCTCAAATATATGGATGATGATCAGCTGACTGGAGGCCCAGTTAATGGTCATTTTCTTAAAAAGTTCTTTGTGTAGTAAGTTAGTTGATTCATTCCATTGTAAATATCTGGTGTGATGTGTCAATAAAACTCCATGCCCAATGGTACTTGTGTATGTATATATGGTTAGTCTTGAGTACAGTCAGTCAATGGTTAGTCCTAGTCATAATTTCCAAGAAGTCTTCTGAGTTTAAACAACTTTTAAGGCACTAATTCTACGGTACTTGAAGCCTCACAGGGAGGACTTAATCCTCAATAGGAGCCACTATTAGCATTGTAATTTTTCAAAATTTTCAGAGTCTGGTCATCATTCACCAAGGAATCAATCTTCCTTTTCAGCTCGGTTGTAAGATGAAAGTGTCACTATCAAAGAGTAGTGGTGAGAAAATTTTCTTTCTACCTTCATTCATTTCATTTTCCCTCTTTTACCTTTAATTTTTCTAAAACCCCAAAGTCCAGCGTTTCATTTCTTTCAAAACCCCTTTTTAACTATTAAAATCCATTTTTTATAGTTAAAAATCAGCTCTATCATATGATTTAACTTACAACACTTAATAACATTGTGGGCCCCTTACCCTTTCATCACAATCAGCTTATCACAGTTTTAATTTTCATTCACATTACAATTTCCGTCTCCTACAAAACTCTCGATTCCACAATTGCGATGTAAATGGGCCCCACCTTCCATTCTCATTGCACATTGCACTTCATGAGTTTTAACACTTACCTCCCATTTCTTATTAAAAAACTCTTGATTCGTGATTTGCAGTATTGTCTGGGCCCCACCTTCCTTGCCATATCACCCTCCTCTTATCGCACATCTCCCTTCGCAATTTTTAACACTTACCTTCTATTTCTCATAACAAAATTCTCAATTTTCTATTTGCGATTAGCCACACCTCCTTGCCACGCCACACACCCATCGCAAATTACATTCCCTCCCGCTTGTGTCTTATGTTTAAACGTTCTGACCCCAATCTGCGATTGTGTTATATGTATAAATGGTTTTTTCTCCTCCCGCTCATCTAATAATCTCTCCCACTAACAAAATGAAACTTCCCATCTCTTTTAATCCCCCTATGTCTCTATCACGACAAACAAGAAACCAAAGGAAAGGAACAACGACAGAGTTTCTCTAAAAAATATTTCTACCATTACTCTCAGCACCAACACCTTTCCATGCGGTACTAGGAAGAATTCAAGGAACAAACACACATCACTTTCACTGTTGTTTACACTTTTTGTGGAGTTGGTTGCACAAGAACAGAGGAGGAGTCTTCCTATAGACTGCCACACCATACAACCACTTCAAATTTTTAGCCTTGATGTTGTTTATTTTTATTATGTCATAGCACTTTTTATTAAAGTTTTTGGATAAGCCTCATCTCTTGCAGGAGATGGTAATAACTTTTAGGAAAAGATTTAATCATTCTGTGTGGATGACAGTTTTATATTTTTGTATATATGTGACAAAATTCTATGAAGTAAAGGTTCCTGGTTTTAGAATCTTAACCCTCATTAGTAGAACTATGGATTTGACTGAAATCTCTTTTCAGTGAATACGAGTTTAAACGACCTACAAATCTCATAAAAAAAATCATTAAATTGCCTTAGAGTTTAGGATGTGTCTGGTCAGGCACTTGATGCATTCCAAGTGCTAATTCCAGTGCCAAAAGTAATGGTGAAGGAAATTTAATAATGGGAACATCAATCTCTGCTAGGGGTAGAATGAGAAATGGTAAGAGTGCCATAAAGGGAGATGGTTTTTATGAAACTAACCAAAATGGGCATAAAAGTGAGGGTGGAAATTTGCATTCTATTGCACCTGATGGTGATGAGGTTCCTGGTACAACCATGCAGGTTGGTCATATTGAAAAGTTAGATGATCAAATGTTGTGATTGTAGTTCCAACAGTGACAAGTTCAGGACGATTGGCTTTGTACCATGTGTCAGGTTAGAGTACTTATCCCATGTATGGGACAAAATCAGAGCTTCAAGAGACTTAAATCTTATTAGAAGAATTTGGCTTTAACAAGCAGTGTAATATAGATAATTTTAAGTTTGTTTTTACCTATTATGTTGTTTATGTCTCTAATTTTCAGATTATTGTGGTCTTCTTTGTAGGGATGCGTGCACTGCATTCAAGGCCTGGTAAAATGGTTGGTGAGATTGAGCCCAAGCCTTCCATAAAAGATAGGGTGGGGCCTGTTAGCGCTCAAATCTACCTTAGGCTGAAATAAGGTAAAACTCAAGGCTACATCAAACCAAGCTCAACCTCGTAGCTAGCCCTACGAGGACAGGAGAGGGCTCTCTCCGGGTCTATCTCGATAAATTGAGCAATAGGGTGCGAGATGACTTATAATTGTTACTGATTTTAGGCTAGTAAAGAGATAGGAAAGTTTGATTTTGATTTTTTGGGTTTTTGTTGAAAAGATGGGAAAACAATTTTGGGTCCGGGGATAAGGCCAGATCTTTGCAGATTTCGAGTTCCAGACGGGTGGTGATGTCTTTTTCTTTGATCAGGATGTGGATGGATCAGGCAAGGAGGTGAGGGAAAGGAGAACAGATCTCTCCAACAGGCGAGACATGTAAACAGAAACAATTTAAAATGGAGAGCTCATGAGTAATGGATTCAACCTCATTTACTCATTCATTTTAGTTGAGAAGAATAAGAGAATGGCATACATTAAGCTTTGAAGAACTTACAATAAGTAGAGAAAACACCATCAGAGGCAGAAAGCCACAAAGTCTTGCAGTGCTGGAAACTCTGATCTTCTTATTAAAATATGAAAAACATATGCAATGATGTGCCCAAATCTTACAAAGTCCAACTTTGTAGAATGTCTCGGGAAATTACATCATATGAACTTTCCTAACCCCTTCCCATGACTCTAGGGGTCGAATTCCTCCTTCTAGGAGCAGTTTCAACTAATTCTAAACAAGGAGCTAGAATATAGGCAACCAAACAACTTGCCTCTAAAAGGAAGGAAACTGATTCTTTCACTTGATTTTTACTTTTTTAGGAGTGAATCATCTAGAATAGGTAAAAGTGAGTCCAAGTTACATTCCAACCATAAAATTACATCAAGATAACTCAAAAATTATATCCTCAAGCAAAACTGGTCCAACTGGCCGAAATCCCGAGCTGGAAGATAAAAAATGGACCAAAAATCTGTATGCGTAGCGCGCCTGAGCTCTATGCGTAGCGCACATTTCAGCCTGCTTTTGGGGCACTTCCCGGCATCAAAATCAAGATCATGATAGCTTTTTTGAAAGCCCTGGATGTTGGCTATCCAACCCAAGTATAATTTCCCAATTTGGAGCTCATTTGCCCCTCCAAAACTTCATTCTCCCACAAGTACTTCCTGCTGGTGCAAAAGGTGGCAGAAAGGTGATTTTCATGGTGTTTTTGGCCCTTTTGATCATCCAGAACTTGGTGAAATGATTTGGTATTCTTTTGGGCATACTTCCATGAAAAATTGGAAAAACTCTAAAGTTTTTCCCTCTCAATGATGCTCCCAAATCCTTGGCAAGCGTGTGGCAGCTTGCTTCTACTGTTATGGTGAAAAACTGTTTTGAGACCAAAATTTTCCAAAATGACAAAAAAATTTCAAATTTGCTCCGTTGGGCCCCATTATATGCTTTATCATGCCCAACCCGATGAAGCCTCGGCCAAAATCCGGTGGATAGGGCCTTTTCCGCCGTTTTAGTGCTCTGCTCAACCTCCTCTTCAGAATCTTCATTTTTGCCTTGCAGACGTGCATGTGGGCCCAATAATGACCTTTCATGTGACGATGCATGTCTTTGTCTCTATTGGCCTTTGCCAACAACTTCTCCAGATGAATTTTAACATGCGTGAGGCAAGAATCTCGATCAGTCGGTGTCATATCGCCTAGTCTCTTCCGGGCCAATTGTCGATCCTCACGGATTCGCCGCAGCTCTAAAAGAGTGTGCTAATCCTCTAGTTGTTTGTTATGCTACTCCAGGTAGTTTATCACCCACTGAGCCCTTTGCAATTTCTCTTTCAGCGTGTCATTCTCGGCCTTTTGCTCCTGGATGATCTCTTTCAGTTTCGAGCTAGGAGAGCTCGCATCAACATCGATGAATGTGAAATCAGTGTCTCGACCACCTGATGGGCCCTCATCATGCATAGGCCTCTTGCCTCTGTCCGGGATCTGTACCTATGCTGAAGAAGAAGGTGAGACCCCTTCCACCCTTGGTGGAGATAATACTCGCGCTGCTGATGAAGTCAACGAGACCCCTTCCACCCCGGGTGGAGATAGTACTCGTCGTGTAGCTACAAATAAGGCCCTGTGGCCTCGCTGGTATGTCACATACAATGGAGCACTGATATGCTCGATCTCAGGAATGTCAGGCTTGTGTGAAGGCTCTCCCGCATCATGAACTACCTCGGGAAGCGGCTGTGGTGCTGTAAATAAGTCACGAGAGATGAAATCCTCCCAAGTGATGCCCTACTGTGTCAACTGATGTACCACTATGATCTTGATCAGCGCGTAATGATATATACTTCTATGCTGCTGTGTTGGGGTCTTCTTCTGTACAAAAATCATCATCCTCTCTATGTTGCGATACATGAAGTACGGAATGTTCATCATACGTACCCTCGTGAAATGCATCAACAAACGAACATGGTATGCATAGAGACGCGAGAATCTGCCCTCGCAACTGAAATACCGAATGATGAGTTTCATCAGTGGTGCAAACTCATCCTTTAGGAATCTGAAAGGAAAAACCCTGCTCAAGTGCCTCATATACCCAGGTTTGATGTATGGCTCATAGTGGAATTTCTCTAACTGCTGACGTTTGTTCCATTCCTCTCCTATATTTGGTATCTCGGTGGCCCGAGCAATAGTCTCTGGTGACAGAATGAAATCTACTCCGGCGAAGTTTACATGACCATCATGTAAATGTAGAACAAATAGACGAGCTAGTTCACGATGATGCTGGGTTTGTGAAATCATCTCACAGTATTGGAAACATGACTGACGCTGAAAACAATCCATTGCAAGCGGGCAAGCCTGCAATTGAGCCAAAGAAGTAGGCTCCTCCCTGAGATGCTTACCACCTTTTCCACTCTTGTGAGACCTCTGTGGCACATTACCCTCTGTTGTGGAATCACTGTCATACTCCTGCTCATAAACTGAATCCGTCTCTGACATGGCTTTGAAAACAAGATGTCTGCAATATGTATGTTGATATAGGTGTAGTGAAGACAAAAGTTTCAATGTATGCTCAAAACCCAAATATGTCACATATGTATCAAAGTATCATAGGAAAGCAAGCCACAGTGGTAATGGCTCTGTCAAATGGCTTTGCATGAAAAACAGTCACTGCTTTGATCACAAGGGAATTTGACAAATGAGTAGAAAAAGTGTAATGTAGTGTATAGCCTTTGCAATGCTGGCTAAGATTTGTCAAAGGGGAAGTGAGTATGGGACTGTGTTTGTCAATGGAAAATGGGAAACAGTGTGACAATGACCATAGTAGAACAATAGCAATGACAGTGGTAATATAATGGCGATGACAGCAGTGATGAAATGACAAACTGAGAGCGTGAGGGCAATGACACTTTTGACAGTAGATGCATAAGCATATATATCAGCAACACAAGCTTAGAAATCCTTCACAAGACTATCAACATGTCTTTCAAAACCCTAAGAAATTAATTTTCAATGAACATAGGGTTCACTTTTCTCCACATCAAACACACTAGTTTCTCCACTCTCAAAACACCACAATCATGTTCAAAATTTACTGAGCAATCATGAAAAACCTACTTGCAAGCCGATTGAGGCGATTTGGCATTAAACTGGACGCAGGAGCGAAAATTTCTGGCTCTGAGATTATATGAGTAGCGCGCTCACCCAGTGAGTAGCGCGCGTGCTATTTTGCACAGGCCGGTGAAGCTATATGTGTAGCGCACCTCTTGTGAGTAGCGCGCCTCCTCTGTGAGTAGCGTGCACTTCCACCTCCAGTCTTCAGTTCTGAAAACAAGCTTTCGCCCTTCTAATCTGCAATTCGACCTTTGTTTTGGGAATCTATGCAAATGAGTTGTCTTCCAATGGTTTATATGGGTTGTAAAATATCTCATAAAAATCAACTTTGATTTAAATTTGCTCCATAACCCACTTTAATAATGTTTGGCACTTTGTCATTTGATCACTTAATATAATGCTGTCCTTTGGCTTTTTATTATTTTTTTGAGTCTTGGACTGATGACACTTGGTTGCTTTTGCAGGGATTTGGCATTTGGCTTTGGCAAAGATCAGAGGCTGCCTTCAAATTTCTTATGATGAAACAAATACACAATTATTACAAAAAAAATGAAATTTGACAATTTCTAGCTCCAAAACAGAGTTTTGGACTAGAAATGTCTTCAAATGTTTTTGAGAATAAAAAATATGAAATGAGAATCTTTTGAAACCAACCTCATGGCCTGCGGGCTTTTATTACATGTATGCAAAGGACTGAAAACCCTAGACTCTAGGACCAAAGACTCTTTTTAACAAAACTAATAATTTATGACCATGAATGAAGTGACCTGAACTTCAGTGATTTTTGAGGAATTTTAATTAGCCCTGCAGGTACAAGCACGAGGAAACACAAGACAACCAGACCCCCTCGTCAGTCAATGGCATGCCCCTAGCGAAATGCAACGAAGTCAAACGAGCGAGACACCTAAAAATGATATGCAAAAAGTGAAATGATCTCTGACGGAGGGCTGTAAGGACCGACTCTAACATTGGCTCCAATGGGGATGGTGGCTCCAAGGAGATGCCAAGAACGGCAGATCTCTGGGGGAGTCAGACAGTGCCTTCATCCATTGGGCGATGGAGTCATTATTTCAACAGATAATACAAAAAATTTTGATACATTTATTGACTGCAAACTTGACTGAAACCTGATTGAAACTTGATCAAAACTGACTCGACTTTAAAACTAAAAGACTAATAAGACTGACTTGACAAACTTCAAACCAAACTAATCTCCTTCTCCAGAATTATAGCCTTCGCTCCGGGCCCCAGACTGAAGATGAGAGATCAGTCCACACTTACGATGAAACAGAAGTAAAATGATATATACAATGATGATGAAATCCACAGAAAATACTCATAAGTGATATTGTTTGAGTAGCCGACCATTGATCGACCCTCCCGGACAATCATCTCCATTCATTTCCTTGAGAAGAAAGGCGTTCTGACCACGATACGCTGCAATCTTAAAAGGACCCTTCCATAGATTTTCAAATTTGCCGTGCTTTCCCTTATCTTCATTTCGAGCATCCCACTTCAAAACCACCTCATCCAGCTGAAACTTATCTGATTTTGCCTTTCTTTCGTAGATCTTCTTTATACGCTCCTGCAACCTGAAAGTATTTTGAAATACCTCCTCCCGTGTTTGCTGTAAATGAATCATCTGATTAATCCTCCACTGCATGGGATCTTCCTCACTACCGGCTTCCTGAAGCAATTTGACTACCGGGACAGCAAGAGAAGTGGGAAAAACTATGTCTACCCCATACACCAACTCGAAAGGGGACATGCCAATAGAATTTTTCTGACTTACCCTATCGGCCCAAAGTGCATTCACTAATTTCTTGTGCCAGCCCTTTTTATTGATTTCCAGCAATTTCTTGATGATATTTACTAAAGACTTATTTGAAGATTCCGCCAAGCCATTTCCTTGTGGATGGTAGGCAGTCGAATGTCCCAAGCTGATGTTGTACTTATAGAAAAATTCAACCATCCTCTTTGACTTGAAGGCCGTTGCGTTATCTGTGATTATCTTACTAGGACACCCAAAACGTGACAGAATATTGTTTTCAAGAAAAGAGATAATTACCGCATCCGTGGCTTGTCGAGTGGGAATGGCCTCGATCCATTTTGTGAAGTATTCCGTAGCTGTCAATATCCATCTATGCTGTCCTGACGATGCCAGGTGGATTTCCCCAATGAAATCCAATCCCCACTACTGAAATGGTGCACTAACTTCAATTGGTTTGAGAGGCAAAGGCTGTAGTTTCTGCTTTCCTTCGAAAATTTGGCATTCGTGACAATTCTTAACAGCCTTATATACATCAGAAAAAAAAGAAGGCCAATTGTAACCTGCCCTTAGAATCTTATTCGTTGTGGTTTTCCAAAATAGATGGCCCCCGCAGTCTCCTCTATGAAAGTCCTCCAAAACTCTTTTGGCTTCCTCCTCTACTAAACAATTCAATAACATTCCACCAGGGTCTTTCCAATATAATGCAAAATTTAAAATGAAAAACTTTGCAGCCCTCAACTTCAAGGTTCTACTCTTATTTCTAGGCATTCCGGGTGGTGGAGACAAATTCTGAAGTATGTATAAAATGTCAGCATACCAAGGGGAAGAAACAAAAATATCAGATACCTGAAATGATGTACTCTCCTCATATTCATCAGACATGGCAGCGATCAAATTTATATCTAGAGCATGCAGATTTGTTTCAGCCATGAGCTTGGCTAGTCCTTGTCCTTTGATCAGCTTGGTCGGTTTAATCTCCACATCATATTCTAACAACGCAGCGATCCACTTACCCCACCTTCCTTCTGGATCTGCCTATACCAAAACATCTTTAACTGCTGCGTTAGGAACGTAGGCTATAATGTGGGAATGCAGTATATATACACGAAAATATTTCAAGGCCTTTACAAGCGCAAGTGCTTGTTTCTCAATAATGTTGTATTTCAACGCTCCGTCCCTTATAATCTGACTGAAAAAGGCAATGGGCTTCTCAACTCCATCCCTTTTCTGCATTAAAACAGCTGCCAAAGTGTGCTCAGAAGCAAACGAAAATAGAATGAAGTCCTGTGTGTAGTCCAGGCTGATTAAAATAGGGGCTGAAGAAAGAGCTAACTTTACCAAATTGAATGATTTCACCGCCTCTTCTGTCCACTTTACTTGACTGTCCTTTTTCAGCATGTTCGTGATTTCTCTAAGATGCTCGGCAAGATTTGGAATGAAACGACGCAGAAAATTCATTTTACTATTAAAGGACTGTATTTCTTTCTTGTTTCGGGGCTGTTCAATCTGCTGTATGGCTTCAACACATGCAGGGTCAACACAGATGTCGTCTTTCGATATGATGTGGCCAAGGAGCTTGCCTTCATCCATGGCGAATAGGCTCTTTTTTGGATTCAGCGAAATGCCATATTTTCTGCACTTCTGGAAAACAACTTTCAAATGATATAAATGTTCCTCATCAGAATTTGAAAACACAGTCAGATCATCAAGGTAAACAACCAAAAATACATCTTTCTCGTTGGCGAAATCCATGTCCATTTCACGTTGAAAAGTGGCACCTGCATTTTTCAAACCAAACGACATCTTTGCATAATGAAACGTTCCCCATGGAGTGGTGAACACAGTCTTGTCACGATCATCTTCATGCACTAAAATTTGGTTATAACCTGAATAGTCATCGAGTAGTGACATGCTTGATGCTCCAACTACTCGCTGCAATATATGATCCATTTTTGGCAGCGGATAATTGTCTTTTAATGATACCTTATTCAAATTTCTAAAGTCGATACATAAACGGATCTCACCTGTCTTCTTTCTCACGAGCACCAAATTTGATATCCAATCGGAAAATCTGATAGGCACAATGATTCCTGACTTATGCAACCTGTTTACCTCTTTTTCAATCGATGGTAGCAGCTTTGGATTGATTCTCCTCAACTTCTGACGGAAAGGCTTCTGATTTGGTTTGATGGGGATAGTATGCTGAATGATATTAGTGTCATATGTTTTTAGATCTGAGTAATCCCATGCAAAAGCATCAGAAAATGAAGACAACAATCTCACATACTCCGCTTTTACCTTTGGTGACAATGACTTTGATAACTTTACCATCTTGGGATTTTCAGTTGTCCCAATATTTACCTCTTCAACACCTTTTTCAGTCGGCCTCAATGTCGGTTTGCGGGCTACATCGTCTTGATCAAAAAGTTCCTCCAAAGGAATCAATCCTTTAGGAATGATGTTATCTTTAAGTTGTAGCACTTCCATTTGATTTATTTGTATATCATCATTACCATCATCATGTTCTGTATCTATGGAGGTGTCTTTAAAATTACCCTTATTCTGCAGAAAATCACTAATCTCCTCATCATCCTGAAAGACTTGCCAACATCGCTGATTGTCTGGAACGGTGGGGCGGTGTTTCACATGAATCTCGAACTTGTTGCTGGAATTCATTGGGATTTTTAAATTTCTTGCTGCCTTAGCAAGTCCATCAGCAACACCATTTTGTATGCGAGGCACACATGTCAAGGTATGATCAGAAAATAAATTCAAAATGTCTAAAACTGCATTACGGTAAGCCCTCATGCGAGGATGCTTGGCTTGAAACTCACCCTTTACCTGCTTTATCACCAATTCTGAATCACCATAGACTGCAATTCTTTTTGCTTTCAACTTTCTTAGAATCTTAAGGCCAGCAATCAGAGCCTCATACTCCGCTTCATTATTAGAACAGTCAAATGCTAGCTTGTAGGAACATACTCTCACATTGCTTGGAACCTTATCCGGAGCAGAAAATGGACTGCGAATCCAAACACCAATTCCAGCACCGTCACTACCCACTGCGCCATCAAAATCCATGGTCCAAAGACCATCTTCATCGTCCTCTAGATGCTGAAATTGCGCCAGCTCTGTTTTTCCTGTTTGCTGCCCATTGTCTTTAGCTGATTGCCCCACAGTATCTTGCCTTTCTCTTCTTTCTTTTTGCAGAACTTCTCTAAAATTCTCAGTGATTTCTGGTATATCTTCTGCCTGAACTAATTGACTATCTATATCATTAAAACTATTAGCAAACAACACAAAAGACTCTAAGTCGGTATGTACATAATTTACAGGATGATTGATTGGCTTCTCCTTGCTTGTTATCATGTATTTCATCTTCTGCTCTCGATATAACTTTCTCATTTGACCGAAGACTGGAATTCTAGCATAGGAAAAATCTAACTATAGTGTACCTTTCAACTTTGCCCCCAAAGATCTAGAAAGGAGAATTCCAAATCGCGGAGGAATGTCCGCCACCACCACATCCATCAAGACATTCTTCGCCGGAATTTGATCTAAACTTACAACCAAATCTTTGATGAGTCCAATACACCTCACACGGCTGGAATCAAATGAATACAAATCATGGTATTTCCTTGTAATATCTAGACCCAACTTTTCCATGATCGCCTTTGGCATAAGATTGTGCGAAGCACCAGAATCGAACATGGCATTGTGAAAAACATATTCATGCAACCTCAAACTGATATAAAAGGGAGGAACATCACTGTCAGGGGACTCACCATCTAATCCAGGCCCAAATATCAATTCTAGCTGATCATCTTCAACATTTACCGTGTCAAACATTGGATCAAAATTCAGAATTTTGGAGACTTGACCTCGGTAGGTGGCGTTCTTCATAATTTCTGTCAAAGGAATAGATACCTTCAATTTGGAAATTTCATTTTCCAAACTAAATGCTAAAACTCTTTCAACCTCTTTGACCGGAACTTCTCTCTTTTCATCCTTATCCTTCATTGTGTTTGGCTGATTTGCCTTTTCTGCTGATGATGATTTACTAGCTGCGGGATCAATTGTCTCTTTTCCTTTCTTCTGTGGTATAGGTGAATCCGTCTTTGGTGCTGAAGCCTCTTTTCTTTTCTGAATTGGATTTATGGGCACATATCTATTTCTCAATGAGTATTGCTTCTGTTGAGCGGACAAAGCATTCAAATATCCTCTTTGATATTCATCTGATTCTTCCTCCAGATCTGCATCATTTGCTAAAATGAAATCCTCATCTTTCTGTGTAGCTGAACTTTCTCCATATTCCTCATCCTCAGTGATGTAAATGGGCAGATCATCGGGAGTAAAGAAGTGGTTTTTCTCACCTACTACATCATCATCATCGTCTGAATCTTGACTCACAAAATTCTGCAAAAGAGGTGTTTTAATCTACTGCTGGGCTGCCGACTCTTGTACTCTCTGTTCACGCTGCTTAATTCTGAACTGTGGCTGCTGCTGGCCACGGTAGTTGGGATTACGAATCTGCGTTTCTGGCTTATCAAGCGTCATTCTTTTGAACATTTTTTCCATCTCACGAAGCAAGTGCTGTTCTGATGCAGATGTGGAAGCCTCTTCTGTTATAGTCACTCTTTTCTCTGCTTTCAACCGGGCTCTCTTATCATTTAGATTCGCCTCAACACTAACAACAATCTTCTGCATATCTTCTAAGGTAGGCGGATCTCTATCTCGTAGTGAATAAGCCATCTCCGGATCAAAACCATCCGGGAATTTAAGAAGAGATGACTTTTTAGACGGTCTTAAGTCATCTGGAATTCCATTATAAACTATATTGAATCTGGTAATATAATCCTGAACGGACTCACCAGGATTACGTTTGATGATGGTATACTCTAAAGTAATCTGCAGCGGATCTTTTTTCATCTCCCATCAATCTAAGAATTATGTCTAAAGCTCTTGTAATGTATTGATACTTCCGGCCTGTAAAGCTCTGAACCATTTACGAACCTCACCTCCAAAGGTCTGGGCGAACAACCTCATGGACACATTTTCTTCATCTATTTCATGCAAGTCCAAGAAATCTGTCATCCTGACAATATGCTGCTGAGCGGATATACTCTGTGGCGTACCATCGAATATGGGAATCTTGCTCTGATAATCAGCAGGCATAGGATCCAAATTTGCAGGTAAAACAAGAGGTGCAAATCTCGCAGCCATGGCTCTTGGCGGATTTATAATCTGCTGTCTCGGAGAGACCGGTGGAACGGGAGAAGTAGGTGAACGAGGTGTATGCGGTGGAGATGGGGGAGAAACTACTGCTAATTGCTGATCAGAGATCTCAGGCTGTACGGGAATGGTAGGAATAAAGGGAGGTTCAGTGGGAATCCGTGAACTAGATGCAATCTCAGATGGCCCAAGAGTTTGTGAAGCAGATTCAATGAATTCGGGAATGTTGGTTGCCACAATGGAATTTTGAAGATTGAGAATATAATTATCGATAGATATATTTGCTTGCTCAACTTCTAGATACTTGATGAACTCAGGATTGATAACGGTAGAACCAGTAGCACTTTCGGATTTGGTTTCAAACAATGATAACTCAAACTGATCGTCAAACTCAATATCTTCAATGTATTCAAAAACAGTGGGGTATGAGTGAGATTTGACCAAAGGAATAATAGGAGCTTCTCGACGAAAAATTCTTGGGATTAGGTTGGGGTTTTCATATACTGGAGGCAGATTTGGATCAGGATTTGATCTGGTATGCCTTTTTGAAGCCAGTGTATTGATCTATTCGGGAAAAATTTCAAGGAACACAATCAATTATCTTCAGCCTATCGACTTCTAGACTCAATCATCCAAAGGTCTAGAACGAATAAGTATACTGGGGTGATTTGCAAATCAAGTGTTGCATTCACAAGCTAACCGGAGATCGACTGAAGCAGCGTTTATCTACTTCCGCTTATGCATGGCAAAAGCGTTTCGAAAGCTACCTGGCGTGACTTCAGACTCCGTCTAAGACTCATGAAACAAACACATCAACAAGAAAACCATTGAGATTTTGTTCCCCAGTATGGTCGCCACTATGTTAGCGCTCAAATCTACCTTAGGCTGAAATAAGGTAAAACTCAAGGCTACATCAAACCACACTCAGCCTCGTAGCTAGCCCTACGAGGACAGGAGAGGGCTCTCTCCGGGTCTATCTCGGCAAAAGGTCTTCAAAGGGGCTGAGATGACTTATAACGAATACTGATTTTAGGCTAGTAAAGAGATAGGAAAGTTTGATTTTGATTTTTGGGTTTTTGTTGGAGAAATGGGAAAAAACAATTTTGGGTTCGGGGATAAGGCCATATTTTTGCAGAATTCGAGTTGGGGCGAGGTAGGCAATAGTCTTGATGCTTTTGATCAGATGTATGGATGGATCAGAATGAAAAGGAGCTGAAGAGGGCAAGGGAGAACATGGATCCTCTCCAAACTGGCAAAAACATGTAAAACTAAACAAATTTAAAGGCAGAGCACTGAAACAATGGATTCAACCTCATTTACTCATTCATTTAGTTTCAGAAGCATAAGAAGGGAATGGAATACATTAAACATGAAAGAAATTACAATAAACTGAGAGAAAACACCATCAAGAACTGAAAGCCACAATAATCCCAACAGGTGCTGCAAAACCTCTGATCTTTCCTTAGCCAAAATATGAAAAATATGTACAATAGTGTGCCAAATTTTTCCCAAGAATCCAACCTGTAGAATGTCTCAGAAATTACATCATATAGACTATCCTAACCCCTTCCCACACCTCTAGGGGTCGAATTCCTCCTTCTAGGAGCAGTTCCAACTAATTCTAAACAAGGAGCTAGAATATAGGCATCCAAACAACTTGCCTCTAAAAGGAAGGAAACTGATTCTTACATTTGATTTTTAATTTTTTAGGAGTGAATCATCTAGAATAGGTAAAAGTGAGTCCAAGTTACATGCCAACCATAAAATTACATCAAGATAACTCAAAAATTACATCCACAAGCAAAACTGGTCCAACTAGCCGAAATCCTGAGCTGGAAGATGAAAAATGGACCAAAAATCTGTATGAGTAGCGCGCCTGAGCTATATGCGTAGCGGGCCTTTCAGCCTGATTTTGGGGCACTTCCCGGAGTCAAAATCAAGCTCATGATATATTTTTGGAAATCCCTGGATGTCTGCTATCCAGCCCAAGTGGAATTTCCCAATTTGGAGCTCATTTGCCCCTCCAAAACTTCATCCTCCCACAAGTACTTCCTGCTGCTGAAAAAGGTGGCAGAATGGTGATTTTCATGGTGTTTTGGCCCCTTTGATCATCCCGAATTTGGTGAAATTAATTGATCATACTGGATCATGCATAACTTTCCATGACAAATTCAAAAATATAAATTTTTCCTCCAGCAAGTGTCCCAATCATAAGCGAGCGCGTCGACGCGCTACTCGTATGGCTGAAAAACCTGTTTTGAGACCAAAATTTTCCAAAATGACAAAAAAAATTTCAAATTCGCTCAAATTCGGAGCGAAGACCCTCCATCATGTATCATGCCCAGCCAATGAAGCTTAGGCCAAAATACGGAGTGGATCAGGCCTCTTCCGCCGTTTTAGTGCACTGCTCAACCTCCTCTTTAGAATCTTCATTTTTGCCTTGCAGACGTGCATGCGGGCCCAATAATGACCTTTCATGTGACGAAGCATGTCTTTGTCTCTATTGGCCTTTGCCAAAAATTTCTCCAGATGAATGTTAACATGCGTGAGGCAAGAATCTCGATCAGCCGGTGTCATATCACCAGGTCTCTTCCGGGCCAATTGTCGATCCTCACGGATTCGCCGCAGCTCTAACAGTGTGTGATCATCCTCTAGCTGTTTGTTACGCTGCTCCAGGTAGTTTATCACCCACTGAGCCCTCTGCAATTTCTCTTTCAGCGTGTCATTCTCGGCCTTTTGCTCCTGGATGATCTCTTTCAGTTTCGAGCTAGGAGAGCTCGCATCAACATCGATGAATGTAAAATCAGTGTCTCGACCACCTGATGGGCCCTCATCATGCATAGGCCTCTTGCCTCTGTCTTGGATCTGTACCTGTGCTGAAGAAGGAGGCGAGACCCCTTCCACCCTTGGTGGAGATAATACTCACGCTGCTGATGAAGTCAACGAGACCCCTTCCACCCCGGTTGGAGATAGTACTCGTCGTGTAGCTGCAAATAAGGCCCTGTGGCCTCGCTGGTATGTCACATACAATGGAGCACTGATATGCTCAATCTCAGGGATGTTCGGCTGATGTGAAGGCTCTCCCTGATCATGAACTACCTCGGGAGGCGACTGCGGCCCTGTGAAGAAGTCACGGGAGATGAAATCCTCCCAAGTAATGCCCTGCTGTGTCAACTGATGTACCACTATGATTTTGATCAGCACGTAATGATATATACTTCTATGCTGCTGTGCTGGGGTCTTCTTCTGTACAAAAATTGTCATCCTCTCTATGTTGCGATACATGAAGTATGGAATGCTCATCATACGTACCCTCGTGAAATGCATCAACAAACGGACATGGTACGCATAGAAACGCGAGAATCTTCCCTCACAACTGAAATATCGAATGATGAGTTTCATCAATGGTGCAAACTCATCCTTCAGGAATCTGAATGGAAATACCCTGCTCAGCTGCCTCATAAACCTAGGTTTGATGTATGGCTCATAGTAGGATTTCTCTAGCTGCTGTCGTTTGTTCCATTCCTCTCCTATATTTGGTATCCCGGTGGCCTGAGCAATAGTCTCTGGTGACAGAATGAAATCTACTCCGGCAAGGTTTACACGGCCATCATGTAAATGTAGAACAAATAGACGAGCTAGCTCATGATGATGTTGGGTTTGTGAAATCATCTCACAGTATTGGAAACATGACTAATGCTGAAAACAATCCATTGCAAGCGGGCAAGCCTGCAATTGAGCCAAAGAAGTAGGCTCCTCCCTAAGATGCTTACCACTTTTGCCACTTTTGTGGGACCTCCGTGTCACATTACCCTCTGCTGTGGAATCACTGTCATACTCCTGCTCATAAACTGAATTCGTCTATGACATGGCTTTTGAAAACAAGATGTCTGCAATATATATGTTGATATAGGTGTAGTGAAGACAAAATTTTCAATGTATGCTCAAAACCCAAATATGTCACATATGTATCAAAGTATCATAGGAAAGCAAGCCACAGTGGTAATGGCTCTGTCAAATGGGTTTGCATGAAAAACAGTCACTGCTTTGATCACAAGGGAATTTGACAAATGAGTAGAAAAAGTGTAATGTAGTGTATAGCCTTTGCAATGCTGGCTAAGATTTGTCAAAGGGGAAGTGAGTATGGGACTGTGTTTGTCAATGGAAAATGGGAAACAGTGTGACAATGACCATAGTAAAACAATAGCAATGACAGTGGTAATATAATGGCGATGACAACAGTGATGAAATGGAAAACTGAGAGCGTGAGGGTAGTGACACTTTTAACAGTAGATGCATAAGCATATATATCAACAACACAAGCTTAGAAATCCTTCACAAGACTATCAACATGTCTTTCAAAACCCTAAGAAATGAATTTGCAATGAACATAGGGTTCACTTTTCTCCACATCAAACACACTAGCTTCTCCACTCTCAAAACACCACAATCATGTTCAAAATTTACTGAGCAATCATGAAAAACCTACTTGCAAGCTGATTGAGGCGATTTGACATTAAACTGGACGCAGGAGCGAAAATTTCTGGCTCTGAGATTATATGAGTCGCGCGCTCACCCAGTGAGTAGCGCGCGGTATGTGAGTAGCGTGCGTGCTATTTTTCACAGGCTGGTGAAGCTATATGCGTAGCGCGCCTTTTGTGAGTAGCGCGCCTCCTCTGTGAGTAGCGCGCACTTCCACCTCCGGTCTTCAGTTCTGAAAAAAATCTTTCGCCCTTCTAATCTGCAATTCGACCTCTGTTTTGGGAATCTATGCAAATGAGTTGTCTTCCAATGGTTTATATGGGTTGTAAAATATCTCATAAAAATCAACTTTGATTTAAATTTGCTCCATAACCCACTTTAATAATGTTTGGCACTTTGTCATTTGATCACTTAATACAATTTTGTCCTTTGGCTTTTTATTATTTTTCTGAGTCTTGGACTGATGACACTTGGTTGCTTTTCCAGGGATTTGGCATTTGTCTTTGGCAAAGATCAGAGGCTGCCTTCAAATTTCTTATGATGAAACAAATACACAATTATTACAAAAAAAATGAAATTTGACAATTTCTAGCTCCAAAACAGAGTTTTGGACTAGAAATGTCTTCAAATGTTTTTGAGAATAAAAAATATGAAATGAGAATCTTTTGAAACCAACCTCATGGCCTGCGGGCTTTTATTACATGTATGCAAAGTACTGAAAACCCTAGACTCTAGGACCAAAGACTCTTTTTAACGAAACTAATAATTTATGACCATGAATGAAGTGACCTGAACTTCAGTGATTTTTGAGGAATTTTAATTAGCCCTGCAGGTACAAGCACGAGGAAACACAAGACAACCAGACCCCCTCGTCAATCAATGGCATGCCCCTAGCGAAATGCAACGAAGTGAAACGAGCGAGACACCTAAAAATGATATGCAAAAAGCGAAATGATCTCTGACGGAGGGCTGTAAGGACCGACTCTAACAGGGCCTTTAGTAGAGGTATGGTTACAGATTTGTCTATGTTTTTGTTTTAAAAATTATACATACACAAAGGACATAGGACGTAATACATCATTGATTAAAATACACTACTGCGAAGCTTTCCAAAACTAAAATATAAGTATTGCATTAGTTTTAACTGAAACATAACTAATTGCTACTAAAATACCTCCCTCCTCCCATCTTATGTTTCATTCATTTCACATGCTATATAAATTATGATGATTCATAGTGAAAAGAATTTATGAGCTATTCTCTTGCCATGTTGATTTCATTTGTCTCTTAGTGGTGGGAATTCTTTATGCTCTCTTTATTGTTATAAATTTACAATGCATGGAAGTTGAGTTCATTACCATTTATATGTCTGTAGTATGCCACAACATATTTATGGTTGGATGTGGAGTGAAATACGTACTTGTTTTTTCTTGCAATTTTGTGGTCCTCTATAATTTATTTTGTTTGAGAGATGAAAGGTGCAATACCAAGAGAGTTCTTGCTTGCAAGGCACTGTCTTTTTTGTCTGTTAAGTTTTTTTTGTTTCCTGTGAGCTAAGAAAAATTTTTAGTATGTGAAGCCTTGTTAATAATTGTATAGTATATGCACTTGTGTAACTAGACTTTGTCATGAAATGTGGACAGGAAACTAAGAGACAACATATTGGCTCAAGAATGGAAGGTAGGACCATGGATTTGAGATATATTGAAGAAGGAGTTGTACATGGCAGCTTGAAAGTTGAAAGAGAATAAGGTGAGTTGTCACCTACACCATAGACTGAGGATCGACAGAACACATTGTATGGAAATTCTAGCAATGTAGTGTCTGGTACAGATGTTGTGCCTAGAGGGGAGGATAATGGTGCAAACAGGTAGTATAGGAATGGGCGTGAAGATGAAGACGTTGAGTGTGGTACTGAGGCAGGAGGAACATGACGCTGATGCAGATGATGAGGGGGAATAAAATCCTCAAAGATGGACTGAGGATAGTGAGAATGCTTCTGAAGTTGGTGATTTTCATGATGATGACACCAAATCTAGCTCATGGTGCCCCTCTGTAGCCTTATAGTGCAAAGGACACAGAGGAGGTAGTGAAAGTGAAGAAATATGCTGCAAAAGGTAGTGCAGAAAGTATATTAGGGGAGAGTGATGGGAGTGTTAGAGATAATATTGCAAACACTAATGTGAAACAAGAAACTATGGGTGGTAATGGTGAGGAAATTTTAATAATGGGAACAACAATATCTTCTAGGGGTAGAATGACAAATGGTGAGAGTGCCATCAAGGGAGATGGTGTTCATGAAACTGACCAAAATGGGCATAAAAGTGAGGGTGGAAAATTGCATTCCACTGCATCTGCTACTGATGAAATTCCTGGTATAGCTATGCAGGTTGGTCGCATTGAAAAGTTAGATGACTTAAATGCTGTGATTATAGTTCCAATGGAGTGAAGTTCAGGATGATTGGCTTTGTACCATGTGTCAAGTTAGAATACTTATCCCATGTATGGGAAACACTTACAGCTTCAAGAGACTTAAAACTTAATATAAGAATTTGTCTTTAACAAGTAGTGTAATCTAGATAATTTTAAGTTTGTTTGTACCTATTCTGTTTTTTATGTCTCTCATTTTGAGATTATTGTGGTCTTCTTGGTAGGGACGGGTGAAACGCATTCAAATCCTGGGAAAATTGTTGGTGAGAGTAGGCCTGAGCCTTCCATAAAAGATAGAGTGGGGCCTTTACCAGAGGTATGGTTCTAGAATTTTCTACATTGTTGTTTTAAAATTTATAAATACATAGAGGACATGGGACACAATACATCATTGATTAAAAGACACTGCTATAAAGCTTAACAAAACTCAAATATAAGTATTGCATCAGTTTCAACTGAAACACAGTTGATTGCAGGTGAAATACCTGCATCCTCCCATCTTATGTTTCATTCATTTGGCATGCTATATAAATTATGATGATTCATAGTGAGAATAATTTATGAGCTATTCTTTTGCCATGTTGATTTCATACGTCTCTTAGTGGTGGGAATGCTTTATGATCTCTTGATTGTTATAAATTTATAATGCATGGTAGTTGAGTTCATTATGATTTATATGTCTGTAATATGCCATAGTATATTTATGGTTGGATGTGGAGAGAAATACGTACTTGTTTTTGCTTGCAATTTTGTGGTTCTCAATAATTTATTTGGTTTGAGAGATGAAAGGTGCAATACGAAGAGAGTTCTTGCCTACAATTCACTGTCATTTTTGTCTGTTAAAATTTTTTTCTGTTTCCTATGAGCTAAAATTTTTTTTCTGTATGTGAACCCTTGTTAAAACTTGTATATGTATATGCACTCGTGTAACTATAATTTTTCACACAATGTTGGACTAGTAACTGAGAAATGACATATTGGCTTAAGAATGGAAGGTAGGACCATGGATTTGAGATATATTGAAGAAGGAGTTGTACATAACAACTTGAAAGTTGAAAGAGAAGAAGGTGAGTTGTTAGCTACACCAGAGACTTAGGATTGATAAAGAACATTGTATGCCAATGCTATAAATGTAGTGTCTGGTACATATGTTGTGCCTAGAGGAGAGGATAATGGTGCACACATGCAATATAGGAATAGACGTGAAGATGAAGAGGTTGAGTGTGGTGCTAAGGCATGAGGAGAACATGATGTTGATGCAGATGATGAGGGAGAAGAGAGTCCTCAAATATTGACTGAGGACAGTGAGAATGCTTCTGAAGCCGATGATTTTCATCATGATGATGCCAAATCTGCTCACGTAGTAGTGATATAAGCTTTGAGAGGCCAACCATAGATGGGGATTTTGAATGTTCAAATTATAAGGGACAATGGCTGCCTGGTGCTGAGGGGATGGTTGCAAACAATGTCATATTTACTCTTGATACGCAGAGAAATAAAAGTGTGTTGTACATGCAAAACTTTTTTTCTTACAACTACCTCCGTGGCTTCCAAAACATATACAATCGATCCCTAGCCAAGGACACGAACTGTATCATGTTGCAAATCAAGTGCTTGTGTTCCATAACAATCCAATCGAATTCCTGGAGCAGTAATGAATATAGGTCCCTTTTCCAAGACCTCCCATTCATCCTTATTTTAACATGAAAACAAATGATTTCCCTTAAAGAGAAGTGGGTGCCCCATACTCAATGTATGATCCCATACAAATTAATACAACAAGGGAATATCTTGACTAATAGCTTCACCTCCAGGCTTTCTGCTACCGAGAAAAATGCCCAGAATGGACCTTTTCCTACTGCAGCGAGTCTCTTTACCAAATTCCATTCAATTCTTAAGGAATAGCTACTCAAACATATTTAACAATCATAAATAATGATTTCCCCTAGAATATGTACAATAAATTCAAATATTTTCTAGAACAGACTATTACAGAATGAATCTAGAGTGAGGACAAGTGGCTATCATGAGCCATGGCTACTCAGATATGGGGGTGTTGCTTCTCAGTATTATGGTTAGAGTTCTCTATAGACGTGGGGAGGCTTAAAGTGTTATTTTTACATGTTGCTACATATTTGTTCTCCCATAGAATAGGTGCAACAGTGATGAGAAAATTTGCACCAACGGATCTGTGGCAGCCTTAGATTTTGTGCACCCTTGAGTTACTGCAAGGTTGAGGTGGCGCAATTATAATTTTCTTTTCTAGTTTAGGAAGGAGCTCATTATTTTGTATTTAGAAAGTGTTTTTTCAATGTTGTTTAGGGCATAGTTTCTATGTTTAGACAAAGTGCATGAGCTAGAGGATGTTCCAAATTTTAGCTAGGTGTTGGTTCCTTTTAGGTAGCAAATTGTAATGGTTTCTATTCCTAATCTGGGTGAACTAGAAGGATGGTTTGTTTTTGTAATTCCTTAGCATTTCCTTCTTCTAAAAAAGATTGACAGGGTAGGGGAGTTGTTTATTTAGTTTTGAGCTATTTATTTGTAATCATATTCTTCTTCCCATCAATTAAGATATGAGAAATTGTGTGCAGCTAAATCTATATTCTATTTGTAATTTATAGAGCTCTGATTATTCAAATTTTGTACATTACAGTGTGCTATTCCGAAGCTTGTTATTTTTTCTTTTCAGACTTATGTGTTTATAGATCTAGGGCTCTATTTTTAGCTGTGTGGATAGGAGGTTAAGTTCTCAGTTTCCTAGCGGTTAGAGTTTCATTTTAGGAGTGCATATCTGCATACCATGTTCTGAAAATTTAACAGGGTATTAGAGCATATTTTCTAAGATTTTCCAATGTGTATATGGAATGGAATACTACCTGTGAGAGGGAGTTGTTGGAGCTTCTCAGTGTCTCTGATGCCTCAACTTCAGCAATTGAACCTAAATTGTACTTGAGATAAGTGTTGGTGCCTGTGAGAGGGTTGTGGGTGATATGCTTGTGAGATCCTAGTGAATGAAACATTTTTTATGACTAGGAGAGTTTATTTTCACCCATGATAGGTTTCTGGTATGATTTTTACCCCTATTATATTATTTTTTTGGTTGAGGTGTGTTTCGTGAGTTACATATATGACTAGTCACTATTCTTGCTCTCAGAGTGTGATTGTCTAGTTTGTGCATCTGAATTTACACCTTGGAAGGGCATTCTACTGATGTTGTTAGAGGAGATTGATCTGTGGTGTTTTGTGGAGGTTAAGGTTACAACTCCTACCAACCCTATGCATTTGGGTTAATACACTAAGAAGATGACCAAACTAAAGATTTCTTGATTTTGTGAAAGACCATTTGATCCTCACATTTTGAAGAAATCGGTTCCATATGATACCTTGATCACTCTATATGATAGTGTGAAATTGTATTGTTTCCTTGAAATTGCTTCCAAACTTGTAGTTCTTTCCAAAAATCCCTAGGGTTATGTTTTTATTTCATTGGCAACTTTTACTATTTATTTTTCACAAATTCACTCTCTTTTGGCTTTAATAACAACATATTCTTTGGTATTTTTCATATGGTGCTCTTGCCTTGTTACAATTCTCATCTAGCTATGGGTTCACTCAAACAATATTAGAGAATTTATTGGATTTCATTTCAACTTCTACATAACTAATGTCTGGGATGAATTCTTTTGTTGTTGACAAGTCCAACCTAGTGAACATGTCAATGAGTGGAGTGGTGGTTGGTGACTTGATGCTTTGAATCAACCATATTTTATATAGTTGATGCAATCAACTTTATCTCAAATTGTGATAGATTCAAAAGCTGATTTTTCTATATGGTTAAAGCGGGTATTTGATGTACAAACAATACTTTAGGATGTGAGGTTGTGGATCAGTCTTACTAGAGTGTCAAGCAGGAGGCTCTAGAGCACCATTTCACAACAATTTTCTGAGAAATGGTGCTCCAAGGGCTCCCACTATACACTCTCGCAACACTGGTCCAAAACCTCACATATTAATATATTCTCTGTACATCAAATACCCATTTCAACCATACAGAAAAATCATCTTCTGAATCTATGAAAAATAGCAATATAAAGTTGATATTTACACATACACATTCAAAAAAACATGAAAAATGTCTTCATCATTATGAAGTTTTAAACACGTCATCTTAGTGGATTAATCATGGACTATCAACTGTTAGTACTACATAGATAATATTTTTGATATTGCAGTTACAAACTACACACTTAAACTAGAACAAGATAATAGGAAGAGTAAACAATGATTTTACGAAATGAAGTAGGTCATCATGCCTAAAATGTTATCTTTACGAAATAGGTCATAATGACAAAAGATTCATGTTTATGAAATAGGCCACATGTCCACTTTCCAAAATTGAGATATTATATTACAAAATAGAAACTGTAAGTCTGAAAATTGAAATATTTAATATCATAGTAAAAGAAATGAAAACAGAGAATTATTTCAATAGGATAAGATAATTTTGTTAATGTCCAACAAATGATCAATCTAGTATTTAATTTTCCTTTATGTTAGCACTACCATGAGCATACACATGGATGCGAATGTGGAGGTAATTGCAAAGATGAAGTTTTACCTGAAGCTTATGCTGGTGTAGTCATGGTTGGGCTGAACATGACAGTAGGCGAGGGTGGCATTTCAACACGATGATGATCATCAAAAGGTGCAATATCCAAGTTCTCCAAGGCCAATGCTCCAACTTGCAAATTTTCCTCCTTTGGATAACTATCCCAATTGTGATATATGTTTTATCAATCATTGCCTCTTATAATGGGACAACTACAAGTTGTAGTGCACATAGAGAAAGCTAGCTGACGGGTATAGATTCAAGGTGTTTTTTGTTGACATTGTATGAAAATGTAGGTGGTCCAACACTTCTTTGTGGAAGAAGTGTTCACTACCTATGGAAGCACCCCATTTTTCCAAATGTTGCATCTTTGGAGTAGAAACATTATACATGTTCCACCATTGGAGTGAATTCATCATATTCCATTATATATAAATTGATAGGCATAACAAAATAATCCTTGGGCATTGATGTAGATACTCAATTGATGTTGTATGATATCACACTCATCAGTGAAAAGCTTGTTTAATGCTTTCATTTGACTACTCTGAACCTATGGATCCATTTACAATTTTCTCTTTACCCTACAAATAGGCATTGATGCTTTCAACCATGATGTAGAATAGTATTTTGGTGTAACAATGTATGTTAAAGCATGGACTGGAGTATTTTTCTTTGTTGATTGTTTTTCGACTTCTAATCAAATACAATCACAGAATGTCACATCTCTAGGGTCAACAATGTCCTTAATTTTTTCTAGTATGGTGTCCTCTTGCTCATGCAATTCCCCAGTCACTGATTGATCTCAAT
This sequence comes from Pinus albicaulis, assembly GCA_034641835.2. Taxonomy (NCBI): domain Eukaryota; kingdom Viridiplantae; phylum Streptophyta; class Pinopsida; order Pinales; family Pinaceae; genus Pinus; species Pinus albicaulis. The sequence goes on from MU968317.1 coordinate 32,673,331, forward strand.
CTACAAATCGAGTCATGTTAGATTTGATGAATTGCAAAACATATTAATTTGTGACCAAAAAATAGGATAAAAATTGATATCTTACACTACAAAAGAACTATCTATATTTGTTGTATTATGTATCCTCAAGTTCTCCCATAAATCACTCACTCATCTTATCTTCAACAAGCACTTAAAGGTGAGCTAATGGCTACCAAATCTAGTCCTTGCGAGCTTAAGTAATTGCAACTTAGAGTGAATCTGGTAAATATAGTGGACAACAATATGCCTTGTGATGAATTTGATGATGGAGTTCCATTCCTTTTACAAGGAATTGATTTGGCCATGCTCTCTGCGCTTAAAAATATTATGTATTTAAAGATTCAACATGTGCAGCAAACAATCAAAGTGAGAATGTGAGGATATACATGCTCAATGGTTTTCCTGATACTTTGCAATTATCTACATTATATTTAATGACTTGTGTCATATTGGATGGCCCTATATCATTATTACTTCTTGGTAAGAGGTATGCAATGCCCCCAGAAGATGGTACAAATGATGAGGAGTCTTGGGCTGCAAGGAAGATTGCATCACTAGCCAACACACCAAGAACATTTATCAAATGTTGGTTTTTAACATTTTTTGAGTCATCAAAGATAATGGAAACCACAACATTGGGCCACTCATTCGTAAAATTTCCTAGAGAGCTCTGGATATCAACTTTTTTCATGTCTAGCAAAACATTTATCGCTTTGTCATATCCAGGGATTTGTATCCATTAGGGAAAATTATTGATGGACTGAACCATAGAATACCAGTAGGGGGAGTGAAAAAATTTAAATGGTGTATGCCCAAAGAAGCATTATTCTATACTTCCTAGGTATAATGTATTTTCACATCTTATTGTGTTTAGACAAAATGAACAGAATATGTTATCATATGTGGTTTTATCAAACTTTACTAGGTTGTCATGAGTTGTAAGAGTACGTTGGTTTCAGGGAAACAACTTTTATTTCAAAATTGGTTTATACTTTCCTTCATATATTAACTTTCTTGCTATTTCTTGAATAACTTGCAGAGCATTATGAATTGGTTAACAGTCTAATCAGATGAGTAGGTTATGACCAAGATTTTGTTACCATATTTTCACCTCTATCTTTGTTTGTTTCCATTTTTGACATTAATTTCTTTTAAAATGTCACACATGATATAAGCTTTTCTTTGTCCCATTTGGCCACGAAGTCCCATGGAATGTTAAATAAATCTATGTAGTGACTTGCCACTTAAATTCTTCTAAGAGCTTAAACATGCAAATGGTGCTTCTTACCTTTTTTGCGTCCATTACTCTAGTTAGAATGATTTTTCTTTTCAGTGATTTTTTTTTGGATTCTAGAATTGCATATTGAGATGAAATTGAGATAGCGAAGAATGTTAAATTAACTCATCATATCAAATTGTGACACCTTAGAAAAATAATTAATGTAAAAATGTCTATGGAAAACAATGTCATTTGGAATATTTTTCAAGTTAATACTTTGTCCCATATGGCCACGAAGTCTCATGGAATGTTAAATAAAAGATATCTATGTAGTGACTTGGCGCTTAAATTATTCTAAGAGCTTAAACATGCAAATGGTGCTTCTTACCTTTTTAATGCGTCCATTACTCTAGTTAGAATGATTTTGCTTTTCAGTGATTTTTTTTGGATTCTAGAATTCCATATTAAGATGCAATTAAGATAGCGAAGAATGTTAAATTAACTCATCATATCAAATTGTGACACCTTAGAAAAATAATTAATGTAAAAATGTCTATGGAAAATAATGTCATTTGGAATATTTTTCAAGTTAATACTTTGTCCCATATGGCCACAAAGTCTCATGGAATGTTAAATAAAATATATCTATGTAGTGACTTGGCGCTTAAATTCTTCTACGAGCTTAAACATGCAAATGGTGCTTCTTACCTTTTTAATGCTTCCATTACTCTAGTTAGAATGATTTTTCTTTTCAGTGATTTTTTTTGGATGCTAGAATTGCATATTGAGATGCAATTGAGATAGCAAATAATGTTAAATTAACTCATCATATCAAACTGTGACACCTTAGAAAAATAATTAATGTAAAAATGTCTATGGAAAGTAATGTCATTTGGAATATTTTTCAAGTTAATGTGCTTTATACTGCAAAGTTTACAATCATAATATCATATTACTTTACACATTTACTACTGGAATGTCGAGAGGTTTCTAAAGGAATATCCAATTGACAATTTGTTTTTTCATGTCACATCAAGCAGGGGAAAGGAGATGCCTTAATTAAGAGCTTTGGCATGGTCGTGTTGAACCACTTGTGTCCTTACCTGTTGTTGGGAGAAAGGTTGTTTATTTTCCACAAGGTCACAATGAGCAGGTGAGATGGTTGCTCACTAATTTTTAATTTGAAATATTCTTTTGGATACAAATGACTTAAAATAATCAATGCTTATCTTCTTTTCATCATAAAATGTGACCCCATTATTTTGAAATTTTAATGTTATGTAATGAAACTGATCATAATCAATTTGATTTCAGTTAGCTGCTTCAACAAACAAGGAGGTTTAGGCTCATATATCCAAATATCTGAATCTTCCAACTCAATTAATCTGCCAAATTCACACTTTTACAATGTATGTGGGTTCTCTGCATTTCATCATTACTTTGGTTGTGAGCACTTTCATTCATATCATTATATATACAAGATTTAAAATTTAATAAAAACTTTATTGAATGCCAGGAAAATTTGGAAATGGATGAAGCATATGCTCAAATGACATTGCAACCTCTTAATGTTGTAAGACATTTTCAGTTTCATTATTTTTGCTTTGCCGTAATTGCCAATTTTGGTGAGAAATGCTTTGGTACTAGTTCCATTTGTGCAGGGAACTAAAATTTATGATACTGTGCAAGAAGAGCAAAAATATTGTTATCTTGGTTCTGATCTCGGTGCACCAAGAAAGTGACTGAATAATTACTTTTGTAAAATGCTAACTGCAAGTAACACTAGCACCAATGACAGGTTTTATGTGCCACGTCGCACTGTGGAAAAATTTTGTCCTCCACTTGTGCAGTTCTTATTTTCCCATAGTTGTTGTTCTATTTTATGATTTAATAGATAAGTTTGTAGACTTTTAGACCTTTTTTAAGAGAAGTATGCATTCTTTAAAGGAGCAAAAGGTAAGGGTATTTGTCATATTTTTCTCCTATTAAGTTTTTTATTATTATTTTGGGCAAGATTTCATTTAGCAACCACTTTCCCGAGAACTGACAGCCAGGGATATTCATGAAAATGAATGAAATTTCGACATATTTTTCGAGGTAAGTTATATCAGTTATTTGAATGTTGTTTTGGAATAAAAGTGGATAGTGAATATGTAATTATGTGCAGTTTCTTTTGATACTCTTATATCATTTTAATGAATTTTGAACTGTATAATTGTAGTGCATATATCAAGCTTGTTGCCACATTTGAGGTCATACGTGGCAGATCTATTTTAAAATTCTTGTTAATGGTGTTTGTAGCTACCCATACACTCTAAAAAGTATCTGATATAGCTATTCCCTAGTTACTTTACCTTTGAATGTGGAGCCAATATGTTTAGTTTTTCTCTAGATATAATTTGTTGGCTTCTGGAAATTGGATTCTTTTCCCCTGGAATATTACGTTGACAATTCCATATTGTTATATTGAAGCTATATTCCTGGTTAGTATCACAATTTACAAAGTCTTTTCTTATTCTTTTTTAGTTTCTTGTTGTAAATTTGTGTCATCAATACTTTTCTCCACCCATTATATTTATATTGACAAGTTTTATTTTTGAAGTGTCACTGCTTCTTAAAGATAACTAGAGGAAATGATACAACTACAAAAGTGGAGCATGAGATATTCTTAGTAGAAATTGCTAGCTCTGATGTGTTTGATTATGTTGGATAAAATCAAAATTGCAATGTACCATAAGCATGAGAATTCAAAATATTGGGATAAAAATGTGTGCTTATATTTGCATTTGTTACTTTAGTTGAAGATAACATTTCATCAACAAATGTTGTACACTAAGAACACAGTAGGTACAAAATTTATTCTATGGTGACATTTTAGTTTCTTTTTTTATACAGTTCATTTGGCCAGATAGTGGCCACTATTGCCCAATTGAAGAAAACTTGTTCGAGTTTCTTGATTTTATGGTGAAAATGACATTAACAATATTGTTTATGTTGAGTTGTATATCATATGAATCCTTTATAGTCTACTTCAGTTTATATTCCAATGTTCATTGACTTTCATGTCTTATACTTGCATTGTATCTTTTTTTTTTGTTGCAAAAAATGAACTCAGTATTGATGGTAAGCGGGAATTGAAAAAAGAGGAGGACAATAACACTAGAGCGACAATATGCAAATTAAAGAGAGAGAGAAGAGAATTGGTCTAGTGGTACTTGTAGAGCCAATATCCCACATAAGACACACATAAAGACTGATGGTCAAGTCTTCATAGTTGGTGAATTCACCTGCAATGTCTTGGCAACACAATGATCATGTTTTGAAGTGTTGAAACAATATTTCATGTGTAAATTGTACTCTAACCAATATTAATTTGGAAACTCATATTGTAATACTTGACATTTTATATAATATAATGTGTGGTTGGAATTATTTATAGTTGCACTTGATATTACTTAATATTGTAATTAACACATGTAACTTTGCGTTTTCATATTAGATGAAGATGTGCATTGTATGACATTTTTTTTTTTAAATTTAGTTGCAAAATCATACTAATTAATTTATGTTGATTAATAATAAACACATAAAATCAAACTAAAACTATTAGATAGACAGTTTATGTTTATTAATGATGAACACAAATAATATTAATATACTACTAAATTAGTTGCTTATGACGATTGTTAATGAAAGTAAATGAAATGAATATAAAATGCTAAAGTATCCATTTATATAATGAATATTAAACTACCAAAAAAAATATAAATGACTATTGCAAATGATAAATTTGTGATTACAAATGACGACTAAATTTTGCATATATGCGACTATTAGTAGCTAATTTACATTATCTTATAACACGACTAAAATTTAGTCATATTTATTTGGTCATTAATTAGTTTCAAACGATGACTAAAATTTTCATATATATGACTATTAGTAGCTAATTTACACTATCTTATAATATGGCCAATATTTTGGTCATATTTTTTTGGGCATTAATTGGTTTTTTTGGGTGATCATTTAGTAATATAGTTTATTGTATATTTGGTTATTAATTGTGACAATTAATGACCAAATCAATGATTAAATCAATGACCAAATCAATGACCAAATTAATGACCAAATCAACGACTAAATCAATGACCAAATATACTACTAGACAAAAAAATTGAGACAACCAATTAATGACTAAGCTAAAAACGACTATAAGTTGGTCGTGTTATAAGATACTGTAAATTAGCTACTATTGGTTACCGACCGAAAAATAGTCGTTTATATGCAAATTTTAGTCATTTTTTTAGTAACAAATTAGCCATTTTTTACTAGTGATAAACACTTTATTTCACCCTAAGAGAAAATTTTGGTTAGGGATCAAATAATCTAATGAGGTTAATGGAATTGAAGATTTTGTTAGAATATAATTTTATTCTAGGTTGAGAATAAAACATATCTTTGGGGATTCCTTGTCGATGGATAATTGGATGTCATGTAAGTAATATATTCATAACTTGTAGTTAAAATACCAATCACATTATATAAAGGAGCGTCTTATTGTTTATATATTTCTCCATAGGTCACATCTATCAAGAGTTGAATCAAATGATAGACATTTTTTCCAAGCAGGGTATCGGATTTCCTTCAGGTTAAGCTCATCTAGTGGAATTCAACAAAGGAGAGACACGTGAGCTTTGGAAAAAAGTGTGGAGACAATGGATAAATTTTGAAACTTACTTTCTATCTATTTTAGTATAGTAATTTCTATATCTAAGGGGGCACATCTTAATATTTGTAAGTTTTTGTAATATTTCAAGTAGTGTCAAGCATGGTTTTTTTTCGGTTGGTTAAGTATTTGTTGTAGGCTCAAAATTATCTGCCTCAACGTCGTGGAAAACCACTCGGTTGGGAACTTAAAGCAGCTCCTTTTCTGTTTGGAATGGTGGCTCCAACTGGGATTATGTGACCAGTTTCCCTTAAGTGATAAAGAATAAATAAACTTAAACTATCTAACACAGGATTTTTTTTTCTATATATGTGACTTTAAAAAGATCTCATATATAACATGACAATATAAATCATCAAATCATTTACGAGGTTAAAACATATAATGATAACTAATTTAATCAAATAGTTAATTAAATTAGTTGGTGAAGTTCTTTGCACATATACTATTTCGTTGTTTATACATACAATTGTAAGATTGCAACCACACACATCAATAGTGATAAATTCCTGATTGTTTGCAAAAACATATATGAATAAACATTATTAAAATAACCATTCAACTCATAAGCACATCAATAATACATATATAGTAGAACATGATATATTTTGATTCTTCTCATGAGAAAAATAGTGGTGATTCCACTTTCTATTAACATCACCTGAAGCTACAGTAGTGCAAACCAAAATATCTTTTGCAAATATTCAAAATCCCTTCTTCATATCCATGAAGGGGATTTACGGTTTCTAATGAAAATAAAAATATAGTAAACATCACAAAATATAGGAGTGGTTTCAACAAACCATCATTAAAAGAAAGTAAAGTAGAATAATATATTTCAGTTGTAACAACATGACTATGACTGAGATGAAGCTTGTTCTCGCATTTGCTGCCAAAGTTCACATATATATGTCATTTATTTCTAATACAGGTGGATGATGAGGCTGGATGTGCATTTGTCCCATAAATATTGCATCGCTCAGTGCTAGAAGGAGATGTGTATTTGTGTTGGAGATACACCTCAGCATGAGCTACTGACTGTGAGGTTTAACCAAGTACTGCCAATGGCATTCTAGGTCAACCTTTGACAGATTCTTGATGCTTTTAGCCTTCATTTTCAATAAATATTTCCATGATTTGGTTAAAAATTTAACTTCCGGCAAAGTACCTTCAGGGAATTCTTGGATCAATTTTTCTTGTAGTAGACTATCACTAACAGATTCCGTGAGATTTCTGGATATGTTCCTGGCACTAACAATCGTCATTTCTGCATGCTTTAGTTTGATTTACCATTCATTGAAAACAATTTCATTTTGTGATTCTTCAATTATTTGGGGATCAGTTGATCTCCCTATAGCACTATCTTGCCATAATATGTAATTAGAAATATTATCCTTGACCTCTTCAAAGTATTCCTCATCTTGTACTATTGATTCACTAATGAATCACTTGATTTTCATAAGTCATTGATAATGGCCAATTTATGTGAGAAAATGACTTGTTGCTGGGTGTTAATGTCATCATTTTCATCCTCCCACCAATGATCAAAAAATCTCTTTTCAGTTCATGTTAAGGGTCCCATTCTGAAGTTTTTGTCATTCCTTTAGGTCATCATGCAAAAATTTGGTCACTTGGTGCAGATTTAGGTCAAACCTCACTCTTTTCAGAAATTTCATTACTCGCTGGCTCATTTCACCACTTTGCTAAGTGTACATCAGTCATGAGTTGTCATCATCATTTCAGTATTTTCATCATGAAGTTCATTCAGTTAGAGTCTCCATTAGGTCTTAGGGTTTTCAAGGTCCATCAAATCACCATTTACATGCATAAAAGTCTAGCAAGTAAAAGAGTGACAATAAACACATTTTGTTATGAAAGTTTATTTGTGAATTAAATTTAAATTCAATATGTAATTTTATGTTTCTTAATATGTAATAAGTTCTCATTGCTCCAAGTTAGTTTCATACTCAAGGTCCCATCAGCCAAATCAGTCATTGTTCTAAAATTCATAGTGTTCCAAATCCACCAAAAGATCAAATTCAAAGATCAAGTTCAAAAGGTAAAGTGCAATGTTAAAGTTGAGTTCAAAAGGAAATGTGAGTCCCAAATCCAATTTATGAAATTTCACCAAGTATAAAGGGCCATCAAAGACCAAGGAGGTACTTATTTTCATCCTCATGCATTGAGCTCTCAAACTCCCAAAGTTAAAAATCAAATTTCGAGGAAGAGAATCGAGTTTTCTGGAAGGCACTGTGCTCCTGCTCAAGGCGTTACACTTTTACCTGGGAGGCACTGCGCTCCTGCTTCAAGCACCACAATTTTTCCACCTTTCTCCCACAACTTCAAAAATCCTCTGCAAGTGGTCCAGTCATCAAGCAAGGGTTTTCTCAGTCCATTGCAAGTAATTTTCACCTCTCCAATCCCTCTTTTCACTTCATAATTTTAAATTCATGATGTAAACCCTCCTCACTCACCATTTCAAGTTTTGAGCCAAGAAAACCTAGCTTTCATCATTACAAACCAATATTGTTTCCCCTAGACTCTATTTTCCCTTCCCACACTCTAGTATCACTCCCCCTAACCTTACATCACCTTATCTCTCATTCCCAAATCATATTTCTTAAAAACCTACTCCTAGATAGCATTTTCCTAGGCATTCTCACTATATCCCTGTAATAAAATTATCTACCCTATCTCCCTAAATTTTTCTATCCCCCACCACTTCCCTAAGCTCCCTAACTCCCCTCCTCACTTCCCTAAATTTTCCTACACTTATCCCAACTCCCTAAACCTACTTCCTAACTCCCTTTCCCTTCCCCTTTCCCCTAGGGTTTCAAGACAAACTGAACATAATGGAGGAGGAGAGAAACATAATGGGGGAAAATAGAAATACCATGGAGGAAGAGAAAAACACCTACAACAAAGGAGGGAGAATCTTAAGGCATGAACCTAGACCTTGAGCAGTACAAACCCTACTTGAAATCACACTACAAAGGAAACACTAATTTGTCAGGAGGAGAAGGGTAAGTTGTACCTACTTTTTAATACATCCATGATAGCATAAAACACCTTATTTGGCATCTCTAGAGAAATTGTGAGGAAATTTGGAGAAAATTTTGAGAAATTTGAAAAAATATTTGTAGGCACATTTTCCAGAAATGTCTTGTTTAGTCATATTTTTGCATAACATATTGTGGCCAAACAAAGATGAATTTTCAGAAAATGGATGAGGTTTTTGTTCGTAAGCTATCAAAGTACAAAAAAATATATCACCGTTTACACAAGTATTATAGAATGAGAGATCCATTGACATCTTACAACCTATTTTTCTTCATTGCAAAGTGCTGTTTAAGACACCATTTTGCAAAGAATATTGTGTACAATAAAAGAAGAATCTTGGGAAACTTGAGGAGGTTTTTCTTCCTAACATGCTAAAGCCCAAAAAAATCTATCATGTTGGAAAAAAAATGCATTTTTATGGATATATCGCTCCATATGTGAGGCCTATTTTTGCAAAATAACCCAGAAATTTGGCACAATCCACTTGTTAAAAACGTAGCGCCTAGGGCATTGCGCTTTTTCTAGGAGCCTCCAAATGACAAATGGTCACCAAAACTGGATTGATAAGGCCCTATACATCCAATTTTGACATTCTGATAGGGAGAAATGGCCAAAAACATCCAAAAATCACATTTTTGCCTCGTTTTTTAGGTTGGCGTTGTTCTTTTGACCAATCTTGGGAGATTTCAGTTTTGAGGGCCTTAAATTCATAATTTTCATAACTTAATGGAATTTGTTGAAACTAGACAGGAACATATTTCCAATGAGCTATCTTGGGCTCAATTTGGACTTCAGCAAGTCCTCCAAAAGTGACCTTGAAGTTGGTGTTGCGCTTTTGCTTCAGGGGCTGCGCTTTTGCCAGTTCACTGATATTTTCCAGATTTTGACTTTTTATTAGTTTCTCAATGGATTTTATGGATTTTACTGATGTAATTTATTCATGGAAATGTAATTATGCCACTTTGAGTTACTATAGGTAGATATATTGGGTAAAAGTGTATTTTTAGGATAAATGAATAAGTTTGACCAAAGTTAGGGATGAGTTTGTTGACCTCCCTAGTCTTTCGGTTTCCAGTTGAGAATTTTGGGAATTAGTTCCTAAAGTTAGGGATTTGACCCCTGAGCTTGTGAGAATAATTTTTGGTCTATATTATTCACTTATTTTCTCATATCAAGGGTTGGATGTTTGTTTTTTTATCACTGAACACTATGGTAATTAGACTTTTGGCAAGAAATAACAAACTGAGTTGCAACTATTTTGACGGAATTCTTGTGGTAATGTGATTTGACATTTTTTATTCTTATGTTTTGAAAATATGTGAATTTATTGTGATTTCATATTCATTCCATTTCTGAATGTAATTATTTCCTACGTCTGAAAGACAAAATTCATTAAGCTTATGCTCTATTTTGGAGGAATAGTTACAGTTTGTTTCATCTTCTTCGAGTAGAAAAGAATTCATATCTCTTATGCAACATGCTCTTTTCTTAAACACTAGTATTCTACAACATTTCATTAGATACCATATCTCTGCAATTCTGATCCTTGATTACCCTGACCTAGTTCCTTCCTTAACCTATTCACCATCCAGCACCTCAAAATTCAATCAATCAAACCCTTGTGCTACTATACCTAGCCTAATATCTCATTGATACAGTAATATTGGTTGAGATCCATTGGAGAGAGCCCTCTCCTTCCTAGTAGGGCTAGCTACTTGGAAAAATATTGGTCTGTGATTACCTTTGTTGGTCTCTTCTCAAACCTCAGAGATCTGGTGGAGTGTTAACACTGAGCAAGGAGAGTGTTTAGTTATCTTTCTTCTTTCTTAAATTAAATTATCTTAGTGTTCACTTTCAACTTCTCAATCTTCTATTGAAGTTATTGGATTTGAGTGTCCCTGATTTCTAGATCATCTTCATGTTGAAGCTTTAAGTCATTGAAATTATTCTCAAGTTCTGCAAGTTGTTCTTGCCACTGTTGTTCAATAATTTGCTTTTCATTTTCCTGACCCTGTTCTAGCTGCATAATTCTTTCATATTTCTCTTTTATGATTTGTTGTACTTCTAAATACTTTTCAATAGTATCAGCGGCATATGCTTTTGCAAGTTGCAAGAGCCTGTTCGGATATCTTGTAGGGCCTTCTTGAGGATATTTCTAAACTAATTCAAAAGAGGCATTACTAGGGACTAAGGCCTAGGTTTGTTCAAATTTCCTTCTTTTTCTCTGTCTGCTGACCACAAATTTATAGTTAGGACTATAGAACACATCAAGAGGATGTATTTATTTGATTTTCAAAACAACCTCAGAGGTCGGAAATACTGTGATAATTTCTAAGTCGTCAGTATCCAAAACTTTATCGGAAGCCCCAGTAGCAAGCGAGCTTTTCCCTTTAACTTCAAGGGTATGTGTAAAATTTTCTTTCTCTGGAATCTTGAAACCCTAAGGCTCTTTGTTTTGTATGGATTGGTTGAATTCTTCCCATATCTTATCAAGTTTGTTGCATGTTTGAGTCTCTTGAGTCTGTGAAGTGGATGGAGAAAATATCTATTTGGATAGAGATGTATTAGTATATTTTGCTAAAGCAAACACAACTTTATCACGTTCTATATTTTTTTGAGGAATTATCAACAAATCCAAGGGAAAATGAGTTATCATTTTATTCCTGTATTGGTTAAACTTAACCAATTCTTCAAGAATAAGTTGTATTGTTGCTAATTTCTCAACCTGTGCATAGGTAAAAGTCGTTTCAAATAAATCATCAAATTGGTCTGGTTCATGCATAAAATTGTCTGATATTTGTTTGTGTTGTGGCATTCTTGAAAGTATCATTAGGATCATATTGTATATTAGGCATAAATTGGAAATTTAAACATTTAATTTCTGCAATTTCAAGACCAACATGCTTGAAAATGTCAAGGGCATAAACAACACAGGAAATATGAAAAGTAGACCACACCGTATTTTTAGCATCTTTCAGAAGCTTTGAAAGACCATTCCCAACAATTTGGTAAGCTATTTCTCAGGCTAAAAGCTTATCATGAACATAAAGGGGTAACACATGAGGGTTGGTGAGACTGCCAAAGATCTAGATATAAGTAAAGGATTCCTCTCCAAACCATTTCCCTATTGGTAATAAACCATTGTTAGCTTTAGGGGAAATTCTAGGGGAGTTCTCATCAAAGACAATTTGGTGGATAGGTACCATAAATCCATGGCAAATTTTATAGAAATGAGGTTGGAATTTGGATTCCCAGAGTATGTCATGATAGATATATATAGGCGTAGGGTCTTCAAAGGTCCATTTCCATCCCATTGATGTGAAATCAGAGGTAAAATATACAACATCCATTATATAGGCACCCATGTGCAATGGGGAAATAATATTCTGAGAAAAAATATGATTTTTCCTATAATTTAGGATTTGAATTCCTATACTATCAGACAGTACAGTTCCCCAATCCATAATGTATCCATTTGAGGCAGCATCAATTAATGGTACCCAATGGAATGATAATTTATGGGTATTAGGGTATCCATATATGATACACATCAAGGAAGCTATATAACATAATGGTCCAACAATAGAAGTAATGGAATACATACCCTTGTCTTCATTCTTGTGTTTGTTGGATCTCTTCTCCATTACCTGATGGGTTTTGACTGATCCTCATTTTCACTCATAAATTTTTCCACAACTTTTTTGTCATATTTATTTTAGTATGGCGGTAGCTTATACATTTTGTTTAAATATTCACTCGTGAATGACCCAATGATTCTCTACTTTGGAGTTAGAAAAACTCTCTCTGAAATACTTAAATTGTCAATGACCCATTTAACCATGTCTGTACAAGGCAAGATCTTTGGTTGGGATGAAATTTTGTGTAAGAAAGAATTTGCAACATCATTCCAGGTAGACTTAGAGGTTGAGGTAGAATCATCATTTATGACTTTTCTCTCTAATACCTTGGGGTTTTCATCCTCAAAGAGCTTAGACATAGCTTCCCATGAGGAGGCCCCTACATCTGGAGTACATGCCATATCTGAAAATAACGAAAGCATTTTAGCAGTCTCAGGTGGAGGAGGAGACGGTTGTTTTTGCTCTGCAAATTTGTTCTTAGATTTAGCTGCCATAGACATTTTCATGGAGTTCTATTTATCGGGGCTGACCTGCGAAGAGAAAACATGAGGGTAAGTGGAAACTTTCTTAATCGCATAATTCATTAGAGAAAATAACCCAATTCATATCAAATCGTTCCTTAATGATAAAAATCCAGTGACATCAAGTTATGATAACCAAATCATTTAGAACTCTAAAATCATCAATTCGATGCATTTGTAAATTAAATGATGAAACATGAGTTCACATGGGCTTTTGTACATGTCAACATATCAAAGGTTTTCTATCAGATAATTCATAAGGTTACATATTTGAAACATGTGATATGTTTTCCTTTTGATGAACTTTAAAAATGTAATGGCTAAAAAACATGAGCGGGAAGTGTTATCATAGGTTTTGTATCGGAGGTTTTATATCGAAATTTTAAAGGAGTGACATTCGATAAAAAATTGCGACATGGGAATTGCAATATGGAAAGGGGATGTTTATCGAAGAATCGGTGATAGGGAATATCTAAGTATCAGAGGAATGAGCGATAGGAAGTATCGGAGATATGAGGATTGGAATATCAGAGGATTTATGTGGTGCACATATGAAAAGTTTCGAAGTGGAAGCTCTAAAATTCCACATGATAATCTTGATCAGGAGCTACGTATTTAGCTAAAAAAATGAAAGTGCTCAGAAATGTGTTAGACCTAAATTACCAGATAGAGCTCATCACCAAGATTCCAATGCAACTCGTTTCATCAAAATCCGAGTTCGTATGAGTGATTTATGGTCTGTTGTTTGTTTTCCCAAATAGGTAAAAATTGTGGAGAACAATGACAATTTCTCCTAATTCCTAAGTTTTGGAAAGCACGTACATTTTTATTCCAAGGTTGAAATTCAGGTGCATATATGTTTTATTCCAAAGTTTGAATCAAAGGGAGGATAGCATGGTTTTTATTGCAAGGTCAAAGGTTGGTCGCAATATACATATTTTATCAAAGGTTGGGACTAATGGCTGAAACCATAGTCGCATGACAATACAACATATATCCGCGACATATATCATTAACTCAAAGTATTAAACCTTGCTCCAAGGCATTAGCAAGTTCAACCATTGCGCATCAGCAGTTTAGGAGAGGAGGACATAAGGCAACACCAAAAGATTTGCAATTTGCGATTGGTGATAGTGTAGGTCCTATCAATCACATCAGGAGTTTAAGAGAGGACATGAACGCATTATCGGGTGGTAGATCTAGGATTTCGGATTAATGATAAGTGACGTGGTGGTAGGGTTATCGGATGCGAAGTTGCAGTGCGATGCAGAGTTGCGATGCAATATATTGCATAGGGGTATCACAATTGCAAGAAGGAGCAGGCAACCTAGAATGATTTATAGTGGGGCTGCAATCTGCGATCTGTGGAGATTTAAATGCGTTAAGCCATGTATTAATACAATAATAACGAATAAGTGCGGGTTAAAGCTAAACACACTTAACCCCACTTAAACTCATACTTATCTATTAATTAATTACGGATTATCTTAGCAACAGAACTAGCGAGCCTTCCAGATGCAGTGAAATCTCCACATTTAGTCGAGTTAACTGGTGGACTTCCAGAATTAGTGGAGAAAAACTAGGAAAAAATGGTTTTGCCATAAATTTGGCAATTTTTGACCAATTTAGGCTCGGGAAGAGTCATTATTGGTAGATTTTTATGTTTTGGAACCATTGGAGTAGGTTGCAGAGGCAACAAGAGAATGTAAACAACACTTTTTCACAATTGAAGATAATACAAAGGCCCACACTATGAAGTTGGACCAAGGAGATGTAGCCCAGGAGGGGTGAACTCCTTCATAAAAAACTTGTGTATTTGTCTATGTTATTTGTGCTTGCTATGTTTTATTATTATATTGTTTAGCATTGATTTTCCGTCCTTTTAAGTTCATGAAACACACTTAATCTCACCAGGTTCAATGAATTGTCAATCATAAACACATGTATAGATTGTTGTATGATAAGCAACCCAAAGCACTTTCATGTTAATTCTGAAACTGATGTTAGCACAACATTAACTAACATTCAATTTCAGATCAAGTTGGTATCTGAGCACAAGGTTGCTAAAGGTTTATTTCTTGCTTTGGTTGAGATTGTGCAAGAATGGTTTTAATGGTTGCAATTTTGTGATGCTTACAAGGTTCAAGTTGCAGAGAGGATAAGGGAAACTATTGATTGTTAATCTTGATATTATGAAAAGGAGAAAGAAAGTTGAGAAAGCATCATATTCATCCAAATTTCCACTCAAATCTTCACTTGAAGCACCTCAAGTTCCATCTCCAACAATTGAGATTGAAGAGGTACAAATTGCACAAGAAGTTGAAGTGATTGAGAAGATAAAAGCATCAGAAGTTGAGCTTGAATCCTTAGCAATTATGTAAGGAGTTGAAGAGACTCATGGACATTCAGAAGAAGAGGATGTTAAGAGAGACTTCAAAGACATACAAAGAATGGTTAAAATCATGTTTGATGCATTCACTGAAGAAAGAGTAGGAGAAGGTTCTAAGCCTTCACATGGAGAAGGATCTTCAGATGGTAAGAAGGATGAAGAGAAGAGTTTGAAAGGTAGTGGAGGGAAGTCACCTCCATCTCCACCATCCTCATCCTCATCATATTCATCAACATCTTCATCTTCCACATCCACCACAAAAACCACCCACACTCATTAAAAAATCCCAAAAGTAAAAAATCCATTACTCAAGTTGGAAATCAAGTTTGAACTTCCCATGTACAATGGTGAGGTAAATACAGAGAAGTTAGAAAATTGGATCCATCAATTGGAAGTATACTACAGAATTCAGAATCTTCGAGAGGATGGCATAAAGATCTAGTTAGCTTCATTAAGGCTAGAAGGAGCGTCATTAGTTTGGTGGGAGGCAAAGACTCAAGAGGAAATGTGAATCCATGGTAAGATATCCATTTCTTGGGTTGAATTAATTTCTTCCATTAAAAGACAATTTTATCCATTATCCTATAAGAAAAAAGCAATAATGAGTTGGAAAAAATTTAGGCAACTCAAAGGCAAAACTGTTCAAGAGTATACACAGGAGTTTAGAAAGAGGGCTTTATTGTTAGGAGTAAACTTGAATTCACAAGACACACTCTTGAAATATATTGGAGGTTTACATTCCTACTTGAAACATACTATCCGTATATTTAACCCAAAAAACTTAGATGAAGTATGTGTGCAAGCCACACATCTTGAAGCAAGGGGAAAAAACATTCAGGAAGAGGGTAGTAAGAAGAAGTCATTCAAAAGTAAGGGAAAAGAGAAGGGAGGAAAGTGGAAGGGAAAGAAGAATGCAAGCATCAAGAAATAAGGGGAGAAAAATACATGCAAACATTGTTCCAAAGAGGGGCATGATGAAGTCCACTGTTGGAAACTACATCTCGAACTAAGGCCAAAGATACCAAATAACAAAGGGAAACAAAAGATGACTTCCACCACACAACAAGATCTTGGATCTGATTCAGGATATGAGACCAAGATAATATCCATGGTTAACAAAGGAAAGGAAGCCATAGCAAGTACTAGTTCCTCAAATAGTCACAACAACACTCCAAATGAAGACACAAGGCTAGAATTGTTCCATGTTAGAGTGATTTCAAATCATGCAAAGATTGATGCATTGTTTATTTGTGGGTCACAAGAAAACCTAATTTCGGAAGACTTAGTCAAAAATCTTAACCTTGAAACTGTACCACCTCATAAACCATACCCTTTGGGTTGGATAGTTAAGAATGCCAATTTAAAAGTTACATGGAAATGCATATTTTGATTTACTTCATTGATGAAGTCAAGTTAGATGTGGTTCCACTTGAAATTTCTAAGATTATCTTGGGAAGTCCATATTTGTATGACAGGAAAGCGGTGTTTTATCACCATGAGAATAAATATCATTTTATTAAGGATGGGGTGGAGTATATTGTGAGAGATCATTGCAAGAAATTGAATATTTCTTTAGTTAATGTAGGGCAAATGAATAGGCTAGTTAATGCAAGTAAAAAAATTTGTGCTTCTCGTGATGAAGAAAAAGGATGATGTTGACTATGAATCTTTTGAAGGATGTGATGACAAATTCAAATCTGATTTGTTCGATGTGGTAAGTCAACATGGCGAGATGTTTCAAGAACCAAGTGGGTTACCTACCAGGAGGGGAATTCAACATGAGATTCATTTGCAGCTGGATGTTCCATTTCCAAACATTGGTATGTATTGCATGTCAATTATGGAGAATTTGGAATTCAATAACAAAATTCAAGAATTGTTGAACAAAGGTATCATATGCCCATTTACTTTGCCATGTGGTTCACCAATTGTTTTGGTACCAAAGAAGGACGGGACTTGGTGCATGTGTATCGATTTTCGTGCACTAAATAAAATCATGGTAAAGAATCGCTACCCTCTCCCACACGTTGATGATTTTCTAGATCAGTTGAAGTATGCAAGATATTTCACTAAGTTAGAATTGCGAAGTGGTTATCATCAAGTTAGAATAGATGAAGAGGAAATTTGGAAAACTGCTTTCAAAACTAGACAAGGATTGATTGAGTGGTTAGTTATGCCATTTGGTATAACAAATGCTCCAGCTACTTTCATGAGAGCCATGAATGATGTACTTAGACCATTTCTAGATGACTTCATAATTTTTTACTTAGATGACATACTTATATTCAGAAAATCAAGAGAAGAATATGTTATGCATGTGAACAAGGTACTTGATGTCTTGAAAAAAGAGCAATTGTTTTTAAAGATGTTGAAGTGTGAGTTTGGTAAGAATTCTTTAATATATTTTTGAGACATTGTTGGAGGAGGTGAGTTGAAGAGAGACCCTTCCAAAGTAGAGGTCATTCTGAATTGGCCCAATCCCAATATAGTTACAGAGGTAAGAAGCTTTCTTGGGGAAACATAGTATTGGAGGAAACTCATTGCTAATTTTTCTTCCATTGCAGCTCTGTTACATGCATTGACAAGTGTCAAAAACGTATTCCATTGGGGAGATGTACAGAAAAAATAATTTGATGCTTTAAAGGAAAAGATAATTTTAACACTGGTATTAGCACTTTCGAAACTTAAACAACCATTTGAGATGCAAACAGATGCAAGTGATTATGTTATGGGAGCAGTGCTCATGCAGCAGGTAAGCCTATTTCATTTCATTATGAAATTTTTAATGGATTTGTGACTAATTATCCCACCTATGATAAAGAGTTATATGCATTGGTATAAAGTGTAAATAAATGGAAGAATTATTTTATGGGGAAAGAGACCATTATCCATACCGACCATCATCCATTGCAGTACTTACAATCACAGTCAATGTTGCGGAAATCAATACATTTCAGATGGATGGCATTTCTACAAAAATTTCATTTGGTTATCAGGTAAAAAAATGGAATCTACAATAAGGTAGTTGATATGCTTTCTAGGCCTATTGTAAATTCATCTATTATACTCAAGAACAATTCAATTATGCATGAAATCTACATTGAACAATATGAAAATGATAGTGACTTTCAACATGTGTATGAAAGCTTGAGTCAAGGAAACCAAAATGAAGAGTTATATTATCATGTGCATAGAAATGTTTTGTATCACTTGGGAAAGCTATGTATACCACAGGGAGAAAGAAATATATCATAAGAGAGGCACAGACATCATTGATTGTTGGACATTTTGATGTAGGAAAGACAATAGTGAATCTCCAAAGGTATTGTTATTGACCATGCATGATTGATAGTGTATCTTTTTTTATTAGAGGATGTTCTTTATGTGCAACAAGTAAGCCTAGCAATAGGAAACTTGGATTGTACACTCCACTACCGGTTCCTCCACATCCTTGGTAGAGTATCTCAATGGATTTTGTAGGTGGTATTTTTATGTCAAGGAAAGGTCATGATTATTTTTATGTTGTGGTAGATAGGTTCAAAAAAATGTGTATTTTGATGCCATGTAAGAAAAACATTACAGCTGAACAAACCGCTAATCTTTTCTTTAAAAATGTATGGGTTCATTTTGGTCTTCCTACTTCTATTGTAAGTGATCGAGATTGCTGGTATGTTGGGATTTTTTGGTCAAAATTATGGGACATGATGGACACAAAGTTGAAGAAGAGTACAACATTTCATCCGCAAACAGATGGTCAAACCGAGGTGTTAAACATGATGGTTATTCATCTTCTTAGAGGTTATTGCAGCAAGCATCCCAAGTTGTGGCATGAACAATTGCATTACATTCAGCATGCATACAACAGGGCAAAACATTCTTCCACAAACACTTCACCATTTGAGGCATGTTATGGTTATTTTCCAATATCGCCTTTGGACTTCATCTTTGAGAAATTTGTCGCTATAGATGGTCATAGTGACATAGAAAAGGCAAGGAATTTCATTGAGAAAATTCAGTTGATACATCACACAGTGCAAGGGAAACTTGAAAAGAGTCAAAGCAGCTACAAGGCAAGGCATGAAAAATACCGTGTTGATCACAAATTCCAGGTTGGAGATGAATTTTGGCTGTATATCAGCAAAGAAATATTGCAAGGGGAAGGTAAAAATCTGAAGCCAATCTTTTATGTTTTACTTAAAATTCTAGAAAAAATTGGTACGAATGCATTTAAGCTAGATTTTCCTCCTTATATGCAAATATATTCTGTCATTAATGTTGAGAATCTGAGAATGTTTGAACCTCCTTTGATTGATGATCAAGGAGAGCATGTTAATATGACATCAATAGATGATATCTCTTCATAATATTTTGATGAACTTCAACAAGATCTCATACTTGACAAAAGAATCAGAACTTCAAAAAGAGGGAATGTCAAATACCTTAGAGTGGGACTCAAGGGACAAAATCCTTCAAAGGCCAAATGGATGGAGAGTGAAAGGGTGATGGAGTTGTAACCTCACCTGCTGAACAATTGATAGTATCTTTTGGGGTCCAAAGGGCTTCTAGTGGGGAGGAATGATCAAGAGCTCAGTATTTAGTTAAAAAAATGAAAGTGCTCAGAAATGCTTTAGACCTGAATTAACGGATAGAGCTCGTCACCAAGATTCCAATGCAACTCATTTCATCAAAATCCAAGTTTGTATGAGTGAGTTACGTTTTTTTGTTCGTTTTCCCAAACAAGTAAAAATTGTGTAGAACAGTGACAATTTATCCTATTTCCTAAGTTTGGAAGGCGTGTACATTTTTATTCTAAGGTTGAAATTCGGGCGCATATATGTTCTATTCCAAAGTTTGAATCAAAGGGCAGATATCATGATTTTTATTCCAAAGTCAAAGGTTGGTCGCAATATACATATTTTATCAAAGGTTGGGACTAATAGCCAAAACCATAGTCAAATGACAATACAACATATATCCACGACATATTTCATTAACCCAAAGTATTAAACCTTGGTCCAAAGCATCGGCGAGTTCAACCATCGTGCTTCGGTAGTTTAGGATCGGAGGACACAAGGCAACAAAAAATGATTTGCAATTTCAAATTGGCGATAAGGTGGGTCCTACCAATTGCATCGGGAGTTTAAGAGTGGATGTGAATGCATTATCAGGTGGCGGATCTCTGATTTTGCTATATCGATAAGTGACGTGACGGTAAGGTTATCAGATGCGGAGCTGCGGTGTGATGGAGAGTTGCGATGCGATATATCGCATCGGGGTATCACAATCACAAGAAGGAGCAGGCAACCTAGAATAATTAAAAGCGGGGCTGCAATCTGCGATCTACAGAGATTTAAATGTGTTAAGTCATGTATTCATACAATAATAACGGATAAGTGCGGGCTAGTGCTAAACGTGCTTAACCCCACTTAAACGCATACTTATTTGTTAATTAATTATTGATTATCTTAGCGACGAAATTGGCGGACCCTCCAGATGCGGCGGAATCTTCACATTTAGTGGAGTTAACTAGCGGAATTCTATAATTAGTGGAGGAAATCTAGGAAAAATTGGTTTTTCCATAACTTTGGAAATGTTTGACCAATTTAGGCTCAGGAAGAGCCATTCTTGGTAGATTTTGATGTTTTGGAACCATTGGAGTAGGTTACAGAGGCAACAGGAGACTGTAAACAAAAATTTTGCACAATTGAAGCTAATACAAAGCCCCACACTATGAAGCTGGACCAAGGATATGTAGCCCAGGAGGGGTGAACTCATTCATAAAAAACTTATGTTTTTGTCTCTGTTATTTGTGCTTGTTGTTTTTTATTATACTCTTGTTCAACATTGAATTTCCATGCTTTTAAGTTCATGAAATACACTTAATCTCACCAAGTTCAATGAATTGTAAGTCATAAACACATGTATAAACCCTTGTATAATAAGAAAACCAAAACACTTCCATGTTAATTTTGAAACTGATATTAGCACAAAGTTAATTAACAATCAATTTCAGATCAAATCTTGTGGAGCCAAGCCTTTTGATTATTATATTCAGCAAGGAGCGCTTCATTATTTTAGGCTTTAAAAATAATTGAAATTTTAATCAGAGGTCTCATATCGGAGATTTCTTTATGACACCCACTAGAATCCTTCGAAATATTTCTGATAAAGAATTTTTAGTAAAAGCCTAAAGGTAGCTCATTTATGAATATTACATTGTGAGCCTAAACTCCGATATGAAGGTTCTGATAAGGGAATTTTCTCGTTTAGTCATGTTTTTGGAGACTTAAAGCTTGAATTGAATTATTTTATTTTAAAACTAAGGGGTTTTATGAATGGTTCAAAAAGGACCTCATTATTTATTAGTCCTACTATTAAGTTTAATGGGGGGTTGTTGAGTACTACATGTTGAATTCCAACAAGAAATTACAGCACACACATTAGTGTGGGACCAACAGGTCCTAGCGATACATCAGTGTGATGGCCAATTTAATTAATTAAATTGGTGCAGTGTCTAATTTAATTTTCCCTTAATTAATTTGGACAATAAATTGTAATCTTATCTCAAAATTACTTGTAAAAGTTAATTGAGTTTGATAAACTCAGTTAGCTCATGAATTTCAAGTTGAGGGTAGTTGGTGAGGTATGCAGAGTAATTCTAGTTGTAACAAAGTTCGAATTGCAGTTGGTGCATTAGTTAATGCATGAGAAATCAGTTAACTCAATCTAGGTGAGTTAAAGTCAGTTGAGCTAGTTGTAACTGATTGTTGCACTAGTGAGAGATCAAGTGAATTAAATATTATTTAGTTCACAATCAATGATCTAACATGAAAATGATGATTAATTATTAATAGCTACATGCATGTCAGTTCTAGTGGAGACTCAATTGAGACAAAGGTGAAAGGGATTTTAACTATCAGTTGTAGGATTATTGGGTTGCACACATGCAACCAAACACACATTGGATTGCCCATGATCCTTGCGCAATTTTGGAAGGCCAAAATTCCTAAATAATAGGGATTTTCATTCATCAGGAATTACACAAGAAAGGAATGTTGTTTAGAGGTTGAGAATTGGCTAAGTGTTGGTCGATTTTGTCGGGGACGGTGTGAGACAATTAGCTGAGTGTTAGAGACTCTTGTGAGAAGATTTCATTGTAATTTTTTCATGTTTCCAGGCTGAATATAAAATATAATATAGTGGGGTTTTGAGAAGCAAGCTTTCCCCATGAAATTATCGATGTTGTGGTTTGATTTGATTCTTTCTTTACTTGTCGTGATTGGCGATTGTGTTTATTTTCCAAAATTTATTTGTAGAAGTATTCAGTATCTTTCTTTATCACATTACTTTATCAGATTCAATACATGAAATACATATTGTTGCTATAATTTCTACATGGTATTAGAGAACATGAAATCACTATAGTGGAGGAGAAGTCAAGTTTGTGAATGAATAGAATTCGAATTTGTATCAGTATTCTTGGTGTGACAGGTGGATCAGGATCGAAATGGATTTCAATGACTTGATATTGGAGTATGAACTCGAGGGAATCTCTAAATATATTGCTTGGAAAGATAGAATGGAGGCAGTACTGGAGGACAATGGTTGAAATAATTCATCGACAATGACATTCCAAAACCCGCTGTAGCAGATGCTGCAAATCTTGCTTGACAAAAGGAGGTTGCAAAAGTGAGAATGATCTTACTGGAGGGACTATGAGACCACATTGTATCAAGTATCCATGGAAAAGTGACACCATATGCAATGTGGAAAGATTTAACAAATATTTTTTAGAGCAACAGTGATCATAGAAAATTGGCACTCAAAGATAAACTCAGGAAAATCAAAATGGAGAAAGGAAACACCATTCTCAAATATTTAACAAAGTTTGTACAATGTCGAGATGAGCTTGGGAGCATCTAAATTACTATCGCGGATGATGACTTGGTGGGCCTAGCTCTTCTAGGACTTCCCAAGAGTTGGCACAGTTATTAGGATTCTTTCAATGGAAGGGAAAATTTTCCAGATTAGGAACAACTTTGGTCGGATTTGGTGCAAGAAGAATTCAGGCGGAATACCAGGGATGGATCTTCATCTAAGAATGGTGATGAGGAATATTTCTCTTTGGCTGCCAAGGAAAATAAGGGGAAAGGAAAGAAATTTCATTCCAAATTTGAGTCCGTCAAAGATGGAAGAAGCGCGACATGTCCAGAGTGATTTGTTTTCACTGTCATGAGCATGGACATTATGCCACTAATTGTCCACAAAAAAATAAGAACAAGGCTTCAAGATCTGCAGCTGGTGAGGCTTTGGCCTCGCAATTTGAACTTGACTTCTCGCTCATTGTATGCATGGTGTCAAGTGTAATGGGATTGGTGTGGTACTTGGATAGTGGTGCTTCCTTCCACATAATGAGAGACAAAGAAATTTTTATTAGCTTGGAGGAGGAGGACCTCCATATGCATATCGAAATGGGTGATGATAGATGGTAGAGTGCTACCGGGATTGGTACAGTTACCTTCCAGAGACAGTCAGGTAAACCCTTTCTATTAAAAGATGTAATGCATGTACTAGGCTTGAAGAAAAATATGGTCTCAGTTGCAATGTTAGAGGATAGAGGCTATGATGTTGTTTTCAGTGAGGGAAAAGACTTCCTTCAACACAAAGCAACAGGAAAAGCCAAGAATTTTTGGATTCATGTTAAGCATCTCTATAAACTTGATGTAGATGGTTTCACAACATTGATGGGTAAGGCAGAAAAAGTGGTGAACCGGGATGAGGGTGAGTTATGGCACAGGAGATTGGGCCATCTACACCACGAAGCCTTGAAGGTCATGCACCAGATTTCTACAGGACTTCCCAAGGGTACTCTTTCACAGTTAGACATATGCAGGGGATGTATTATGGGGAAGTATGCAAAGGCCACATTTCATGAGAAGGAGAACCAAACTTCGGAAATCCTTGAGAGAGGTCACTCAGACGTGTGTGGACCATTCTCTACTACTTCAAC
The DNA here is from genome assembly GCA_034641835.2 of Pinus albicaulis. Classification (NCBI taxonomy): domain Eukaryota; kingdom Viridiplantae; phylum Streptophyta; class Pinopsida; order Pinales; family Pinaceae; genus Pinus; species Pinus albicaulis. The sequence goes on from MU968317.1 coordinate 32,697,915, forward strand.
AGCAAAGCATAAGTACTTTGTGATATTTTTTGATGAATTTTCTAGAAAGTGATGGATCTACTTCATGCAGAATAAAGATCAGACGTTCTCAAAATTTATTTAGTTCAAATCACTGGTGGATAAAGACACGAGGAAGCAAGTGAAGGCTCTTAGGAGCGACAATGTTTCCATGTTGAATATACAATAGAATATTGTGGGGTTTTGAGTGGCAAGCTTTCCCCGGGAAATTATTTGTGTTGTGGTTTGATTTGATTATTTCTTTACTTGTCGTGATTGGTGATTGTGTTTATTTTTCGCAATTGATTTGTAGAAGTATTCAGTATCTTTCTTTAGCACATTGCTTGATCAGATTGAATACATGAAATACATATTGTTTGTATAATTTATACACTACAATAGTATGTTAGTGGATAATAAAAATAGTTGATCAAATGAAGTACATAAGCTAAGATTGTTGAAAAAAATCTAACATGTTATAAAATATGAGAAATGTATATTTTTTTTTATAAAAAAATAAATCATAATGGAAAAATGAAATGTTATATATTCAACTATACATTTCTTATTTTATGTTTTATATTTTTTCTAACCATTCAAATAAGAATTTAGCAAATGTAATTAAAAATGAGATATTCTCTAATAACTATTGCATTGATTTGACAAATTTATAATGGAAATATCAAAAACTCCTCCTTACAATGTGTACATCTTTATTTTTTTTTATATTTCAAATATATTTCAACAATATATCCACCCATGATCCTCTTTTCTCCAACATGGACATATATTGGTTATAATAATATAGAAACTATTATAATTTTATAAAACTAAAACAAAAGGATTATATATATATATAATCAAACCATTTAAAACATTATGCTTATAGATTATAAACCTTCACCATATTACTCCAAGATTAAGTTTTCCATCCATTTAATCTAATGTTAAGATCTTTGTTGCCATATAATTAACTAAATTTGAAACTTAATTTAATTTGGAAGTAATATTTTTTTTACCAAATAAATAAACTAAATTTCAAAACTTGTCTCATCTTCCATAAATGATTGTAATTTGGATTTAAAAATAACAAATGATATTTATAATAATGAGAATAGTTCAACCACACATTCATATAATAACAAAGAATATATATTCACATAGTTTAAAATATGAGCATATGCTTACTTTGGTAGAAAATATATCTCAATAGGTTATTTTAATTTACATTTAAAAGTAATAAATAATCTTTATAGCAAAGTAAATGTTTCAATCTTGTAGAATTACAAATTGATATATTTGGAAATATGATTACATATTGACATAATTTACATTTAAAAGTAATAAATAATATTTATATCAAAGTAAATGCTTCAACCTCGTAGAATTACAAATTGATATATTTAACAATATGATTACATATTGACATAATTGGAAATATAAGTATATATCTAACAAAATATAAGTATATATCTACTTTGTTAGACGATGGTTTTAGTTTCATAAACAATTGTTATTTGAATTTAAAAGTAATAAATAATATTTATAACAAAGTGAATATTCTCAATTTTTCAATAAGAGCATAGTCAACTTGAAAACATGGTTATCAACTTGGCACTATTATCAAAGTTGTCAACTTGACAACATAATTGACAATACTATCATATATCTACATTGTTAAAAATAAGTATCAATTCCATAAATTATTCTAATTTAGATTTAAAAATAAAAATAATATTTATAACAAAGTGAATGCTTTAACTACACACTTATAAGATTACAAATTGACATAATTTATAATATGAATATATATTTACTTTATTAAAAAATGACACTAATATCTCAACCACACATTTATAAGACATAGTTAATAATATGAATATATACCTAATTTGTTAGAAAATAGCATCACCTTCATCAACAATTGCAATTTAGATTTAAAAGTAATAAATCATTTGGATTTAAAAGTAATAAATAATATTTATAACTAAGAGAATACTTCAATCAAAGTCAACATAGTTGATAATACATGAAGATATACCTAATTTGTTAAAAAAATGGTATCAATACTATTGTCTTGCAAGGAAAAAGGACAAGTCTATCATTATCATATCAAAAATTTCTTCCAACTTTCGTGAAGGTGAATAGGTCATGACCAAATGACTGGATGAAGAAGACTAGACAATGACACCAATCCATTGTTTTATAAGGAGAATAGAATAGTGGACAAGATAATGAGTTTAGTCCCAATCAAAAAGGAAAAGGTTGACAATATGAGCATATTATTAATATTTTTTGTGAGAAGATTTTCGTTTTTACACTACAAATGTCAAATTTTATTTAATTTTAGGAAAACTTACAATTGAGCATAATATTTATTATTTATTATTTTGGTGAGGATATTTTTTTCATTTTTACTATGAAAATCTTATTTAGTTTTATTTTAGTAGTATTATGTTACACATTTCATCCATGTTATGTTGTAAATTGTATTTTTCTTTCTCTCAACCTCGTATTTATTAAACAAGAAGATAGATAAACAATAAAAAGAGTGCATAAGACATATTTGTATTATTTTTATTGTTGTTTTTTAATATTTTATTTTCATGTTAGTGAAGAAGAAGTTAGGGAAGAGATGCATAATATAACTTAAAATAAAATAACAAAAAAATATGAAAAGTTGATATTTATAAAATTAAAATTAGAATGTATGTGTAAATCTTCACCCTTTATTAAGCATTGTATTTCAATTGAGTTTTATTCATATAATTGTTTAAAATATGGGGTGATACCAATATGTGTTGGTTATTATTATGGTAATACTTTTTCACTTTTATATTATGGGTTTAAAAAAAATAAAATTAATTTATTAGTATATATTACACATTTCATCTCTAAAAAGTTATACAATATCACTAAATTGTTTCATAAAGTAATTATGTGACTTGGGTTATATATATATATATATATATATATATATATATATATATATATATATATAATTAGGATAATAACTGCTATATCAAATGTTTCAAAAAATTCTTTGGAAATCCACCCTCATATAAGCAAAACTACATTATATTTTATGAGTATATAATTGTGCAACTTTGAAAATTTCTCTTACTCCAATTTATGTAATTATGTAATTTATAAATTAGACATTTCTAGTTTCGATGAAATGTATGTAAGTTTAACTTCTTGTTATCTTGATCAAGTTGAAAGGGACTATTCATTAATTTCTAACCTTTAACAAAAGATTGAAAATGAAAAACTAATTAGAATTAAGTTAATTACATTAAAGGTGTCATGGTTATGACATGGTATAGGTCATTAGGTCAATTTTAATTAAAACAAGGTCTCTTTTAAGGGGATAGTGTTCCTTCAAATTGTGGTCCCTTTCTTGTTGACATGTATGAAACCCACCTTCCAAGTCACTTTCTCATGTTGTTAGCTTATATCTCATCCACCCCTTCTTGTTCACATGTATGAAACCCACCTTCCAAGTCACTTTCTCATGTTGTTAGCTTATATCTCATCCACCCCTTCTTGTTCACATGTATGAAACCCACCTTCCAAGTCACTTTCTCATGTTGAACTAGCTTATATCTTATCCACCTCTTCTCAGTTACATGTATGAAACCCACCTTCCAAGTCACTTTCTCATGTTGTTAGCTTATATCTCATCCACCCCTTCTTGTTCACATGTATGAAACCCACCTTCCAAGTCACTTTATCATGTTGTTAGCCTATATCTCATACACCCCTTCTTGTTCACATGTATGAAACCCACCTTCCAAGTTACTTTCTCATGTTGAACTAGCTTATATCTCATCCACCTCTTCTCAGTTACATGTATGAAACCCACCTTCCAAGTCACTTTCTCATGTTGTTAGCTTATATCTCATCCACCCCTTCTTGTTCACATGTATGAAACCCACCTTCCAAGTCACTTTCTCATGTTGTTAGCTTATATCTCATCCACATGCCATGCCCTTTGGAGGGGTATTGAGTTTTTTTGTTAATGAATTCTTAAATCTTCATCTACACTTAGTATGGTGTGAAAGGTATCTTATATACTTCATATTTGAGGCCTTATTGGGCAACACTTTAATGGGGATTTTGCGTTGGGTTGAAAGAAAAAAAAAAAAACTTTTTACAATGATTTTCCTATTCTTATTCATTGTATATCTCTTATCTTATAAATGAATTTTCCTTGTATTTATATTTCTCTTATGTTATAAATGAGTTTTAAAACAATGGGCACCTTGTTTGCTTTTCAAGTACTTGAGTGATCCTTTTGGATTATCTTATAACTGAGTTTTAAAGAAATGGGATATCTTGTTTGCATATTATTTCAATCAATTAGGTGATCTTCTTTGTTGGCTCATGGAGAAACTTAAAAGAAAAAATCCAACCAGAAAGTTGATCAATGTTACAAAGGTGGATGAGTATTATTTTTATTTCCATAAAAAATCTCAAAAAAATCCACGTGACATTCTATTATTATGATTTTTACACCATTAAATTTATCTCTAGTTGTATTTGGTGTTTCGATATTTGGGATTAATGGTTTAGTAAAGTAATGTACTTATAAAGATTCAGAAAAACCAACGAGAGGGTTACTCTTGCATTATGGGGATAAAGAATGAGTGTTAATCTTGATTTAGAATGTGAAAAAATATGTGGTTGTGATGAACATGGGTTTATGAAGCATGAAAAAAAGTGGGTATATTCTTGCGTTAAATTGTAATTAAAACAACCATATAAATTAAATAGTTGGTAAAAGTGGATATAGTCAATTCATGATAAGTATCAAAATGCTTACTTGTGATACATGTCATGTTGTTAGATTAAAACTTTTTTTTTAATTATTATTGTTAATGTTTATGATTAGTAAATCTCCATATATATATAAAAGGAGATTCAGTAATCATAAACATTTTTCACTTATTCATATGACATTTTTTTATTAATCAAATTAATTAAAAAAACAAAAATGACATCACTACTTATAAAATAAATCTCAATCTTTAATTTGTGACTACTACTAATATTCTATAAAAATTAAATTTAGACCCTTCATTAAAACTAAAACAAAATCAAAAAATTATATTTCAAAATAGAAATACCTATATACATAACTATCTATTTAATATTTATACCATTTAAATTTATAAAATAATTTTATACTTTTTATTCACAACAGTTAATTACAATGTCTTTATATAAAGAATATCAAAATTAAAATTATAGTTAAAATTGTTTAGGTAAAAGAAACTAATTACCCTAAAATTAAAATCTTAAAAAAATTATCGTAAATTAAATCCTCTTGATTATGATATCGTAAATTAAATCCTCTCGATCTATGATAAAACAACTCGATGAAAAAGAACTCCATAATTTGAAATCCATAAAAAAAATAAGAAATTGCATTTATCATTTAAAAAAAAATTCCAAATTCACTAGGCTGAAGATTCTGGAGGTTAAGATGAAATTTTAATGGAAAAAAATAATGGTATTGTCATATAAAGAAAAGGGAAATTAATTATTACTATTTTTAATTAAAAAAATATCTTTAAACCATTTTTTTTTCCAAATTCACTAAGCTGAAGATTTTAGAGCTTATAATGAAATATTAATGAAGGGGAGAAACAATGACAAAGGGAAATTAACCATTTTCATTTTCAATTTAAAAAAAAAAAAAAAAATTATAAAAAATATTTATTTTATTAAAAAAATTAATTAAATAAATAAATTTTATTATTAAAATGAAATGAAATTAAATAATATAAATATTTTGACTTATTTCGTTAATAGAATTATTCTTATCATTTATTTAACAACGCTATGGACACATCCATAAAAACCAATGAAATATAAAAAACCATATCATCTAAGGTTGAATATCCTCTCAAAATGATGTAGTAAAAGTCATTGAATGCATTACCATTTACATTATATAACAAAAACATATTCTTACATCTCTTTTTTAAGGTGTGTTTCACACTCTTCAATGATGATGATGATGATGGTTAATGTCCACTGAGACCAAACTTTGGTCTATTGAACCTAAAGAAACGAATTATTTAGTTTGCTTTAAAATTGTACTCCTATGCTCAAAGAGCTTGGAGAAAAGCGTCCGGAGCTCACGCTAATTTTGGCATGTTAAAAGGATAGGAAGGTCGATATTGCAACAAAGATGATGAAATTGAGATCTAATGTGGGTGTACGCAGGGCACTCTAAGAGGAAGTGATTTTCATCCTCAACGTTCATATTCTCACAGAGATGGCAGATCCTTTCCATTCAACTCTAACAGCACGCATCACCCGCAATCATCCATTCACAACATATTTTATACGGCACCTCGCTTTTTCGCTATGTCCCTCTCCATACCCTCAAATTTAATCTAATAGAGCTACCGTGCAATACGCGACTTTTATACATGGCGACAGAATAGATTATGCTCTTCTATACCTTGCAATAGAATACGCGACATGCACCAACCATTCAACGTCCCACTTCTTCAACTATGTATCTATGGTCCAGCTAATATCTCCCTTCTCAAATAGGAAATTGCAATAATATTTATTAGCTTGATTTAACGGCCAACGAGATTCAAGGCCCCATCCCGATGAGCGTATTTCATCTTCCCCTCTCCACCTTGAATATGGATGTGAATGATGTGAGTGCTCATGTACCTGAAGCCATTGCCAACCTGATTCAATTGATCACCTATCCACATCTTGGTAGAAACAGGTTAACAGGAAGCATGAAGTAGGACCTATATATGTTTTTTTTAAAGTTATATGTTTATATTTAAAAGGTTAAAATATGGTTTTTTATTTCATAAATAATGAATATTTATATATCAGTGTGCAAGGGTTTTTTTCTTTCCCACAAAAAAGGAGATAGCATACACTAATTTTTAACAAAATAGATCATCATATGGGCAAGGAAAATTTTAAGGAAAGAATTTTTTTTTTTAATATTTAGAAACTTTGGAAAATCTTACTAGTCCCTAATATTCAAACTGTAAAATGTTTGGATATGTTTTTCTAAAAATATTCAAATTTCTAATGATTTCGTATCATTCTCTATGTAATTTTAGCTATTTTTAAGGTAAATAATTTTATGATATAATTTTTTGGCAAATAAATTTTAGAGAAAATGAGAATTTGAAGAATCATTTTTTTTGGAAAAAGCATGGAAAATTATCCCACTTGGGAATATTAGCCCCTAAAAGTTTCCATGCATATGGATGAAAGCATGGAGCTCGGTTACACTTTTTTGGGAGAGAGGGTCGGTTTGGGTAGAAAAACGATCGAGTCATTTAAGCCCTCGATTGAGCTTTTTTAAAACGCTCGATCAAACCAATTAAGCTCTCAATCAAACTTTTTTAAAGCGCTCAACCCAGCTCCTCTAGTGCTAAAAAAATAACTCGATCGAGCATTGAAATCAACTATTGATCGATCTTCTGTGTAACCCCATGAGAGTACCTCGATGGAGATTTAAAGCTCGGTCCAACTTTATGGCTCTATCTAGTCCTAAAGCTCCATCGAGAGTTAAATCTGGAAAATTTAAAAATTATGTAAATATCAATAATGATATGCAAACTTTAAGTACTATATAGTTTAACAAAGAGCAAATTTAATTATTAATTGTATTTGAATAAGTAATTAAAAATGGTGTGGATTAATTTCTCATTGCATTTATAGCGTGTTGTTGTATAAATTTGAAAAATGATTCTATCTCACTTAATTGAAATCATAATATTCTTATATTTATAATTTGCTAACTTAAAAATTTGTTTTTAATATGATTTAAATTTTCAATGTTATAATTTATTATAAATATAATTTAAATTATATATATATATATATATATATATAGTTTGAGTTAATACATATTATAATTTTCTATATGAATAAGTCACTAAAGAGTTAATAAACATGATTCCCTCTAGTTCAAGGAAAAAAAAATGAGTGCAGTAATAATTGAAATGTGATTGCAGTCAATTTTGCTCTAGGCTGCATAGTTGAGAAGTATATATAGAATTTTTTACTCTCACTTAAATATGTAATATATATTTTTAAAATAATAAAAATATAAGGAAATCATAAATTTTAAAATATTATTTGACAACTTTGAATTGAGTAATTTATATTTAAATGTGGGTATAAAATTATTTATAAAATAATGATATTATAAAAATTAATTTAGTTTAGTTTGTTGTTTTATTTATTTATTTATTATAATTGGATTTATTTTTATTGAAAAATTACAAAAGGATTAAGTATATATAAAAAAATATTGTATTTAAAATCAAAGAAATAAACAAATTTTTACTTTTAAGAATTTCAAAATTGAAAAAAGTTATCTATATATTATTATAATTTTTTTTGGTAAAATAAAATAAATTTTGGATTTATAATTAAGGAAAATTAGAGTTTAGAATATATTTGAATATTTATTAAAAAAAATGTGGAATAAAGAAATTTTATAATTATCTTATAGAAAAGAATTGAGAGGGTTTATTTTTTTAGTACTAGGATCCGTTCATCCAGTTATTTGAAATTCGAATTTCAATCATCTATCTATTGAGGGCCTAAACAATAGAGTTTTAGCAAGCTCACACCAAGCAAAATGTGTAGCCCTCTATCCAATGGCATATGAGTTTGATATTTTTTAATATATATGATATTTTTTTATCTAATTTCTTTTAAACATAATGCTTAAATTTCTTTGAAATTTTTTAAAGAGGTTCAATAAAATATCAATATCATAACGAAAATAATTCAAAAAATACCACTATCATAGTTTACTAGTCCTCTTCAATAGGGTACTCTTAGTTTTTCAATTTATTTAAAGAGTTGAAAAAAATCTCCTGTGAGGCTAAGTACATTGGTTACTAAGTGAGCTGAGGAGTGTTTATAGGCTACCAAATTCGGTTTGGTGGTGAATTCAGTAATGGGTCAACAAAGGAGATTGAAAGAGTCTCGAAGAAAATTGAGGAGAAAGCATCAAGAGATAGTTGCGATATATTTTTTAGCCAAATTTAGTGAAGAATTTCGGGATGAAGTTGATGGAGTGGTAGTTGATCAGGTCAAGGATCAGAATGAAGATCTGAGATTTGATGAAATCATTAAACGGTGAATGTTAGATCTACCCTCTTTTTCAGGTATGAATTATGAAAGTTGGGCAACTGAAATGAAAATAATATTATGGAAGGTATATTTATTAAACTATGTTGAAGATGATTTTTCTAAATCAAACCATGACATGAGTTCATTATTACACCTTAAAACAATAGCATTATATGAAAGCCTCTTATTCAATATACTACATGAATATGGTGAGGTTCACAATGAAAAAGTTCTGTGGGATATTTTAGAAATGAAATACAGTTTAAATGAGGGAAAAGATGATGAAGGTATTACTCTTGAAAACGGTGATTGTTATTTCAATCTCATACCTGATTGCGAAATTGAAGATGGAAACAATGAAGATGCAATGATGGATGTTGAATGTGTGCATGTAACTGACATTAAAACATGTGATGATGAAGAAAAAACTATTGTTGTGGAATTCTAATTTTTTTATGAAGAAATATTCCCTGATGTAGAGACCTATGAAGTTAAATTTGATGAAGACTATGTATCTCATGATGAGTGGATCAATTTGATGCATGAAAAGAATATTATTGATGAGTTTTTGTTCGGTGAGAAAGAAAGTATATCTCCATAAACATATCAAATGCATGACAACATGTTTGTAGCAACATAAATGATTAAAGAGGTTGAAGACATACATCAATAAATTATGTCAGCAGAGAAAGTGGAAGAAATGAAAGCTCTCTTAAAGGAGCAGGATGACAAGAGCCAATATGGTCCTCTTTATGAATCTAACATTGTTTTTAAGTGTGCAGATATTGACAGCCATGAAGAAGTAATTGAAAACATTAAGGACAACTCTAAGTCCCAAGAACCTGCAGCATTAAATTCAAAGAATGTTAGCCTACAATCAAGGTCAAGAAAGAGGAAAATAAGAGTTCAAGTGTTCCAAATTTGGTGTTGAAAACACAAAAAGAAAGATAAGTTTCGCCACTATCAAATAGAAAGGAAAGTGAAGATGAAACTTCACCGGAAAGTGAACAAGCATGGACTCTTTAGCAAGAAGACAAAAATGAAAGCTCAATTATCAATTACCATTGTAAGCCTAGTTGAGACTAAGACCAACAGGCATATATTAAACCAAGGAATGAGAAATATGACTTTGGGTGAATTTCTCCATGAAGGGGGAGTGTTAGAATTAATGGAGAAATCTATTGATTTATTTGGTTAGGATTGATATCCTCTATTTAGGTCCTAGATCCTATTATTTAGGGAGTGGTTCAAACTACCGTATAATGTGTAATTTTATATGTACGATACTATGATTGAATGAGGAGATAGTGTGTTGAGTGCTTCGGCATTCTCGAGGTGACTCGCCTGGAGATCCTTTTGTTTTATGTCATATTTTTTCTCTCCTTCAACTTTTATCACAAACAACGAATATATTGATCCATGCGGTAACACGTAGATTACTTTGTTTTTGTGACAATAGGCTATAATCAAGACATCACCCACGCATACTTTGACTGACTGAGTATCCTTAACCCGCCACGACTTCACTGAATTTCCATCAACTAAATACAATTCATGCTCCTTGGGTCGGTTCTCGACTAAATTTCCAATCACACGTTGTCTACCGAGGTCACAATTTGGCTCTTTTCACAATTTTTTTATTTAAATTAAGTCCAATATTTGGTGTGTTTGAATTATATTTTTATGGTGGAAATAGATTCAGTACCATTAAGAATTTATAGAGAACCTAAAATTCTGAAACTTGACAATGGTAACCTAGATTTCCAAAGATTTCTACCATATTTTTTCAAAATGCTCACACACTTTCCATTATTTTTAAGAAAAAATTGTGCCCTCTTTACACTACGACTGCCCAACCAAATTAATGAACTCACAATTTCCAATACGACACGTCCATTTGGATACTGGAACTTTCAAGTGTGAACATATCAGTGACTGAATTTGCAAGTTTGTGCGCATTTGGACTTTGCACGACAATCAATCAACTTCCCATTTCTGCGAATTGGGCCACAATTGATTAATTTCTGCAACTTCTCTATCTCAGTGATTTATAATTTTCAACGTGTTTTTCATCGACCTTGCATCAACCGTCAATGGCTTGAGGCCTCTCTCTCTCTCTCTCTCTCTCTCTCTCTCTCTCTCTATATATATATATATATATATATATATATATATATATATATGTGTGTGTGTGTGTGTGTGTGTATATCCCTTACACATACTGATCGTAGAAGGCAACTCAGAATATAGATGTAAATGATGTGAGTGGTCATGTACCTGAAGCCATTGCAAACCTTAATCAGTTGACCTATCTACATCTTGGTAGAAATAGGTTAACACGCTGGATACCTCAGGGCCTTTTCAGTTTAAATATGTTGGAAAACCTTTACTTTGATAGCAACAATTTAATAGGCCGCATACCTAAAGAAATTTCCAACTTAACCTAGTTGATCTAGTTAAATTTGGGTGGAAAAAATTTCACTGGATGCATACCAGAAGAGGCCATTGCAAATTTAGCTCAGTTGCAGTTCCTGCATCTAGGCTCAAATAGGCTCATCTGTGGCATACCGAAAGTCATTGCAAAATTGACTGACTTTACCTTCATATATCTTGGAAGCAACATGTTAAGTGGCAATATACCTGAAGGCATTGGTATTCTGACTAAGCTTCATAATATTTACTTAGGTAACAATGGTCTCATAGGTACAATCCCTGAAGGTATTGGAGAATGTGTGGAAATACAACAGCTAGATTTATCTAAAAACAAGTTGAATGGAACTATCCCTCACTCTTTGGGGAATTGTAAATCTTTGATAGTTTTGGCACTCATGGACAACTTATTGCTGGGAAAAATACTAGCGACTTTAAGTGGCTGCACAAAATTACAAAGATTGAAGGTGTCTGAAAACAAATTTAGTGGTCCTCTGAACATAAGCTTTCCAATGTCGAGCATCTCCCTGCTAATGGCCAGTGCGTCTCTGTAACTTACAATTTCACCTTGTCGGTTCCAACATAGATAGGCTAGCATCAGATCACAAACGGTCGGTATTTTCTGAGCCAGCTATGGACGAAGATATTGTCGATTACTCACCGAACCCTCTCAAAGGTGTCGAGTTGTGGGGATCCCCTTGCTACCCCGTGCCACCTAGCACCCCACTAGCCCTAAATATTCCTGAGACAACCTCTGATGGCCCCTGTTTCCCACTGCCCTTTACCCACCCCTCCTTAGCCCTCCTGCCTCCAACCTTCCACTATTTTCCGACTCCCCTCCTTTTTCTCTTGTAGATCAGCCATCTCTTAACCTGAGCTCCTCACCGTCGACGGAACCCACCGTATTCTCTCCGGCTACCATACAATTTCTCACCACTTGCCTCCAAGGTACTTCCATCTCACCCCCTCATGGTGCTCCTGGCACATGACCACCCAAAGATACTGAACCACCTCCGCAAGCCCTCTCTGATGCTCCTTCGCCAAGATCTAGCCACACCACGTTTGGATGCTTCTCAACTCCTCCAATTTTCCCTTCTGTGGATGATTCAGACCTTGCCGCCATAGACCAAGAGATTGACCCTCATCTTGGCCAGTGGGTATCCAGCTCGGTGCATCGAGGAAATCGTCGCTCGAGGTGCATAAAGAAGGGTAACATAAATTTCGATCTCAACCTTAGAGAAGGGATCCTTATGGGAGGTAATGGACATGGTGGATTGAATCCTAGTTGGACATGTTCAGGGGCGGAGAAACAACCTCAACTAATTACACACTTGGATGAATGATATCTAGGGACCGATCATGGAGGTTTTGCCGTGGGTAGTCATTCTCCCTTGGGGATGGTTTTCTCTACGCTTTCATCGACCTGAATAGGTCACTTAGGTGCTCTCAAAGCTATGGCACATTGAACAAGCTCTGTTCATGTTCAAATGGTGGAGTCCCTTATTCGACCCAGAGAGAGAACAACTTGGCGCAGGGCCGATATGGGTGAGGCTACTCGGGCTCCCACTCCACTACTGATCAGAAGATATCATGCGGCACATAGGAAACACACTTGGCACTTATCTGGACCATGGAAAATCCTACTTAACCTCAGGCATTATGAGGATGGCCAGGATCTTGGTTCACCTAAACACCCATGAAGGATAGGAGGAAGCCATCACATTGCGATGGAAGAAATTTGTACGCATCCAGACCTTGGATTATGAAGGAGTACCTTATAGATGTCGGAGATGTCATGAGGTTGGCCACCTCTACAAGGACTTTCCCCTCCTCAAAGGTGCATCTGATGTTGGAAATCTGGATCAAGTGCAAGAACAGGAGACATCGACAGATCCCCCTCCCTAGAATGTCCCGGCGGACAGACGCAAAGGCAAGAAAGTTGCTTAGGGGCCCAAGCCTGCCTCTGCACCTCATAGTCCACCCTCCCCCCGAATGACAAGGTCTCGAGCAGCAGTGGCCAATATTACATCAGTTAATCCTCCTTCTTCTTTCCCTACTTCTCATTTTTTCACATCTGCATCTGTCTCTACGAATTCACTGGGCACTTCTTTCCCCTTATCAACCATTCGACTCGTCTTGTCTGTTACATGCCCTACATCCCTCCCCCTGCCCTCCATTGCTAACCTCCCCCCCCCCCCACCATTCGTGGTTCACCTCCTACCCTACCCCTCTCTGAATCCTCTTTGGACTCACGGAGCTCTCACTCCTACTTCCTCTGATCACTCACACATCCCCCCTCCACTTGATCTAGCAGCCTTGGGCTTATGGACCCTATTCGATTTAAAGATGGTAGGGGCATAAATTCTAATATATCCAAGGCTATCCATACAAGTAGGGTTGGACGTTGTGGAATGGAAAACAAAACCTCTTGAAGGGGTCATAGTGAACGCATGACCCAACCACTAGTTACCCTCATGAAAATCACTCTCTTCAATTGGAAACTTTTACTATTTATTTTTTGCAAATTCACTCTCTTTTGTCTTGCTAACAACATTGCAAAGTTCTCAATTCTTTGGTATTTTCATATGGTTCTCTTTCCTTTGTTACAATTCTCATCCGACCATGAGTTCACTCGAAATAATATTTAGAATTTTCTATTAGAGAGAATTTATTAGATTTCATTTCAACTTGCCACTGCTTGATCGGTGGGATGAATTCTTTTGTTGTTGACAACTCCAACCTAGTGAACATGTCAATGGGTGGAGTGGTGGTTAGTGACTTGATGCGATCCATTTATCTCAAATTGTATTGATTCAAAAAATGATTTTCTATATGGTTACGCGAATTATTTTATGTACAAAGAATACATTAGGATGTGAGGTTGTGGATCGGTCTTACTAGAGTGTGTGGGAGCCTCTGACACCATTTCACAACAATTTTTAGAGAAATGGTGCTCAGGAATCACTTCTCACACTCTCCTTGACATTGGTCCACAACCTGCATAATAATATATTATTTGTAGCAATACATCTTTTAAATCTATGTATGCTTCGTTCAGTTACGTATTGCTAAATTGACCTATAACAATTGCCCCTAAAGCATGAGATCCAAATAATAAGAACATTTGATTGAGATGCTTTACTAATGATGATGGAAACAAAGTGGGTATTTTTCATCAATCTTACAATAGAATTACATCATGATACATCCTATTTTGATCATAATTGTTGAGGTAGGCATTCCCATGTTGACACATAAAACAATATAAGAACATGTACATAATTCAGAAATTCATCTTCATTGGAACGTTTCCCGGATGCGAAATGCCTACGGATATAGGCCGATGTTTGGATGAAAATTTGTATGTAAGGTCACCATCTGATTGATGTGTACAAAAATCCTAAAATCGCAACGAGAATGGATGAACCTAGTCTGGTCTTCTTATCTCATTCACTTGATCGTCGGTACAAGTCTAGCCATGCGAATATATGATTTGTCGTCCGAACATGGAAAGACATCGTTTGAGGTCTACCAGCCAATGATGTGAGTTGTTAACAAACTGAAGAACCACCATTAATGTCGATGGCCCTCAAGGTACTTCGTACATTTTTAAGGCGTGAATAGATGATTTGATGTCGAATGCCAAACAAAATATTTGGGTCCGAGGTCCTGAGCGAGGATCTTGTCGATCTTTGCAAACCTCATGGTACTAGAATACGATGTTTCTAAGTGATACTAGATATTGATTTGTTGTTGACAAAGATATCTTATTGCAAAGCAAAGAGTTACTAATTTTAGAGACAAGGTTATGACTTGATAAACCAATTTTCGGGGATGACGGTCATGAAAATGAGAGGTTTACAAGTATTGCGAATGGATAGTTTTTATTCATGGATGACTTCTCTTGAACATATCGACACTATGATGAGTTAGCGGCATTGACCCAAAGCTGAAGTGAAGGTATGATGAACCATAGGTGTGAATGAATCTTGAAGATGATTACCCAACCCAACGATCACGAACATGGAGTGAAATAAGTGTCATGTTCAAGAGAGACTTGCTACCAAAAAGAAACTTTGCTTACTTTTCCCAAATTTTGAGTCATTTGTCAACGGTACCTCTTTATTTTTAACAAACGAGGAGGATAATATTTGCTTGATCTATAATTCAGACCCTTGGGCTAATAATGTATCGATATTTAATAATTTAGCAAAGGTTTACTTGATGAATGAAACTCGATTCTTGTCGTGATTGACAAACCCGTCACTCGTATGTTTTAACGGAAGCAACGGCGGTGATGGCTCGGTCCTTTTTCATATTTAGAGAGTCTAAAAATAGGATTAAGGAACTCATAACTAATTTTTAAGTAAATTTGTCACTCGAGATCCGAAAAAGTGTAAAATAATATACGAGAGAACCTCTTTGGTCATGTTTAACCAAGGTATTCCTTTTTCGTAAATAATCCGTCTGGGAGTGCAGAAAAGGTTAAACTTATACTAAGTAGATATCGATTCATTTACTTTAAAAAGCTCAGCAGAGACAAGTGCTCGACAATCTTTTCACATTATCGGAGTCTAAAAAGAGGTAGAAAGAAGACTCGGGGGTTCCTTTTATTATAGAGAAGCTCAAAAAAGAGATAAAAGTGTGCTTCAAATCCTTTTTCGTTTTTAACAAATCTGAAAATAAGGAGAAAAAGTATGCTTTTGTGGTTAAGTTATTCTTTGAATAAATCTGCATTATTCATCTGTTCATCGGTTGTATTTCTTGTTGGAAAAACATCAAATGGATTAAAAATACTTGTTTCATGATAAAAACATAATAAAACTATAGTCATAGCAATAAATTTAACTTGCAAACAATTAAATGACTATAAAGGTAGTTTCAACTTGTTCATTTTACCATTCCATAGTTACCATTTGCATTTTGGAGCTTTGAACTTTGATTTTTCCCCGAAGACTTGATCATTGATTGTGGTCATTTAAGCGGACGGATTTTTCGCTATTTGATCCGGGTTAGTGCCATGAACCTCCTCTTTCCTCGGTATTCATTTCATTTCAATTCTTTGCAATTTTTTAGGGTTTGAGGCCTAGAGGTAAATTCTACCCAAAATGAGGAAACGAACCCTAATATCGATACTGCGTTGTGAGTACGGTGAAGGGCACCTACATGTGCTTGCTGCTTATCTCAAACAAGGAGTGTGTTGGGTGCAGTTCACGTTTTTTTGGTTTTTTCATCTTGTGTCCAAAATTCTCCTAGTTTTTTGCAATGATTGGAATCTAATGGATCTTATAGTTGATTTTGAGGTTTCCATTGGATTATAATGACTATTACATGGGGAAAAGAGAACATGAAGAACACGATATGATTTCCTTGAATGATGCCGGGTACTATAAAGAGCCTTAAGAGATTTTGGACTATAAGTACTTCAAATTGTCGGAAATGAGGCAACAAATAGAGGGAACTCTTGGAGTTCTTAGTTCGAAATGAGGATCCAGTGATAGAGAATTTCACATTAAGAACAAAAGTGGTTCCCATAACATTTTTTAGGATATTTTCTCATAGGTTTGTCGAGGAGAGGTTTTCCATTTATCATAGAGGGTCTAACATTGGAGGAGGGATAGTGAGGTGTTATATAGGTCCAATTTGGGGGCACTATTTGTGACACAGTTAGCCAGGCATCATCTCGGAACCAATGATCAAAGGGTCCCCATCATTCCATATCATTTCTATTGCTACATGCCCTAAGACAAGAAACAAGACAAATCACGCCGAAGACTTTCATCGAGCATAGGTTTCCATGGTTTGGGGCTTATTATTATATAGCATATGAGAGCTCACCAACGCGGGCTCTAAGGGGCCTAAGTGTCCCATATCGGGTAGCCCCATGCGAGGCTACTCATGACACTTCAGACATTCACGAGGTGCGGTTGGAACCATTGGGAGCGAAATTCTCAATGTTCGGATTCTCCACTTGGCCAATGCCTTAGAAGATTTCATGTGTGTGGCTTGAATCCAAGTGTCCATTTGACATCATGAATGGAAACATTTCTTGCCTACTTTTTGGAATGTTATTGATTGAAAAACAATCTACATTTCATCTATAAATTGAACACGAGATGCGAGTTTTGAAAAGGAAGAATTTGAGTAAGAAATGTTGGAGGATTTTCAATTGAGAGCTAGATTTGTGAGAAAATTTCTTCCTTTGGAGATATTTATCTTGTGATGAGGTTTAGGAATGATGCTCGAAAGGTCACTTCAGAAATCGGTCACTAGGTTGTAACCTCTCCTTCTATCATCAATAAGAGGTACTTCTTATTTTCCCTACATGCATCTATATTAGCTTTGATTTTCTATATTATAAGATCTTGGTTGATGAATGTAGTTTATCATTTCTCTTGATTTAGCTAACTAGCTTGAAAATATATCTATATTATTGCATATTAATGTTGTTTCGATGTTATTTCTTGGGAAGCATTCAACTCTAAACCACTTGAATGCAGAAGTTGCAACACAAGCGACAAAAGGAGCCATTTGGAAGAGACTAAATGGGCCAAGCCTCAATCCTCTCTATATATCTATTACGAGTTAGGAGAAATAGTAGTATAGTCTTTCTGTTGTTCTAGACTAGCACCTTTCTAGGGAAACGTAATTTATCAAAAAAGTAGATTACAATGCAGCCCAACAAATTAGCAACTCATAGAATTATTTCTCTTATTTCTAGGTATTTTAGCCTCTGGTTGATTTATTTATCTTGATGTTTGTTACACATAAATATTAACCTTTTTAAGAACCTAATTTGCAAATAAAGTAGGTTAAACGGTAGCATTTTTCCTTGTCTTACTGCGCCCAATGCACCCTTGAGGCTAGACACGGTGCTTTGCGAGCATTGTCTCCTTCCTATCTGCGTTGAAACCTTGTCTCCCCTTGGAGACCTAATTAAACTCACGAAAGTGACCAAATTCCCTTGAATATGAGCTTTGCAACTTTCTTCAATTTTGTTTGTTGTTATGATACCGAAAAGTTTGATGCTAAAATTGCAGTGAATCTATATACTTCTTCCTCCTTTGGTGAAAATTTCAATGTTTGTTTAAGATTTTCTTTATCATTGACAAGTTGATTTCAAAGTATTTTTAATAATTCGCATTAAGAATCATTTTCTTTCTAAATAGGAAATTGTCGTAAAATCTTCATTTCCTTGATAGGAGAAATTGTTGTTGAAATCTCGTTTTTCCTTCAAAGAGAAATTGTTGTTTGTATTCTTCATTTCTCGAAAGTAAAGCATTTGGATTATTGATCTAGTGCACCTAGTTTATTTTAATTCATATCATTAACGAAACTGAAAAGAAAAACTTGCATTTGCATGTAGGATTGTGTGTGTTTTGCAAAGGAATATTGAAATCACATCTAGTTTTTGATTCTGATTTTTTTGCTCACAAACTATTTTCTCTCTTCCCTTAGTAGCTAGGTTCTTCATTGAAAAAGCTTAAAGTGAAAGTTTTTATCATTCTTAGCTTGCATTTTAGGAATTTCATATACATCATCGTGACCAGACTTGAAAGAAAATTGTTAGCAAGATAAACATAAAATAAATCTCAATTTACTTAACAACGCATTGGAACCATAACGATAACATTTAGAAGGTCTAGGCTAGAGACGTGTTCCAGCATCGTAAAACATAGCAGTTGTCGTTAACTTGTCTGCGATAGATTCTGAGTGTGATACCTCACTCCATGTACGTAAGTATATCGTATCTTGTGCACATGCTCTCGGGTACATTGGGAGGTGTTATAGTACGATAAGTATAAAGGGGTGCTCTCACTGTGCAGTTTCGCATAAGACAGTGCTAATACAGATTTGGGCCTCCACATACCTTTGGGTATATTTTGGAGGACAACTTTTAGGTGCTATCCATCCATAGTGAACTGAGTCGACCGCCCTGAAATTGTGATACACTGAACACAACTTTCGGGGAGATTACCTGCCCGTACTTCTTGGTTCGCCAAGAGGTATTCTGCAGTTCACAGTTTCTTGGTAAACCATTTTGTCTAGCATTACCCTCTTTTTGTTTATTCTTTTTTTTTGGTTAAAATAAATTAGTAATTGTGGAAGAACAAAATCCTATCCCCCGTCGTTTGCATATATTGGCTTTAAAACCACCTTTACCACCAGAAGTTACTTCTGGTAGGCAAAGGCGATCACGATCTGCCAAATCAAGTACAATTCGTACCTCTGGTGAAGCATCATCTTCCCATATACCAAAGTTGGCACACGTTGTTTCTACAAATCTTGGTTTGTCTATTGTTGTCGAGACAGAGTCCTCACAACTACTTGTGGTCACAATCCATCCAATCAGTGAGACCATACCTCCCGAACCCAACGTTGTTCAGCTGGAAGTTGATCCGGATCCCATTGTGCTTTAGGGGGCAACTGTTATTGGTAAAACTGGAAATCATCCCTAGGACCAATGAAATAGGGTTTATCATCCCCTTATATTTTTGTTTCTATATTCCCTAAGTGGAGAAAATCTTGATCCCGAAGTTGAACAACCAAAAGTTGTTTCTGTATTGGTCACTCCATAATCTGTTGTATCCATTGAGTCTCCCATATCGCACAGTCAACCACCTGAAATTTACTTCGTGCCTGATGGCGAAGTTCTTCCACCTAGTTTGATTTCAATTGAAGAAATATCACAAGATGAGACACCTTTAACTCCAACTCATTTTCGGTAGGAGCTTTACTTGTACGAGTCTTTTCCTCAATCACCTTCCTCTGCTTTTTTTGATCTCGTTTCACTTTGAGTTCCCATATATTCTATAGGGTATACATTGGGTCATTTGACCATGGCTGAGATAACATCCCAGACTGAAAAATCTATTTCAACTGTGACAACACCTGTTGTTGCTTCATTTTCGATGTTTTGTCCATTGATTTCACCCATGTCATCATCTGGAATCCTATCTGGTTCCTCTCCTTGGTGGCTGGTGATACCACATATGTTACCCTCAGACATTCCTAAATTCAATGAAAACCCAAGAGAAGACCTATCAACGCATGTTATAACTTATCATTTGTGGTATTCATCAAACTCCTTAAATGATGACTATGTTAGAATACATCTTTTCCAGCACACACTCACTACTCCAACTGCATAATGAGGAAGGTTATTTTTCCTTTGTCAACCTCGTTAAAAAATGAAACATAATTATGAGGACAATTCTTTTTTCTTGTGTAAAACTCATTAAAAAATGAAACAAGTACCTTTGAGGAAATTTATTTTACTATGGAAACCTCGTTAAAAAATGAAATAGGTCATGAGCATAGTTATTTTCCTCTGTCAAGCTCATCAAAAAATGAAACAAATCCTCCCCTATAATGAACCTTCATCCCATCCAACTATTAGTAACTAGTAATATACTTAGATGAATGAAATGAAGCTTGGGGGGCACCTACTCTTGCAGGGGGCATTCGACATGTGTTCTTGTAGGGGGAAATCAAAACATTCTTACCAATTGCACCCAATCAACTGCTGAAGTTTGGGGCTAAAATCAGGTTCAGAGCTCCAAAATGAAAATGGTAACTATGGAATGGTAAAAATGAATAGTGAAACTACTTTTTATAGTCATTTAATTGTTTCCAAGTTAAATTTATTGTTGTGACTATAGTTTTATTATTTTTTTATCATGAAACAGGTATTTTTAATCCATTTGATGTTGTTTTGAACAGGAAATACAACTGATGAACATATTAGTCGTGTAGATTTATTCAAAGAATGACTTGACCACAAAACATACTTTTTCTCCTTATTTTTTGAGCTTTATTAAAAATGAAAAAGGATTTGAAGCACACTTTTATCTCTTTTTCGAACTTCGATAACAGCGAAAAAGGAACCACGGTAGTCTTCTTTCAGCTCTTTTTAGACTCTGATAATGTGAAAATATTGCCGAGCAGTTGTCTTTTTGAGCTCGTTAAAGTAAATTAATTGATATCTACTTAGTATAAGTTTAACCCTTTTCCAGACTGAGATGGATTATTTACAAAAAAAGAATACCTTGGTTAAACATGACCAAAGAGGTTCTCTCAGATATTATTTTACACTTTTTCGGATCTGAGAGAAAAATTTACGAAAAAGTACTTATGGAGTTCTCTTTCGTCCTCTTTTTCAGACTCTTTAAATATGAAAAAGGATCGGGCTATCTCTGTCGTTAAGCTCATTAAAACATAAAATAGTGACGGGCTTGTCGATCATGGCAAGAATCGAGTTTCATTCATTGCTAGACTCATTAAATTATTAAATAGCGATACATTATTTGTCCGAAGGGTTGAATTATAGATCAAGAAAATTTTATCCTCCTTAAGCTTGTTAAAAAATAAAGAGGTACTGGTCGACAAATGACCGGGGAAAATTTGGGAAAAGTAATCAATGTTTCTTTTTGGTAGCAAGTCACTCTTGAACATGACACTTCTTTCACTCCATGTCTGTGATTGTTTGGGTTGGGTAATCATCTTAATAGTTCATTCACACCTATGGTTCATCATACCTTCACTTTGGTTTTGGGTCAATGTTGCCAACTCATCACAGTGTTGCCGATATGTTCAAGAGAAATCATCCAGTGATTAAAAACTCATCCGTCTGCAATACTCGTAAACCTTCATTTTCATGACCATCATCCCTGAAAATTGATATATCAAGTCATACCCTTGTCTCTGAAATCAGTAACTCTTGTTTTGCAATAAGGTGACTTCCTATCGACAAAAAATCAATACCCAGGAAGTTCACTTAGAAACATCAGATTCTAGTACCATGAGGCTTGTTACAGCATCAACAAGATCCTTGCTTCCAGAATTTTGACCGCAAGATTTTGTTTGGCGTTTGACATCAAATCATCTATTCACGCCTTATGAAATGTATTGCAGTACCTTGAGGGCCATTGACATTAATGGTGGTTCTCTCGTGTTTGTTAACAACACACATCATTGGCTGGTAATAAAATTATGTCTTTCCATGTTTGACTACAAATCATATATTCGCATGGCTAGAATCGTACCTGAATGATCAAGTGAATGAGATAAGAACACCCCGGATCTAGTTTCATCCATCCAGGCTGCGATTTTAGGATTTTTGTACACATCATATGTATGGTTACCTTACATACATATTTTCATCCAAACATGGGCCTATATCTGTAGGCATGTCTACATCTCGACAACATTCCAATGTAGATGAATTTCTGAATTATTTACATGTTATTAGATTGTTTTATGTGCTGAACATGGGAATGCCTACCCTCAGCAATTATGATCAAAAGAGGATATATCATGATGTAATGTATTGTAATATTGATGCAGGTGACCACTCCACTTCGTTTCTAGACTCATCACAGTGTAAAGCATCTCAATCAAATGTTCTTATTATTTGGATC
Source organism: Pinus albicaulis (assembly GCA_034641835.2). Classification (NCBI taxonomy): domain Eukaryota; kingdom Viridiplantae; phylum Streptophyta; class Pinopsida; order Pinales; family Pinaceae; genus Pinus; species Pinus albicaulis. The sequence continues at coordinate 32,720,906 of MU968317.1, forward strand.
TCATGCTTTAGGGGGAAATTGTTATAGGTCAATTTGGGCACTATTCCCAATGACCTGGTTAACTAGGCATCATCTCTAGGACCAATGATCAAGGGTATATCATTCCCTATCATTTCAGTTGCTACATTCCCTAAGACAAGAAACAAGACAAATCAAGCAGGACTTTCATCAGGCAAAGGTTTCCATGGTTTGAGGCTCATTATATATCATATGAGATCTCACCAACGTAGGCTCTAAGGGGCCTAAGTGCGTTACATATGCAGGTAGCCCCATGCAAGGCTACTCTGCAAAGCACTTCCCAACATTCATAGGTGCATTGGTCACATTGGGAGCGAAATTCTCATTGTTCCAAAATCTCCACTTGGCCAGTGCCTTCTAGAAGAGTTCACATGTGTCAAGCTTCGGATCCAAGTGTCCATTTGACATCTACATGAATGGAAACATGTCTTGCCTATCTTTGGAAAGTTATTGATTGCAAAACAACCTACATTTCATCTATAAATTGAACATATATCTAAGTGTTTGAAAAGGAAGAATTTGAGTAGAGAAATGCTGGAGGATTTTCAATTGAGAGCTAGATTTGTGAAGTTGCTGTTGGAGAGATTTATACTGTGATGAGGCTTGGGAATGATGCTCGAAAGTCACTTCAAATCAGTCACTAGGTTGTAACCTCTCCTTCTATAATCAATAAAGAGTACTTCTTATTTTTCCTCACATGCATTTGTATTAGCTTTGATTTTCTATATTGTAAGATCTTGGTTGATGAATTTAGTTTATGCTTTACTAATTTAGCTAACTAGCTTGAATAGATATCTATATTATTTCATCTTCTGTTGTTTCAGTGTTCTTTCTTGCAGGAAGCATTCAACTCACAAACTGCTTGAATTTGAAGCTGCAACAGAAGCGACAGAAGGAGCCATTTGGAAGCGACTGAACAAGTAAGCCTCCAATCCTCTCTATATATCTATTCTGAGTTAGGAGAAATAGTAGTATAGACTTTCACTTGTTGTTCTAGACTAGCACCAGTCTAGGGAAGCGTAATTTATCCATAGTTTAAAATTCTGGCCCAACAGAGGCATTATGTTATGTAGTATTTCTATCCAAGGTCAGAACCTAGCAAATATGGAAAAATAAACATCTACGATGTCAGGGATTTTCCTTTGAGAACCACCCTTTTCACGATCACTAAACTTGCAGGCACCGTTACACTACATGTAGCGAACCGATCGTATATGCAGTATTCGCTAGAGTGATTAGAGCCAAAAGTATTCAACTGGTCTGAAGTTGTTCTATCTCAGATAAAGGAACAACTGAATAAAGCAAAGGGAGGAAGGAAGAAAATTTTTAGTTATGGTTCAATCCTTATCTCCTTCGCTTTGGAACAGATTCCACTGATGCGGCCACAACATGTAACATTGGATATATCTAGTCCTAGAGATCCTCGAATGCAGAGATGGGTAGAACTCATGGGTTAGCATGCAAGCCAATCGACCGTTGTGTTCTCGACTACATTCTTCACCTAGTTCCAGTGACAGATCATCGTCATCGATTAGTATGCATATGTAGGCGTCGACTTCCAAGGAGATCTAGATCTAGTATTACCAGAAGTTGCTTAGTGGGGTGCAATGGGTAAGAATGATTCGACCATGTTTTTTTATTTTTATAAGGTTTATACAATGTTTTTATTTTTTGATTTCTTTCCAAGACTAAACTAATTTTTTAATGTAATGTAGATATTGGTCGCATTCAACCAATAGAGGGACCAGAGCGTGAAGCAGATGCACCAGCAGAGAGGAATGTCAGCAGAGCAGTCCTTCAGGGGCTTGATATGGCTGAGACTCTCATGGAGCTTCAACAGCACCTAGATGGGTTGACATTCAGGATTCTGGATTGTCGGATCGAAGAGCTTCCCATGCGACTGCAGCGACACACTATCGGGTTTCCTAACTGTTGGATGGGGTTTCTCTGTAGGATTGATAGACCTATAGCATGTTATCATGAGCACCACTGGTTTACTTGTGATATTTTGCATAGATTTTGAGGTCAGATGACTTATGTGTCTTGGGCACAAATTTTGTAAAAAACCTATAACTATCTATCTATATGTTTTCAGAGTTTTTCCTATGTTTAATGCGCAATCCTAGTCAATGATGTGAATGTTTTATTTACCTATGTCGCAAATGTATATCTAAAACTTGATTAGCTAATGAATTAGTTAAAGTGTTCATATTTTTGGAAATGTGTTGATATTGAATGAAATCAAAATGTCTCTCCAAAATTCAAACCCTTAGGAACAATCTAAGAAGTGTTGGAATCTGACAGTATAAATACTAGTAAGTTGTAGTACCACAAGTTGTGAGTATAACCTTATGATTATGTGGTTAATACATAATGAAATGGCATCAGAGAGAAGTTCGATCAACGTGATATACTCAATGATATTATTCATCGATCTACCGATACAAATCCCTTGAAAAATAACTAACTTTCCATTTGGAGCGAAAATGGCCCATGCTGCAGAGGATAGATTCTGCGTATTAAGACTAGCACCATAGCATATCCAACAAATGGTTCTGAGATTCAGTCATCTACGATGAAATTTAAAGTGTATTACTAATGTCAAGAAAACTCTAAAAACAAATTAAGATAGTGAATGAAAATCAACAACATATAAAAAATATAATACAAAAAATTACTACACTCATGATTAAGCATAGTAACGTTTCAAATACAACCCATTTCTAGGCTGTGCCAATGGAATCCCATCGTAATCAACTAAATAGTAGGCACCCTTAGAAAGAACTCTTTTGAAAATACAGGGGCCATGCCATAATGGTTCAAATTTCCTTGTACCTATAACATCAGCTTCTTGGTCATAAAGAAGGACCAAGTCACCCTCTGAGTAGATGCAAGGCTGGAAATTTTTGTCGTATTGTGCCTTTATACATCTCTTACATGCTTGGTTGGCCAATTGGGCTTCACGACGTGTTTCATCTAGATGGATTAGGTTAAGGAGGTGCGCTTCTTCTTCTGAGGTGTCAGATAAAAATTCTATCGCGAGTTTTAACGATGATATTTCACATTGGATTGGTAAGATAGCTTCCAAACCATACACCAATTGAAAAGGAGTGAATCTGGTTGTGTTTCTCACTGAGGTTCAATACACCCACAAGGTGGAGTACAAGATCAAGTGCCAGTTCCTTTTACCGACTCCTATCATTCATTGAAGCATTCGTTTAAGAATTTTGTTAATAGCCTCAACTAGTCCATTTGATTGTGGATAATAAGGAGTAGAATTATCATGTGACAATCCTAACTTGGCGGTTAATTTAGACATCATATGGTTGCGAAAATTCTTCCCATGATCCATTAATATAGCCTTTGGGACCCCAAACTGTGCAATAACATGATTGAAGAAAAATAATGTAGCTTTTTGTCCTGTGTTGTTGAATGTAAGCATTGCTTCGGCCCATTTGGTAAAATAGTTGACTGCGACAATAATATAACCATGCCCCCTGGATGAAGGAGGGTTACAGGTCATGAAGTCAATACCACATTTCGTAAATGGTCCAGCAGAGACAACAGGATGCATTGGTGTTGGTGTTTTGTGGATTTTATGGTCAAAAATCTGGCATGCATGACAACTTTTGACTGCAAGGATGCAATATCGAAAAATAGTAGGCCAAAAGTAACCAGCGCGGAGCATCTTCTATGCGGTAGCATATCCAAATAAGTGTCCACCACAATCCCCAGCATGACAATCATTTAATACTTTTTCAACCTCCTCATGAGTGAGGCACCTCCTTAAAATGGTATCAACACCACGATGATAAAGTGTATCGCCGACGATAAGATAATCTTTGGATTTGTATCGAATACGTCGCTGATCAAAGCGAGAGGTATTAGGTCGAAAATTTTGGGTTTGGAGATAAATGATGAAATATCCATACCAGGGATCAGATGATATGATCAGAAATAAAGACTCGTCTGGAATAGATGGTTCCAACGTAGTAGCAGTACTATTAGAGGGAAGGTCACGGAGAAGGTCAGCCAAAACTAAAGACTTCTTTGACTTGTATTTGATGAATTCCAAATCAAATTCCTGTAAAATGACAATCCATTTTGAGTATTTTACCCCCAAAAATTGATGTGATAAGATGTAATTCATGGGGTTGCAATCCGAAACTATTGTTGTTTTACGGAGCAGGATATAATGGAAAAATATTTGGATAGCCTGAACAGCTACCAAGGCAAGCCTTTCCACGTATGAGTACTTAACTTCCGTATCATTGAGATTACGACTCAAATAATAGATCGGATGTTCAATTCCATCTTCTACTTGGACCAAAACCATAGCGATGGTCGTTTCAGCCGTGGCGATATATAGGAATTAATCATTTTGATAATTAGGAGGATACATTAATGATGCTCGGACAAGATGGTCCTTGACAGCATCAGAAGAAGCTTGTGCAACTTGGTCCCAATGGAAGGGAACTCCTTTTTTCAATAATCGATTAAATCCTTTAGCCATTTCAGTGTAGTTTGGAATGAACCTTCTTAGGAAGTTAGCCTTTCCTTGAAGTTTTTGTATTTGAAGTAAGTTTGATGGTGCAGGAAAATCAAGAATGGCCTATACCTTCAGTGGGTCTATTCGAATTCCTTCTTTTGAGACTACAAATCTGAGTAATCGACCAGAACCAACACAAAACACACATTTGTGTGGATTGAGGTGTATCTTGTAGTGTCGGCAGCATAAGAAAATGGCTCTCAAATGCATCGAGTGATCAGTCTAATTTCGTGAATGCACTGGTAAATCGTCTAGATATGGTTGAACAATGTGCTTGATGTCATTTAAAGCATAATACATTGCTCTCTGAAAAGTTGCCCCAACATTCTTTAAACCAAATGGAAGTTTCCTATAAGAAAATGTGCCCCAGGGATAGATGAATGTTGTCTTATGTTGGTCATCTGGGTAGATATTGATTTGATTGTAGCTGGAAAATCCATCCATGAATGAAAATATTTCACATCCATCACAATCATCAATAATCTGGTCGATAAAGGGAGTAGGATAGTTTTCTTTTGGACAAGCCTGATTGACATCCCGATAATTGACGCACACTCTAATGGTTCCTTGTTTTTTCATAACAGGAATGATATTGGAAACCCACTCAGTTAGCGGAACAGGGTAAATAAAACCAACACGCAAAATTTTTTCAACTTCTGCTTTGATGGCAGTGGCATTCTTCGGATGAACAAGATGAAGCCGTTGACGCACCGATTTGACATCAGGATACATATTAATAGTGTGTTCAACTATACTAGTATCTATGCCTGGAATTTCCTTGTAAGACCAAGCGAATACGTCACGAAATTCACAAAAAAAGAGAGCGATATGAATCAAGTTCTGATGGAGAACAAGATACACCAACATGAATATTTTCTACAATGCCAGGTTTGGTTGAAATATCGATAGAAATCATTTCTTTGATATTAGATAAATTTCTCTCAGAGTAAATTTCATTAATCGGAAAAGAATTCGAAAAGAAAGTTTTGATGGATGGGTGATATGGTTTAGTGAGATTGTTTTCTTCATAATCAGGAAGATGGGAATGATGATGATAATCGTCCCATGGTTCTCCTTCTGATATCATAGCTTCCAAAATATTTTCATCTGTCAAAAACTTTGAGGAAAATGGATCAGATGGAGTACCCAAAATCTAATGAACGATCAACCGAAACACTTGGCAACGCTGATTTCAAATTTTCCGCCCAAGCCAAATAGATTGATTGCTATGCCAGCTCAATAGGGCTGGGCGGTAAAACATCATCCAACATAGAAATATCATAATCACCTGTACTCTCCCTTAAGCCAGATAGAGTGGAAGAGATCATTTAACGGGTCTCTATGCTTGCAATTTCTGCCAACATCGTGGGCGGCAGTAATGAAAAGGTTCCCATAAGAGTGGAATCCTTTAAGAGTCCTACACCAATGTTTTGAATTTCTAGTTGAGGTAAGTGAACAAACGGAATGCTTCTAGTTACCTCTGAAGTGGAGGCAAAAAAGGATAATTGATTAATGACTATGATTGTACCTTTATGTGGAAAGGAAATCATTCTAAAGTATGTAGAAACAATGGCAGTCATTTCATATAACCATGGCCTTCTGAGTAAAATATTATAGTCAAGTGGTCCTTCAACAAACTCGACATCAATAATTACTGTTTTTCCCCCTAATTCAACTTACAGGTTATTGATAATACCACAAGGTTTATATGTTCTTCTATTAAAAGCCTTTAATGTCGTTGATGATTATGATAATTGTGGCGAGCCAAGTGACTTCCAACAGTTTAGAGGCATAATGCACGTAGATGCTCCCTCATCAATAATAGTGCAATGAACAAGGTGATTGAGAACATTTACTTGTATGGAGAATGCCAATTCTGCTGGTAACTGCGGCACATAGCCCATATGATTAAAGACGACAAGATTAGAATTATTTGGATCAATTCCACCAATGGCCGACAATAAAGCTTGCTTCTGGGAGGGAAAATTTTGCAATACCTCAAGAACAAACATAGATAAAGGGGATCGAGCCAAATCTTCAACTATATTATAATTTTTTGCAGGTCTTGCTTAAGGATTATATGTCGATTTATGAATTACTTCCTTCGGTGGTGTATTTGTCAATTCAGGAATAATAGTAGGTGGTACTGATTCATTAGATGGATTTGTTGTTGAGTTAGTAGGTTGATTAGTGGCCGGACTACCATAATCTTTATTCCACGTCGACACCAAAATATCTTGTGAAGGTTTTGTAGTGGATAACATTAACACTTGGGAACTAGGAGCTGGATCTGTAGCAACCAAATTTGTGTTCGGATTTGGAAATGGGTCTGTCAACACAGTTGATGCATGAGAAGATTTGATGATTTTTGAGACTTCAGCACGGTGAGGAAAATCCCTAAAAAAGTGTTCCTCGTTACAGATTATGCATGGATAACAAGGTTTTCGTGGTCCAGACGGTTGATCAGATGATCTTTCCTGCGGGTTAGAAGTTTTCTTTTTCTTTGATTTCCCATTTTTCTTACCTCTTGGTTGCTTGTCACTTTTGCCTTTGTCAAATGACACGACATTAATTTCGGAAGTAAGATCAGGATCAGATGCAGCAGCGTGATGTGTGTTTTCAGTCCTTTGTTTGAGGAGGAACATTGAAATTAGATTGTGGCACATTGGGAATTTTTTCATAGAGCATACCAGATTGAGTATAAATCAAGTCTAAATATTGAACACGAGCGATAACTTGTTCTTCTATGACGATGCCACCTTTAGCCACATCCTCAGTTATAGATGGTAACAAGGACTTAATGAACCATTCAGCAAGAAGCTGATCAGGAACAAATGTCTTAACCATTCGTCGACGGTGACACCACTCATGAATATGATCGAAAATGTGAGTAGCATTAGTTTGTTTGAAGTTGGTCAAGAGTTCCGTTCCAGTTTCGTATCTGATCAGTAACTAGAAATGGGTCAAAAATATAGTAGCTAAAGTAGTGAAATTGTTGAAAGAAGCTCTAGGTAACTCAATGTACCATTTAGCAGCTGGACCTGTGAGCGTATGCTGGAAAAGACGTAGTTGAACAGAAACATCATTCAAGGAATTTGATGAACACCATAAATGATAATTCATGACATGATTCGACGAATCTTCTCCAGGGTTTCCATTGAATTTAGGAATGTCGAAGGTTAATTTATGACATATCACCAGCCACCAAGGAGCATAATAGATAGGATCATTGGTTAACTGGTTTAAATATGGTAATTCCAAGGTTGCAACAAAAGGCAACTGTCTATTAAGGTCAGGTTAAGCATAGCCAAGGTAAGATGGAATTACTTGGGCAACAATTCTTTGAGCACCAACATATGGAATTTGCTACTGGTAACCCAGATAGGGGTTGTTTTGCATAGCAAATGCTTGAGAATTTTGTTGACCAAAACTTGGATATGTTACTTGTTGAAATGAAGTTTGAGGCATTTTTGTTTGTGGCTACCAAGGATTCTGTCCACCAATGTTGTAACCCAAATTAGTGTAAGTTGGATTCATTTGATATATATAACCAGGTTGCATTTGTGACATCCCATAAAATGGTACACCAGCTTGTGAATAAATGATCCCTGATCAGGTTGTTGTAAATTATCCAAAGGATTTTGGGTCTGTGGACCCAACATGTGATGATATTGAGTCGAAGAACCTGCCTGATAAGGTTGATGTACAATATTTTGATTCTGTAACAGGGGTATAGATGTATTAACAAGTGGTAATGAAGTGGGTGTAACAGGTTGAACCGGTTGATACGAGTGTACAACTGTTTGTGGCTGGATAGGCAGAGTGGGTTTCCATTGACAAAAATTCATGTCAACATTAGTTTGACCAAAAATTGACTGAGTACTATCATATTGGGTGTTGGCTCAAGGGGTCCTAACTTAGGTTCGGTATGAAAGGTTTTCCAACAAACCCCTATACTACTGGCCCTTTCGGCAGTGACCTGCTTTTGCAGGTCAAAGTCTCACTCGAAGTAGTATGGGTGGGTGCTGGAACCAGGTTTCCGCTTCCTGAGAAAGGATAGGTAAGGCAAGCAGAGCTGCATTTGGTCCTACGATACTCAGACCACTTTATGCCACATACAGCCAAGAGGGTTTCTATTCGCATCCATGTGCACTAGGTCTATGATTATATATGTTGTTATAACAGTAATCCAGCAATGCATAAACAGAAAATAATAGATCAAAGTACAAAAACACACTTACACAGAGCTTCACAGCTTAAACACAGAAATACACATCACAGTAATTTCCAATAATTCATACACAAATTACTCATAGATTCATTATTCCATCAATCCTTCTCATTCATTCATTCATCAGTTATCCCTTACAATTCCCTTCCTAACTTGTGCACACAGCAGCAGGGTCCGCACATAGCTGGACTTGGATCTCCGCGTACACAACCAGCAAGATTCCATTCCCCAAAACCCAACCAGATCGCTCAAGCCACAATTCGCATCAATAGTTCATCATTCTTGTCCTTTACAATACAAAATTCTCATCCATTTATAACAATCTAGCCTAGACTTTCCTATGGTCCAAAACCCATGGTTTTCAGACCCCTAGTTTACCCTTTTACCCTTTACAATGCTTTCAGGGCTTTGACCCACCCCAAAACCCCTCCGCTAGATTAAATCTAATTAAAATATATCCAAAATATCCAAAACAGACCAGTTTCACGGCTTGTTAGGAGACCCTATTCCAACAGTCCCCCAACACAATCTTGTGACTCGTCCCGAGTCACTGCAGCTGCCATATAGTCATTGAACCCGGTACGGCTTGAGTTGACTACCATTGAAAAATCTTGGTACGACGTCTCCGCGCAGGGTAGCTAGCTAGACTGATCTGCCATTCATGATTTGCTGAACTATGTAGGGACCAAGCTAGTGCTGGTGGAATTTGCCTGGATGTTTCGAAAATTGGCTATCGTATAAAAGGAGAAGGTCACCTACGAAGAATGTCTTTTGGCGGATATGTCGATCATGCTAGGCTTTGTCACGAGCCTTCTGAACCTGTTGATGAAAATTAGCAATAAACCAATCTTCCTCGAGAGCCACAAGTTGTGCAAGACGTTCCTCCATGATATCGGGGTCTGAAATATTTGTAAATGTTGCGATGCGTAGGCTAGGAACAATGTATTCAATGGGCATAATGGCCTCTTCGCTATATACCATCCGGAAGGGGGTTCTTCCTATTAGCTTCTTGCAGGTCGTTCGGTAGGCCCATAAAATGGAGGGAATACGAACATCCCAGTCACTACGATCGACATTGAAAAACTTAGTTAACGCCTGTTCCAATTTTTGTTAAAAGCTTCAACTGCCCCATTGGCCTGAGGGTGGTATGGCGTACTCTTCACATGGTGGATCCAGAATTCCTCATTCAAGGCTTGAATCATTTGATTGACAAAATGTGTGGCTCTGTCACTCATTAGGATCTTCAGGCAGCCAAACCTAGTCAGAATGTGCTCAAAGATGAAGTGCACAATGGTATCCATAGTAAAATCCTTCCCAGCTTGCACCTCAGCCCATCGAGTGATGTAGTCAGTGGCGGTGATAATGTATCGCGCACCTATTTTCTTTCATGGTGGGTTAATGGGCCCTATAAAATCAATGGCCCATTTTTCAAAAACTTGCAAAGCTACTTGAGGTTTTAAAGGCATCTCATCTTGGCATGAAGGTCATCTTGTGCGCTGCCAGGTGTCGCATGACCTACAATAAGTGTAAGAATATTGATGCAAAGTAGGCCACCATAACCCAACCCTCAAAATATTTTGTGTCATTGCACGTCCTGCATAGTGGCCTCCTGTGACACCCTCATGTGCTTCTGCTAAAATGACAGGTTGTTCATGGTCTAGGACATATCTACGTAGTATTTCATCTGCGCCTAGCTTGTATAACTGACCTGCGATGATAGTAAAGTTGACTACCCGAGTAACTAATTCCTTCTTCTGTCGCACCGAATACCCCACCGAGGCCACGCCTGTAGTGAGGAACTCAATGATATTAGAAAATTGTGCATCGGCCACCTTAATGGTAAAAAGCTATGCATCTGGAAAACCTTCTTCCAAACTAGTAGGTTCTTCCCTTGTTTCAATGCTGGATAGATGGTCCAGGCCTGCATTCAATCTTCCGGGCTTGACGATGATCTCAAAATCATATTCCTAAAATAGCAACAGCCAATGGAAAATCTTCCCTCCAAAAATAGGCTTGCTGATCAGGTATTTCAAAGCCGAATGATCAGTGAACATTTTAAAATGTCCACCCAATAGATAGTGCCGATATTTTTGTAACGCGTAGACCATAGCCAATCCTTCGTGCTCAGTAGTGGAGTATTTTCGTTCTACGCCCAAGAGTTTACGACTCGCAAAGGCAACCGGGTGATCTATATCACCTTCTCCAGGCTAAGTGAGAATAGCTCCCAAGGTGATGCCCGACACATCCACATGTACATGAAATTCCTTTGACCAATCAGGAAATATTAGTATGGGGGAAAATATCATCTTATCCTTGAGTAGTTCAAATCTCTTCTGAGATTCATCATCCCAAAAGAAAGAAACATATATTTTTAGTAGCTTTTCCATAGGTGTTGTAATCAAGCGTACCCCTGAATGAATTTTCTGTAATATCCAGTGTGTCCAAGAATAGAACGCAGTTGTTTCTCCATTGTTGGGACTTCCAAGTTGATAATTACTGCTACCTTCACAGGATCAACCATCAATCCTCGCCAACAGACTATGTGTCCGAGCAGGATTCCAAATGGCACACAGAAGATGTACTTCTTAATATTCAAGGAAATCTGGTGCTTCCGGCACACATCCAACATTAGTCGCAGGTTAGAGACATGTTCCTTTATTAAGCCAAAAACCATCCAGTCATAGAAGTAAACCTCCAGGAACTTATGAATAAACTCCTTGAATACCACAACTATGACCCTTGAGAAAATAGCAGGTGCATTTTTTAGACCAAAGGGCATGACCGTATACTTGAAGGACCCCTATTCAGTTGCAAAGTTAGTCTTGCTGTGATCTTCAGGTGCAATTCAGATCTGATGGTACCCTGAGAACCCATCGGTGAATGAATAGGCCTCCTGTTTGCCCACGCTATCAAGGATTTCATCGGAGAAGGGTGTAGGAAAGGGGTCATGGACGCAGGTGTCATTTAACTTGCACAGATCCACACAGATCTTCTTGTCCTGGATGACCATAGGACTTACCCAATCCGACTGCTCAACTGGTTCAATGATACTGGCGACAAGCATTTTATCCAACTCTTCCTAGACCTTTTGCTTGTATTTAGGATTCAGTTGGTAAGGCCACTGTTTGATGGGGCGTGCCTCAGGTTTCAAAGTGATGTGCATAATACCAAGGTCCCCGGTGATGCCCTTGAGCTCAGAGAACTTTGTCGGAAATAGGTCTTGATACTCCATGAGTAATTATGTGATTTTGCTTACAGTCCCTTCATCCCAATAGTCCCCAATCTTAGCCAGCTTAGAGTGTTCCTCCGTCCCATTATTAACATCACACAGCTTAAGAGGCTGCGTTACATCAATATTCTGTATTAATGGCCCTACGACAGCGCGTTCTCCTTCTGATTCTGGGATGGAAATATTCCAAGGGTTATCTTCCTCCTCGTCAATTGCCAAGCTCCGGCAATTGGCTATGTCTTGCATCTGCGCTTCCTATGTCAGGACCCTTGGGGCGGCGTGGTGGGGATAATTCTTAAAGACAAACGCATCAATGTCCTGCAGAGCTTTAACGAGTGTTTATGTCCCCCCAATCAATCCAAATGTTCCAACAAAGTCCTCCTTTAGCACTTCCCAATGGCAGGTGCGTTGGTGAAATTCTGCATCCAAGTACCAAGCGGCCGAGATAGGACCCAAGGCGTGAACAAATAGATGAACCCATTCCTCTGTAGTTCGGTCAGCCCACCTGGTTATCCAGATACGCAGGTGTGCGCCGGGGTCCCTGAATTCGAGGAATATCCTAACGCGTACGTTAGCGAGAGGGTCAAACTGTAGAAGCATCCTTTCTCGACATGTTTCCCAGTCCGGGAATGCTTCCTTGTGTGTATCCCACCAGTGTGGGGGTGTCCCACACATAGCCAGATTAAGGGCCCAAATCTGTCGCTCCTTTGGTACTCTAGCTTCTAGTGTTCTTAGGAATTCCTGGACACTACTAGCTTCATCAAAGTGAGGTAGATCTCTTATCTCAGAGGAAATGCAATATAGGGCTCTTGTGACCCGAGGGTGACTCAGTGCTAAAACCTCATATAACCGTTTTTTCCAATTCTCCAGTTCCTCATCAACGTCAGAGCAGCATTCACTATCTCTCCAGAATATCCTGTCCGTGGTGGGTTTACCCCTGTCTTCATCCTGCGTAGTCAATCTGTAAATGTGGTCTAGTTCCTCTTGTTCATAGGCTAGTTTGGTATACCCCACACCTTCTGCTAGATCTAGTGGTACTATCACACGAGTACCGTTGTTTTCAAACACCATGCTGCGTTTTTTGAGATTGATGACACCTCTCATGTCCATTGCCCAATCCAGCTCGAGTAGTGCAGGATATGGATTCGTATCTTCCATGATTTCGATGACCTCAAAGTCCGCTCGGACTCTTACTCCAGCTATATCTACCATAACTTTTGGCAACTATTCTAGTGGGATGATCTTCTGTTGGTTCGCCATGCGCAGCTGGATAGTAGACCATTCCAGTTTAGGTTCACCCATTTGCTGCCACGTCTGTTTCAGTAGTACGTTCACATCTGACCCCAAATCAAGAATAACTTGGTCCATCTCGTAATCGCCAATCTGTGCAGTCAACTGCATTTCCTTTCCGGTGCGCTTTCTGTAGCCATATAGCCAGTGGACACCTCTAGTCTCAAGAATGGTGTTGGGCTGGGCTACGCAGTCCCTCAGTATTTCTTGAAGAGTTTCTACAGTCGGCTGGTTACGTAGTAGTTTCAAGCATGTTTTTAGAAAGGGTTCAACTTCTTCCTCTCTCTCGAGGTGCGTCGGAAGCTGCGCAGGGCCTGCCTGCGGTGTTTGTTTTGTGAGGTGCACTTCTCCCCTTGCTCCCTGGGTGACCATCCCGCTGCGTAGCTCAGTTTTAACCCTTTGCACATTCTGCGTAGGGGTGGGCTATTTTTCCTGCATTTTCGCTATCAGTATCGGGCAGTCTTCAATCTCGTGGTCCAGCTGCCGGCAATATTTGCAGGATTGCTTGGTGGGATTTGTGCTGTACCTTGCAAAGTGCCCTATCTCTCTACAGTTATAGCAGATCAGCTGCCCCCGAACCCGTCCTACGCTTCCTCCCCGACCTCCCCTACCCCTTGCCGGGGAGCCACCAAAAGTCGCAGGGGATCTCAACGACGCGAGATCTGATTGTACCTTATAGAGGTTTCCCCGATCTACCAATAATTCATATGTACGACAATTCTGCTCATCGTTCCCTACCGATCGACAAAACCTGCACCATTTTTTATTTAGATCACCCATACTTAGCCGGGGGCAATGGGCCGTATCATGTAGTCCCAGTACTCGGTAGTCATCGCACTAGAGTGCATATCCGCTGGATCCGAGGCGCAGCGGACTAGGTCCCCCTGTTTGTAGGTAATACACCAATAGGGGACACTGGTCCTTGGTATGGCCAGACACTCGACATCGTATGCACCAGAGGTCTGTGCTAACTCATTTTTCCAGTTCCATCCGCAAGCTCTGTATTTCCATGTGCATGGCTCCAAGCTGCTCTTGAATCTGCTGTACTCCCCCCAACGTGTCGTCCTCGGGCGCGGCTTCGAGCTTCATGGCAACGTCCAAGGATTTTTCCTGTGACTCGAAGGTTTGTTGGCCCATTGGTATACGTAAGTGAGGTAGCAACATGGCGATGAACCATTCCGTGTGCTGTCTATCATCATACTTGAACCCTCCTTCCCTGATTACTTTCTTGAATCACTGATTGGCCTCCCATACCGACTCAGATGTACCTTACTTGAAGTCTTTTACTTCTGCTACCAACTGAGAGTATGGATTTTGCTTTTGGAATTGTTTTTTTAGGGCATCCTTAATATTTTGAAGGGATACGTTTTCGTTTTGAGATATGTACCGCATATACCAATCCAGCGCTCTGTCTTCAAAGGCCAAGGACAACTATGCTCTCTTCACAGTATCGCTCACCACCCCCTGTGCCGTCCATACCGAGTCGGCCACGAACCAAAAATGATCCATGTATTCATTGGCTGCACCTTTAAAGGTAGGTAATTTCAAGTGTATTGCCATGTCTCCTTCTAGCAAGGCTCCAGTTGAGGGCTTGCTCTCTCTCGAGCCTGATGAACCTTGTGTTGTTTCTCTCCTCGATGGGCTACGGACAGAGTGATTCTTTTCTGGATCGGTTTGATAATATTTATCGCTCCGTGTTGTACTCTCCTCTAGAGTAGCGCTCATTCACTTCCGCATCAGATATTCAATATTTTCATGTCAGTACCAGATCACTTCCTCATAATTTTTTCTGTCCTAGCAACGGAACCATTTTTTGGCTCGAGGGGTCCTAACCCAGGTTCGGTGTGCAAGGTTTGCCAACAAACCCCTATACTACTGGCCCTTTCGGCAAAGGACCTACTGCAGGCAGTGACCTGCCCGAAGTAGTATGGGTGTACGCCGGAACCGTGTTTCGTACGCTCGAGAAAGGATAGTTAAGGAATGCGTAGCTACGTTTGGTCCCGCACTACCTTATCGATTTATTCTCGTACACAAACAAGAGGGTTTCTATTCGCATCCACGTGCACTAGATCTATGATTATATATGTTGTTATAACAGTAATCTGGCAATGCATAAACAGAACAGAATAGATCGATTTATAGAAACACACTTACACAGAGCTTCACAGCTTAAACACAAAAATACACAGCACAGTAATTTCCAATAATTCATACATAGATTACTCACAGATGCAGTACTCCATCAATCCTTCTCATTCATTCATTCATCAATTATCCCTTACAATTCCCTTCCCAACCTACGCACACAGTAGTAGGGTCCGCACACAACTGGACTTGGATCTCCGTGCACACAACCAGCAGGAGTCCGTTCCCCAAAACCCAAACAGATCGCTTAAGCCACAATTTGCATCAATAGTTCATCATTCTTGTTCTTTACAATACAAAATGCTCCTCTATTTATAACAATCTAGCCTAGACTTTCCTATGGTCCACAACCCAAGGTTTTCAAACCCCTAGTTTACCCTTTTACCCTTTACAATACTTTCGGGGCTTTGACCAACCCCAAAACCCCTCCGCTAGATTAAATATAATTAAAATATATCAAAAATATCCAAAATGGACCAGTTTTGCAGCTTGTTAGGAGACTTCGTTCCAACAGAGGGCATGGGGCCTCTTTTCTAATGCCTCAACAAAAGTGTATTATATGTGTATTTTATCTACTATTGTACTTTATTCAACTTAACTTGTGACTTTTAAGGGTGACTTGGTCTAAATTGATCACTCATCTAAAAATGTATTTTATAGTCATATACCTAAGAAACTTGATCAAAGATGATTGTGTTCCACTAATTTCATACTACTATGTATCTAAATACAAAATTGAGTGGGAAGCATGTGTACAATTCAACAATCTCCTCTTATGTTTTTCATGCTTCCTCCCTTGTTACCAGATTTGTATCCAAGTATTTTTGCATTGTTGTCACAATGTTCATATCATTTGGTATCAATTCCTAAATGATAGGGCTTTTTCATAATTCCTAATGGTTCACGTAATCTATATGCACCTCCACACTTTCATTGCCTGTTTTTAAAATACAATTTTGTGCACCATTCTTCAAGTTTCCCATAATCGTGTGCAAGTATGCCAACAGTCATGAGGAAATATATATCTATCTATCTTATAATCCCCAGCACTCACAAGGATTACTTGGAATAGCTAGAAAGATATACCAACAAAAACTATCAAGTATTTGAATTTTGGATTTTGGGCATTCCCTTTGGTATTCATATCTTTAACTTAAACAATAATGGTGGATGTTGAATAGGTTTCATAATAACCTTCATAATTGGATGTATAGGAATCTACCACTAGGCAATAAGATAATTATCAAGGGAATTTCACTTACTTGTATGGGAGTATTTGCCATTGTTAATATCGTGTCCATATCAAGAAGAATTCCCATTTGCTGCATTTCTCTATGTTCTTGCAGCCAATGATGCTTTTGGATCTACAATCTAGTTTTGTATCTTAGATCTATGGGATTAGATATGCTTCTCTTTTTATCAAAGTGGCCATTTTTCTCTAACATTGTATCAACACTAATGTACTTAACAATCCCATGGAATTATTTGTGGTCATTTGTTGCACATTAATAAACTTATCTTATCCCATTATCTTATTTGACAAACTTCTACACATTTGACAATAACCTCTTCTACTTGCATACTTGCTCCTTTGCTTTCTTGCTTGTATTTGTTTATTTCAAATTGTTGTTATTGAGTTCATATTAGATAGTAATGCCCACTTACCACATTTTTATCTATTCTACTTCTTACAGGCAAGGAAAATATTTAGACATTGCATAGCTACATGGCATAGAAAATGTATCTTTCTTCCTAGATAAACAATTATTGAATTTATGATTTGTTGATGACTTAAATACTTTGGAATTGTACTTGGAAGTCAATAACCAATATATTTCACTCTGCAATGTCTATACATTTCAATTAAATGTTGCAATCAACACTTAATACATGATATTCTCACCGTTGGGAGATATAAGGGTGGCCTTGTTTTAAGTGATATCTCTACTCAAAGGATAGTTTTGATAACTTCAAATCTTGTATGAATAATCAAAGAAAAAGCTTCAAAATTGGATGTACAATGTTCTACTCAATAGGATTACTATCTTAGATACCATGGTTTACAACAAGTTGGAATATATACTTCCTCTATTTATGTGGGGAAAATAAAGGAGGAAAGAAAGGCTTTAATTGCTTGCTTATAAGTTGGGATACTTGCACCCTCAATAGTGATAAGAGAGGACATTGGATGACTGATATACTCAAGGAACATATTTAGAAAGTACATGGATTGTAAGGATGATAAAATAAGAATCCACTAAGTCTTTATCCATGATATTGACCAGATATTGAACATTAGAGTTCAATGCTAAGGTTGGGATGCTGCCTTTCTAGAATATGTAGACAGTAGGATGTGGGGGATAATGTATGACCTTATTTCACCATTTTACTTCGTGTGATTCTTATATTAATGAGTTAATATAGCACACATTTTCAACCAAAAAAAGACTTCAAATGAGACATGAAATTAATTTATTTCCATGTTTAGAGGTTAGTTCATTAAGATGTTTAATCTTACATCCATATTTAAGGATGTAATTTCAGGACCTAGCTTTTCCATGAGCCCACCTTCACACCCTTCTATGCAATGTCTAGAGAGAAAGTTATCAACTGAACTTTTAGAATATCTTCATTTAAAATCAATGGTGCAACATCCATTGTTCTCTACATAAATTTGGGGATTCATCTTGTTCCTCACTAATAGGGCATATAGAAGATCTTCATTTAAAATCAGTAGTGTAACGTCCATTGTTCTCTACAGAAATTTTGGGATTCAACTTCTTCCTCACAAATAGGGCATATATGTTGAAAAGATGTTGTTTGGAGCATTTTTAGATCATCTTGCGTCTCATTATGATGAATAAGAGGCAGATATAACAATATAATGGATAGAGATACCAATGAAGTATGATGAATAGATGTTTGACATACCTTTTATGCAACAGTTTCATGATCTCATTGGCAATACCAGTTAGCTGAATGGGTCCTATAACCCATCAATATCTCTATATGATCGTGTGACTCGTCTGAACGTTCAAGGTAAAAGTACGTTGCCAGCAGTCAAGAAAATACTTATAAGCCCCTAAATATATTGATCTTATGAATATTGGCTGGAAATGAATGCCTTCTTGAATATATGGAGCTACGGTGACCCATCTTAGCTTCCATTCTCTACGAAAGTGGGGATTCAATTACCACATTTTGGCATGCTTTTAGATTTAGTTCTCTAGCATAATTTCACAATATTATCCATGTTTCACTGGAAAATGGTAGATGATGCCACCTGAAAATCGAGCAGATGTATCTTGGATCTTCACAGAAAAGAAATTTAGACTATCCCTATTTTTATTAGATAATGACGCTCTAGATAATCAATATTGCTCTTCATTATGATTTTTTGCGAGATGATGTGGGTAAAGGTTGAGTCAATTTAGAATCCAAAGTGAACCCCCTTCCAATACAACTCTTATGTTTGCCTCTGCATCAATGTCTGCCTCCAAATTGTAGAATCTGAAAGTGGTCAAACAACTGACTAATAGAGTAAGGGCTGGTAGCGATACCCAAACAAAAAGTTCCAATTCAAGCTGATTTGTATGAATATTTAAATAATATTAATAGTATCACATTTATTTATCAACATTGCATATTCTATACTAAATGGAGGCCATCATGATCATTGGTAAATATTTATAAAATATTTCAATATTCTAGGAGAAGAATATGATTGAATCTCCTTTGGATATGAAGAAATCCATAACAAACAACAGAGTAATCATCAAGACTGAGTTGATACAAGGGACTACACTGAAGAACAATATAGAAATATAACAAAATAACAACACTAAGATGAAGAAAATCCCAAAAAGCAAGACTAAACCAGGCCAACGAGCTATAGCATAAGCATAGAAAAAAGGTAGAAAAAGTAATATCTGAACATGTACACCCCCCCACGGGTTAACATAAAAGCTGAGAAGATAGGACACATGGAAATCCTCTGCTCAAGGAAAAACTTATTATAGTTCTATAGAAGAGGTCCATCAAGCTAATGAACTCAAACCATACTACACTACCCAACCTGGTCCACCAAACCCACGCCATACACCAAACGACATTGTCTAACATTGTATTTGAACATTCGTGATGGTTGATGGTCACTGAATTTATTTATAACGATACCAACAGCTAACAGGCATACTAGAATAATAACCATATCAAAGTAATTCTACACTCAAATCCAATCCAAGATACAAATCTAATAAAATAAATACATTGGATCATGACATCTAAAAATGAAAAGAAAATTTTTGTACCAAATAACTTATGACATAAATAAACTTAAGAGAATGGTAAATAGAAACTAGCAACCACGATTGGCCTAAAACTATGAGAAATTTAGGGAAAACCTAGGAATAAAAAGATTAAACAAAATTTTGCAAGTTAAAGAAAAAATATAAATCCAAAAGCAGAAAAAGTAAGAAACACTCAGTGGAAGAAGAAGATATTCTACAGTCAGGTTACAATATTTATTCAATTGAATGATCCTCATTCCAAAGCAGAGTAGAGAATGATAAACATAAACTAGCAACCACGATTGGCCTGAAACTCTGAGAAAGTTAGGGAAAAACTGGGAATAAAAAGATAAAGGAAGAAGAAATCGTTTTTGTTAAGGCTCACTGTAACAAAGCCACCACTGCCAAACAACATTAGGGTAACCTCATCACAGCGTTGTGGACATAGATATTTTTACATCACAAATAAGACAAATAATAATAAGTTTCTGTGTAACAAACAACACATCTCCGATAATCGAATGCATTGCCTTAGAGAAATCCACTAAGATCGTTTATCATCACCAGCCAAAAATATATTTCTATTGGGTTTCGGGGAGGATAGTGGACGATGACCGTTATCCCTTTCAAGAGATGGTTCAGCAAGGAGGTAGGTTCTCCTTCCGTATTTCTACAGGAACTAATTTCTAATTGGCAACCGAAAGTATACCCACACCCAAGCAAAATAATAAAAATGCCACAAATAAAAAACCACAATCCATGGCTTACCTCTTGCAAATCACCCACATAGCACCCGCATTCACCAGTGCTGTTAGACTCACACACTTCGAAGCAATATCCACAGAGCACCCACATTCACCAAAGACTCTTAGATTAGCACGCTTCATGCAACGATCACTCATAGAGCACCAAAGATTCACTCACATTCACCAACAATGTTAGAATAGCACACTTCAAGCATTTAGACCGGAAAATTTATAATAAAAAAATAATTACTAGTCACAAACGGTAACACCGTCGTTCAAAATCTAAAGATCAGCTTTGTTGCCCTCATTATTGGCCTCCCGCACATAATCTCGGCACAATTATGATCCAAACACGTACACTGAAATTTCCAAAACGTAAATTCCAATCACCTCGCAACTTCCAAGCCCCAACCCAAGAAATGGGGGTAGATGTCACCCAATCCTCCAACCTAGTAAATCATGATGAATTCCAATCACCTCCAACTCTCCAAGCCCCAACCTAGAACAAATGAAGTGAATAAAGCCACTCCAATCCCCTCCGACCCATTAAATCACGACTTGATCCAATTCGAAAGCGCTCCAAGAAAAAAATTCCTGGAGGCGAATCCAAGGTTTAATGGTGCATGCACATTTAATTTTTTGACTAAAACTTAATAATTAATTATTTTTAAAATAATTATAGGGCCAACTATACAAAATGGGTTTTATATAAAAATATTTCTCCAAAATCTAAAACTCCTTTAAAATTCGCCCTTGGGCTGTAAATTCGCCCCTAAAATTTTCCCTGAGGCACACCTGCTCATGTAAAATCACTTATTTCAGGCTAGGAGCAAGACCATAAAAAAAGGAGGAGGGGGACATCTCAGAGGAAGAGATGGATTTTCTGATAGATCCAGGTACCACTAGAGGCAGAATGTCTCTCTTCAAACAATCCATACATACATACAGGACAATGAAATGTTTATTGGCTAAGGCCATCATTAATGTTCGAGAAATAGGCGGTGATCTGAAAGCAATGTCTATTTTAGCTGAAATGAGAAGGGATATCCATGAAATACACCTTCTGCAACATCACTAGAATGTTCGCCTTGGCTGCATGGAACGTCAGCTGCAGGGTATGAACCAAGTTAATATGCTCAATTCTAGTGTTAAGGACCCGACACCTATCGAGTCATCTGATGATTGATTCTTATTGAATCTTATTAATTTTTGTCTTTTTGATATGCACATTATGGATAGCATTTACTTTCTAGTTAAATATTTGGATGTAATAGACAACATATTTGTTAAGGCAAATAGTATCAGGTTTAAAATTTTTCAATTTTGGTTGGCCTTTAACTCTTTGAGGTGGCCAAGAGACCTGGTTTCCTACGGGGAGGTTGAGGTCATCTAGCATATATATTGATTGTAACTTGCTTTTCTTTTTTATTTAATGGAAAATAGGGAAGAACTACTAAACTTACCAAAAAAAAAAAATAGAGCTTCCAATTTTTTTTAATAGCAAAATTCCATGGAAAAGTGAAATGGACCACACCCCCTAGCCAAAGTGAAATAGACCACACTAAAGCCTAACCACAAGATCATCAAGGAGAATTGAACCCATGACCTCCTAATGACAAGGTGCTTTAGCAATGGGACCTTGACCAGTTAAGCTAACCCTTGGGACTAGTACATTTCTTGTCATATTCATACCTATTCATACCTAACTAATTTGCTTATTTTTTTTATTTCAAATTTTTAGCTATTACTTTATTTCAATTATTTTTCTTTATTATTATTATTATTTGATTAAAACATAGAAATAAGGAAACTAGGATTAAAGTGGAAATTAAACCCCAAAATGAAGAGTAATGAAAATTCACATGAAATGAAATTAATTCACTATTAATTTAGCCATTGTCTATAGAGGCTAGAATTTCGCTAACATAATTAAAAATTTGAAATTTCCCTTAGTTATAATTTAAAAAAAAATTAATAGTTGGAGTGATTGAATCATTATTTTTTTGGATGGTGGGAATAGATTCAGCACTATCAAAAATCTTTGAGACACCCAAAATCTTGAAGTTTGAGAGTAATAGCTAAGATTTCCAAAAGAATTTGCTAAGTTTTCCCAAAATCATAAAATTTCCATTATTTTAAGACAGAAATGGTGGCTAATTCAATTTATATGACTACATTTCATTTTTATTTTTAATCACAGTACTACAAAGATGATATTCATTCTGCGAGATTGTGTTTGGATAATCCGGTTGTTTTAGGCTCTATTTGCACATTCGTCACTGAAAAATGTGCACTTTGCTAAACCGGCATGGCGTTTTCTTACTCACTCTTTCAGGTGAAGGTGAGCATCGCTTCAACCCTCCCTTCATCGACTCCATTCTCTCAGCGTTGGCCCACGTCAACCAAAACGCCCACCTAGCCTCTGCTCTTATCACGACAAATGACGGGAAATTCTTCTCCAACGGATTAGATCTCCAATGGCTTTATGAATTCAGCAGCAGTAGAGAGGATCGATTTCAGATCCTCGGCTTCAAATTCGGGCAGCTCCTCGCAGCCCTCATGGAATTGAAGCTGCCGTCAATTGCCGCCGTCTGCGGGCATGCTTCTGCAGGGGGATTCATTTTCGCTTTAGCCCATGACTACAGACTCATGAGAAAGGACAGAGAGTTTCTCTATATGAGCGAGGTAGACGTGGGTATCGTCATTCCTCCCAGCGGCATGTCCATCATCAGGAGCAAGGTTGATTCCCGTCACTTGACGAAAATTATGCTTGGCGATGCAAGTACAATGCCCCCATGGCCTTCAAAGGGTCCTGTGGAATCGTCTCTCGCAAAAATTCTACCTAAACCCTAGAGGCTTCCATTGATGTACCGTTAAGATGGGTCAGAAAATGGAATAAAGAGGTCATTTCTACAACTCAGCCTTGAAAGAAATATTAAACTCACTGGAAAACCCCGCAAGGAGGAAAACCCAGTACATCAAAGTGTATGTTGAGTGCACACCTTCGTGCATTTAATGGTTTAATGAAGCCTACAAATTAAATTTTGTTATGAAGTAACCACCTTTCGTAGAAGAAATGAAGTATTTTCATGGTCTAAATCCATGCAACAACAAAATTTTAAAAGAACAATGACGGTAACAACGCCCTCACCAATAAAAAAGTTTTGAGTTTAAATGTGCCAAGTTATTTGAATTGAGTGGGTCCCATTTTCCAAACAGCGCATTGTGGACCAATCAGCAATCATCGCTTCATCACACTTCGCATGTTCCTCCGCACCACCGCAAGGTTCGCCATTTCAACTGTGATGTGATATGCCGATATAGCAACATTGCACATCGTGACATCGCACATTCACTGTACCACAGGCTCGGTGCTCCATCGCGATGCGATAGACTACCATGTCATCATCGCATATCGCACAAGTGTTTGACATCGGCGTTCCACTCAGTTGAGAGTTAAATCCTGTTGCCGATCTCCGAAATGAATGGACACGATAAAGGACTCAAGCCAATTTGATAAAGTTTGAGTTCCGATGGGTCCCAAATACAAGCCAATGGGAAGTGGTTCGCGTTGTTTTTGGATCTGCTGACGTAGGGAAAATTTGGTACGCAAATTTGTAATAGAATTCGATTCATTTTAGATTTGAAGTCTGCGGGCCCCAACAGCTAGCCAATCACAGGCCGTTTGCATAGAAAAAGGGCTCGCTAACGTCAGGGGAATTTGGAACACGAATTCCAAATGAAATTAAGTTTTGGTTATTTGAAATCCGTGTTTGTTTGTTTGTTTAATGAAACCTTGGATATTTTTTATTGTCGCGTAGAGAAAAAGTCTTTTGACTTTTGTTATGTAATACACATAGTTATATAGTTTTGTTTTATTTTTTCTTTTTATTGAAAATCTAAACCGTGCCATATAAAATAAAAAGCCTGTAGGCTTATTGTAATAGAAGAAAGAGTGTTAAAAACACAGAGTGAACTATGTGACTATTTTTTTTTGTGCCCGAAGGAAAAATAGAAAAAGACCTATAAGCATTGTATGTGCGTTTTGAAAAAGACAGAGAGAGTTTTATTCTGCAAGCACTGCACGTTGAAGCATTCATCAGAAATTTTTTTAATCCCTCTGGTAGAGGAAGATAAGCACCATTTTGTAATACTTGTTATGTTAATGAAATAAAAGTATTTTGTGCCATCTCTGTCTAGCATCCAACGAATTTTTATTTTGAAACTCTGTGTTGTAGAGGAGGATCTCTATTCTCCTTGTGTGTTCCGAATATTCAGAAATTCCAACATGGTATCAGAGCTAGTCCAGGCTCTTTGAAGGTGTCAAAGAAGCTGAAGAAAGGATTTGTTGCAGCAGTTCTCCAGCAGAGTGAAGGCTCAGCAACAATTCATGCATTTCTAAAAAAAAAAGAGTTTTGTTTTTTTTTTTAAGAGTGAAGTCCTCAGAGACATAGTTTTTATTTTAGAGAAGGAAATAAATTTTGTTTAAAAAAAAAACATAGTCAAGTTTATTGCATAGTTCAGTGTGCTAAGTCATGGCAGGAGCCAACACAAGCATGAGTATTGGAAATACTCACCTCCCACAGTTCAATGGGAAGAACTATGATTATTGGGCAATCACCATGAGAGCCCTCTTTGCCTCTAAAGACTTATGGGAGCTTGTTGAAGATGGTTTTGAAGAACTAGCAGATGAAAATGCCTTAATTCCCTAACACAAGAAGAGAAGGATTTGTTGAAGAGAAATAGAAAGAAGGAATCAAAAGCCCTGTTCTATCTCTATCAAGCAGTACATGAGAGCGTGTTTCCAAGGATAGCAACAGCTAAGAGATCGAAGGATGCATGGGATACCCTCTAGATTTCCTATCAAGGTATGGAGAAGGTGAAGACATCAAAGCTACAATTGCTGAGGAGAGATTTTGAAACTCTCTATATGAAAGAGTCTGATAACATAGAATCATTCTTCACACATGTGATTGGGTTGATTACCCAGACAAGGTCTCATGGAGAGACACCTGAAGATAGAAGGGTTCTGGAGAAAGTGTTGAGGAGCTTACCCTTAAGGTTTGATGTGATAGTCACAACCCTTGAAGAGACAAAGGATCTCTCAAATTTTTCAGTTGATGAACTTCATGCATCACTCATGATACATGAAAAAAGATTGGGTATAAATGCACACAAATCTTTGGAGCATGCCTTCAAGACCCAAATGTCCTTAGGAAGAGGAAGAGGTCAAGGCAGAGGAAAGTATAGAGGAAAACTAAGAGGCAGAAGCCAAAACAGAGGAGGAAGAAACCATCCTACAAGTGGAAGGGGAAACAATCAAAATCAGAACCAAGGCCAAGGAAACAGCCAACAAGGTGGAAAAAATCAAGCACATGGACAAAGGTATGATAAATCCCAAGTCCAATGTCATTGTTGTAAGAAGTATGGTCATTATGCAAATGAATGTAGGAGTAAACAGAGTGACATGGGTAATAGACCCAGTGCTAATTTTACAAAAGAAAATATCAGTCAAGATAAGTTGCTTTTAGCATGTAATATGGTTGAGGAAAGGAATGAAGATATATGGTTTCTAGATTCAGGATGTAACAAACATATGACTAGAAACATTCCCATGTTTTTCATGTTAGATGAAAATGTAAAGTCTCAAGTTACTTTGGGGACAGACAGTAAGGTCTCTATCATGGGAAAAGGTAGAGTAGGTGTCTTGACAAAGAAAGGAGAAAAGAAGAGCATATCTAATGTATATTATTTACCAGGTATGAAATGTAATTTGTTAAGCATTGGACAGCTCATCCAAAACATTTACAATGTTTTCTTTGAAGATGATGTATGCACCATCATGGATAAAGCACCAAGCAAAGAATGTATTGCTGAAGTGAATATGACAAGGAACAGAATGTTCCCTCTCAAGATGAGAGCAGATTTGAAGAAAGGAGAAGAAATGGCAGCAGTGACACAAGAGACATTCCAAAGAGAAGAAAAGGATGAAAACTGGTTATGGCATTTGAGATTTGGACCTCTCAACTGTGGAGGACTAAATTTGTTGCATAGGAAAGGAATGGTAAAGGGATTACCATTGATTGAGAAACCAGACAGCCTATGTGAAGGCTGCATTTTGGGAAAACAACACAGAGAAAAATTTCCATCAGGAAAGAGCATAAGCGCAAACACACCCTTAGAAATTGTCCATTCAGATTTATGTGGACCATTGAAAACACCATCACTAGCAAGCAACTACTATATGCTGAATTTTATTGATGATTACACAAGGAAAACTTGGGTTTATTTCTTGAAATATAAAAGCGAAGTATTTGAAAAATTCTGCCACTTTAAGGCATTGGTTGAGAACCAAAGTGGGAAGCACATGAAAGTTTTAAGAACTGATAGAGGAGGTGAGTATATCTCAAAATAATTTCTGCATTTTTGCAGAGAAAATGGCATACACAAGAAATTTACAGCAAGGTACACACCGCAGCAAAATGGAGTTGCTGAAAGGAAAAATAGAACAATCATGGATATGGTAAGAAGTATGCTGAAGGAAAAACATTTGCCAAATGATTATTGGGCTGAAGCTGTACATTTTGCAGCTTACATCTTGAATAGATGCCCAACCAAAGCCGTAATGAACAGAGTTCCTGAAGAAGCATGGAGTGGCATAAAACAAGGTCTCAACCACATGACAGTTTTTGGTTGTGTGGCTTATGCACACATTCCAGATCAGCTAAGGAAGAAGTTGGACAGTAAGGGGGAGAAGTGCATTTTTATTGGATACAGTGAAGATTCCAAGGCATATAGATTGTATAACCCATCCACCAAGAAATTTTTTATAAGCAGATATGTTCAGTTTATTGAGGAAGAAGATTGGGATGGAAGCATTGAGAAAACAATCAATGTGAAGATTTGTTTGTCTCATGGTGATGATGAGGAGGAAATGGCTGAAAGGAACACCTCATTAGCAGCACCACCTCCACCAACACAAGGACAGCAAGGGACACCACAAGCTGGAATGAGGACACCCTTGAGAAGTAATGATAGTGCTTCTTCAAGCACACAACAAGGAGCATATTTGAGTGCTTCTACAAGCACAAGTACACCAGATGAAAGAGGAACTAGATTCAGAAATTTGAATGATATTTATGAGAAAAAGGTAGAAAATGAACGTATGAACTCATTATTTTCATTGTATTTTCATGTATATGATCCTATTCATTTTGAATAAGCTATAAAAGATAAGAAATGGATAGATGCTATAGAGGAAGAAATGAATGCAATAGAGAAAAATAAAACATTGGAATTGGTTGATCTTCCAAAAGGTAAGGAAGTCATTGGAGTAAAATGGGTTTATAAAACCAAGAGCAATTCTGAAGGTAATATTGAAAGGCACAAGGCTAGACTTGTTGTCAAAGGCTATAAAGCAACAACATGGAAGAGACTATGAAGAAAATCTTGCACCGGTTGCAAGAATGGAAACAGTGAGAGTAGTGTTGTCCATAGCAGCATAACATAAGTGGAAGTTTTACCAAATGAATGTAAAATCAGCATTCCTAAATGGAGTATTGATGGAAGAGGTTTATGTTGAACAACCTCTGGGCTACGAGTAAAAGGGCCAAAAGCACAAAGTTTGTAGATTGAAGAAAGCTCTTTATGGGCTGAAACAAGCACCAAGAGCATGGTACAGTAGGATAGATTACTATCTACTAGGAAATGGGTTTGAAAAATGTGAAGGAGAACCCACATTATACATCAAGGAGAAAGATGGTAAGATGTTGATTGTTGTTTTATATGTTGATGATGTTATCTTTACAGATAATGATGCTTACCTCATTGAGAATTTTAAATTAGTCATGAAAGATGAATTTGAAATGACTGAGATGGGATTGCTGAAATACTTCTTAGGAATAGAAGTAGAGAAAAATGAAAATAAAATTTTTATTTCTGAAGCTAAATATGTGAATGAAGTTTTGAAAAGATTTAATATGCAGGATTGCAAGGCAGCAGTTAATCCCACAATGGTGGGATTGAAACTTAGCAAGGAGGACAAAAACAAGGATTTTGATCCTAGTCTGTACAAGAGCATAGTTGGTAGCCTTATGTATTTGACTGCAACTAGGCCTGATATTATGCATGCTGTGAGTTTAATTTCCAGATTTATGGAAAGGCCAAAGGAGGCACATTGACAAGCAGAAAAAAGAATTCTGAGGTATGTGAAAGGAACAAAGAGGTATGGAATTTTATATACCACTTCAGAAAATTCTGAATTAATTGGATATAATGACAATGATTGGGCTGGAAGTATTGATGACCGGAAAAGCACCACTGGTTACGTTTTTCATATGGGTTCAGGAGCCATTTCATGGGCTTCTAAGAAACATCCAATTTTCGCATTGTCTACAATAGAAGCAGAGTATGTGGAAGCTACAACAGCAGCATGTCAAGCAGTGTGGATGAGAATAATGTTGAGGAATTTTTTGCCAAGAACAGGTAAAAGGCACAATGATTTATTGTGACAATAGCTCAGTTATAGCATTGTCAAATAATTTTTTGTTTCAAAAAAGAACTAAACACATAGATACCAAGTTTCACTACATCAGGGAGCTAGTGAACAATGGATAAATTGTTTTGAAAAATTGCAAAACAGAGGAGCAGTTTGCAAACATACTGACAAAGCCATTGGGGCAGAAAAGTTTTGAATATTTTAGGAAATGCATGGGTATGACAGATAACCCAGCAGTTGTCTTTAAGGGGGAGTGTTGAAAATGTTAAATTCACCTGCAAAAACCTCGTGCAGGTGGAAACTAAGTACAACAGGGGTAGAAGGTTGAGTGCACACCTTCGTGCATTTAACAATATATTTAATGAAGCCTGCAAAGTAAATTTTGTTATGGGCCTAGCCACCTTTGCAGAGAATAAATGAATTCTTTTCATGGTTCAACCATGCAACAACAGACTTTTAAAAGAACAATCTTATCAGGATTTAACACCCTCACCAACTAAAATTTTGATTTTAAATGTGCCAAGTTATTTGAATTGAGTGGGTCCCATTTGCAAGCGCAGCGCAACGTCGACCAATCAGCAACCATCACTTCATCACATTTCGCATGTTCCTCCACACCACCTCAAGGTTCGTTGTTTCAACTATGATGTGATATGCTGATATCGCAACATCGCACATCGCAAAATCACACATCCGCTCTACCATAGCCTTGGTGCTCCATCGCGATGCAATAAACTGCCACGTCATCATTGCATATCGCACAATAGTTTGAAATCGGTGTTCCACTCAGTTGAGAGTTAAAACTGATTTCCAATCTCTGAAATGAATGGACACGATAAAGGACTCAAGCCAATTTGATAAAGTTTGAGTTTCGATGGGTCCCAAATACCAGCTAATGGGAAGCCGTTCACGTTGTTTTTGGGTCTGCTGAAGTAGGGAAAATTTGGTACCCGAATTTGCAATAGAATTTGATTCAATTTAGTTTTGAACTCTCCAGGCCCCAGCAACTAGCTAATCACAGGCCATTCACATAGAAAAATGGCTCGCTGACATCAGGGTAATTTGGAACACGAATTCCAAATGCAATTCAGTTTTGGTTATTTGAAATCCGTGTTTGTTTGTTTGTTTAATGAAACCTTGGATATGTTTATTGTCGTGCGGAGAAAAATTATTTTGACTTTTGTTATGTAATACACATAGTTATATAGTTTTGCTTTATTTTTTATTTTTATTAAAAATCGAAACCGCGCCATATAAAAGAAAAAGCCCGTAGGCTTATTGTAATAGAAGACAAAGTGTTAAAAACATAGAGTGAAATGTGTGAATTTTTTTTTTTTTGTGCTTGAAGGCAAAACAGAAAAATACCTGTAAGCACTGTATGTGTGTTTTGAAAAAGACAGAGAGAGTTTTATTTTGCAAGAACTGCGTGTTGAAGCATTCATAAGAAATTCTTGTAATCACTCTAGTAGAGGAAGAAAAGCACTATTTTGTAATACTTGTTGTGTTAACGAAATAGAAGTATTTTGTGCCATCTATGTCTAGCATCCAATGAATTTTTGTTTTGAAACTTTGTGTTGTAGAGGATAATCTCTATTCTCCTTGTGTGTTCGGAATATTCATAAATTACAACATACGTCGAGAATTTACATAGGGACGCCTTCCACATGAATCCTTTAGCCTCGGCGCACTGTGCAATGCTCAAAGAGAATGATGGTAAAAGAATGGGAAGGCACCTGTGTAAAGCTTCATGCCTAAGTGTGGAATAATGAATGCGACTACAACTTCGGTAAGAGAAGTCTTAAGCCATTGCTGCTATTTTTTTTCTTGAAGGGGATGTCGCCACATAATTTAAATGTAAAATTTATTGTTTACCAGAGGGGGTAAATTGTTAAGAGTTGATATGTTGGGGATCTGCATAGCCTATCCATCATGCTATGTGCTATTTTTTGTGATCTGAAGAGCCAATCTGCCACCATCGATGCGTGCTGTCAAAAGGGCCAAAGAACTGTCCTTAGAAGTCTATCTCGAGCTTGGAAGTCGATCTCAAGCTTTGAGAGTCGGTCTTTCACCTGGAGCCAAAAGTAGTGTGCATAGAGTCCACGTTGAAATTAATGATGGAGCTACAATTAGCAAATGAGTTAACGTGTTGTTTGGACCAACCTAACTGGAGTTGTTTCATTTGTGTGATTTTGATATGTGTGAAGAAATCTGTTGAAACTAGTAATTGGGAGACTTCCTCGTTCGAATTAGTTATTTATTTTGAAACTTTAACTGCATGTGTCGACTTTTTTGACCACATACGTTGAAGGGAAATACAATTTGGGAGTGAGCCAATGTTATTGGTGAAATCATGATAATATGTTGTAATGTTCTACCAAGACTAGTTGGTGAGTAATGTTAAGTCGAGTTTGATGATTTTTTCACCTATTCATCTAATACCCTATTGACAGGAGAAGGAAATTATGGGTAAGAAAAGTAAAAAAGAAATTTCAAAGAGAATATAAAAATTTTAGGAGAAAATATCATGGGGTCAAGATGGAATACGAAATTATAGATATAGATTTGAATAAGCCCGAAATGAATTGCATTGAGAAAACTGATGACATTGAAGGTGAATTTTTAGTAGAATAGATATAGCTAGGTGCAGAGGTTGATGAGGAAACGTCGTAGATGACTCACCAACAATTGATGAATTTTCAGCTATATTTGATAATGGAAAATTGTGTTATCAAAATGAAGTGCAAGTTATCTATGAAATGAAATTGATTGATAAACTGTTGTTTTCTTTTCATGGTCAAGTGGAAGAACATGAAGAGAAAATTGTAGCAGCAACTAAAGGAACAAAAAAGTTTGAATATGTCAAGCTTGATTATGATGTTGAGATGAAGCGGATGTCTTGAGAAATATTTTGAACATATTGATGTATGTTTTAAAACAACAACTCGAATGGTGAAGAACTTTGAAAGTCAACAAAATAAAGAATCCATGAATGATGCAAGTGACATGGATATTGAAACAACAATTCATACATTTGAAGAAGTTCATGGGATTATTATGTAGTGTAGTCTTGAAGAAATTAGGAATTACTATAGATTAATGTGGCAAGAATACACTGAAAAAGGTATAGACAAAGTTAATGATAAAGCACAACAACCCACTTATAAGTGTATTGAAGAATATGCAACTATTGAAGAAAAATCATGGCCTCCAGAACTAGATGAACTATTTCAAATAAAGAGAAGAAGACCAAAACCCAGTTACATCATGTAGTTGAATAAATTAAGGAAGACGCATATTTATTTAATAGAAAAAAAAGTAAAAATAAAATTGTTAAGGTCAAATTGTAAGGCTGACTGAGACTCAAACCAATGGGCATGTTTCTATGTTATGCTTTGATCCATTTCTCCATTAAGGGTAGAACTTGGAATTAATGTATAAATGTAAATTATTCTAGAATGTGTCATTATTAGATGTTTGTTGTGATTATGGTGTCCCATTCAAGTTGTGGGGTTTATTTAGAATGTAGATCCTATTTATGAGGAAGTTGTTACAACTCCTCAAAATATTTGTAATTCCTTAAATATATGTTCCTTCTTGCTGATAAATGGAGAAGTGCCCTATACAGTCACTCTGATGGTGAGATAACCTCACCTGAGAGATGATTATTTAATTCATATTTATTCTTTCTTTTTTTAAATTGTCATTATATTTTGGTCGAGGAGTTGTGAATCCCTGTGACTTTAGACTTGGTTGTATATTGAGAATTTGGTTTTTACCTCATGTGTGTTTACACGAAAAGAAGAAAAATTGGAAAATATGAATAGATTATTCAAATACTTTCATAAATTTATGATAGAAATGTTGATTAGCATGGCTCATGCTAGAGTGGATTCCAATGCAAATGGTTGGCTTTTTCAAAGGCCATACACCAAGAAAAATCCATATTGATCTTGCATGAGGAACTTCTGCACTCGATAATAAATTAGAATTTCTTGTAAGAGAGGTTGTGGATCACCTTATGACTAATTGAATTTTTTTCGTAATTTCTCACCATCTAGAAATTGTGGACAAGGCTAACCGAATTATTCTATGGTGGAAATTTGGAGAAGGAGGAGAAGGCATGAAAACCTAGAAGATAACGTGTGACAACAAAATCACAACAAGTAAGTGTACTCCACATTCCAATTGTTATAAATTTTGCGGACGCATTACTTAATGTAATTGTGTGGAAAAAATATTTAATTCAATTGTGTTGAAACACTATTCAAGTTAATTGCATTTCCTTAATAAACATATTCGCACTAAATAGTCATTTTCCTTGTGGCGTACCGTAGTCAAATGTCCCTGGTAAATAGAGATGGCACAACAGACAGCTGTAACCCATATGTAATTTTTTATATAATGTGTGTCCATGCTACCCAACATCCTTGAGTTGTCATGCACAATGAAAATGGATTTGTTGTGTTAAACTGACCATAAAACCGATGCAACAATTATGTTTCCAATCGATCAATATAATACATTGGCATAATGTAGTGAAAGAGGAATTTTTTCCAAGTGATTTTTCACCATGGGTTAGAGAGCTACATTTGAATACCGTGGAAGAAATTACATCTTCTCTATGAATCAGATTATTGTGGAATGACTAGGAGATAATGAAAATAAAGGTAGAGGAAAGAATTCAAAAGTGATGGAAAGGTAAAGTGATCCGAATAAAGGTGAGCTCTACTAACCATAAGTATGACATACTTAGTAAAACCTCAAGTCTAAAAGGAACGGGAATATTTATAAATGAAGATCTCAATCCAGAGGATCAAGTAGAATTAAGAAATGAGGTTCAAAAGGTAAAAGAAGCTAGGAAGGAAGGAAAATGGGCCATAATAAAAAATAGAAAAGTCGTTATTCAAGATAGAACCAAAAAGATAGTAATAAATAGCAATTCAACATGCTCTGAATTCTTTCTTGGAACTGTCGGGGCTTTCCATGGAACAAAGGGCCAAAGCTAAGTTGGATCTCAAATGATGTTGATATTATATTGCTTGTTGAAACTTGGGAGCACAAAGAAACTAAGGTCCCTAACATAAATGGATTTGCACTATGGTCTACCTGGAACAAGTGATCCTCCCATGGAGGCATTGGGGGCATAGCTTTCTACATTAAGAACATCTCCCCCCCATCCTAGGATTTGTCAAAATTACTTTTACAACCAATATAGTTGGATTGAGATTACCAACATTAATGATAAGAAGACCTACATATCAATCTATTGTTTCCCCCCCATCAATTCTAACTTCTATAAGAAAAAGAATCCAGATAAAAATAGTCCTTACAATGGTTTAGAGAATAATATTTCTAGCCTAAGTAATGAAGGTAATATCCTTTTAATGGGTGAC
Source organism: Pinus albicaulis (assembly GCA_034641835.2). NCBI lineage: Eukaryota > Viridiplantae > Streptophyta > Pinopsida > Pinales > Pinaceae > Pinus > Pinus albicaulis. The sequence goes on from MU968317.1 coordinate 32,755,293, forward strand.
TTTAATGCTCGAACTTCAATAAACCAAGCTATTCTTCTAAGCAATCATTCCAACCCCAATCCTCTTTGGTTAGACGAAGACCTCACTGTGGCTAGCCAGTAAAAAAGGAGCTCTGAAGACATCGGGGATAATTTGTTTGGGTCGAAGCTAGTCAAGCTCTGTAGTGCTCAGCAACGGTCTAAAGAAGTGGCCCGAATCTAGAAATATGACATGCATCCATGGGCTTGGTAGTAGCGTGGTATACTATGTTATTTCTGGTCTCCCTTTATACAATGAAATACTAAATTTTGACATCTTAGACGACCACGAGCCTGACTCTGATCATAAGCATTTACTCATAAGTCTCAATTTTGTCATGCATAGATATCCCATTGAAGATAATCCTTATAGTCAAAATAACTTAATCTTTGATAGAAATAAAAACGATCTCTTTCTAAATGAATTAAAAACTAATTTTCTTCCTTTATCTAGTATAGACAACATAGATGACCTCTATCATAATTTTACTACAACCCTCTCATATCCTATTAACAAGTTCTCAATTGAAGTCTCAAGTAATAAAATAAATAACAAAAACAACCCATGGTATGACAAAGATTGTAAAAGTGCGAGGAGAGAAATTAAGGAAGTTGTTAATGAATCTCTCAAAATTGACAAGATAAAATCTACAAAGCCCTAATTAAAAGGAAAAAAACGTAATATATTCGTGAAAGACAAGAGAATCTCTTACACCTCTCTAAGGTGGATCCTAAGAAATTCTAGAGGCAGATTATAACTAGGAAAACTAAAGATAATAATAAAATTTCTTTACACAACTCGAACTCCTATCTTAAAAATCTTTATGAATCTCCAAATGCCAGGGATAAATTTGAAACCCTACTCACAACGATTGAATTTTTCTCATTATAAGACATTAATTTTTGGGTTAAACGCCTGGAAAATGGGAAAGCTAAAGAAATTGAAGGTTACTAGGTAGAAATCTTAAAAATTGGAGGTTACCAGCTCGTTACACTTAGGATCATTGTGGAGGAATGTCACAATGATAAATCCAATCTCTTATGTTGCTTTGTAGACTTTAGAAAGGCTTTCGATACAGTTCCTAGAACCAACCTTTGGAATAGATTAGAAGAGCTAAATGTTCCCTTCGAGCTAAGAGAGGCCGCTATAAGATTATACGAGAATGTAATTTCCAAGTTAAAGAGAAACGAGGGATGGTCGAAAGATATTAAGTGTAATATCGGAGTTAAACAAGGTTTCCCCCTCTCCCCTACCCTATTTGGAAATTACATCGACAAGCTAGAAGGGTTTTTAGAGGAAGCAGGATGTGCTGGCACGATCTTAGCTGGGATAGTCATCATCCTTCTTCTCTGTGCTGACGATATTGTTCTTCTCGCAAGGTGCCAATCCGATCTTGATAAGCAACTTAGACTTCTTAAGGATTTTTTCTCTACCATGGGTATGACTGTTAACGCTAACAAAACAAAAGTTATGATTATCAAATCAAAGAAGGACACTTATGCTAATTTTATGTATGACAATAGTAACTTGGAGGAAGTGTCTTCTTACAAGTACTTAGGAATTGGTATTCATGACAAGTTGAACTGGAACTATAGCATTTAGAAAAGGATTAATGGGGGCTGGAAAGCTTATTTTGGTCTTGAAAATAATTGTAAAACAAAAAACCTCATAATGTGGGATAGAAAGAAGTTCCTCTTTGAAACTTTAGTCACTCCTGTTACCTTATATGGATGCGAGGTTTGGGGTTGCAGCATCTCTATAGAATCCTAGAGAAATATTGAGAAAATTTAGAAGCGTTTTATAACGTATAACCTTAAAATTAAAAGTAATACAGCCTATCCTATTCTCCTTATAAAAGTGGGTCTTTCCCCTATCGAGAGCTTAGCTATGACTAGGCTTATGTTGTACAAGCATAACCTCAATAGCATAGGAGACCATAGACTTCCTAAGTTAGCTTTAAATTCCAGCCAAAACAACCTAAGGCTTAAACGAGGTTGGTATAAAGACACTAGGGCCTGGTTAAACCATTGGGAGATCGAAAAGAATGTTGCATTGCAAAACATTAATAACATCAAAAAAAACTTAGTTATAAGTTCAAAGAAAAAATGTGGTGTGAGAAAGATCTAGCAGCTAAAAAAAAATAAAGATATTATAAGGAGGTCATCAACCCCACCATACAAGATCAAAAGTATCTCTCAGATTTCCACGAGGCAGTATTTAATCACTCAAATTTCCACAAGGTGGCCATGTGGCTCACCACATGGCGTGCTCATGTGCCCCATCCTTGGGATGCACAACACCATCAAAACTCGAGTGGGCTGGGCCTTAAATTCCCACGTGCCACCTTAAAATCTATGTACTCTGTGAGCTGGTCAATTACTCCTTCTCTCATCATGTTGCTCTATCTTCCCACTCTGCCTCCATCTTTCCAGCCCACCCTGACTGTCATCCTATCACTCCTTCTGCTTCGGCCCTCATCTGCTCTGGTGCGAAGTCTTTGGGCTCCCGCCTCTACAGCGACACCTCCATCTTATCGGGCCTTATACACGGTGGCCATAATTCCGCGTCGCCATCGACAGCCTAGAAGAAGAGCAGGGGGAAGGGGCTTCCCTATGCGACCTCCCCTGCCCATGTCCTCCCCTCTAGACTTGAATTTCCGGGTCTCATGGGACCCTACAGATTTGCATCCTCCCTCCCTTGCGCCTGATATGCTCTTTGACCCCATGGCCCCTCCTGCTCCGCCCTTGGCTTCTCCCACTAGACCCTCCTCTTCCCACGGCAAGAAGCATGCGCGAAAATCAACAATCTCAGAGGAGCCTCCCTTCCTTCCCCGTAAGCTCAAGGCACTCCGGGTGCAGCCCACCTCCAGCCCCTCTTCGGACGATAGTGACTTCAAGCCAGTCGAGGAGTTGCAGGTGCTAGGTCTGAGTTATTGAGGTTCTATGAAGGGCAAGGAAGTCCTCCACGTGACTGGTGCCATGAACATTTCAATTTCCTTGCAGGATAATTCTCCTCAGGACACTCCAACGGAGCGACTCGGACTTCTGCCCTACCCTCGCGAGCAGCATGAAGATAACGAATCGCTGGATTACGGCTACATCTACCGTGTCCTAGAGGAGGACCCTCCAACCAGCGTCGAGCATGAAAGCTCTCCTTAGCATGTCCTCATTGAGATCCTTAGTTTGCAGGTTTTGGGCGCCTCTCTTGTTTTTTCTTTCAGTTTCTTTTTGCACTATGTTAAAGGCTGGTTTCCCGCCAAGGGCAGCCTCGTATATTTGGACTATTTTGGTTGGTTTCCCAACTAGGGGCGGTCTAGTTTTTACCAACAGTTTTTTGTACAATCCCTCAGTTATGGATTTCTCCATTTCTGAGGATATGCCTTGTAAACTTTGCTTGAAAACTTAATAGAAATAGTATTACTTAGAAAAAAAAAAAAAAAAAAAAATATTATTAAAAAATATATATTAAAAATAAAAATAAAAATTGTTTATAAAACATTAAAAAAATTCAACCCTACTAGAAAATTATATATATATATATATATATATATATATATATATATATATATAGTATGAAAAAAAATATTAAGTAGATTTCAAAATATTCAAATTTTTTTTTTCGGAATTGGACTAATTCTATTAAGCAAAAATATGGTACATAAGAAAGGACATTCAAGAGAAACAAAAACACGGCCAACCGGAAATGGTAAAATATCAACTTCGGTTCCTGGAGAGAGAAAATAGACAAGCAAGGAGTAGCAACAAGCGACTGGAAAGCAGTAAGGAGCCGAATCCTACCTAGAATTGGTAGAGTTTACCACTCGAAGTTTCTTCCCTTTCTTTTTGTTGACTTTAACCCAACCATCCTGGTGAGTATGTGCTGGGACAATTTGAAGACTAGAGTTCTCCAAAAGAGGGGCCTCCTTATCTGAATCAGAGGAGGTGGACTCATGACTACGCTTCTGAGTGATGGTAGTATGAGGGGGATGCTCGGGAGCATCAGTGGACAAGTTGTTAGTCTGAGGAGCAAGATCTGATTCTACGTCACTCCCATCATCATCAGAGCTCGAGGAAGTAGAATCTGCAGCAGGCGGCGGGGTACAGGGAGTCCATTTTTTGGATTTGGAATTTGTATGGATTCCTTTAGTATTTTTTCCTGTTGGAGTGGGGCAGGAGTTCTGCAAATGCCCTATTTGGTGACAGTGGTGGCAGCGGAATGCAGTGTTCTCGTAGTCTAAGAATTGAGTCCAGACAAAATTGTCGATCTTGAGGATGATTTGATCAGGCAAGCCTTTGCTGATGTCAACCTCCACACATATTCAGGCATATGTGTAGAGGCCTTGAAGTGTCCTTTCATAATCTACAGTGAGAAAGCGTCCTAAGGAATCGCCCATGCGTCTAAACACTGCCAGATGCCAAAGATGGATAGGGAAGTTGAGAAGCCTGACCCAAACAGGAGTTCTGGTAATGGTAGCTGTAGCAGGGTCAAAATCTGGGAACCATGGGGTTAATAAGAGCCCAGCATTTCCAAAAACCTAGGGACCTTCTTGTAAGGCCTGTTCATAATTCTTAGAGTGATCGAACAATACTATGAAAAATCCTCGTGAGTAGCAGCTAACCTGGAATTTGCTAGTCCAGTTATCATGGATCCAATCGAAGAGTTCCTTTGTTCGCGGCCAAAGTACATTAAATCTGCAAATGATGGCTCTATCTGCAAATTTTTGAAGATCTTCTGTGATATCTAGAAGAGATATTTCAACAGAAGGTACTTCATCCAACTTGTCAACCAAAAAAGGTTGGGGTTTGGGGTTCTGAGAAAATACAGCATCTTTATAAGAGAAGGTAGGGGCTGAAGAAGACTGTCCAGCAGCACCTCCTCTCAAACGAAGGGTAAACACAATAGAATCATTTCTGTTAATGTTGTAAGCAGAAAGGGGGAGAGGATCCTCCAGATGTTTACCTTGGAAAAGAAGTCTCTGGTGAAATGAGGGAATCCCAGTCCGTCGTTCCAGAATAATCTTAAGATTTTGTATCAGATCTGAAGGAGAAACCCAAAGCAAAATAGTTTTGTGAGAGAGCAGCCGGAGTTGGATCTGAAATGTGCCCGAACAGGGATCTGATCCGAAGTCTTTGTGCCGCCTAGCGATGGTGATTACTCGAGGGCCAACCCGGCTATCAAGGTTAGTGACACAGCCGTGCCCTTTTTTCTTTGGCACATCCGGCGCAGAAGGGATGTGAACAGGGGCGGACAGCCGAGACCCCCAGCAGAAATCACGATGAATACTGCATCTGAGAAAGGTAAGATGCCCATTGCCCGCAGATGCAAATATCTGTTGCCGTTGGAAGAATACCACCAAAACCGATCCAGAACTGTGAGAACGGAAAACAGAGATTCCACCACGATATGGATGCTGCTTTGTGCCCCGTAATCCTTTGAAATGTTTGTATTCTGCCTCAAACAGTGGCCTGAGGTTTGTGCACATGAGGGGGTATGAGCGAGTCACCACCAAGCAAAGGTAAGCATGCTCGTATGACTGGTGTGGTGTCTCTGAATCATGGACCGCCGCCGTAAATGACAGAGAAGCCAAGCCCTGTGCCCTAGGGTTTCCACGAACAGAAGCTCCGCGTCCCTCCATCTATTTCCTCTAGACTAATTTCTCATAAAACCATTCAAAATATATTCAAATTTAACATATTATATATATATATATATATATATATATATATATATATATATATATATATATATATATATATATATATATATATATATATATATATATATATATATATATATATATATATATATATATATATAAATGAGTTGCAAGATGT